>CM071947.1:8378750-9115000 GCA_036784905.1 Acrossocheilus fasciatus
AAATACCATAACAGTGCAGAATCTCCTGTCCTGGAGTAAGATCTTTTGAAGCACGTACAGTGACTGTCACACCACTGTGAGAGGTCTCGGGATGGTCAATGTGACCTTCAGAACAACCGAACTGATTGAGTGGGTCAGTTTGACAGCCTGTGGTGAAGGAGATGCTTGTGTTTGGACTGCAGGAGTGGTTAAGCAGGCTGAGAACAGGAAAAATTGCTGTGGCAATGCGAATTTCACTACTGGACTGAACAGCCATGCCGCTTTCTTCTGTAGGAATTGAGGGAAAAAAATGATCAACAATCGTTAAAATTCAACAGCCAAGTGTATTAAATTGCAGTTTGTGTTCTGTCGAACCTTTGACCCTAACAGCAGTGACTGCTTGAGCGTTACATCTAAGCTGCATCATGTGTCTCAGAGCCGTGGCTCCCAGCATGCTCATCTCAGGCTGCCATGTTCCACTTTCTCCTTCGTCTTCGCAAGATGCCCACATTTCTGGTGGAGGTCCACCTTGCAGTCTCATATAAAGCACCGCCATGGTGACTGCCAGTAAAAAGCGTGAGCTGGGTGAGTGTTGTGCCACATGTGGTAAAAGGCTGTAGATGCCCATGTACGAGTTGCCATGATAGCAGTCTGTGTGGTCTGAACTTTCTCTACAGGGATCTCCAAGACTCAACTTGACTGGCAAATCACTTTTATAAGAGCTACACGTCACATGATCTTCTTGTAAAGTATTTTCTTTCACCCTTTTAACCTCGTTTTGTCCAGCTTTCAGGGCCACTCTTAATGAAAGATGACCCAAAACCCCAATGGCCAGCAGATCTGCTCCAACCGGGCATTCCCATTGGTGCCAGCGCTCCCAAGCATCTTTTTGACAACTCTCTCCACAATATCGAACGTAACTGCAATTTGGACAGGGCACAAAGCTCAACGATTGGCTTAGGCAGTGGTGACAGTGTTGGTCTTCAGTATTAAACATCTTTCCTGCCTTTTTGGTCATTGTATTGAGTTTGTTTTCTGGTATAAGTACGCAGCAGAAAGCCTCGTCCTCTAGAACAACCTCACCAGCTGGTTTATTTTCTGTGGTTAATATGTGGCGACCATTCTCTGGGCTGAAGTAAACGGACACACCAGGTGAAATACAAGTCTTAGTGTTTCTGCTTTTCTGGCATGGTGGTGTTGGATGATTTGTGGTTGGCTGGTTGGATTTTTCAGGTTTTTTAAGCTGGCTCAGGCATGCGGTCTGTCTAGCTCTTAGTTTGTCCTGCAGGTGGCTTGGATAACCGGCCTCCAAAGAGCGCCGGATGTCCTCAAGACATTCCTGGAAAAAAGGAGATAATCACTTAAACTCATATAGATGAGTCAGGCATGCATTAAACAAGGTGGCATGTTCTTATTTGAATGCTTAAAAAAACATGTTTTGTGATGCATGAGAGAGACTCTTACTCTGTAGAGGCCTTGGTAAAAGAGGGCAGCAGAACGGTTAGCACAACACAACGATAGCTCTTCTGTATTCTTGTCAGCATGGCAAACACCCTGAAACATCAAACAAAGAGAGTGGGAATATATTATGCTCACAGGACCACCTGCAATTTGAAATCCAAACCAATATCAGTGTAACACTAACGCTGAGCTCAAACCAGCAAAACAAGTTGAACCACAGTGATTAACTTTATTCACAATATGTCATTGTGCCTAATCTCAACAGATTCCAAAAAATGGATTGTATTGCCATCAACAAAACATAAATCTATATTCAGATTTCAGAATGATTACTTTGACATTTATAAAAGGCGTACATATTTTAAGGTCCGTATGCTGATCTGTTTGCCAAAGCTATGAAAATTAAAGTAAATCACTCGCACTTTTAATGAGCTGAGGGTAAAAAAAATAAAATAAAAAAATCCTGGGCTCGTATGTATAAAACTACTCAGAAATGCTCTTAAAAATAGTCTTAAGCATTGACTTGAGCTTCAAAAAATTCTTAGTAAAAAGTAGGACTTTTCTATACAACTATAGATTAGTGAACTCACATTTATGAGGTCATTTAGCAACATTAAGTGACCAGTTTTAGCTGCTTTCAATTGAAAGCAGTTGGCAACAATGGTCAGTGTTTTTTTGTTTTGTTTTGTTTTGTTTTTAAATGGTTTAAGTGAAATGTGGTGTTTTTTTTTGTTTTTGTTTTTTTAAATCCACACATCACTTTTGGCCACTGTTGTGTTTTAGTGCCACAATATGTAAGACCTGTGTCATCACTGGTGCATTGCTGCATTTTTCCAATTTTCCAGCCAAAATAAATGTCATTACTACTTTCATTTCTGCAGTTAGAGCATTGATTTGTGGAAGAAGTTATTAAATTTCTTTCTTTGTCAGTTACAAAAAAATTGACTATCATAAAAAAAAAAAAAAAATGATATTGACACTGACCTTCATAGTACGTGGAAACGAAAAGATTAAAGAGCCGCTGCCAAATGAATCGTAAATAGACTGTTATCAAACAGGTTTCCTAAGTTCTCACTGCTCCCTCAATCTGTTATTGGTCAGACAAGCACGTAACCCCGCCCCGTTTTTGGTTAAGCCACTGATGCTATGCTTGACTGCTTGCAGAAATAAAGCAATGGCGCAGTATAGTGCAACAAGGTGGAAACTTTTTGTGTAAATGAATGCGGTTTATGCATATTAAGCAGCAATAAGGGGAAATATTTTAACCACGCCCAAATAAGACGAAAATAGTTAAACTTTGTACACACATTACCTTTTCTTAAGCATTACTGTACGAAGCAGGTGTTTAGATCGCGTCTTTTCCTTACCTTGGAATAATACAGTGCTGCAGTTGTATAATCCTTGACTTTGAAGCTGAGGTTACCCTGCTGTCTAAATTCAGATGCCCTCTCAGGAGACTTTTTTACGGAGTACTTCTCAGAGATTCTGGAAAAAGTGTTGAGATCTTCTGGGCTGAAATATGGACAAATGACAAAAGGTAGGTAACGTTAGAATATTTATTTTTTATTTAATCATGTATAATATTTAAACATTTTGTCGGCACTCTTGAATAACTAAGGTAACAACTAGTGCAGCAATAACGTAAAAAGGTAGTTAATCACTTTATCTAACATGATTCAAACTCATTTATGAACGGCTCCACACTTACCATATTAATGACAGCCCGTAGTTGAATATAGCATCTATATCTGTCAGAAGGCAGAAGCGCTCAGTTCCTTCAGTTTTCAGTTCCGTCCATCTCTGCTCGACGTGCCGAACCCACTCTGGACAGGGCAGATCCATTCAAAAAGCCTGTCAATAATCTATTACCCTACAAATAAAAGGCACGAAACTGTTCAAACAGTTCGGATTTCGCTGCAGTAAAGTGACTTCCTGTTGAAACTTTTATCAATCTTCAAAATACAGGCCCTGTATTTAACGCATATTTCTAACGTTTATGACTGCAAGCCCTGACAGTGCAAGTATTGATATTTTTCATCTATCTATCTATCTATCTATCTATCTATCTATCTATCTATCTATCTATCTATCTATCTATCTATCTATCTATCTATCTATCTATCTATCTATCTATTAATAATAATAATAATATTACGTTATTAAGCTATTTTATTTTAGTTTAAAATTAGATTATTTTAATTATTTTTAATTATAATATTAATATAATTAATTAATTAATTAATATAACAACTTTGCTGGGGGCCTTTCCAACCCCCCTTGTTGAAATCAATTTCATATTAGATGTTTTAAATTGCATTCGTTTTTGTGCATTACATTTGTGATTAAATTATATATATAATATTAATATTATATATATGTATGTATATAATATTAAATTGTTACTTAAAATTACCATGAAGTAATCTCAAATCTACATTAATATTTTTGGAAATTTATAAAATACGATTATTTCATTATATTAAATTATATTTTAAGGAATATATTTTTATATTCACATATTCAACACAAACGTCTATTTAAAGCAGAAATGATGCGAGAATCACTAAGATGGAGGGTGCATTAATCTTCCCAGTAGGTGGCAACATTGTTCCACGTTACAATCTTACAAAAGAAAAAACAAAAAACAACAAAAAAAACGCGTCTCAGGGACACTAGAAAAGTGCACTGTCTCAGTTGTCGCCACGCATTTTGCTCCATTAATAGCCTATCTCTTATGTTGGTCAAGCTCTCTAGAGACTTCATTAGCTATTGTATCTCCAGTGGGAAATAGGGACCGTTTAGAGAGTTAGTTCTGTCAACAGATACAATGCTTTCAGATTAGGTCTAATGCAGATTCTCCACTGAAAATTAGATTTTGTCCATTACATTATTATAAATACAGTGTTTAATCAATGTCCCAGGAATTTGCATTAAAAGTCTGAATCTCCTTCATAAGGATTTATAGGATTTGCAAGGCTAAGTTGTCTGTTGTTTGGTTTGCTGTGAGAAATTGTACTCCGAAGAAAGAGCAATTTATTTTTGATTAAATTAATCAGCATCTGCTAAAGGAGAACTGCTATATAATATTTGTGAGAAAGTAACAATTTCCATAATTTGCAAAAATAAATAAATAAATAAAAACACTACAGCTTCCTTCATCTGAGGTAATTTCTTATTTATTTATTTTTTTTATGGTCATACAGCTCTGACCAAGCTTGATGGTATCTTTGGCACCATTATCAGAAGACAGGCTTATATTAATCTTAATTTTAAATGAAAACTATTTAATTTTGTTTATGACTTGCTTTTCACTTCATGAAGTGTCTGCATATGAATATTAATGTTGTATTGTATCTGTAAAGCAGCTGCTTCTGTGAGGTCCTGGGGGATGGTGCTTATCACACATGTGGTTGTTGCTCTATAAGAGCTTTAAGTTCTACTGTTGTGTTTCATATTTGTGTTTCAGCAGCTTCTATTAATGCACCCTGTGATCTAGGGCACGTCTTGCATCTTGTAATTTCATGACTGTCTTTGTTGTTGCCTGTGGGTGGAATGTTTTCCAAGAACGTAGTGCTTTCTGATGTTTCACCATCTTTCTAAAGAGTTGTCTTTATTTTACAATGTCATCTAATGAGTCTTCATTTGCATATAATCACTTCAGTTTTTCACGAATGAACTTCACTGTTGAGTTCAGTATATAATGCAATTTATATTACCTCTTGTATAATAATTAAAATACTTACTTCAATTGCAATGAATGAAATTCACTCTTAGCCAAACTTGATACAATACAAAAAAAAAGAAAAAAGTATTTAAAAAATGAACATCATGACCCAAAGTATGCAATGCAATTGCTTTCTATTTAACCGATGAGTTTGTGAGTTTTTTAATTTTAATAATAAAACTGTGAATTGAGTACACTGCTTGTGCTGTATGTTTATATATATATATATATATATATATATATATATATATATATATATATATATATATATATATATAAAAATAACCAATTCATAAGAGTCATTGGTTCATGAATTGGACTACACTGGTAGAGTTGTATATTTTCGATTCTCTAAAAAGAACCAATTCATAAGAATCATTTGTGTGTGAATTGGACTACACAGGTTGCACTGTATTTGTTTCACTAAAAATAATCTAGAATATTTCACTAAAAATAACTAGTCTGTATCTAATTCACTAAAAGAAACCAGTTCATAAGAGTCATTTGTTTGTGACCTGGACAAAATGGGTACGCTGTATGTTTTTGATTCCCTAAAAATAATCAGTTTCTTAAGTCTCGTTCGTGAATTGGACTACACTGGTCGTGATATATGTCATTTTGTGATGACACCAATACATGCAATACATGCCCTTTTTTACTTTATCACATTCAATTCAGACTGCAGACTCTGGTAAAATATGCCTTTCGCAGTGAGGTAAACAAAACTACAGTATATAGTAAATACACTTTAGTAGAATATATGCATTTTAATGCATCAGTCAATGGTATTTTACATTATTTATCTGACCAAAGGTAAAAACCCAGTATAGCTGCCATGCAAGATGTTGTGAAGATGGATTTGGTTTAAATTGTCGATCTATATCTGTTATTGATTTCCAGTTTCCATGCTCAAACGCATTGTAGTCTGCTTTGTTCCCTTAATCCAAGAACTGGGATATCTCACCCAGTATTAAGTTGCACGCCTCAGGAGGGCTTCTATTGTAGAAAATGGCGGGAAATTAGATTATATAAATGGAGACTCTAACAATAAAGGATCATTTACGTTTCTCCAGTCAATTCTCAATGAATTTTCCAATGCCTGCTGTAATAACACCAGTGAACAGATGTGAACAGCACCCTGCAGAGCATAATAATATTGTACTATCACGTAATTGAATGGCTTTTAGTTGGTGTATGCACAGAATTAGGGCTTGAACAATCTCATTTTAATCAGAGCCAAGAACCATAATGCATTAAACAGCTGAACAAACATTTTTAGTTGTGTGGAGATGAAAATACACGTCAAACCTCTTTCTCTCTTTTTTGTACACACTCGTTTCTCATACAAAGCCACATGCACCAGCCGAGACACCGTGGCTCGGATTCCCTGTGTTTTTATTGTGCGTGTCTTGTGAGATTTGGTTCAGCCATGGGATAATGAAGTCCTGATCCATGTTCTGTCCAAACAGACTGTTTGATTTCATTTTCTGGGTTGTGAAACCCAGTTTGCTCAGTTAATCTTCACGGCCCACTGAGGTCAGAGGAACATTTACATTTGTCTTTCATTTCAGTAGGTACACACAGTAGGCCTGTGGTGTCGTTGTATTTAGTATTACGGAACTTTAAATCATTTTAGACCTTTGTAAATATAGATATCATTCATTATGCAAACAGGTAATTATGAGATGAAGTTTAAAATAAGAATAACAGTCACATTGTGAAATATAAATGATTTATAATTTTTTAATAAAAGAAGATTATGAGGTATGAAGTAAAATTGCGAGATGTCCCTCAATTATATCAAATGTCATTTCAATTTAAAATGTTTTTCTGTATGAATATACTGTATATTAAAATGTAATTTATTCCTGTGATAAAATGCTGAATTTTCACCAGACGTTACTCCTGTCTTCACGGGATCCTTCAGAAATCATTCTAATACGCTGATTTGGTGCTCAAGAAACATTTCTTTTGAAAACAGCTATGCTGCTTAATATCTTTGTGATTTAATTTTTTTTCAGGATTCTATGATATAAGAAATCCGTTGCAAAATTGTTAATGTCTTTACTGCCAGTTTTGATGAATTTAAAGGGATAGTTAATTCAAAAATGAAAATGCTGTCATTAATTACTCACCCCCAAGGCGTTCCAAACCTGTAAGACCTTTGTTCATCTTTGGAACACAAATGAAAATATTTTTGATTAAATCTGACTGCTTTCTGACCCTCCATAGACAACAATGCAACTACCACGTTCAAGGCCCAGAAAGGTAGTAAGGACATCATTAAAATAGTCCATCAGTGGTTCAACCATAATTTTCGAGAAATAAGGTCGCAATTGTGAAATATAAAGTTGAAATTACCTTTGTATTATGATATTCTGAGGCAGACTATGAAGCTGTCGTCTTTTCAAGCTGTAAATTACTTTGATTCAAAATCATCGTGCTTATTTTACATGGTAGGATAAACTATTTTGACAAACCTTTAGTATTTGTAAATTGTATCTATTGTTCTGCTGTTCTCGTGAATCTGAATAAGCCTCTTTTGGGGCGTATATGTGGAATTGAGTGATTATGCATTCACAGTTTACTACAGTAATACCATGGGTTTGATTCCAAGGGTACAGTTGTATACTTTGAATGCAATGTAAACCGCTTTGTACAAAAGCGTCTGGCAAGTGCTCGAATGTGATGTAAATGTAAGCATCGAGCAGCTGTTTATAGCATTCATTTATAGTCATAGACAGCATTCATATCCACTCTTGGAACGACACTATTTATACAATATCTAGACAAGAATTGGAGAAGACAACTGTTGATTTCATGAGAGAAGCGTTCCATGCCCTCACGTCTGATCGCCTTAACCGAGAGAGACCGCCGCTGTGTGCGTGTCATATCCACTGACAGGCTTTGGCATTTTCCCAGGGTTGTCTGTGGTAGTGCATGTGTCGCTGTGTGTGTATGTGTGTGTGTTATGAAGATCAATAGATCACATCTGTCTCCTGAAAAAAAGCTCTTTGTGTTTCAGTATTAATTTTGGTCGCATTGGTCGATGGTCAATAAAGCAATTAATCTGGGCGAACTGAAGAGAAAAGAAAGTAAAAATCTATCGAAAGCTCTCTCTTCTTGAAATGATCAAACGTTTACAGCATTTTTATGATGAAAAATGTATTTTGTTACAGTTTCTAAAAGTTTTTTTTTTCTTTGTTACTAACATTTAAATGTTGTAATATAATGTAATATATAAAAATATTGTAAAATATTTATAATAATAATAATGTAGCAAAATATGATCTAATCCATAAAACATAATATACATTATACTGTAATATTTTCCCTAATTTTTCACAATAATTTTTCCAAGTTTATCCACAAGAAGTAGTTGGTGCCTAATTAATTTAGTTTAATTAATTTGAACATGCTCCACTGGATCAGGGATGGTTAAAGGATCTTCTGCTTGACCGAAGGCAAATAGAGCATCTGCTTGAAGTTCATTTGAGCTGCAAAGCGAGATAGTTATGCTCACATTACAAGTTTGGTGGTTCAGCTGAGAGAAGCTTATGTAACAGAACCCTCAGGCCTAGATTTTCACTGCATTATCCTTTATTGATAATGTTTTGACAGGATATTTGTCTAGTCATTAGTACAAACAGTATGTGGATAAATTGTCCAGAAAAATTCCTAGCAAAAAAGAGAAGGCTTTTTTTTAAACACTGATACCGATGCTGATGTTTAGAGAGCAGAGTTACAAAGAGCTGATAATAAATATGATGCATTGCAGTTTAATCATAAGAAGTTAGATGCATATAACATTACACATTTAAATGAACATTTATTTTACAAGATGTTTCCTCAAAATTCACTTTGATCGCAATTGATTAAAAGTCAGAGTTAACACGTTTATAATATTACAAAAGATTTCAAATAAATGCTGTTCATTGAACTTTATATTAAGCGGTAAAATCTCTTTTCAACAAATTGAGCAACAGGTGAGCATATTTGAATAATTTGTGAAGGATCACGTGACACTGAAGACTGGAATAACTGCTGAAAATTGAGGCAGCAGTTGTGAGGCATACGAGACTTCTTTCTAAAACATAAAAAAATCATAATTATTCCAAACTTTTGACCAATATATATATAACGTTCAGTAAAGACCATGACATCCGTGTGTCATTTCCTATTCAGTGAGCAACATCGTATCTTGTCTAGGAATAAAGTTCTGAAAGATTCGTGATGAAGAAACCTGTTTATGTAAGGTCGATGTTTTCCATCTAGAGATTTTTACGTAACCAGATCTTTATATAACTTGTTTTGTTCATATTTTTCATTGGTTGAAATAAATTCAAATGAATCTTCAGTAATTCGAATCATGCTAGCATTTCATTCCTTATAGTAATGATTCATTTTCAGTTCTGGTTTTTCACTGTTTTTGTGTATGTGTGTGTTTACAGCATGTGGCATGTTAATTGTGTTTGCTAGATTAGGTGTCGAGACTCTGCGCGCGCGAGCGTGTGTGTGTGTGTGTGTGTGTGTGTGTGTGTGTGTGTGTGTGTGTGTGTGTGTGTGAAGAGGGCTGGGATCAGGTCGGTGTTATTGATGATGTGTCGTCTCTGATGTAATTACCTCAGCACTCTGGGCTCATTAGCTCTGTCCGCCTCACACTCGCTGTTTGTGTTTCTCATTTACTGTAATGAGATGGATATGAAGTATCTCCTTCTCCACAAACCCTTTTACTCTCCTTTCTGCCCTTCTTGCTCCCTCTCTTTCTCTCTCCTTTGTCTCACGGCTTCTCCGTTGGTTTATTGTCGCATCTGTGGTGTTTTGATAAGGCAGGTTTGCATTGTGCTGGAACGAGGCTTTCTGGCTTTCCCTCCACGTGACTGTCAGAATCGCGCTCCATCAAATATTCACCTCGCTTGTAAATTCTCACTTACACAGAGTTGGCTGTTTGTTAATTAAACCTATCATCTCATTGCTGCGTCTCCTCTGTGTCTCTCTCTCTCTGTGTGTGTGTGTGTGTGTGTGTGTGTGTGTCACATTGCTCATTTAAATAGTCTGATAGTCTGAGAAGTAAAATAGTCTGAGAAGTAAAAGCTGTGATAAGATTCAGATGCCTAATATCACAAGGCACAGACACAGTAAACTATTTTTTTTACTTTGTAAAATGAGAAGCAGTACTTTAAGGCTTTTTTTTATTTATTTTTATGCTTTTGTGTTTATCCATAATGCCATTTGTATTGATCTTTTCTTTTTTTCTCATTTTTTCCTTTTTCCATTTCTTTCTTGTCCCACTTTTTTGTTACAAACCGTAGAAATCAACATGAAAGACGCAATGCTATAGTCTTATTCTGGGTTAAATGCAATTTAAGCTTCATCAGTGGCGTCTGTGATATGCTATTATCACAAACAATATTTTGGACTCATCCTTTTGTTGTTGTAGTAAAAACAAACCAAAATACATTGACAGAAACTTACAATGAGATTTTTGTCGTTAATGGAACATTATTATTATTATTATTATTATTATTACTACCACTACTAAATTTAATTTTAGTATTATTTAGTATTTAGTTTGCTATTTGATATGTAAAGTTCTTTAAATAAGGTGTTAATAAGGAATAAATAAAACTTAAAAAGTTAATAGCAAATTTTGATCTGACAATTCAGACTTTGTCTCTCACAGATTTAAACACAGAACTGTGACATATAAACTTAGAATATTGACTTTACATCTTGTAATCGTGATTTTTTTTTCCCCCTCAGAATTCTCGCAATTCTGTTTTAATGTCCTTACATTAATGGAAAAAAATATAACTGAGTTATGTAACCGTTTATATATCAGTGAATTTGAATGTTTGAAAGGTCAAGATGACCAAAAAGTTGCAAATTGTTAATTTTCAGCCAGGTTGAACTACTTTTCTTGTTGAATGAATGCCTGGTTTTGTGCACCTGATGTCTTTCTTGTAGGTGCAGTTGAAATATCTTGAAATGACATTAAAAGTTAAAGGTCAGATATAACTTTGCACAGACAAGGTTACTATACTATAAAATATTGGAATTACTTCTTGTAATTGGTAATATGCCACACATTGCTGTAGATAAAACTTGTGTTTACCCAGGAACATTGTTTTTGTAAAGTTTGTTCCTAAAATGTACACCATGCCCAATGGCTAAGTAAGATAAATCAACAATAACACTGCAGAAGGGAGGGCAACACAATAAAAGGGACAGAGACATTCAAGTAAAGCAGTCTATTATGAAAAACTTTAGTAAAAGTAAAAGTGTCGGTGTGTGTACGTGTGTGGAATTAGGCCACCTAGGCAAGCAAAGCCGAGCGGAACAGCGAGTGAATATAAATGATGGAGACAGAGGCATGGCCAAGGCCGTGGGCGCGATGAGCCCTATAAATCATCATTAGACGGAGAGCCCAGAGACATGGGGAGACGACCCACCAAACTCATGCAAAATGTGGCTGTCACATATGAGCTACTATGACACCGGTCATTTGTCATGCATCAAAAAATACATGTGCCGGTAAATAACTCATGCCACCTGCTGTTTTTAGCAGCTAGCGTGTGGAGATAAAGGAAGACAACTCACAGGAGAGCGATTTCACAACCCACACAGTTTGATCTCCATTTTAGGATGTCATACATAAAATACTCCAGGCCAAACAAAGTTACTCTCTTTATTGGATAAACACACAGCGGGGAGAAGGTATCATGGGAAAAAGAAACGGGCATGGTTTCAGAAAATGTTTCAAGTGGATTTGAACACATAATATCCACATGAGCACCACATGCTGGACGCTGTACCATTAGGCCATGGGTTCACAAATTACCTTTTTATGAATCACCTTTTCTCTTGTTTGCATTTGTGTACATTGAAATATAAGACATGTTGCACCAGGTTTAACTTAATTGGCATTGTTTGTTTGATTTAGTGCTGTCAAACGATTAATTGCATCCAACATATTTTTTTTGTTTTGTTTACATAATATATGAGTGTGTACTGTGTATATTTATTAAGTATATATAAACACAAACACATGCATGTGTATATATTTAAGAAAAATATTTTGTTTATATATTAAATATATTTATATGTAATATAAAATATAATAATATAAACGTTTATACATGTAAATATTTTCAAAATATATACTGTATGTGTGTGTGTTTATATATACATAATAAATAAACACAGTACACATACATATATTATGTAAACAAAAACGTTTATTTTGAATGTGATTAATCGCGATTAATTGTTTGACAGCACTAGTTTGATTTCTTCCTTGCATAAAGCGTTTGTATGGTTTCAGAAGGCTTGTAATATTTTGGGCCACTTTTGCTGCTTTTTGGACAGTTTTTGAAGTATGACAGCCCTTTTTGCTTTCATGGGTAAGAGTGCATGAAATTAAATGAAAAGTAATTAGAATAGTAATTTGAGTGGATTTTGCCATTTATTTCAGGTCCTCAGGTGACATCAAAAACTGGCAACTTATTAAAAAATAGTCCAGGTGTTTCTCGATTTATTTCCCCCCCTTGTTTTTAAATTAAGACATCTCAAACAAAACATGTTTTCGTGGTAACAGTGTTTGAATTGCCAATTTTACTTTAGTTTTATTTATGTACGATTATAGCATTTATTAATATTTTGAATTAGTGTTTATTTTTTATAATTTCAGTTTTCATTTGAATAAAATTCTAGTGATTTTTTTGTACTTCTGTAAAAGAGAAGAATTGTTGAATAAAGTCGTTATTTTTGTTTTCTTTGTACAAAAAGTATTCTCGTAGCTTCGTAAAATTACGGTTGAACCACTGATGTCGCATGGACTATTTTAACAATGTCCTTACTACCTTTCTGGGCCTTGAACGTTTCAGTTGCATTGCTGTCTATGGAAGGTCAGAAAGCTCTCGGATTTTATAAAAAAAAAAATATCTGAATTAGTGATCCGAAGATGAACGAAGGTTTGGAACAACATGAGGGTGAGTAATTAATGACAGAATTTTCATGGGTGAACTATCCTTTTAAGTGTCGACTTATGGGGGCTAGCTTTACTGAACCAGGCAAATAATTGTTAGAGCACAATTCCTTAAAAACATGGATACAGACAAAAAAAAAAAGAGATACAGACAATGCGCAAATTAAAGAACACAGACACAGCCAGCGTTTTTCTGTAATGACCAGCGCAGTCTATCAAGAGCAGCACAAATTAGCATGAAGTTGTGGGTTATCTACTAACAACACAGGCTCAAAATGGGTTAAGTAAACTGACCACAGCGAACCTTAGTAAATCACCTTGCAGGACTGATTTTATACTTTCCATTCAGCTGCAGTAGATAGTGTCGCCCTCTGGAGGGCTCTGACTCAATGTGAAATGAAAAGCACTCTTTGATGACAGCCTGATGTTAATTGAGGTGTAAACCTAACTGTAATTGATAGAGAGGCATCGAGGGTAATAAAAATGTAAATAACTAAAGTTTGTTTTGTGTGAGGAAAAAACGTATTTGCTCACTTGTGACTGAATATGTGAGTTTATGCATAAGAATGAGAGTCTTCAGGTTATCCTTACATGTCCTTCCTCCGCCTGAATGAAAAAAAAATGCAAATAAAGATGAGCAGAGTCTGAAAACAGGCGAAATAAAACAGGCTCTCTGTGATGTAAATGCACAGTGAACCATGATGCCACATTGCCTCAGTTCCCACTGCGCTCGCTCTAAACACCGGCTTACTTAACATTTCTAATGCATCAAAAGAAGCTTTGGCCGGTTACATAAATGTAATTATTTTGATTGTTTGTCTCTGGTATGTAGCAGCATTGGGGGATTCTTTGGCCAGGACCACCCGCTGCTGCTCTCTACATCATGTAACGATGCTTGAGGGGACACACTTACAACTAATGAGGCGCTTGCTAATGAGAATGTGATGCTAAGAATGTTCTTTTTCATTAGCTTACAGTCTCAACATCGAGAAAGAAGAGCTGCCAAAAATAAACAGAAATCTGTGTAGTTAAAGTTGAGGTAATTTATAGTGTTTTGAAAACATAAGGATAAAAACAGTAGAGGTTGCATTAACTTGACATAAACTTAATTGAAGTAGTCGGCAACATAATTGCCTTTTAAGATTAACATTAAATTTTATGTGTGTGGTAATTATTGTAAGTAAATGCATAATTTTCTACACTGTTTTAGTCTAATTAATTCCTTTTTGCATTGCTCACTTCGAGAACTGGAAGAGCCACACTCTGTAGCACATTTTCCCCATCATTTTTGCATTAATTTACTGAATAAAAAGAAAAAATATTAGTTTTTCAGTATTACAATATAATAAAGTAAATACAGAGATTAATAATTAGGAAGAATAATTGTACTGTTTTAATTTGTGCAGATTTTAAGAAATAATATAATGGTTCTTTTTTCTGTTGCATTATTTTTTTTTTTTTCAAACAAAACATGTTTTTATAATATTGTTTTAATTTATAATTATTTTAAGGGGTTGTCATTTCTCCTCAACATCATATTCCATCTAGTAAGTCTCTTGTTACCCCAAACTGACAAAAGTCTTCTCGAAGTGATAATTCACCCAAATATGAAAATTTTGTAATCATTTACTTACATTCAAGTTGTTCTTTCTTTTATTGAACATGAAAGAAGATATTTTGAAGAATATTTGTAAACCAACATTTGCTGGTCCCCATTTACTTTTAATGCGTAGTATGGAAAAAATAGCTGATAGAACAGCTGATAAAAACATCACAATAATCCACACAACTTCAGTCCATCAGTTAATGTCTTGTGAAGTGAAAAGCTGCACGTTTGTAAGAAAGAAATCCATTATTAGGGTGTTTTAACTTTAAAATATGATGTTTTTATAAGCTGTTTAATCTCTGATTATCACGGCACCCATTCGCTTCAGCAGATCCATTGGTGAGAAAGTGATGTAATGCAAAATTTCAGCAAATGTTCATTTTTGGATTAACTATTCCTTTTATTTTCGTTTATTGTAGAAACAATTAACTCATTAATAAGTGTATGTGCCTGTACTAAAGCAGAATCCTTTTATAGAAACACTTTAAATTACAGCACAAGTATACAGAGGACACTAACTCCTCACAGAGTTACTCCTCTACAGTATGTCAGTTGATTGAAGTAGCTCTAGATGTGTTGTTGCCCGAGGTGTTAATGTTCCTGTGAATCACCACTATTCAGTTTGCATTTCAAATAGATTGTGTTTGCATGTAACCTTCAACTGAAATTCATATCTTGGCAAACATATGTATGTTTCCCACTTCATTTTTAATATGCCTGTATTTGTGATTTGTGTTGTTAAAAAATTTGAATCCCCTCAGCTCCTTGAACCACTTCCCAGAATATTTCAGGGAGTGTTGTTCTGATCTCTCACACACACATTTACAAACACATTTGGCCTTTCCCTCTCACCTCCTGCCTACAATCTTTTCTCCAGTTCTTTCTTGCCGCCAGTGTGTTACAGTCATAATTAAATGCATTTGCTTGTAAAACTGAAGAAATGTTGTAGAATTCTGGGTGGAAACACTTTCATGTCATGGCCTTTCATGGCACACTTGTTACTGTAAGATATTCAACATGTTAAAATGTTTTGCAAATTCATCAGAGGTGGAAATGCACTGTTAGTGGCTTCCTCATTCACCTGACAACTGCAAACCAGTTTTGTGTTGCTGAACTGTAAATCGTTTTGTCCAATTTAAGTTTAAATATATATATATATATATATATTTTTTTTGCAATTTATAGGTGGGGTGGGGGGAATTGTACTAACCTTCCCCCCTATATATATATATATATATATACATATGTATGTGTGTGTGTGTGTGTGTGTGTATATGTGTATGTGTGTGTATGTGTGTATATATATATATATATATTTATATATATATACCACAAAACCAGTCTTAAGTCACTGGGGTATATTTGTAGCAATAGCCAAAATTACATTGTATGGGTCAAAATTATTGATTTTTCTTTTATGCCAAAAATCATTAGGATATTAAGTAAAAATCATGTTCCATGAAGATATTTTGTAAATTTCCTACTGTAAATATATCAAAACTTAATTTTTGATTAGTAATATGCATTGCTAAGTATTTCATTTGGATAACTTTTAAGGTGGTTTTCTCAATATTTTGATTTTTTTGCACCCTCAGATTCCAGATTTTCAAATAGTTGTATCTCGGCCAAATATTGTCAGATCCTAACAACCCATGCATCAATGGAAAGCTTATTTATACATTTATTTATGATGTATAAATCTTCATTTTGAAAATCTTATGACTGGTTTTGTGGTCCAGGGTCACACACACACACACGCACGCACACGCACACACACGCACACACACGCACACACACGCACACACACGCGCACACACACACACACACACACACACACACGCACGCACGCACGCACACGTTATAAATATCTTTACTGTAGATTTTAGTCAATTGATTGCATCCTTTCCTAATAAATGTATTCATTTCTTTAAAAAAAAGGCCTCTAAAGTTTTGAACAGTATGTATGTATGAAAAACAGCAGCATGAACATTCTTCAAAATATCTTCTTTTGAGTTCCCCTAAAGAACGTAATTCACACATGTTTAGAATGGCATGATGTTGAGCAAAAGATGACAAAAAAAAAAGTCATTTTTGAGTGAACAAATCTTTTAAGCCACTGGACAGACTGACCATGTCAAATACAAATACAAGATCTATTCAGCTAAGCTCAGTGATCTCCATATGTTTGAAGACAAAAACAAAACTGTCCCACATCTTCAATAAAAGCTTCAACCTAATTTCCCAAATGTGCATGAAAAACAAAAAAGTCTCTCTCTACATGTACTGTATGTTTAATGCTTTTCCTCGCAGGGCTTTCAACAAGATTTATTTTTTAGACCCTGCATGCTTTGTGGGTCACACTTACAATACAACAGCTCTGCTCAGTAGTGACAGGGTGGAAAGGTATTCTTGCATTTCATTTTCAGCACTGATAACTCTGATGAACCAAAGTGATTGTGACTATTAGAGTGACTTTGTTTCCTTCATGCACAAGAAACAAACACATTTGAAATGAGAAGCTCATTTTAGTTGCATTACGTAAATGAAGGTTCCTTTCTTCTCACAAGCAAAAGAACAAAACCCCAATTTATCTTTCATCTCGAAAATCATGAAGAATTTTGATTAAGGTCCCTCTGAACAAGATGTCTGCTTGCATGACACGTATTTGCTGTCTTTAGTTGTATTTCTTAAACATCTAAATATTTATGAATGCATCATTAATTCAGCCTAATACACTTCATAAAAATTCTACCATCTTAGCAGAGCAACAACATTTGCTGGAAATAGATGTTTTGGAATCTTGTGCTCTTGTTAAATAGAAAAATGAGCACATTATCTCATGTTTGCAGCACATTCTGTCCATCCATACCCTGTAATCACTAAACTAACCTGCAGTCCTGGGCTAGACATGGAAACATTTAGTAGAGCATGCAAGTGGTTGTGGGCCATCTAAGGGAATCAGATAGATATGCTGAGTTTCAAGGCAGGATAAGAGTTTTATCGTAGTCATTTGTGGCAGGATTGTCTGCACATCCTGTCTGTTATCAGGTGTGGACAGATCTGACCAACTCGGAGCTCAATTTTACCTCCAGTAGAGAGATACTAATCTACATAGAGACAGCCTGTGAGAGAACGTAGAAAGATCTGATGAATATGAATATGTACTAAGGCTGTTCTCGGAATAGCACACTACCATTCCATACTTCCTTCTTGACTCATTATTTATGGAAGCCCGCTTCCGCCTCAGAGTCAAATAATAATTTTGACTTTGTTTCTTGTAATTGAAGATTTATATCTCACAGTTTGTTTTGTAATTGTGACTTTTTGTGATATTTTAAATAGTATCTCCCAATGAGTGAATTTTGCAATTGCAAATGTATTTCTTATAACTACACCTTAATATCCCACGGTTTAAGATTTATTTCTTATAATTGTGACTATTGCTTTTAATTGGTGTTTTATCTCATAATTTATCTACTTTATTTTTTTGTATATATGACTTTATTTCTAAGAATTGCAACTTAATATCTTATAGTGTGACTATTTCATATTTAATTTTTTAATATTACAATGAGACTTCATATCTTGTAATTGCAAATGTATTTAGCGTAATTGCTACTTAATATCTCAGATTTTCAGCTTTATTTACTATAGTTATGACTTTATTTCATATAATTGGTGTTTTCATCTCACAACTGCAACTGTATATCTTCAGATTTTTCATACTTGTGACATAATTTCAAATGAATATCTTAAAATGAGATCTTATATCTCATAATTGCAAATGAATATCTCAAAGTGTTACATTTATCTCACAGTGAGACTTTATATCTTTAAACCAACATTGCAAATGCATTTCTCATAGATGCAGCTTAACATCTCACAATTGCAGCTTGATTTCTTGTAGCTGTGACTTTATTACTCGTAATAAAGTGTTTATCTTATAATTATGATTATCTCATAACTAGACTTTGAACTGCAAACCTTTATTTGAACTTAGTATCTTACAATTGCAGCTTTATTTCTCGTAGTCATGACTTTTTCTCTTAATTTCTTCAATTAGTATCTTATAAATGCCACTGTATCTCACAATGTGATATTTTTATTTTATTTTACACCATATCTCATAGTTTTGTTTTTTTAAGAGTTTTGTGTTTAACAAGCTTTTAGAATTATTTAAATGGGACTTTGATTTTTAGACATGCACAAAAATTATAGAAAAAAAAACATTAAATTCGAGTGCTGAATTAAACATTTAATGTGATTAGATCATGTGACAGAAATGTAGCATCATTTTTAAATGTTTAGCTTACATAATGCGCAAGAATGAAAAATAATAGGCTGTATACGGTTTACACTACCCAGTATACACTGTGCTATGTGTTCTATTCTGAACATAGCCTTTAGAACAGACATAAGATTTATGCTTTCCACTGTGGCTGGTATAACATTAAAATGGTATGTCATTTAATATTTAATCCTGTGCGAGTTAAAAGGCTTTGTTGCTGCCTGTATGGCACTCTATGTCCGTACGTTTGTGTTTATGTATGTGTGTGTTCGTTTAAAGCTTGACAGCGCTATCCATGGAGAATGCGGTTTTGCCATGTCTCTGTTGGTGATGAGTGCTTTCCACGGGAGTGGCCGAAATTAGCTGTAACACCCTTACTCGCTGATGTCAAATCTGCCCTCACACACACACACATACACACACACACATACACACAGCACAGGCTGAGACATCTGCCAGCACACTAAAAATGAACAAGTCATTTCAGCGTGTCGAGCAAATTTCACACACATCCAAGGCCTCTCTCTGATCTTCTTAAATCACTGCTTGCCTACCGCTTCCTTAATAAACCCCCTTCTTTCATATCCGCAGTGTTTCCTGCTCTCCGTGACCCTTTCTGGAAGCGTCTTCTCCGCTCTGAAGTGCAGAGCATCATTGAAAAGGAAACGTGTCTAATTAAACATGACCTTATTTACATACCATAACAGAAAAAGGAAGGATTTTCACTCTTGGAAGAGGTGGAGAAAATTACTCTTGGTTTAAAAAAGAAAGACAATTAGATTCACATAAACAGTAAAAAAACAAAAACATTCAGTGTATATACAGCTACCATATTATATTACAGCTTTTTTTTTTTTTTGGAGATGGTACACTGTAAAAAGTTATAAGTTGGCTTAACTTAATCATTTTAAGGCAAGTAAATAATAATTAAAAAAAAATAATAATTTAAGTGAATTGTCAAGTTCACTCTACTTTTAAAAATTTTTTATTATTCACTTAATAATTAAGTACCATTTAATACCTATTTTTGACCATTGTCCCAAGCACCATTTTTTTGGTGTTTAGAGGGTTTATATATATATATATATATATATATATATATATTTCATGCCAATTTATTGAAGTATTTATTTATTTATTTTGTCATTTTATGGTATAAAGCCCCTTAAACCTCATAAAATGGACATGTTTATTGTGCAAGAAATCAATTGATATGATGGGACAATTCAGGCCCGGTTCTACTGGGGTGCACCCTCAAACGAAATCAAAAGCAGAAGCAAAGGATTTGATTCTGGAGCTGGGCCTGGGACAATTATAGCTGTATGAAAACATTCATGATTCATTTTTGGATTAATTGTCGCAATACATGTTTATTTTATTATCAACACTAAATAAGAATCTACCTGTGTGTATCTCTTGCAGGGCCTTTACTGTTACAAAAGTATGTTTTGAAGGTCAATATTCGAACTTTTTAAAAAACTTTATTTCATGTCATCTGGAGATTACAAGCTCTTGGGGAGCTTACGTTAAGTTTTAAAGAGTTTTTTCAGTCTCTCCTCTCGTCTGCAGACAGATAGAGGGAGACAGAAAGACGCTGGTTATCACTGGAGTCATGGGCCCTGATCAGAGGCAGGGTGCTGGGTCTTATCTTAATGAAGCTGTGCTTATCATGAGCTCGAGGTCACTGCTATCTGTCTAACCTCTGACTGCACCCTCTTTCTTTCAATTAACCCACTCACAAAAGTCTGTCTACCCTTTCACACTTACATACATACATACAGTTTCAATAAAAAGTTCTTGTTCTGCTGTTTTGATTAAAAAAGGAAAAGATTGAGACTTTTATTTTACATGTGTTTTGCAGAAGAACTCTATTGATCTCTAAACTCAAAGGCACCTGGCTTGTTAGCAGCAGGGGGCCCCAATTTGTGAGAGGTCCTGGGTTCAAATCCCGGACGATCCCCCAGAGCTGTTAATTTTCAGGCAGACTGTCTGTAGCCTTAAAGCTATCGATCATCAATTGGAAACCGGTACACCAACCCCTGTGGTGTGTAGCGGCAGCCACAGACAGACACAGGGCCAGTGTACTAGCATAACATTCCCAACTTTATTAAAGAAAATGGCTCATATTTATACAACACAGATTCATACAGTAACATGCAGGATATCTTGGGCATCCAGTCAAAGTACTCAGAGGTCAAACATTACCCTATATGGATATCAAGAAATATAAGTAAGGTGTGCGAGTGAACATATGTGTGTGTTTAGTTTCCATTTGCTTAATATTTATATATTTTTTAAAATTCCTTTCAAATGCACTTTTTTCCTGTAAACTTTGTAATTTATTTCTGTGATGAATTTTCAGCATCATTATTCCAGCCTACAGTGCCACATGATTAGTCAGAAATCCTTCTAATATGCTGATTTGCTGCTCAAGAACTATTTGTTCTTATTATCAGTGTTGAAAACTGCTTCATATTTATTGTGGAAATCATGGAAACATTTTCCAGGATGAACAGAAAGTTCAAAATAACAGCATTTATTTGAAATAGAAATCTTTGTAACATTATAAATGTCTTTACTGTCACATTTGGTCAATTTAATGCATCCTTCCTAAGTAAAATTATTGATTCATTAATTATTGGTATTGTTTTTTTTTTTTTTTAATCTCCATTTATATAAATATATATTTAAGATGATGTTGTCCTACTAAAAGAACAACTGTCCCCTTGTTCAAATCCCCCAAACAGCCACTGAGTCAAATCATGACTTTTATAGTTATATACAGTAATATGAAAGACAGATGAAACATAAGTATAGAGATAAAGCGCTCTCTCTCTCTCTCTCTCTCTCTCTCTCTCTCTCTCTCTCTCTCTCTCTTTCTGTATTCATCCCTCTAGACTAGCTTAGCCTGAGGGTCTGTGCCACTCATGTTTGTACTTACTGCAGTGCCACTTCCTTTAAAACTCAAGCCAAGCTGACAGTCAAAACTGCCAAGGCCAGGATCAGGTCACAAGCCACTGCAGCAATCCATGGTGTGTGTGTGTGTGTGTGTGTGTGTGTGTGAGTGTGTGTGTTTGTTTATGCGTTTGAGGTGCCAATACTGATGAAGTGTTAGATTGGAAGCTTCCTGTTTCACATTTCCACCAAGCACTCTCTTGTGTGCCATCAAGTGTTTCACAGGTGGAGTAGCACTCGTCTGAGGTCTTGACAGGACATTTTAATTTAAATGATAAACATTATGCAAACTACTATGTCTGCTTTTATCATAACTACTGATGTATAATGATTCTTAGAGATTTATATTTATTTCTAAATGTTTATTTGAAGACAACATAAAACGACATAATGTAATATAACGTCTACTGTAACTGAAGCTGAATATTCAGTTTGCTATATATATATATATATATATATATATATATATACATATACATACATACATATTAAAATAATATATATTCTTAATATATGTATTGTTTGCTTTAATAATAATAAAAAATATGTAGTATAAATATTAATATACTATTTAATAATACATAAAATATTTTTTAAATTAAATGTATTTATTTATTTATTTAGTTAATTTAATTTTAATATTTTTAATTTAATTAGTCCCCCCCCCTCATAAATTAGTATAGTTCATTTTATATAAATTAAGTTATAAAAATTACATTTTTATAAATTAGTTTAATTTATTAATATATATATATATATATATATATATATATATATATATATATATATATATATATATATATATATATATATATATATACAATAACAATTTTAAATGAAGGAGTCTTCTCAAAAGAATGTTAGTTTTTTTTAATCATGAGATGTATTATATTGTGAGATGAACCTTTGGTATTGTGATAATCCTATGTAGCATGCAGTATGATATTATTATATGCTAGCAGCTTTTTATCGCATATGGCGGTTTACGTTATACCATATATTTAGTTTTTGCTTGTATCAAAATAATGAAATTTCTTTGATAGTAGTATTGTGTGCTGAATTTTTGGTGTCGTGTGACAATCCTAATCTATACTCAAGATGATTTGTATATTTCAATTTGCCATGACATAGTGAGTGTTAGAGTCGTTTATTTTTTTTTTGCTCAAGGGGACCAAGAAGAAAGTCACTTTAAGAAAATGCACCATTGTGTATGCAATGCATATCTATAATATTAATGAGAGCAGAGTGGTAATGTAGGGGTATAATAACCTCCTGACATCTGCTGAGCAGCTTTCTAAAAGATTCCTATGAGGGGTCTGAGCTCTCTGTTCCTGAACCCTTTTTAATTGGATTCTCCTTTGAATGGCTGCCATCACCTTTCTTTTGTTGCCCATTTATCACTAGTGACTGATTGTCACCATGGCGACAAGTTTATTCATTTTATTACAGGTACCAATGACAAATGTCAAACAAGAATCTGTTGGAATAATGAGGAACCGTTATATGATACTTGTGGGGATTTAATTGTATATATTGTTTTATTCTATTGACTATGCATTAAGATATTAAAATTTCTTCATGAGTGTACTGGCTCAAATTATAATTCTGGTTCATTTGGCAATTAAACTTGGCTGGCGTCCAGTCGAGTTGAAAGTAATAGGCACAGATTTATCCGCTCAAAGTGGTTTCAGGGTAATGATCCATTCAATTGATAGAGAAGACCATTTCATATTCAATTAATTTTATAGGACATTTCTGAGCCCCCCCAAAATAATCAATTGAAATAGAAAAACACAGAATGACATGTTCAACCCATCACTCAAAACATGCACACACACGCACCCATAAAGCTGATATAATAGGCATACTAAATAGACTTATGGCAAATTAGCATGAGTGTGTTTGCGTGTGTGGGGGGGATGATAATAACGGAGAGCTTTATGAATTATCCTAACACTGACATGTTTATTGTGGCTATTTTCCTCAAAAGGCCTGATTCAGCACTTAACTCTGCAAGCATTGTTTCTCATTTGCACAGTGAATTCAAGCAAGGATTTGGAAATCGAGTGTCAGAAACTGTAGCCAGTAATTATATTTTAAGTCTGCAATGCTGAAATGTTATTCCAAACCCATTTTTCATTTTGATCCCTTATCTGAATATTAGTATATCCTAAATAATTCCATGCACTGTGAAAAATTATATTCTGTAAATGTTGAATTGATTTAACAAATAAAATGACAGAATTGTACAGAAATATATTGTTGTTTGTTTGAACTTTAACATTAACTCCTTTAATAATTCCTATCATCAGTTAAATGAGTAATATCAAGCATTCTGCCTGTTTCATTTTATTAATTTAAACTGATTCAAATTTTATTTTATTATGTTATGTTATTTTATTTTTCGTGGGATAATTTGCATTTCATAATTTTCTTTGCAGTTAAATATTTTTAATCTAATAGCTGATGAAATAATTTTCTTGCCATTGTTTTTTTATTCAGGACAGAGAGAAATAGTGGTGATGACAGGAAATGGAGGGCAAGGACAGGAAGTGACACGAGCTGGGTTTGTATTGACCACCTGAGCAGCACGGCTCGGAAGTCATGTGCACTAGGCTACGGCTCTGACACAACATCAGATTCTCTTTTGTAAGTGTTGTGTTCTGGCCTCTGCTGTGTTGATTGCGTGGCAGCTTTATTACTCCATTGAACTATGTCCTAACCGTGGATTTGATATATGTCTCCATATCATCAGTGAACAAACTCCCTATCTTCAATGAAACCCTCTCTGTAGATTCTGTTATTGATGCCTGCTGTGGGACAGGAGGAGCGAGCAACTCTTCGTGACCATGAAGACATCTCTGTTCAATGTGATGCTTGGTTGAGAAGCCCCCCTGCTGCTCTCAAAGCTTTTTGGAGGCTTCAATGATTTTTATTTTTTTTAAAGACTTACATTGCGCTCTGAAGTAAGTTTCAAAAACCTGTGTGTACCGTGTGTAGAGCTGGGGTGGGTCAGCCTGTTGAGATTTGACGATTCCTCTGTCACAAGAAGTTCAAATGGTCTTGCATGAAGTGTGTATAAACAAGGTGGTAGGAGTAAACATGTTTACTTACAGGTACACTATGGAAAGTTTTTCATTAGAAATGAACAAGATACTAGCATGTAAAAACGTTTCCTTTACAAATAACTTGGAATTTTATGTTTGAACCACAGATGGTAATAGAGAGCCCATAAATCCAGTGTGCCTTTAAAGGGACATTTATTATACATTTTTAATTCTACCTTGAGGCCCGCTAATAATAAGGTGTTTATAAGGTTATATAATAAGGTTAATAAGGTGTTTTTTGCTACACACAGCCAGGAACAGTTCAAGGTAGACAGACTTAAAGAAGAACTATGAAATTGATGAAAGTAGGAAAACGACAAGTCAAAAGTGCTTTTCTAATTTTACATCATCTTCTTACCTGAACAGAATGAAGAAAGCGAAGACAAACTGATAAACATGATTTATATTCAAAAAGGTAAGCAAGTACTGCTTTGTATGGTTTGTATATCTGCAATCCTAGTTCCGTTTTTTTCCCCTTGACGTAATAGACTCCTGTATGGAAGCTTGTAGAGAAATAAAAAAGGAAAAAGGACTTTTTTTTCACAATTCTGAGAAATGAGTCAACATTGTGAGGTGTTTAGTTGCAATTGCAAACATGTATATCATGCAGTTGTGAGTTTATAATGTGCAATTGCAAGATATAAACTCTATAATTATAATAGAAAATATATAATAATTCTGAGAAGAGATAGAATGTTGCAATTACCTTTTTAGTGTTTGTTAGTTTGTGGTGGGAATAAAAAATAGAATTGCAAGATGTAAACTCTGAATTCAGAGAGAAAGAAGTAGAATTGTGAGATGTGAACTCAGAATTGCGAGAAAAAGTCAGAATTGTGATTACAGTATCTCACAATTCTGGTTTTTAAAAACTCACAGTTCTGGGTTTATATCTCGCAATTTTAAGCTGATATTCTGAGATAAAAATTACCTGTTGAATTTTTTCATTCCGTGGCAGAAACTGGCTTCCTTAGTCCTGCCACCTGTTGGTATAGACAGGTATTTCCTCTCGCGCAGTATAACAGAATGTACATGCTAGTTGGCTGTTGCCTGTTTGCAGTGTGCTCAGGGGCAACACAGTCGGTTTTCGTCAGTCGTCTAGTTCTTTGATGTTGGTTTGGTGTGTCACAGGCTTTAGTCTTCTACCCGTGCTCACTGAGGTGGGTCTTAAGTGTCACAGCTTTCAATGACACACCATGTTGAATCATTACGACTTCCGGATCAACAGACATCCCAACCGACAGCATGACAGATAAAAGTATTTGTTTTGTTTGAGAAAGACTGTATGAATGTGGACATTCACCAACTGCTCAAGCTGCTGCCAGTTAGAGCTATAGAAAGCAGTATGACAGAGATATGTATTGAAACATGGATACTGTGTGTGTGGGCGTGCAAATGTCTCTAGGGACACACTTTGACAGGACGCCTCCAGACATGTGCCACGCCTAGAGTTGATGGACATTCGGCGCATTAGCAAAGGAGAATAAATAATAAAATATGCGAGGAAAATATCCTTAGAAAATGAGCAAACTGCATCTATCAGCTTGGAGCCATCAGCAGCTGTCCTGAGGGCTGTTCCACTAAACGCATTCATGCCCTCCGCTGCGGGCTGTTCTGTTAAACGCTTGCGCCTCCCTCCACCAGCGATGATGAGTCACAGTACCGGTCTGTCTGAAATGTTCAGAATGAATCTGGCTCAGGCGATGAAGCTGCGTAAAGAGGATTAGCTTTTCTCAAGGGTCCAGCCCTGCTTCCCTGAGATTGAGGCCTTTACATATTCCAGCATGATTTCATGTAGATTTTGTGGATATTTTTGCAAAAAAGAAGTTGATGGCCTAAGGTTTTGGCCTTGCTTGTCAGAAAGAAATTATGTGTGGCTGTCAACATAATTCCTGCCTCTGTGTGTGTCGTGTGTGTGTGTGTGTGTGTGAGAGCTAACGCCTGAAGATCCAACAAATCGAGAGCAGTGTTAAATATTTTGGCATCAGAAATCTGTCTTCAAAATCAGAATATCACAATAATTCTCACACTCACACACTATGTTCAATCGTGGTAACATGAAAGAATTCTCTAATATTCACCAAGGCTATATTTATTTGATCAAAATGCTATAAAAACAGTGAAGTATTATTTCAATGTAAAATAGATTTTTCTATATGAATAACTTTTTTTAATTTTTAAAATTTTTATTTATTCCTGTGATGGCAAAGCTGAATTTTTAGCATCATTACTCCAGTCCTCAGTGTCACATGATCCTTCATAAATCATTTTAATATGCTGATTTGCTGCTCAAGAAAGATTGTGTTGAAAACCAATGTGCTGCTTAATATTTTTGAAGAAAACATAAATTGTTTCAGGACGCTTTGAATTTTATTTGAAATAGAAATCTTTTGTAATGTTACATTATATTTACTTTCTTCACTTTTGATCAATTTAATGCCTAAATAAAGAGTTTAAAAAAATAAAAATTGTTTGATAATGTGAATGAAATTTTAGTACACTGCAGTTCCTTCGCTTTTTGTCATATGTGTGTATACTGTAATTAAAGCTGTATGTTTTTTTTATCATTTAAAAACTATAATTTAGTTTTAATTTGGCAGTTTATTTTGGGTTTCCAAGCCAGAACTTCAAGAATATGTCAGAGCGCTGTCATACGCGTCTACCACCCCTGCTGTGTCTGCGTCACAAAGCGCCCCTCTAGTTTCCAGTGGCGTCGTGCAAATGTGTTCTTGCACCTAAATTTGACGAGACTGATCGGTTTTGCGCTTGACACTGTCTGACGAGATGGAAGGCTGTCACGCTAACCATCTCTGCCCTCGGGCCTTCATGAAGAGGGAACTTTTTGTTCTTTTTCATACTCTCCCAGTTTGTTCATCTTCTCTGCTCTCTATATGCTAATCTGTATGCTTGTAAAATCATATATGCATAAAATAACATCTGAAGAAAGGTACCGGTGACTCAGTTAGCTTGGTGCATAACAGATCCCAAAACTCTTGTTGCTTTCCAGAGCAGGCACCTCATCAGAGTAGATGTTTGTTTCTGTGCTCAACCACTGGCTTTTCATGCCAATTTGTACTTGGAAATATATGAACATAAAGTTGCATGATATGATATGACTACTATATTGGCTATCAGCTGATATTATTACACAATGCTTATTACACAAAAGGTACAAAAAAAGGTACCTGCGCCTTGCGCTTTAGACCATGCTCTTACATCATTAAAATAGGGCCCAATGCTATTTCTTTGTAATCATTTGTAAAATTTACTGGTGGAAAATTGCTTCTACATCATTTTATTTCAGTGTACAGATTATTTTACAGATATAACACAGATACAGATATGAGAAAGCAAAATAGTTATTTCTGCCTGAGAATATCTTGTTTAATTGCTACTAAGTGCCTCAAACAAAACTCGAGTCAGTAATGCAGCAAATCCAGTGACTAGTTCTTCCTCAAAAGTACTTGACTTTTGCACTTTTGGGTTTTGGGACCTTGCCAACTTGACTTTAGTAGACTGGCGCAACCCAAAAGTTGTGTAAATCCAGTCAATCAGATTGAAACGGATGGTTTTCAGTTAGCACTTGACATTTTTGTGTGCAGCAAGCATCAGGCGGTCCATGAACGGACTGTGGGTGGTTTGTGGGTGTGCCGCCTTGGGCTCAAATTAGACATGCTGTACCATATATCCTGCCAGCAGAATCTGCATCCTGCTCTGAGTTTAGCTGAGGTCTTCAAAGAACGAGCTCTTAAACCTCACTTCAACCCAAACCTGAGTGAGATGCCAACCTGAAATTACAAAATGATGTCACAAAATGTCACACCTATTAGGCAGAAATCTCACCATTCCTTCACACTTAGAAATTTCTCACGCTGTATGTAATTGCACACTTGTACGCAAGTCTCCTGCTTCTCAGATTTTGTTTTCAGAAATGAAGACTCACTTGTTTTCATTAGAAATGATCACAATGATGTCTTGCACTGTTCATACTGTGCTGAGTTTTTCATTATTTTACTGTCTTAAAGCTGCAAGGGAAAGTTGTTAAAATCTTTTTTTTTTTTTTTTAGCTAGCACAAAAACAACAGTCAAACAATCAAGCCTGTACAACACTGGTGAAAAAGGAAAAGAACCCCCCCCCCCCCCCCCCCAAAAAAAAAAAAAACAAGATCAAAAACAAACCGCTTCTCCCTTCCTTTCATCTCTCAACCTTTCTTTTCACTCTCACGCCATCATTTAGACATCCTTGAGACATTAATGGACTTCCCTTATGTTATTATAAAGGCACTTTCTGATCAGTTTTGTTTGATTGCGTAACTTGCCCCTGGGTAAGTCTGTCTCATTTTATTACGGTCTAGAATACTTTTTTTTTTTAAACAGTACAAAAATAAAAAATAAAATAAAATAAAGCCAGCATGAATATATATATATATATATATATATAAAATCAAGGACTTGAAGTCAGTTTTTTACCCAAAAGAAAAAGTTTTTTAGATGTTGAGTGAATAAAGGACAAATTCAGTTCCCAAATATGAATGTGTTCATAAAAATTAGATTAACCCTTTAGTAATTAGTAAAACCCTTTACTAGCATTTTAATTGGACCTTAGGGGGAAAATTTCATACATATCATACCTTTTTCTATTAAAACAAAAAAGGAAGTTGAATTCGAATATGGCACTTAATTCACCTAATTGATTTTTTATAACCTGTTTAATTTTCATGTTATAAATATAACAAGTTAGCTGGTTGACTGAGCTTGACTGCATGTTTTGACTGGTTATTATGTTGTTTTGACTTTTATCTGTATGCCAGATTTTCTTCAAAGGAATAAGAAAGATGTTGTTGTGAAAAATAAGAGGTCATGAAGTATTATTTTTACATTTTGCTATAAAGGCATCACCATTTTTTTACTTCTTTGTTATGACATAAGTGGATCTAATGTGAGCAGTTCTTAGCTAATTAGGATACTTTCTTCTTTCATCCATGGTTTTGAGAAACGGTTTGGACTTTCGGCTAATGAGCTTGTCTTAATCACACATTCCATTGTACGTAGACATGAACTGAATACTTGAAATATTTCATTTATTCAGCGATCCTTATCCAATAGGGTGGCTTCATTCTCCTCAAAGCGTTTTCTTAAAAAAGAATGCTGTTTTTTAAAGAATGCTAAAAGTTTGTAGCCTCCTACCATACAAGACAGTGTTGTTTGAAGATAAAAAAAGAATTAGAAAAACTGGTCGGTTCAGTGTTTTGGAAGGAGGGAAAAGATAGAGTTGTAGAATTAACTGCAGTCTTGTGCTCTGATACTTAATGTACGTCCACAGACGTCTGTCTGTCTTTTAGAGTCTTTTCACAGGCACATCCAGTTCTTTTTCTGCTTCCTTTTCCAAGATGCGTGTGGAGACAGAATGTCACTCACAGTTGGTAATGGAATACGGATAAGATGCTACTGTATCTTGCATGCTTTTTATTTATTTATTTATTCATATCTGAGAAATGCTGCAGTGGACCCTCTGAATCAAGCCAAATTTATATACATATATATACTAGTGCTGTCTTAATCGCACATTTTTTCTGAAATTTTTTCTGAAATTTATTGCAGTAAACTCACATTTATTGCAATAATTTCACATTCAATCTTTAAATTAATGTACAAACAACATAAAAAAGATGCCATTAAACAAATATTAAAAATATACTGTCTTTATGACTGAAGGCCAGTATCACTGATACCAATTAAACCGATTTCCCTATAAAAAAAAATGTCCCCCTAATATTTAACCATTGACTATAGCCATTCAACATTATTAAGAGCTTTCAATTTTAACATTTATTGGACTTTAAAAATAACTTCTAATTTAAGTGAACTTAAAACCATTTTCACATAAACCCATTTTAATAAATGTCATATTTACCTGGTGCCCCTCAGCAGAAATATAAGGAAATTGAATACAGTTATCAAACACTAAATTCTAAACTAAATATAGATGCATCCTTAAAACTATAAAAGAGATTAATTTCTTTCTTTTTTCTTGATGAACAGACATCACAGCAGCTGGTTATTGGGTTGTTTTGGCTGTTATTTCTTTAAGAGCTGCCGCTGCTGAACGTGACGCGAATCTGACACGCATCGTATTTTCTCTCAAATCTCTTACCTTTTCTGACCCACTTCAGGTCTTAATGAACTGACGAGTTGAATCGAGGGTGTAAAATGAGGGAGACAGTGCTGGGCTGCTCTAGGACAGTTTGGAAAACCATTTCAGAGATGTTCTTAAATGTGACTGTTGTATAGCATATCACATGCATGCACAGTTTTAAGGCAGCTTTAATCGCCTTTTGGTAACTTCATACCTTAACTGACCATGACATTACATGCTCGTAGTTTCTTTCGCGATTTGATATGAAATGATACAGGTTGTGTGTGCAATTGAAGAGCTTGCGCTAAGAGCTCAGTAGAGTTTCCGCGCTTGTTTGTCTCGCGCCTGCCGCTGAAGTAAAGTGGAGCGCGCGTCTGAAACGTCTCTTGTTTGATGTGCTCATCAAGACGTTCTGCGACTGAATAAATGCACTTCTTGTCAAGAAAAAAGAGACAGAAGTAGCAGTTATGAGTGGGGTGGCCAACCCTAGGCTCCGCCCCTGCGTTAACGGCGTTAAATAATTTGATCCCACCTTATATTAGGTGGCCTTAACTACAATGTACTTACATTTAAATTAACCATTTGATACAATGCACTTATTGTGTACATACATGTTTTTACATTGTACTTATATTTTTAAAAAATACCTGTATGTAGTTACATCTGTAATTAATTTCTGTAATTACATTTATAATTACTCTGTTGACCCATCCCTTACACCTTCACCCACCCTTAAACCTACCCACACCACCAAACCTGTCCCTAACCTTACCCGTATCCCACCTCAATAGCAGTGAAAGTGTTTTGCAATACAATAAGCACATTGTACTTATTTTTTGATGTAAGTACATAGTAGTTAAGGCCACCTAATATAAAGTGTGACCAATAATTTTAATGCAACTGAAAAAACGAATCGCCTGCATTAACGCGCTAATTTTGACAGCACTAATATATACACACACATATATATATATATATATATATATATATATATATATATATATACATGCTACTGCCAGTACATCCACAGACATTCTGCTCTGAGCATGTAGCTGCACATATAACATACATTATATGAAAAAAACCTCATATATAACATGTAGCATATCTATACGGGTGGAGCTGGGGAAGGTGGAGGGTTTCTGAAGCGTACTGCAACTAATAGAGCAACACTAGCCAAATATTTGAATATTGAGCAGCTAGCTCATTAGCTGCTGATATGAAAAGATCAGCTGTGCTATGTGAATAATGATGTAATTATATCAGATTGCGTTAGAAGTTAGATCAGCCTGTGCCATTTAGAGTTTCTTGACAGATATATATACATACTTTGCAGCTTTAATTTTATACAGTACAGTGAATTTCCTCAGCTGATTTTTGTATTTTTAGAATATTTTAGTATCTGTTAAAATTTCTTAAAATAAACATTTTTAAGTAGCCTTGAAAAATCAAACAAATCAAACACTTGTGAATGCAGTTTGTGTGTGTGTGTGTGTGTGTGTGTGTGTGTGTGTGTGTGTGTGTGTGTGTGTGTGTGTGTGTGTGTGTGTGTGTGTGTGAGAGAGTGAGTGTGTGTGGCCACTCACACACTCACACACAGACATCACAGTTAATTGACATCAGGTCTGTAACATGATTAGCTATAAAAGGGATGTCTTAGGCAGAGTCTCTCAGAAGTAAAGATGGGCAGAGGCTCTCCAATCTGTGAAAGAGTGTGCAAAAAGATTGTGGAATACTTTACAAACAATGTTCCTCAACGTCAAATTGCAAAGGCTTTGCAAATCTCATCAACTACAGAGCATAACATCATCAAAAGATTCAGAGAAACTGGAGAAATCTCTGTGTGTAAGGGACAAGGCCGAAGACCTTTGTTGGATGCTCGTGGTCTTCGGGTCCTCAGACGACACTGCATCACTCATCGGCATGATTCTGTCATTGATATTACTAAATGGGCCCAGGAATACTTCCAGAACCCACTGTCGGTAAACACAATCTGCCGTGCCATCTACAGATGCCAACTAAAGCTCTATCATGCAAAAAGGAAGCCATATGTGAACATGGTCCAGCCAAGGCTCATTTACAATGGACTGTTTCAAAGTGGAAAATTGTTCTATGGTCAGACAAGTCCAAATTTGACACTCTTGTTGGAAATCACAGACGCTGTGTCCTCCGGACTAAAGAGGAGGAAGACCTTCCTGCATGTCATCAGCGTTCAGTTCAAAAGCCAGTATCTCTGATGGTATGGGAGTGCATAAGTGCATACGGTATGGGCAGCTTGCATGTTTTGGAAGGCATTATGAATGCTGAAAGGTGTATAAAGGTTTTAGAGCAACATATGCTCCCCTCCAGACAATGTGTATTTCAGCAGGACAATGTAAAACCACATACTGCAGCAATTACAACAGCATGGCTTCGTAGTAGAAGAGTCCGGGTGCTAAATCTTTCACCTATAGAGAACATTTGGCACATAATTAAACGAAAAATACGTCAAAGACAACCACAAACTCTTCAGCAGCTGGAAACCTATATCAGGCAAGAATGGGACCAAATTCCAACACCAAAACTCCAGAAACTCATAACCTCAATGTCCAGATGTCTTCTAACTGTTTTGAAAAGAAGAGGAGATGCTACACCATGGTAAACATGCCATCGCCTCAACTATTTTGAGACCTGTAGCAGGCATCAAATTTGAAATGAGTTCATTTTGTGCATAAAATTTTAACATTTTTCAGTTTAAACATTTGTTATGTTATCTACTGTATGTTCTATTGTGAATAAAATATTGCCTCATATGATTTGAAATTCTTTTAGTTTTCATTTTATTCATATTTTAAAAACGTCCCAACATTTCGGGAATTCGGGTTGTACTATTAACTAGCTATTCACTTTGACTTTTGCCTCAAAAACTTCTAATTACTGCTTATTAGTAGTTAGTAAGGTAGTTATTAAGCTTATCTATAGGGTAGGATTAAGGGATGTAGAATATGGTTCTGCAGAATATGTGCTTAATAAGTACTAATAAACAGACAATATGCCAGGAATATGTCAAATGAGACATGCATGAAAATATATTTTGTAACTTCTTGTACCTCTGGAATTTTAAGATCATTTTTTGAAAACTGAAAGTTCCAGTCCCTGTTCATTGTATTATATTAACTGCGTGGAAAAGAACAACCATTCTCCTTTTGTGTTCCACAGATGAGATTAAGTCATATGGAGTTGGAACGAGATGAGGGTGAGTAAATGATGACAGAATTCTCAACTCAATTTTATGGTCGTCTTAGCAGAACACAGCTGTTAAATCAAACCGAGGCAGTTTCTGTCCTTCTGCCAGTTAAAAAGTAGGTGGATCAGCAGCGCTCTGAGCCGCCTGCTTTGGGCTAAATCAGATCTTGGTCTAGATTCAAAGCGCAAAACAATCTGCTAACCACGGAGCCTCTGGGCAGGTTCTGACACAGACAGAGAGGTTCCAGGAGGCTCCGGAACAGATGGAATATTGCTGATTACTCTTCTAATTCTAATATTCATATCGCCACAGAAAACTTTTCTGAATCTTTGAGCAGGGCCTTAATCAGTATGGTAATACTGCTCCCAGTGATATATGAATAGTAATGAGGATGCTGATATGGGCCATTCTTCATCCTTTCTGCTAACAAATGAATGTGGCCAGCTTGGTGACTTATGCAAATACTGTAGAGGTGCTATAAATGGCATAAAACAGCTCAGGTTGTCTGACATCTGAAGCTCATGAGTGATCGTGTCTGTCTGGACTCACTTAAGACTGAAGATTGACTCACTGAGATGTGAGTTTATGAACTGTCTGCAAGTGTAATGTGTATCTGATGAGCTGGAAGGGCACTTGGATTATTAATCTGGAAAAATTGACACACTGTTCATTCAAATTTTAGCATTTAGCAACATTTAAACATCATTAATGCATGATAAGTTTCCTTCATTTAATTCCCATAATCCTCATAAGACAACAGAAGAATCACTGCAAGACAGTATAATAAAAATTTCAGACAAAATGGTACACAATGGTCCTTAAATGTGACATGAGTAGTTATCCATGGAGAGTTTCTGTTTTTGTTGCCAGTGAAAAGATTTGTGAGGATTATTTTTATGCCTTTCTGCTAGTTTAAGTAATATTAAAGTCCTACTAACGAGAATGGATATGATAATCATGTATCTATAAATATAAATAAAATGAGCACATCGATTTGATGATTTGTTGGGCTTTCAGTTGTTATTTGGACCCTTCTGTAAACTCGTATGCATGTGTTGGTACAAAATTAGTTCATCCAAACAAAACTATTTTAGTCTCAGAGAAACGTCTGTGAAAATTAATGAGAACTGAGTGAGATGCAGGGAGCAATGAAGTGTGAGCACAAAAGATGTGCTCATTTTTAGACAGAACAGACGTGGGTTTGATTCTCAACTTTTCAATTTCTGTTTTCCATTTGGGTTACAGTCTCTCTTTCTTCTTCCCTGAAGTCAAGTCACTGAAACGTATGCTTACTCTTGTCCACTTGTTTTTAACTTGCATGCACTCTGCACTTTTTGCACGATGCAATTTATAAAATAAAAAAAAAATGTTTGGCTAGACTTTTTCTGCCTGTATTGGATTCAGTGTGCGGCTTCTTGTTCTTTTTCAATCATAAATAACCATAAATATTTTTACTGGCCATGAAAATTACACAATTTGCCTGTAGACACTCTGTTAATTACCAGTTACAAATTACCAGTGCTGGGTAGATTACTTAGAAATTGTAGTCATTACTGATTCCAAATTACATTACAAAAATTGTAGTAACGTAATCCATTACATTACACATAGTATAATCAAACTACTTTTTGATTACTTTTAGATTACTTTTGACCTAACTCATTTATCACATTGATATAAATAGCATAATCTCGTACCACGTTGATATAAAAATACAAAGAGAAAGGAAATTAATTCCATTCGTTGTTATTAAAGATGAAAAGATTTGAAAAATTTGGGAGAATCAATCAATTATGAATGATTTATTGCTGTTGTGTGAATAATATGTAATGATGTAATCAATTAAAAAAAAAAATTAAAAAAACTTTAGTATAACAGAGGAGGAGTCATGATGACGGAGTGGGGATCCAAGTGCAAGCTTTATTTAATAGAACGTAGTAGAAACAGGCAGGGTCAACACATCAGCAAACAACAACAGCAGAGACAAGGCAAAAGAGTAATCCAGATAAACAGGTGAAGGTCAGGGCAGGCAGCAAGCAATCAAAACTAAGGAAATAGTCCATGATCAAAACGTGATAACACGGAAGGCAAGACAACGGGAGCCTAAACATTCAATCACCAGCGAAGACAGAGATTGTGTGTGCTACTTTTAAAGTCCTTCTAATGTGAGACAGCTGTGAACTAATGATGAGATTAGATGACAGACAGGTGATACAATTGATAAATGTGAAAAGGATTATGGGAAATGGAGTCCTGGGTAAAGTGGCAAGAGTCTGGAGTGGGGTGCTCTCTAGCGAAGCTCATGGGCACTCCAGCTAGAGATCATGATATTTAATCTGATTACGGGTAGTTTAAAATGTAATATAATCTAATTAAAAGTACTTAATTTTTGGAATGTGATTGCGTAATCCAGATTACATGTAATCCGTTACTATATATCACTGCAAATTACACAAAATTATCTTCAAATTTAAATTTTGAAAATGTTGTAAAATCATTATACAGATCAGATAGTCATCTTATGTATTATTGTAAAGAACTTTTAGATTACAATAAGCACTTTTCAACAGTCTCATTTGTTAGCATTATAGTTAATGCATTATCTAGACAAGAAATAAGCAATGTTTGTTAACCCTCTGGTTGTGTTCGGACTCCTGTCACACTTGTTGTGTTCCCGGTCAAAAATGACCGGACTCCAAACAATTGCTTATAAATCTGTCATTATGCTATATTATCACTAAATATTGGATTCATTCTTTTTGTCAACTTGTTTTCTTTTATTTAGGACTGGTTTTGTGTTTCTATTTGCATCTGATTATTCGTAAGCCTCATTTATCTGAGAGTAGGCACCTCATTTTTTGAGTGAAAAAAGCATTTTTTATGAATAATTTTCACAATATGAGATAAAAAATTATGAAAATTTGCACTGTTTCTCACACTAGTGTCACGGGTGTGTGTGGTGGACACACAAGATGAGCGGAGACGAAGGTTTCAACGGGAATGAGAGATTTAATGGAACTTAAGATGAGGAGGTACACAGACAGGGTAACATCAACAATAACCGACAACTGGAACACAAAAGGACAGCAACTAATATAGTGGAGATAACGAGTGGCAGACAGGTGAACACAATGACGGTGATTAACTGATAATGAGATAAATGGCATAAACTAGGTCACACATAGGGAGTGAAAACACAAATAAAAGTCCAGGGGCGTGACATTTCGCCCCCCTCCCGGAAGGCGCGTCCCCGCGCCGTAGAAGGGGAAGGAGAAGGGGAGTGGCGAAAGGTTGGCAGGAAGGCAGGCAATACCGGAGGAGGTTCGGGCGGAGGACGGACACCCGGGAGGAGGACGACTACCAGATTCCAGGGCGGGTCAGATGGAGGGAGGAGCCAGGACGGAGGAAGGAGGGATCCGGAGCAGGAGGAGCCCGGCAGGACCCAGGCCACAGCCATGAAGACGGCCCAGGGTGGAGCCGACGGAGGGAGGAGCCATGGAGGAGGAATGGCCGCCAACTCCATGGGGCCGATCGACGGCGGCAGAGCAGGTGGATGAGGAGCCCGAGCCGGAGCCGGAGAGCTGATGAGTCCGGGCGAAGCCGAGGATCCGGAGGGCCAAGGTGGAGCCGAGGGCTCCGGCGACCGAGGCGGAGGCGGAGATCCGGAGGCACACGGTGGAGCCGGAGCGACTGAGGACCAAGGTGGAGCTGGAGGGAGGGAGGAGCCCAACGGAGCCGGTGGGACGGAGCGACGAGGCACAGCCGGAGGAGTGGAGTCCTGAGGCGATGGCGGGATGACGACCGACCAAGGCGGAGCCGGAGGGACGAAGGAGCTCGGTGGAGCTGGTGGGCCGACGGGCGACGGTGGAGATGAGGGAGCTAGGAGCTGAGGTGGAGCCGACGGGTCGGAGGGCCGAGGTGGAGTCCAGGATTCAGAGGCTGGAGGCGAAGACGAGGGATCCCCCAGCCACGACGCCGATGGAGACAGGCAGACCCGCGGCGATCCCACCGCACAGATGGTGGGCTGAGGGTGAGCAGAGGGGCTGCCAGGATGCAGCGGTGGCGGGGCTGAGGTAGCTGGGATGATTGGAGGAGGCAGGAGCGGGTGGGAGGGTGGGCATTTTTGAGCCTCCGGGCTAGTCCTTGTGGGGTACTTTCGAGGAGCCGGCACTGGAGGGCGCTTTGCAGGTACAGACTCTGGGCGGCGCTCTTGCAGCGCGGATTCAAGGGGGCGCTTTTGCAGCGCGGAGACAGGGAGGCGCCTTCGTGGCGCAGGCTCTGGGCGGCGCTCTTGCAGCGCGGATTCAAGGGGGCGCTCTTGCAGCGTGGATTCAAAGGGGCGCTCTTGCAGCGCGGAGACAGGGAGGTGCCTCCTTGGTGCAGGCACTGGGCGGCGCTCTTGTAGCGCGGGCTCTGGCTTGCGCTCTTGCAGCACGGGTTCTGGGGGGCACTCGGGAGGCTCTGAGCTGGACGGGACCAGCGGAGGCAAAGGTGGGCTGGACGGGACCAGCGGAGGCAAAGGTGGGCTGGACGGGACCAGCGGAGGCAATTCCGGGTAGTTAGAGACTTCAGATGACGGCGTGAGCATGGAAGGCATGTCTGCATGAATTTCCCAATTTATTAAGTCCTCAGAGTCCTGTGACTGCTCACCCTCAGCGGCGGTGCAGTGGGCGGGGCTTCCTTCAGCACCCTCACGCTCCACTGTAACTTCCACTGTCGCGTGCGCTGTAGCCGGCTCTCGCACCTGGTCGGACGGTCCATGAGGCTCTGGCTCCGGGGCAATCTCCAGCTCAGTCGCTCCTCTTTGCGATGGCTCGTAGGTTGCTCTGGGCTCTGGCTCTCCGTCCGTGGTGGGCTCGGGCTGACGCTCTGCGGCTCGGGGTGATGGTGGGCTGGGCTCTGGGTCAGGAGTGGGACTGGTGTCATTCTCCTCGTAGTCCACAGTCAGTGGGGATCCACAAGACACCAGCACCCACTCCACAAAGGTGGCAAAATCTCCCCGAGGACCATCCCCGGACAACCGCGCTCTGCACCCGTCGTTTAGGCTCGTCCGGTAGAACGTGCAGAGGCAGTAGTCCGGGTAGTGGGTGTAATTGGAGATTTCCACGAATAGTCTCGTATGGTCCTCGAGGGAAAGGCTCCTCTGCTCCAGCATGAGGAGAAGGCAAGCAGGGTCGTTCATAACAAAACAGAAAATAAAAACTGATGAAAAAACGGAAACAAAACGAGGGGAAACACGCAGCTAGACTTCACTTTTTGTTATGGTCGGTTATTCTGTCACGGGTATGCGTGGTGGAAACACAAGATGAGCGGAGACGAAGGTTACAACGGGAATGAGAGATTTAATGGAACTTAAGATGAGGAGGTACACACACAGGGTAACATCAACAATAACCGACCACTGGAACACAAAAGGACAGCAACTAATATAGTGGAGATAACGAGTGGCAGACAGGTGAACACAATGACGGTGATTAACTGATAATGAGATAAATGGCATAAACTAGGTCACACATGGGGAGTGAAAACACAAATAAAAGTCCAGGGGCGTGACAACTAGTGTGCTTTAATGATTAATCAGGAAGTTTGGTTTTAAATGCTTTTATTTTGTACGCTCGTGGAAATACTCACAATAGTTTGTATGCATAGATGTGTGTGTGTGTGTGTGTGTGTGTGTGTGTGTGTGTGTGTTTGCGTGCGTGCGTGTGTGCGTGTGTGTGTGTGTGATAGCGTGAGTATACAGGCATCCACACACGCACTGGTCCAAGGCCTTTATGTTTGCAAGCACAACATGCTCCTGAACACTAGTTGTTTCTCTTACTTTCATTCTTCCCCATTCACTTTCAATGGCCGGCCATTTTTGACAAGTGTGACTTTGTGCAATTTTGTACAAAATAAAAACATTTAAAAGCAAACTTCCTGATTAAACATTAAAGCACACTAGTGTGATAAACAGTGCAAATTTTCATAATTTTTTATCTCATATTGTGAAAATTATTCATAAAAAATGCATTTTTCACTCAAAAAATGAGGTACCTACTCTCAGATAAATGAGGCTTACGATTAATCAGATGCAAATAGAAACACAAAACCAGTCCTAAATGAAAGAAAACAAGTTGACAAAAAGAATGAATCCAATATTTGGTGATAATATAGCATAATGACAGATTTATAAGCAGTTGTTTGGAGTCCGGTCATTTTTGACCGGGAACACAACAAGTGTTACTAGGTGAAATAAAACCCACAAAAAAATACGAAAATTCTAAAAAAATTTATGAGAAGTACGTATACCCTATGTGAACAAAGTCAGTAAGTTTGAGTCCAATGCGATAACGTTAACTAGTATTTTCGGAAAAAAGAAAATCTTCTTCGGGTCAATTTGACCCGAACACAATGTTAGTTGATTAATAAAATACAATCCCTCATGTTAGTTAACAGTTTATTAACTAATGTCAAAGGATACAACTTTTGATTTTAAAAATGTATTTGTACGGTAAATTCTAAAAACATGAACCAAGATTAAGAATGCTGCAGAAGTATTGTTTATTGTTAGTTCACTGCAGTTAATTAATGTTAATAGTTCACCAAAATTTGCTGAAAATGTACTCACCGCTTCAGGCCACGGAAGACATAGATTGTTTCTTCATCAGAACAGATCTGGAAAATTTAGCATTACATCACTTGCTCACCAATCGATCCTCTGCATTGAATGGGTGCCGTCAGAATGCATGTTCAAACAGCTGATCAAAATATCACAAAAATCCACAATAATCCAGCTATCAAAAAAAGTTTCAAACAAGTTAAAATGTCTCGAAGTTCAAATGTTTATGGACAGAGAAATTGATGTATGGATGGATAGATACAGAAACGTTTGGCGTGTAAGAGATAAAAATGTGCTTCTGAAATTAGGATGTATGCAGATAAATACTTATTATTAGGGGCTTTCGCTCCGGAGGAACGTTTTCATAGTTCCTAGAACTATTGGCAGAATTACCCGCTTTTTGCCGCGTTCCCATGTTGTAGTGATTCTCTCAGTCTGGAAGATGTGTATGTGATGAACCATGTCTGAAGCTCTGCATCAGTGATTGCATCGAGCTCCTCTTCACCACAATTGTCTTATAAAGACTCTAGCTGAGATTTAGGCTCTCGTTTTGACTTTGTTCTTTTGTTCCCCTCTTTCTCTCTCTGTCTCTCTCTCTCTCTTTCTCTGTGTCTCTGAGTTAAGCGTTGCTTTGACTTGACAGCACTGTGGATTTAGAAGTACTAAGAGAGGATCACATCGAAACTTCTGGAGTCACATGTTCAAATCTGGAGTCATTGAGCTCATGTCAGTGAAAGGAGTGCTGGGAATTCTATAAGAGCTCCTCACTGAGGCTTTTTAGATGACACTTTAGAGTTCTCAGCATGCCTGTGCTCTCATAAACATGAAAGGACTAAACTGTGCTCTTCTAGAGAGAAACATATTAGAGAAGTGACACTAAACTGATGGCATTTAACTGAGATAAACCCATAGGACAGTTTTATCACTCAGAGGTTACTTTTCGTAGATTAAGAGAATCTTTGAATTATGATTTTGAGTGGATGCCCCTTGGGCGACGTTTAAGGTCAATTAGATGTTCCACAAATCGGTACAAATTTACTTTTGTGCCTGAAGCAGTACATTTATGTAATAAATTTTGTTGATTTAGATGATTTATTTATTTATTTAATTTTATTTTTTCCCCCCTCCTATGAATTTGGTGCATTTTGAGTATTTGTATGTGTGTGTTAAGTGTTGTATATGTGAAGCACCACGAAAGTCTGAATTAATTGCCCCAAGGGGACAAAGCTCTAAACTAAACTAAAAAAAAAAAAAAAAAAAACTAAAGCAAGTCAGTCCACTTGTTTGCTAACTTTTTTTTTTTTTTTTTTTGGTATCGTGTGTGTCAATAAAATAATTAGTGTGTTGTTAAAACAGTATTATATGGAAACAGATAAATGTATAGATTTTAACCCTTTATTTTAACAGTTTTTTATTTACTTGTTATATAATAATAATAATAAAAATAATAATAATATTATCATCATAATCATAATAATTGTTTTCCCTTTACCTTTTTTCCTCTAAACTTGTATCATGTCTGTCAAATAAAATAATTTGTGTGTTGTTTTAACATTTTACATGTAATTATTTTATTTGCTTACTATTATTAGTAGTAGCAGTACGTAAATAATAATAATAATAATAATAATAATTTTTATTTATTTATTTATTTCCCTTTCTCCTGGAAGCTTTTTTTCTGCTGTGCGTTGGCAATCTTGAAAGAATTTGATGAGTAATTTTCAGTTCTTATTGAAATCGCTGATTTTTATGCTAGACATTTTTGAACACAATTGATTTTTGTCCACCTGAAACTCTTGAGGAGAACTGTGAAGAGGAAACTAATGAAACTTAAGAGTGAAGAAAAGAAACACTTGAGATATTACAAAGGTTTTCTTTGTGACATTGCTTTTCCATTTAAAATTTTTTAAAACAGTGAACTCGAAGGTGCATCTTAAAACAGTTGGTGTTTTGCAGTATTGCATTATTGTGATGATAGTGTATAGCACTGTACCTTAGGGTTGGAAACAGACGGTTTCGGGTTCGATTCCCGCAGAGAACGAGCCATTAGCCATCCAATGCATTTGATCCCAGATGAATGATATTCTTCTAAGGCAACATTGTGTGAAAAGTTCATTTTGCTGCATCATACTTTGCCTTTGGCCATGCACTGCCATCCCCTACCTGTGGGAGGTGCTGCTATCTCACCCATACCATCACCTCCTCCTTTTTTTTCAATTTCTCAGTTTCTCTCTTTTCCTCTCATCAGGCCTCGTCATGCTGCCAGGTGTCCTTGGACTCAGAAGGAAGCTATTGAATTAGTAAATAACCAGGATAAAAGGATTATAGAAAGTAAGAGCTTTAGGAGAACAGGCGACATTAGATTTATGATTGATCTGGGAGGCAGGGACTGATGGAGGAGGGGGGACGAAGGGCAAGAGGGATTCAGTAGGTAGACAGAAGAAACAAAAGAGCCCTTTCATTTCTCTTCACGTACCTCTTTTTTTCGTCCCCACCTGCCTCCTTTCCTGCCCAGACTCATTTTTTGAAGTGTCATCCCCCCTTATGCTCCAGGACTCCATGAGGGGCACTCCTTCACCTCATTGTCCTCTTGCGTTTAAATATGCTTGTGTTTAATATGCTTGTATTTAATTAAACACACATTGTGCTTCCCCAACGAGAAGCTGGAGTATATAGCGAATAAGGAATGCTAATCTAAGTGTTTTTTTGTGAAAACTAAAGTCGAAGTGAAGTGTGTGTTTCCAGACCACTAGCTTCACTTAATGGACCTGCCATAATGGCTGTTATCAAAGTTTCATGAACCCCTCCTGCTATTGGTTAGTCAATCATATAGTCCCACCCCCAAATTCATGCCATTGGTTGATTCATTGTTGCTGTTGTGAGGCTGGTTTTGATGCTCAAACAAACAAAGCTATGTTTTGATAACAGAAACATAGGGTTTATACTTTAGGAAATCAACTCTTGATTTGACTGCAGTTTCTAGTTTTGTTTTCAGGGATGTGAATGAAATGGTGATGAAACTTGGGATGTGAATGAAATGAATAATTTAATTATTAAATGAATTCTCTACATGTAAAGAATTTCATATTAGAATTTGAAATTAGAAATGAAGTCGACCCAGGCTATGTTCAGAATGGAATACTAGTTCTATAATGGCTATATATGGAATAGCATACTGTCATACTTTTATCATACATTTTTGCAGTATCTACACTGCTGTTCAAAAGTTTAAGGTTAGTAAGGTTTTTGTTTTTTTAAGAAATTACTATTTTTGTTTTTCATCAAAAGCACCAAATCAGCATATTTGATTTCTGAAGGATCATGCGACACTAAAAACTGGAGTTATGGCTAATAAAATTTCAGCTTAAACAAGAAATAAATTACATTTTAAAATATATTATAATTCTATTATAAATAGAATACATTATTATTATTATTTTGATTGTAATAATATGTCACAATATTATCAATATTATTTTTGATCAAATATATGTATACTAGTATTTTAATCGTTTATAAAATTGTATTTATTGTATATCTTTTATTGGAGTCACATGACAGCAATGTGTTCTACAGTTCATTTATCGTGGAATAATGTCTACTGTTTTACAAACTAGTTTTAAAAAATAGTAGACAGTAGGCCATATACATTAGCCTATATACTGCACAGTATATAAGCTATATTTTTGTTTACTTTTTATTTTTTTATTTTTAATAGCATGTGAAACAGTATGAAACATTTCAAAGTTTCATTGTTGTTGAGCGACTTTATATGTTGTATCTTTTTTTTTTGTATCACAGTGTTAAGTTAGAAATAAAAACAGTGGCTTTTTAATTAAATTTGGTGTAAAAATTTCTCAAAAATCAAGTAGTTGTTTGAGATTGGAGTTTATGTGCCAGTCTGAAGATAGATTTGGGTGCATTACATTGTGGGACACTGTATTTTCACAGTGTGCTCTCACTGTGTATTGCATTGTCTGGAAAATGCAGAAGGTCATCCAGATATTCCAAGCATACAGAAAATTTGCTAACTGTGCATAGTGTATATACTGCAGAAATCTTACACAGATGGACTGCTTTTCCAGTCAGTATCATACTGTTTGCCGACTTTCAGTCACATCTCTCTCTTTCTCATCAAGCTATAGTAAGTTTCACCAATATTTAACATGGGAATAAGCATAACAGAGAGAGAAGGTCAGCCGTTCAGAGCCTGTCTGTACTGCAGTCTTGCATAAAATTCTTCTCTTTGTGAATGACAAAACAAAACTTGATTTTATCACAACTCTCAGACTACTTTTCATCAGGTGCCAAGGGTGAAAAGAAGGCAATTTTTCCTCACAAGTTCCATTAACAATCTCCCCGACCTTCCGTGTCAACCATTTTGTTTGTCCTGAAACAGTGTCATTTTGTTCTACTTTGTATTACATCGACCACATATACACTGTTATGGGAGTGAAAACTGCGTTTAAATATGGGGTGAGTCACCTAAATTATAGTTTAATGTGGGTACAGATCAGAACCCACCCTTGAAACTGTGATGATTGACAGCATGATAACCATAGCAACGTTATGGCGTCTTGCGCATTCGGTATTCACTATTTTTAATCAAAGTAATATTACAGTGACTCGTTATGTTCGGTGATTTTAACTAAACCACTGTTAACAGAGCCATCATGTTTTGTTTATGTTTGGAAGGCTGCTTTGCAGAGCACACACTCAAAGAGTTGCCATGTCCACTTATTATAAGCAACACTTATTAAGCATCTTTGTGCTTGTTGTTCGGGCTCGCCTCATGAAGCTATCGAGTTTATGGAGGTATTAAAGTAGGCAGGTTGCTATATTTTGGTAAGCAGCTTATTTCCAAGATTTGATCCGCATTTGGATGTGAGATTTGATTTCTTGCATCGCACATACAGAAAAGACACATCTCTGATACACATTCAAGTAGATCATTAGCAAATAATTGCTACTCCTGCAAATGACTGCAGTATGTGTGAACAGAACAGGATTAAGCACTGAAAGGTGAATTGACAACCAAATTGAGCTGTCTGTTTCTTGTGTGAGAAAAAAAAACGAACACAGTTTAAATGTTTTAGCTTTGGCCCAAACCTCAGGGGGCGCTATAGCAGGTATTAGCATAAACTCATGTTCCTCCACACTCAGTTTTCCATTTCAGATTAACTACTCTCTTAATGTACATATAGCAACAGTTTGAACAGGCTTTACTATCTGTCTGGTTGACAGAATTCCCCCTCAGGGTTCAATAAGATATGACTGTCTATTGAAAGGAGATGTCCTGTAATTCCCTGAAGAAATTATGCTTGAAATATATATCCGTTCAATTATTCCCACTGTGTGTGTGTGTGTGTGTGTGTGTGTGTGTGTGTGTGTGTGTGTGTGAATAGGTAAAATATATGCAATTGAGAAAGCGCTATATCTTGTCTGCCTTTTATAATCAGAATTTAAATCAGCCCAGAGATATATTGTGAATTATTATGAAATGTTTCTGCAGTAACTCCACAAAATGAAAAGCTCTGTCTTGTGTGATCATTTCCCTGGTTAAACAGCATCTGATTTCTACTTTATTCTGTTTTCAAGCAGAATCCAAACAGAGGCATCCAAATACCATCAGCGTGAGACCACATTTCTCTTTAATGTTCTTTAGAAACAGCTTTTGAGTCTGGTGGTATTTCATAACAGACAGAAAGTTTGAGTTATGAAAAAGGGAGGAAGAAGGATGAAGGACAGACCAAGGAATACGAGGAAGGTGTTAGTATGGTGCACTTGTATGTTCAAAATTGCAGTTTGACGACAATGTACAAAGAAAAAGTACATGAATACAAAATAACTTCCTCCTTTGCTCGACAGTGTCATACACATAGTCTTTTGTCAATAAGTGACATATATTCTCAAACAAATAAATGTTCACATTGGACATGTCATAATATTCTCAGTTCTCTTTTGTATAAAGGTAGAGAGTCTTTGAGGAGGGACAAGGTAGAGGTGGGGGAAGTGCTATTACCCCACCTGCCCAGAAGGGGGCTCTGTGACTTTTTCCATTGACAATATAACTCTCAGCTTTAGGATCCCAATACAGACGTGTATTTGATGGCTCAACAGCAGCAGGGGTCAGAGTTGGTGAGTGACAGACATGTTTTTCTATGGCTTGCAAGGATTATTACCTCAGAACTTGTTGGCTTTCTATATGTTCCTTTTCACTTTGTACTCCAAAAAACCTGGACGAGAATTGGCATTTTTGGGCAGTGGGTTCCCTCTGGAGTTTCTAATGGGTTTTTAGAAAGTAGTTTCTGAGTTATTGGAAAAAATGAGGCCTGTGGATAACATTATTGTTCTATAAATTTATATATATATATTTAAAATTGCTAAGAAGTGGCTACATAAGGCCTACAGAGGTTGTTTGACATATTAAGTAATCACATACTTGTGATACCTGTAGTTGCAGTCCTTGTTTATCAACTTATTTACAACGTATTGATAAAACAATCCATGATGTGGGTGTGATTATGTAAATTATGTTAATAGAACAATCTTTTAACGTAATGATTTGGTACTTTAATAAAGTTTAGTCCTCCTCATGTCATTTAAAACCTGTATGCATTTATTTTTGGGTCAACCATCCCCTTAACATTCATACACATTATAGTATATTTATTTATTAATAATCTTTTTTCTCTGAATTTTCTTTTCAGAACTTTGATTGCACACACAGTTGTGGCCCCCTGGTCCCCAAACCCCAGTTTGGAAATAAATGGTATAATAAATTCTGTCTGTTAGATTTAATGTGAAATTATAACATTTCATTTCTGGAAACTGTAATCAACTAAACTACAGTTACCGCATACAAACTGCATATATACGGTATATACACTCTCTCTCTCTCTCTCTCTCTCTGTGTGTGTGTGTGTGTGTATTATTTTTTAATAATAATGACAGATGTGTAGTATAAAAAAACGTATAATATATACAGATACACAGTGTTTGAACTTTACTTCATTAGTGCTATTTATAAAGTCAAGAATAACTGTTTGAGATGTGTTTTTTTTCTGTCTCCATAGTGGTTTAAATCAATAATCGCTAAAAACTTCCTGAGGGAACCTATGGCAAATTACCCTTCCAGGTTAGACTTGACATCTGTGACTGAACAGCTGTATTTCTCCCTTTGTGAAATTTGCTGTTTCATTTTCCCAAACTGTGCCATGAGCAGATATTAATGTAGTGTTGGTGTTGTTTCCCTTCTAGGTTAGCACATTATTGCAGCTGAGCAACAGATAATGCATGATGCGTTTTGTATGAGCTCCACTTGACCTTTTCATATCTTAATAACTTTTGCCTTCCGGTTTATATGCAAAATACTATCTTAAGGGCACAATCAATGAATAACAACATGCACAAACCCAAAACCATCCCATAATCCTTCATCAACTCCACTTTCTCTTTACCGACATCGCCAGCATAGCAGCTTTAGAACAGTATAATTTGAGCTCTAATTCACACCGCGACAGCAAACAGCAACTTTTGGTTTTGTTGGATCAACCCTGTTAGCATTTGTTGGGGCTGTGTGAATATTGCAACTGCAATTATATTTTTTTATATGTAAAAAAAAAAAATCTCAGAACTAACCCAATCGCTCTCTTGTGTGCTTGGCTTTCATTTTTATGTTGTCAGGTGCTAAAGGTGTTAACAACAACCCTCCCACAGAAACCGCTGAGATGCTAACGGGTTAGCCCCTGCGTATATTTGTGTAAATGCTTGGTTTATGTATTTTGCTCACACTCTTCCCCCCCGCTGGGCTGCATCCTGTGTGCAGGTCGAAGGTCAGGACAGGGATATGGAGGTTTTAATGGCAATGAGCTTGACCACAATGAGCTGCTAATTATTCTGCAGAGGTGTGATGTACAACTGAATGTAGTTAACAAATGCAGTTGGTTTTTTTTTGTTATTGAATATGCCCTGGAGCAACAGGAAATGGTGATGATCGAGGAGTAGTCCATTTAGTGTCCCATCTCTCGCCCACAAATCCCAGAGTTTCTTCCAATCTCGGGTTTAATTCCAGGCCTGCAACTTTGCACAAGTCCTCTGTCCCTCGAAAGGGGCTCACATGTACACACAAACACACACACACACACACACACACATTCGCACACTGAAGTGTAGGAGCCAGAGTAGACAGAGGGCTGAGTTTGTTCGGTAAAAACCATTAGTAGACGCTTCCACAAGGCTCAGCGGAAAATAAGGGCAGTGAGACACACCAATAAGCAAAGAGGGATGATGAAACAAGGTGCCAAGAGGGACGCCGCCCTGCTGTTCGCTCTTTGCACACCACTAGGGGGACCCACCGAAGTCCGTGGGATGCATTTGTTCTTTCGTCTCGGTTTTGACGGGTCATATTTGTCGTCCGATTCCTTATTGGCTAACTCCTTTAGGTTATACACCTCATTCTGACCATTGCCCTTGCGGCTTCGATGCCTCGTGCAGTTCCTGTTGCGTCCCAACTTGGGCGGTCGAGGAAGCGGCGATGGGGAGGTGGGGTAGTATTGATCCTGATGTGGCAGGTGAGGATGATGATGATGATGATTGCGTGATCGATGATGATGGTCTTTCTTCAGCGACACCCCCACGTCCCCCTGGCTGGATTTGCTCTGGTGGAGCGACTCCGAGCCTGTACAGGAGGGAAGCTCTTCTTTGGTCAACCGTTTCAGATCCTTTCCCGCCAGCTCCGGCGGAGCCGCACATATTAACGAGGAGGTGGAGCCACGGAAACGCCGTAGCCAATCCCAGAGCGGCACAGCCTTGCAGTCGCACTCCCAAGGGTTGTCGTTGAGCCGCAGGTATTCCAGCGCTGGCAGCTGAGACAAGCTTTCGGCCGGAAGTTCAGGTAAGGAGTTGTTAAACAGGTAGAGAGTCGTCAGGCGGCGAAGGTCATGGAAAGCCTGTTTGTGAACCCACTGGAGCCGGTTTTGATGGAGCAGCAAGCGATCGAGGGCCCCCAGGCCACGGAAAGTGTTCTGGTGGAGGCTCCACAACCGATTTCCATGCAGAAATAAATGGCTCAGATTCAGAAGATCAATGAACATGTCATCCTCAAGAAACTCCAGCTGGTTGTTCTGTAGAACGCCAGATAAACACCAACAGTCAGTAACAGGCACAGAAAAAAACAACAAGTCACAGATATGAATATCCAAAGCGACAGTGTTATTGTTTTTGTCTTTTGATGAAATGTCCTGGAAAATTTAGTCAATATTTCATCATGTTGTATGGATTCATTTGAGCCCGTTGTACTCTGACTGAAATGATGTTGCGACAAAACCGCTCAATCAGCTCAAACTGGATCATGATTGGATCATTTGAATTAGAAAACATTGAGAAAACACTAAAACATTGTTAGTGTATTGTTAATATCTCAAGAACCAAAGAAAGAACCAAATCAAATCATGTAATTCCTTCTGTGTCATAATGCATCATAAAATTGTAAGACCTTGGATATTCATACTGGACCATATTAGATTTTCCCTTTTCTTTCAATATACAGTATATCTTTTATAAGACTCTTTTCAAAAATCCAGCATGCCTTCAATACATGGTGTTCTCAGAACATGATGTGTTGAAGGTAAATTTATTTATAGACCGTATGTGAACTCTTAACCTCTGCGTCGGTATTAATGATGAATAAGCATGCGTGACGGTGCAGGTTTTGCAAAGATTGGCATGAGAGTAATTAATATTATGTGTATTTTTTTATTAATTTTTTTATTATAAATATGGATGTCATTCGCATATGTATGCCAAAATACCTCTCACAGTAATGCATCCTCATCAGTGTGCTTCTTGTATCAGGTTATGAGCTATATGGGAAGCTAAATACTGTGAAAGTGGGGCAAAACAAGCCGAGTGGAAAGCACTGGAACACACTGCTTTTCTTGACATATTTTGTTTGAAAGCAGAATATTTTTCTATAAAAATAGTTTTTTTTTTTTCTGATATATTAAGCAATTAAAAATATTAATAAGGACATATAGAGACTTGATCCTTTTATTGCCCAATGATCTTTTTCGGATTAAGCACAATATCCATAATCTTGAATGTACAGTATGACTAGCCTTATGAAATTTCATGAAAGGTCAGGAACACTTAACCTTAAACATAAATCAAATTCCAAGAATCATGTGTCCACAATGTTCTTTGCACCTGAATAGTATGTTTCCTTTTTTGACATTTTCATTAGAACGAAATATAGTCTCTGGTCATCGTTTTAGTGCAGCACTTTTTGCTGCCAAGGCTGATATTGAACATTTTGAGCAGATCTTATCTGGATTTATTTGGCAAGTCAGATGATTCCTAAGCAACAGTTCAAACCGGGAGCACTGCCAGTCTAAAAAAGGATATCCATTCAAGAAGGGCATTTTTGATTTCTTTAAAATGGTATTGTATCCAGTCAGATTTTCTAAAGTGTCAGCACAACCATACCAAGCCAAGCGTCTTATAAATTCACACTCAATTTGCCTGCTGAGGGCCTAAATATGATATATTTACACAGAACGTCAGACCTAGCAGAACAGGCACTTATTTGCTGTGTGTGTATATATATATATATCTATAGTAGCATGTTATAAATAATTCCATCAGCTATTCCTTGTTGTTGTTGTTTTAGTATCTGAGGGACACAAACCTGTAAATAGAGGTACTGCAGGTTGTGCAGCCCCTCAAATAAGCCAGCGGGCAGAGTGATTAGGCCACAGTGGTAGAGGTGCAGAGCATGGAGTCGGGTCAGGCCCTGAAAAGTGTCAGAAGCCAGAGAGCGGAGGTGTTTGTTGTCCCCCAGATCGAGCTCCTCCAGGCGGGTGAAGCCCATGAATGTGGAGGGCTGGATGTATGAGATATTGTTGGAGTAGAGCCAAAGCATGACGGTGGTGGGGCTGAAATGGCCCTGCAGCAGTCGCTGGATCTTGTTGTTTTGCAGAAATACGCGCTCACTCTGGGCCGGGATTTCCTCTGGAACCACCAGGAAGTTGTGAGCCTGGCAGCTCACCGTGCTGGGAGAGTCGTAGCAGATGCAGTGACGGGGGCACGCCTGGGTCAACTCTAAACCACACAGCACCAGGAGAAACTCCAGACCACAGCCTATGGAAAGACAGGTAAAGAAAACGAACATGTGATCAGTGCAAGTTTCAATGCTAAAAAAAGACCACTTGGAATTTTTAGAGTAGTTTATGCAGGTTCATGCTGTTCTAGCTGATGGACCTTCAGCAAATCTCAGCTACGTGACTTTGCTAGTCAAGATAGAGAAGTCTGATGGGGAGAGCAGCATTACAAACCACAACATACTTTATGGTAAACTGCTATTTTCAGTAAAGCTATCTTATAAAAACAGCATCTATGTAACCCAGAGGTACAGAAATACAAATGGGATTATCATTTTATTTGATTGTCTATTTTAGTAATAATTAGAAGGTCCAGAATTAACACAGGTGGGAAATGTGAGTGTAAAAAAAAACCTTTACATGATTTAAGTTCAATTATATGATGGATCATCTGAAGTTATGGGCTCTTAATTCTATATACTATTGGTATGTTATAAATACTAACCTAGGTATACAAATCATTCAGAGCAGTTCTCTGAATAGATCAACTGATTCAGACTCAAAATAATGACTCATTCATTAATCAGACATTGCTACTTCTCTAGAATATTTTAATACACCTGTATTATATACTGTATAGAATGTTATAAATAAATATAAGTCATACTGATTGCACAGACTGAACAAGTCTGAAATCATTCAAGATTTTTGGAAACTGTGATAAACTACCATTTAAAAAGTCTGAATTAAGTTATATACAAGGAATAAAAATTAATAATTTTTTCAGCAAGATTGATCAAAAAGTATCAAAAGTGACAGAAAAAAAACAATGTTATTAATGTCTTTACTATACATCAAAGAATCCTGACAAAAACAAAATCACTGTTTTCTGAAAAATTTTAAGCAGCAAGGCTACAATAATTCTAAATGTTACTTGAGCAGCAAATCAGCATATTAGAATGATTTCAGAAGGATCATGTGACACAGAAGACTGAAGTAATGATGCTGAAAATTCAGCTTTGCCAAGAATAAATTACATTTTAAAATGTGTTAAAACAGAAAACAATTATTTTAAATTGTAATAATATTTCGTAATATTACTGTTTTAACGTAATATTAAAACATTAAAAAATCATAATGATTTCAAACTTTTGACCAGTATAGTATAATAACCTTGATTGCATTGAATAACACAATGATTATAAATTTCCTTAAAAATGTTCCTTTCAAGTTTGTTGACCCCTGATCCAACCTTCTGTATAACTGTACATCATGGCAGTAAAAAGCAGCAGTACAAAAGGAAAAATAATCATAAAGAAGGTGATGTTTATATAGATACAATTGAAATCCAGCCAAAAAGACATGAGAGAAAGTGATATTTATATAGATGCAATCTCTGCCTCCATCAATAGCCATCTCTGAATGCTACCAACCCACAAGGCTATACTTTAAAAGCAGAAAATCAATGTTAAAGGTTACAGAGGAAATAAATGCATGCGCACATGAGCTTTACTGTGTATGTGTGTGCATGCAACAAACCAGAATGAAAACCTCCTTGAAAGAAAGACCATGCATGTCTGAGGGAGAAAAGGGAGGAATGAGAATAAATGGTAAAACCATGAAGATGAGGTTGCGATGAAGGGCGCTGTTGTATAAGTGAACGTTAGTGGCTCAGCATTGATTCGCCTCTTTGATGTCGAATTGAAATGGGAATGAGAGAGAGAGCTTTAGAGGTGCAACGCAGTGGGAAGAGTTTCGAGGAAGAAACGGAACGTGTGAGTCATTTCAGATGCACAAGAACTAAAAGGATCAGTTCGCTAAGAGAAACGGAGAGAGATTGATATTGACAGAGACAGTGAACTTGTGCAGAGAGCTGAGTGATGTGGTGTAATACAGGGTGTTCTGACACTGATATGAAACATTACCATGCTCTCACACATTCAGCAGCAGGAAGCATGACAGGATACTGATGCTTTTAGCACGAGTAGTGTTAAAAAGACAGTTCACCCAAAAATGAAATTTATCTTGTCATTTACTCATCCTCCAAGCCTGTGTGACTTAGTTCCTTAATTTTTCTCAGGAAGTCCACCCCCCCCCCCCCCATTTTCCCCAATTAAAAAAAAAAAAAAACACTGTTTACAACCCTAGGATTTCTCCCTCGAATGAAATGATCTGTTATTGGCTTATTTGGAAGGGTCATGAATAATAATGTTGAGCTCTGCTCTGATTGGCTGTTTCACAGTGCGGCTCATTTCAGCTCATTTCTCACACAGCAGGAAGGAAACACAGGGAGGAAAATATATATTCAATACTTTCTCTCGCAGTTATATCGTCGGGTGATTATACTGTATATAAAATGTGGGCATCAGGGAGCCGCTATTAATATGCGGGGCACTGAAACTGCTTTCAAATGCACGACCGCTTTTTACGTTCACTTTCGCTTTCGAGATTAGCGATCGCACAAACTCTGTTTATACTATGGAGCGGCAGTACTTAACACACATTTTACAAGATCAGATGCTCGTCAGTGGTGCTCAAAATCTGTAAATCATTCGCCATCATCCTCAGTCATCTCTCCTTACTCTGTTTATGTGGTAAGTGAAATCTTATGTACTGTAATGTAACAGGCTACCGATAGCAAGGAGCTAACCATGTGCCTTTAGTGGCTCGCGTTATTTTATTAGAATGCGTTATTTGCTTTCCGTGCCTTTCTGAATACAGACACCAACCCATCCCTGCACTTCACATCCCCTGCACAGCCTAGAACATAACATTTATTTCCATGATCTGCCATTTTCGCTGTTGTCCTCGCTTGTTTCTTTACAATACCTGCAGAACTTCTGATGATTCGCCTGGCGGCTGGCCTAGAACATGGGCGGGTATATGCAAATGTTGGGGGCGTAACTATTAGTGATCCAACTGTTACGTCACAGTCGGTGTTATGTTCTGATTCGCCTATTTTTCAGTGGTCTTTTTTTATTCACGAGATTTACATAAGAAGGTGGAAACAATGGTGTTTGAGGCTCAAGGTATGTCATTTCCATGTACAGAACTCTTATTATTCAACTATGCCAAGGTAAACACAATTTTCCATTCTATGGCACCTTTAATGGAGCCCGACTGTTGAACTTTATAATTCTAGTCATTATTCTAAGAACACTGAGGCTTCTAAGCTTTAAAAAGTACCTTCAAATCACAAAAGTGGTTAATATTTATAAAAGTGGTTGTGTGTAATAATTGAAATCTTCTGATGAAGCTAAACAAAGTCACTGACTCATTATCACCCCCCTCTAGTGGGCAATTAACCAGAGAACTCAAAAACCAGATCAGATCACGAAATGAATCAGTCAGGCCAGTTTTGTGAACTGGATTGACCAATTCATCATGAAGAATCAAAAGTATGATTCATTCACAAATCAGTGTACCAATGAGAACTGAGTTGGATGTCAAGATTTTTAGTGAATAATGACATAATTTTATTTATTAGTAATCCATTTTATAATTATTCCAAGTGTTCTGAAGCCATTTTCATGAAAAAAAAAAAAAAAAAAAACTCACACACACTTTGTGTCCTTTATATGGCTTGAAAGCCTCTGTCACCCTTGTTTGTACATGCCTCGTATGTTTGTACATGCCTCGACATACATGATTGTGTTTATTTAAGATTACACAGATCTCCTTGGTGTACAAACAGTTGACAGATGACCTTTTCCAACCAAGCTTTGTTTCAGATAGCACCCGATGCCTAATACGGCGTGAAATCGCACACAGCCCTGGATGACACATGTAATCCTTTGCATTTAAATGTTTGCATTGCTGTTTGACACCGGGCAGTTTTTGTGACTTTTTCTATCCCAAACATTCTCTTTGCTTTATCTTTATTACAGCAGTCCAACAATGTCAACAAAATGACACTCTTTGGCCGGTGAAATGAAGTGTATTCTTCTGAAAATGAATGCTGAATACACAGCTCTATTGCTGGCGGTATGAATTGAATTTGTCTGATAGGTTCTCTTTATTTGATTATGAAAATGGACTCAAGTCTAACCAGCGGGTATTACCATGCTGTATTGCATCTGAATAACTCTTCTAGACAGTGTGTCTCTTTATCTCTTTCATTGTCATTCTATCGGCTTCGTGTGCGCGCACACACACTCCATAATGCACAGGAAGGGTCGGCAAGCATGAATACAATCGTTTAGGAGCTTTAGATTACTAACGCTTAAATAAGGTCAAAGCACATCGTCTTTTTCCCCCTAAGCAGCACTTGCAAATGAAAATGTATTTGAGTATCAGTTCTGCAGGTTACAGAAAGGTTAAACAGGCCTGATTAAGGACCGCCTGACATCTTGGCACCTACTGCCAAGAACTTGCATCCGTTAAATATTGGAAAGATTTCAAAAATTTTAATTTAACCTTCTGGGCAAAGATCGTTATTTTACTAGTAATGAAAGCTCAAGATTGGATTGGTTTTCTGACAGCTGGTAGTTTAGTGTGATTTGTAATGAAAATCGCTTGATGATATCACCTGAATTTTTTTTTTTATTATTATGCATTATTTACACTACTGTTTGAAAGTTTATGGTCAGAAAGAATTTTTTTTGAAAGACTTTTTAAAAAAAAAATTATTATTATTTAGAAGCATATTAAATTGATCAAAAGTGACAGTAAAGACATTGTTACAAGAGATGTTTATTTTAAATAAATGCTGTTCCTTTTCGTCAAAAATCCTATTTTTCCACAAAAATATTTAGTATATTTAACTGTTTTCAACATTGATTAGAAATGTTTCTTGAGCACCAAATAAGCATATTACAATGATTTCTGAACAATTATGTGACACTGAAGATTAAAGCAAAGACTAGAATAGTTTTATTTATTTATTTATTTATAGTAATATTTTACAGTATTATAAATTATACCAGGGGTGTCAAACTCAGTACCTGGAGGGCATGGTTTAGTTCCATCACACAAACCATGGCTGCGTCCCAATGTGCATACTATCCATCCTAAATGCTATGTGATATTAGTAATTTTCAATAGTATTTAGGGCAGATAGGGTGGATAGTATGCACACTGGGATGCAGGGCATGTAGTTTTCAAATAAGTCTGAAGGACCTGATTAGTTGGATCAGGTGTGTTTAATTAGGGTTGAAGCTAAACTCTGCAGGGCTTCGGCCCTCTAGGAATTGAGTTTGACATCCCTGAATTATACACTATTCAAATAAATGCAGCATTGGTTATCACAGGAGACTTTTTAAACAACTTTTCAACAATAGTGTATAATAGTATAAAAAAAAAAGTTGTTATTGTTGTTAAAAATGTCTTCGATTTAACTAGCTGTTCAGTGTATTAGCTTAGCATACTGTTAGTGTTTGGCCTGCTAGCTTAGCCTGTACTGTATTCTATGCAAATGTTCAATTATGCAATTTTTTTTATTTTAATTTAATTACACATTTTTAGTGCCTCAAAGTCAAACATATGTCAGTGTTAAACATATAGCATGTTCAATACATCCTTATTTCACATTGAACGACACTAATCGACCCTTTAATAACTCCATTGGTTCATTTTTTCCCTTCTTCTTTAATGATCATGTAACTCCCTTTCTCTCTCCCTCTCTGTCTTTTTGGCTGTATTTCAATCCATTTCAAATCTTATCGGGATATTTTAACTGTCAGCACAGTTAATTATGTGACTGTGTGCATTTGTGTACTTGTTTATTGTCCGTTGACTTGAATATGCACATGACAAACCGCATACAAATCATTAGCCCTTTTTATGTATCCATTGTCCTTTGTTCTAATTTTTCATTCGCTCTTCCATAATAACCCTCTTTGATTTTCTCTCTTATCACATAACAGAGGCTGCAGAAATCCCTCCACATTCTGGGAGGCAGAGAAAAACCTTCCGGTCACCTTTCGCTCTGTTCCCATTCTCATTTTTCCCCCTCTGTCGCTCACATTTGGATTATAACTCTGGTTGATAATAAGTGCATTAAATATATTATGATGTCTCTTCTCATTAGAAAAGATCCAGCCACCGGGGCCCCTACCAGTTGGGCCCCAGCCATCAAAGTCACTGAGAATGTTTCCTTTTATTTCCACTGAGGATGTTTCCTGTCACAGCTGAAATATTGTGTTCATGTAAGCTGAGCAAGTAGGCTCATGTGGAGAAAGCTCAACATAATTTAAACGCCTGTCAAGTTCTGCGTTTTCCTCGTCTCTTGCTTGTTCATTTAATTAATATTTTGATTAATCTGATTATGCATTCAGATATCACAAGTATGTAGTATACAATATTAAGGTGCACTAGCAAATTTCACTGACAAAAAAGGTCCATTGACTATTGTAAATAGCGTAGCAGTGTATAAAGCACACAGAAGTTACTTTCAAACCAAGCAGGTTTCTGTTGGTCTGTGCGGTGAATTTACTTGAGTAATTTGAAAATATGCGAAAAGTTTTCGCCCTCATACGAAACTCCTGACTGTAAAGATTCCTATTGAAATGTATCTTCATCGGGACAGATTTGTAGAAATTTAGCATTACATAATTTGTTTACCAATGGATCCTCTACAGTGAATGGGTGCCGTCAGAATGAGTGCTCAAACAGCTGATAAAAACATCACAATAATCCACAGGTAATCGACCCGACTCTAGTCGATCAATTAACATCTTTTGAAGTGGAAAAACTGCATTTTTGTAACAAAAAATAAAATAAAATAAAATAACCATTGACATTTTTAACATCAAGCCATTCTGGACAAAATGAGTCCATAATCTAAAATAACACTTCCTCCAGTGAAAATGTCCATCCCCTGTTGTCCTCTCACATCAAAATCCACCAATATACTAGTTTAGAAACATTTTGGATTCCTTTCACTTGTAAACTCTGCTTGAACTCTGCATATTTCTCTCCCGATTCAGGTGAGACAATTTTTTTTCTGGAGAAAGTTATATTATGGATTATGGACTCATATTTTAGCTGAAAGCAATGGTTTGAAATGAAAAATGTCTTAATGAATTTTTATTACAAGCTCACATACTGTGATATTTGACGGCACCCATTCACTGCAGAGGATCCAGTGATGAGTATGTGATGTAATGATAAATTTCTCCAAATTTGTTCTGATAAAGAAAAAAACTCATCTACATCTTGAATAGCCTGAGGATGAATAAATTTTCTGCAAATTTTCATTTTTGGGTGAACTTTTAACACATTTCACGATGTATGAATCTGATTAAAAAAAAAAAAAAAAAAAAATTGATCTGAATTCCAAATTATGATGGTCCAAAATTAGTGTAGAAAATGGCTGCTATAAACATGATTAACTCAGGAACTCACACTTGTGGTTTCAGCTGAGTTTGTAGTCTTCCTCCTCCTGAGTGCGTCTGTTATTATGGATGTTATACATCAAACTACATTATGTGTTTTTTTTTTTTTTTTACCCTGCAGGAGGCTGGTGTAACAGAGATACAAGATAGAACATGAGAGTGGGTGTAGGCAGCGGTGACAGTCTGAATATACAGCATGGGGAGAGTGGACACACACATGCTGGGGGTAATGTTGTGCAGAATGACAAAGAGAAAAGATCCACACTGAGATAAAAGACTACAGACTAGCAGAGAATGAGGACGGGAAGATTGAAATATCACAATGGGGAGGATCTGTTTTTGTTTGTGGGCTGTACGGCAAAAGGAGGTCTATAATAACTGGAGGAAGCAGTCCACTAGAATTCCCGTAATGGCTGTTTCTCGGCTGGTGTGTGTGATTTAAAATCTGATATTTGAATCTTTGCTCATGGGAACTTAGCAGAGACATTTTTGGCCAATCACCTGAGTTGTAAATGTCATGTGAATGTTGTAGTAACAGCTTTCAGCCAGAAGGGGTTAACTGGGCCATGCTTACCAGCCAAACTCTGACCTCTTGTTGTGGTTCCTTTTCAGTAATGAAGTAAGTAAACATCTCTGCACTCTGCCAGACCTGTCTAACAGAATTGGCCAAAGAATAAGAATGAGTTTCTGTCTGTGTGCCAGCATGTATTGCTGTCTGTCAAAATGTTCATTTCCCTCCATTTAAAGCTGGACTGTTACTGTCTGTCTGTCTGACTCTGTCTCTCACACATAGTCTATCTGAGCGACACAATAAAACAAGATCACTCCTATTACAATCAGCAGAACTGTGCAAAAGTTCAAAATTGATTTTTGATGACTGACAGCTTTGTTGATTATAATGGGAGCGACTGAGTTTTGCCATGTTGAGATGCGCAGCTGCTGGTAGTGTAGTAGACACTTTTTTCTTCTTCCACATTTACAGTACTAGATGCTTGAGAAAGCTAAGGTGAGACGTTTTATGGATAGGCATGCAAGAAAACTGTAACTTGGATTCCCAAAGCACAAATTCTATATGAAGCGTTCATTTGACAATCAGTTAAAATTGAAAATGAGTTGATTGACTGGATTACAAAAAGAAGGTTTTTGACAAATACACTACCAAAGATTTTATTTAAAATAATGTTTTTTAAAGTCCATTATATTTACCAAGGCTGCATTTATTTGTAAATACATTATAAAACAGCAATAATTGTGAAATATTATAATTTAAAAGAACTGTAAATGTAATTTATTCATGTGAAGGCAAAGGCATCTGAATTTGAACCTGCCTCCCTTTGCATGCTAAAACCAAAGCTGCACCAATTGAAAACAAAGAGAATTGAAAAAAGAAAATTGTTGTTACACAGTTTTTGATATCATTTGTTTGAATATAGAGAATATTAAAAGCCATACAATAGCAGATATACTAGTAGGATCAAAAGATATGAACAGCAACCAAACATGAATGTGTATGTCTATATCCGCTATATAACACTAGTAATTTAATTTCTACAGTGACAATACAGCTTCATTCTTTATATACTTACATTATCATGCTATCAGTAATGTAAGCGAGGTGGTGAAATATATTTAGTATTTTGCTTTAAAGTGATTAAATTTTCTAGGTGTTCACTGTTTTGCTTATCAAATAGTCTCAACTTTAAATGCAAGTAAGTGAGATTGTATTATTATGGGGTGTTTTTGGATCTACTTTCTCCCTCAGCGACACAAATGATGTCTTGTTGCAGAGAGACTAATTGAAAGGCTGGTGCCGGGGACGTGTTAGTGACCCTCAGCGCTCATCTGTCAGTACGTGTCTTTCCGTCCTTTCAGCAGCGAGACAGATAAAACATAAAGGCTCCTTTAATTTTTTTCTCATGTCTGAGTGAATAGACGAGCAGCCGTGTGCCGCTGCAGATGGACGGGCTGAGGCGATCACATGCATATCAATGACAGTGCTTATGAGCGCTGACTGTCTGTCTTAATGAGAGGCAGTACTGAACCTCACTGTCTCTCTCTCATGCGCCTTCTCTCTCCCTTTGTTCTGGACAAACTCAATTTCCTGCCCCTGTCAGCAGGAAGTGGGACGCTGTCTGTTTCTTTATCAGCATGTTGTGTTATGTGCTTATGGCAAGTGTTTTAGTATCATTGCATTGTTTTATCTTCTGCACACTGAAAAACAAAGCGGGAGTTGCATTGAAGGACACATTTGAACTGATTCAAATATAGGCAATCAACTTTTTTTGTCTCGCAGTTCTGACTTCTCTTCTCTGAATTTTGAGTTTGTATCTATCAATTACGATTTTATATCTTGCATTTCCGGCTTTTCTTTTCAGAATTGTGAATTTATATCTTTGAGGTTATGCACTCTTAAAAATAAATGGTCTTTACTGGCATCAATGGTTCCACAAAGAACCTTTTCATTCCACAAAAGGTTCTTTAGATTATTAAAATCTAAAGAACTCAGAACTTCACACTCAGAAAAAAATGGTTCTTTTAAGAACTGTTCACTGAAAGGTTCTTTGGGGAACCAAAACTGGTTCTTCTATGGCATCGCTGTGAAAACTTTTGGAACCTTTATTTTTAAGAGTGTGTATCACAATTTTTCTCAGAACTGTGAGGAAAAAGTTAGAATTGAAAGAGTCACAATTTTTTGATTTTTAAATTGTGAAAATAAGCATCGTGTAAGTCTCATGAATCTGAAATGAGACTCATATAAATCTAAAGTTTAATCACAGTAATGGTTCACGGTTCATTTCATTTTCATTTTCAGACCACTGATTCAGGATTTAGTGGGAGTCAATTATGAACTTTGAACAAATCACAGACTAAATAAGACCGATTCAAACTGCTAATGAGTGAGTTCAAATGATCTTTTAACTGACTCATTAAAAAGAATCAGTTCAAAATGACAAAAAAAAAAGTCAAAGGACAAACTAAAAAAGGGTTTAAAACTTGTTTTTAAGCTTATATGTGCCACATTTGCTCGGCTCATTTCAAGAAGCAATGTGTTTTAGTGCTAAAGCTAAAGAAATAACACTGAAGCGAATCAAAGGTCAAATGTAAAGCTGATGTCAAGGATGTCAAGCACAACATCAAGATGGACTGATAGTGACTAAAAGCCACTGGTGTTTGTACACAGAGCTGGATTATGTGCACACCTCTAGTTATAAATTGCTAGCAACTTGGGAAAAACCCTTCTGAATTTTTAGCACTGACTGGCTTATGCTTAAGTCTTTACAAGTATCGTTCAGACCAGACACATGGCACACAAACATGATCAGCCTCACAGTCTCATTTACGCCTCATTTAACTCAGGAAAATTGATTCAGAGTGCAAATAATAAAATCAAAAGCCAATTACGAGCAACTTTCAGCATGCAAACACCAAGATTGTATCACATTTTGTGTCATGTAAATCATAAAGAAACAAATGGACTTTAAACCCCATTTACAACATATTGTTGCCTGTTTTTCTAGTGCAAGAATGTCTTCATGGGCTGCATAAATGACCATAACTTTCGAAAATCTGATCACAAATGGGGTGTAATAATGAGAATGTCATTCCATTTTGACAATGAATAAAACAGGACATTCTGGAAGGGAAAGTGTGGTGTGCATGGTGCATCGTATCATGTACAAGATGATTTATTACCAATGCACGAATCAAACTTGCTCGCAGTGCTGACTATTTCTAGCATGATTTTCCATGCATCATTTTTTTGAACAATATCCTTGTGGGTCATTGCTCACAGTTGCTATTAACTCCTCTATCTTGCCTACACTCGACTCGAGTATCTCAGAAGAGATGGATCATATTTCCTCCAGTGCCTTTACTTCCACTGGTAGCTGTCACATCACGTCACTCTTCATTTGCATAGAGTTCAACTTTTCTCAACACCCACATCTATCAAAGTGAGCATTTTGTAGCAAAAATGTGGCCAGAAGTTTGGTTTTGAATAAGAGTAACCGATTTCCGCTACTCAAAGTTTAACTTTATGCAAATAAGATGATATAGAAACTACCGCTGGAACTGAAGACATTATCCGACTCCTTTAAGATACTGTATCCATGATGGATGTTCATGTTACTGCAAGCAGTTTCACAGTTCTATATGATTTATCTCTGCCCACATAGAGTGATATAATAAAAAAATGTGTGAAAATCTGTCAGAAATTGGCAACATTGACTGCGTTTGATTCATGCATTGATAATCGCTCATCTTGTTCATGATATGATGTATTATGCACAGCTGCACAAAAACTTTCCCCTGCAGAATGTTCATTTTTAGGGGCAAGAGAACAGATCAAATTTGAATGACATCGGCAATACATCCCATTTGTGATAAGATTTCTGCCTACTAGCGACCAACCTTCAGTGATAAAATCGTCATTAGTGTGAATGGAGCATTAGACCAGGTTGTGCAGTACATTATGAGAAAATGAGATTGAGATTAGCAGGTTTGTGTTATTCTAGCTGATCTGGGAGTTTGCTGCTTTAGTTTTCGTACCTTTTTCTTGAAGAGAATTGAGATAAAAGCAAGAGAGGGCTGAAGAGGCAGAGTCAGAGCACAAGGAATAGGAGGAAGACAGAGGCCTTGGTTTGACGAGCGTAATTCCTTTTCATTAGGCCTGTTCATATGGAGACTGAGAGAGAGAGGCGCCATTGATCCTGCTGTAATGTCTATTCATTAACTTCACAGAGCTGAACACTGCTAATCAGGACAGAGCTCTGTGTGTAGCCTTCATCTATCACTCACACACACTCGTGCACACAAACACTTTGAATTAGTGTTTGCGATGAAAAATTTGGCAGAAACAGGGTCATACAATAAATCAAAAACTCTCAATTGTGTCGGTTTGGGTGGTATATATTTGAATATTTACGATATATATTTGACATGAGTTTGGTGATATAAAACTGAGCAGCATTGTGAATGTCATAATGGTCTTTAATGGGCTTTTTATTTGCCCATTAAGTTTTGTAAAGACTGTGCCGTGAGCGAGTATCATACCCCCTCCTTCTGTCGTGACTGAGAGCATTAATAGCTTCTCTGATTTAAACTTTACCAGATAAATAGATTTGGGATGTTTATTTCGTTTCCACAAGTGCTTTTTGTACCCATTTGATACATTCAATTAATCATTTTTATAGTAGTGCTGTCAAATCAATTAATCACAATTAATTGCGTCCAAAATAATAGTTTGTTTTTATATGCTGACCCAATAAGCATTTTGCTGTCCAACTATCATGCCTTAACTTTGCAATTTCTGTATTGCATTAATTTTAAATATTTCTCCCGGGCATTTAATAATTTTTGACTTTTCAGTCTGAGCTCATTCTCTTTTTGGCTCAGTTTATCTATAAAGAGAACCTGGTTAATAATTATGCACACCTGAAAATAAGACGTTTTTCACTTCCAGCCTTCATGGACAATTATATGTCACTTATAAATGAATAAATACAAAATTAATAGTAGTTATTAAGATTGATGTGGTTTGGAATTGGTCAAATGTGCTTGGAAAGCACTAATTTATAATTATAAATAACTTATTATAATTCAGTGTATTGTTTGAATGTATTACTTATTATATTATTTTTTATAGAATGTGTTATAATGATTGATAATAATATATCACATTTAAACATATGTATTATTTATTTATTATTATTGCAAAATAATAAAAAGTAAAATAAATATGATTTTATTTTCTTCCTTTTGTGCTGATTTAGTGAAATACCGTTTTAAATATGTAATATGCCTTCATTTGCATGTTATTTTGTAATGAATATTAAAATTTAATATTATAAATATTTGAATATTTATTGAAATATATTTTTAAATAATGTATCATGATAACTTTATTTGATTTATTTATTCATGTATTTATTCATCTTTTTATTTATGTATTTATTCATTCAGTACATAAATGGTCCTTAGCTATTTAACATTCCTTAATACAGTTGTTTTTGCAATTAATCAATTTTATTTAGTTAGTTCAAATATTTATATTTATCTAATTTATCTATTTATCTAATATCTAATTTGTAATACATTATGTAATTTATTATGTTAATAATGATTATTTATTATAAAATAATAATAAATAAAATAATGAAGTATGCCTACTTTCTGCTGAAGTGACTGATCGTCATATATATGTATTATATACATGTAACATGGTTTTCCCAGCTATATCAACCAACTTTTTTCTGTTTTCATCCACCTACAGTATGACTTATTGAGTTATTCCAAGTTATTCAAAACACAAACATACAAAAGCACAAACCCTGTTTCTATTGTTTGTTTTTTTTCTGGTGTGGTCCAGCCATGTTTCAGACTGCCGCCCGGCTCTCGTTTTAGCAGGAGGTATCTGGACCTTTGAGATAGTCACTTATCCCCCGAATCCTCTGCGTCTCAGGGCAATCCCGCCCCACGCCACATGCCAACATCAAAGCCTTGCACGCCACTGCATCATGCCAAACACGGCCCCCATATCGGCCAGTCTACCCATCTCTCTTTCTAAAATATTTGGAGGGAGTGGATGACAATCCGTTGTTTTTTGTGATAGCTGTAGGGAAGTACAGGAGAGTTTGGGCTCTTGGGAAAAAGCCATCCTGAATACCGTCCAACAATTCAGCCTGCATGTGCATGGCAGCTCAGTTGTGCTCAAACATATTATTTTGAATTCTCTACGAATTGGTTGACTCTCTGCATTAAACATTTGTGTAAAAAAATAAATAAATAAATAAAAATCACGCACTTCACCCTTTTCCACTTCTTTCTTTTAAAGGCCACAGAGCATTCTGGACTGGACCTGATGGTCTTCTTTGTCTCACAGTGATTGTTTTGCTTGTCTGAGTTGGGGAATGTGGCATTTAGAGAGAGGAAGGAATTTTATGCTGCTGCACCAAGCGGGGAATGAATGTCTTTCCGTTCAGCCGGCTAAAAAAGCAGATATGCCAGGGGGAATCGTGTAAGTTTGAAAAATGAAGCAGGGAGCGAGAAGGTAAATGTCACTGTAGTACATCAAAAAGAGGACAGTGACAAAAGTGTGTCGAGAAAACGGTTGGAAAGTAAGACGACAGGTATATTTTCAAGCCTTATGGTGACCTGATAATAAATGATCCTCATGTTTTAAAGGTGAAGTGTGTAGTTTCTGAGACACGTGATTTTTTTTTTTTTTTTTTTTTTTCAAACAGTTTTCTCAAACAGTTTGCTCTTCTGCCATTGGTCAGACAATCAGATAGCCCCGCCCAGAATTCACTTAATTGGATAAGTCAATATTGCTGTTGTCGGGCAGGCCAGGATACTCAAACAAATAGCAATATTTTGCACCATAGTGACAGTGTTTACATTTTTGTGGAGAATCATCTGACGATTGGTATATTTATAGTGTCCTTTGCTTATAAAACAGTATAACATTAAAAAAAAAAAAGATTAAAATGACTGATAATAAATTATCCTTATGTTATAAAGATGAACTGTGTCTAAACCACAAGCAGCACCAAATAGAATTGCAAAAATACTATTTTTTTCAAACAGATTCCCCCAAAAACTCCACTCTTCTGCCATTGGTCAGACCGTCAGATAACCCCGCCCCCCTTTCAAGCCACTGGCTGAGCCAATGTTGCTGTTGTCAGGCAGATTGAGATACTCAAATAAAGAGCAATGCTTTGAAAGTACCACAGCGTTTACATTTTTGGGGTAATCAACTGACAGTTGGCTTGGTTATAGTTGTCTCTGCATATATGATAGTACAATACACCTTTGAAACTCTCTGTGTGCTATCCCGCCTTTTTTGCCTGTATAATGTAATTTGGGAATCCATTATCTTTCAAAATGGAATCCTTGTCACTTGAGTTCAAAAGAGACGTTATATACTGCACGTCACTAAAATGCGTTTCAAACAGTCAGCGCTCCATTTCTCTTTTAAGACATATGAGAAACACTCAAAGACAAGGCATCAAAATGATGCCATCTGTGGGAATTATTTTCTTGTCTTTATGACAATTGCCACAATTATATTGTGAAGAGCCTGTCGATGGAAATTTTCTTCTCGGAAATACTTTTTGCTGCAAACTCTTATGCTCACCAAGGCTATTTAATTTGATCAAAAATACAGTAAAAACTGTAATATTATTATATTATTATTAATTTATTCCTATGATGCAAAGCTGAATTTTCAGTAGCCATTTCTCCAGTCTTCAGTGTCACATAATCCTTCAGAAATCTTTATAATATGCTGATTTGCTGATCAAGAAACTTTTCGTTATCAATTAAAAATTTTGAAAATGATCATGCTGCTTAATGTTTTTGTGGAAACTGCTACATTTTTTTTTCTTTTTTTCTTTTTTCAGTATTCTTTGATGAATATGAAGTTAAAAGGAACAGCATTTATTTGAAACGGAAATCATTTGTAATGAAAGTGGCAGGTCTTATTTGATCAGTTGAATGTTCATGCAGAATAAAAGCACTAATTTCTTTCAAATAAAAACCTTGCTGACCACAACTATTTAAATAGTACTATACCTCTTTGGCATTGTGTACATTCTGTCACCTACCAGGTGAAAACTGTCAAAGTTGAATTACTTAAATACATAATAGCACACCTTTCCTCTATAAGCTGTGTGACTGTATCACAATATAGCAGGAATTAAACATCAAAGGTTAAAGATGAGGGTTACAGGTTTGTTCAAATCACTGTATGTGCGAAGTACTGAGCTTCAGCAATAGTTATGCTTGTCTTAACAAACACTGCTAATAGTCCAGAGCTTGGCGTAAAGCCACAGGCACTACTGTGGAAGTCTGTTAGTTGATGGTTGCTCTCACCCAGAGAAGCTTTCCAAACACAGCAAGTGGTCAATCATACTGATGTCCGCCAACCAAACTGACCCTCAAGCTTTCAGGCTTGTGTAATTGGCGTACTTTATGGCCACATGGAGTGACCACAATAGCACCTGTGGGGGCTCCTTGAGAGATTACGTCAAGACTCTCTGAGTAATGAATGATTCTCATACTGTCTTCTCCATTTCTGCTTTTTGCACTCTTTCTTTGACCTTCACCATAACTGTCTTGTAACTGATGACCATCCATTTAATGTTTGTACATGAACGGAGTAGACTTTCTTTTTCTTTTTTTTGTCTCTGTGTGAGGCAAAGTGTGTTAATGGATGGAGATGGAGTGCAGTCTGAGCACCTGTCTCAAGGTTAATGGTTTGATGTTCCGTAATCTCCTGAATGTGGCAGCACTGTATGTGTACCAGATGACTGATGTGTGTATTGAGGACACATTGGCCTTGTTCGAGAACTCTGAGTGGGGAATGGACTCAGAATGAACTGTGTTGCTAATAGCTTGCCGTTTTAGCACCCGATTCATTTTAGGTTAAATGGCCTAGCTGCATACAAACATTTATAATGAACACAGTTTTTTGCAAATAATATTTAACCATACCATTTCACCATGTTTTTCTTCACACTAGAGCATTTGAAAGCAGCATTCAAGTAAGAAATGTCTTCTTATTAAAGCTATCGAAATTATTTAGTGAAGAGCAGTGAGCCTTTTCTGTTTTTATTTTATTGTTTTAGTCATATTATCAGCATAGACAGCAGTATAGGTACTGTACACTCTCAGAAATAAAGGTACAAAAGCTGTCACTGGGGCGGTACCTTTTCAAAAGGTGCATGTTTGTACCTAAAGGGTCCATTTTGGTACCTTAAAGGTACATATCAGTACTTAAAGTGTACATATTTGAACCTAATAGGTACAAAAGTGTACCTTTTGAAAAGATATCGCCCCTTTATTTCTGAAAGTGTATTTTACGCTGCTGTCACTTAATACACAGATCTAATATAAACATGCTGTTTACCTTCACAGGCACAACCGTGTTTTTGTAACTTATATGTTTTTTAACATAGACTTGTGTGTATTCGACAGTTTAAGCGCAATAAGACATGAACGAGAACTTAGTTTAGTTCTCATTTGCTGTGTGATACACTGAAAAAAATGCTACTACATTTTTTTTAAGGTAAGTGGTCGCAAACGATTTATTTTAGCTACATTTAATTTAAAAAATATGTTGAAAGTTTGTCAAATAATTTTTTTTATTTAAATATAGCTAAAATAAATTGATTGCCATCACTTACCTTAAAAAAATGTAGTAAATTCAATCAATTTTTTTTTTTTTCTTCAGTGATAGCCGCTTTCTTTGCACATGCTTCAGATGTGTGCGCTCAGAAAACTGTATATCAGAAGTTTAAACTGATGCGTCTTTAAAACTTTTTTTTTTTTTTTTTTTGCAGAGTATCTGAGGTACGAGCTGTTAAGGCACAGCCCTATTCTGGAAAAGGGGCGGGGAGCAGCAACTCATTTGCATTTAAAGATAAAGGCATGAAAACAGCATGTTTCTGCTTCCACTCAGGCATTATCAAAATGATATAATGAATGATTTGTGGGGTGTTTTGAGCTGAAACTTCAGACACATTCTGGGGACATCTGAGACTTATATTAGATCTTGCAAAAAGGGGCATTAAAGGGGCTTTAAAGCAACATTTCACCCAGAAAAAAATTTAATTCTGTCATCATTTACTCACACTCATGTCATTACAAACCTGACTTATTGTGGAACACAAAATAAGATAAGATAATAAGATCAATTTCAGTGGGTTTTTTTTTTTTGTTTTTTTTTGGTCCATACAAATGAAAGTCATTAACAGGGTTGTGATCAAGAGTGGTACGGACACCCTGAAATATGATTGCCGCCCCCAATGGATCCCCCAACATCATTGGGCTAGAGTACTGTCATTCTGACGATGCCTGTATGCCATTGGATGAGAGTGCTGTCAATTGCTGCCTCTGATTGTTTCATCATGCAAAGTTTGCATTTGGATTTGGAGTGCTCAACAATGCCATTAGATCAATGGGTTCTGTCAGTGTTCTGGCAAGGTAAGGCTTTTTTTTTTTTGCCGTGCAAGTTCAAAGGCCAATTTAAAATATTGGTACATAAAAAGTGCACAAAACCAGTATTTTGTTTAGGCAGTATTTGTGGCAGTCAAGAAATCATGTTTCATTTGAAACTGGTATAAAAGGTGTGCGTTTTTGCGCCAATGCATTGTTAAAGGTTCAGTGTGTCGTGTAATGCATTCAGATTTGTGGAACTCACAATGCGCTGAATTTCCACAAATTAGTGTCGTTACTATGACAACCAATTTGAATGTGACAAGAAACTGATGTCTGAAAAAGAAATTATATATATAATTTATATATAATTGTATTAGAGCCGAGCCGTTTCTAGCCATTTTGACGCCCTAGGCAAAATCCCTATTAGCCCCCCCCCCCCCCCCCCCCATATATATATATATATATATATGGGGGGGGGGGGGGGCTAATAGGGATTTTGCCTAGGGCGTCAAAATGGCTAGAAACGGCTCTGATCTTTTGCATTCTACAGCAGAAAGAAAGTCATACAAGTTTGGAACAACATGAGGGTGAGTAAACGGTCATTTTTGCGTGAATTATTCCTTTTATATTTAATATGCACTAGCTACCAGTAAGAGTCAGTAAGATATTTATTTATTTTTTTAAAGAAAGTACTACATTTATTCCACAAGGATGCATTAAATTGATCAAAAGTGATACAGCATGCAAAAGTGGCACTGTTTCATGAAAGAACATTCATGAAAAACATTTTCAAATAATCACGTACGCCTCTACGTGCCACCCTGTAAAATTTTGCTAATGTCTTTCTCATCTATAGCTGCGGTGGAATTTAATATCTTTAAATGTTCTGTCATCATAATCTAATTCTAAACCAGCTTATGTTATGGTCATGGTCAGTTCACTCACGCCATTGATCATCATGTAGTCATTCATCATTTAGTCATTCTGTTTCCCTGACGAAAAAATGCTTTGTGGACTAAACTCACTGCCTTTCTTTTAGACAATGAAAAGAAGATGCCTTCAAATAAAATTAATACAGAAATGATTCAATGATACAGAAAAAAGTCTGCCCACCAGCAAGCTTAAAATCATTATCTGATTTGCTCTGTAATGTGTACATAATCGTTTTATAATCTATTGTGATATGAAGCTCTTAATAAATGTTGCTTTGCAGATCCAGAGGCTTTAGATCTAATGGATTTTCAAAATACTTTCAATACGAACAGCGGCATTATTCTTTGATACCACAGGACAAACGTACCCGCTGTGATAACATAAGTCCATACACAAAACAACCAATCAAATAACTAACAAGCACACTGGGTTTCCAGGAATACACTGGTGCAGTGATACACAGGCATGCATATCAGTGAGATTTGTGAATAAATGCCGTGTGTGTTTGTGCATATACTGTGACCGCACACACCTATCTCTTTTCTGAAGCGAGGAGTGCAGACAGATGTGTAGGTGTGCGTGAGGATAGAGGCATCCAGCTGTGAAATCGCTCTGACTGGCATATCCGTATGTGTCCCACCACTCTGATTCCCAGCGGTTTATAGTATCTCTCGCTTACTCATTTTTTTTCTCTCTCTCTCTCTGCCACTTTTTTTCTCTGTGGTTATTGACGTTTTTGTATACTTAAAGTTGGAAAAAACTTTGCAATAGTGTTTTCATGCCAGCGGCCTTTTGTTTTTTATTTTAGTTAGACTTTTAACATGAATATTTTTGGGAAAAGAAAAATTGACTGTACTTCAAAGTTAGCCTGGTGAAATATTAAATGTTTATATGTGATGTTTAATTCAAATTTGTTGTTTATTTATTCATTTATTGTTTTATAATTTATTACAAAAGTTTGGGGGTCAGTGTTATTTTTTTATGTTTTTGAAAGAGATCTTTTATGCTCACCTTCATTGAAATATTACAATTTAAAATAACTGTTTTTTTTTTAATAATGTTAATTGAATAAATGTTCAATTGCAATGATTTTTAAACAAATTTTCTGCATTTTAAATATTTGGATTTGGTCATTAATATTACTTTTTTATGTTTTTGAAAAGTCACTTATGCTCACCAAGGCTCCATATATTTATATATATATACAGTAAAAACTGTGACATTGTGAAATATTATCGCAATTCATAATAACTGTTTTCTGTTGTAATGTGTTGATCCTTTCAATATGCTGATTTCGTGCTCAAGAAATATTTCTTATTATAAATGCTGTAAAGTTGCTGCTTAATATTTTGTGGGAACTATAATACATTTTTTCAGGAATCTTTGAATAGAAAGTTAAATAGAATAAAAAAAGTGAAATAGAAGAGAATAAAATAGAATTTAAAATGTGGAACAGATTTTTTTTTTTTTTAAATAAGTATTAATTTCTTTTTTAAAAAAATCCAAACTGATTACATTTTTCAATGCCATTAAAACACATAATCATTTCACTTTTAGAGTGGAATGTATATTCCTCTCTCTCACCTCATAGAGCTATAATATGTGAACCCTTCTCATTCAGTTTCTGTTAGTCGGAGGACTCTGGGCACAAACTGAGCAAAAATAAAACATGCTCTTTATACCACGTAATTGGGTCATTTGGATGATTGCAAATTCCATCTAGACACTAATTAAGGCTCCTAATTAGCAGCGGGGAGTGAGAGCATGCTCAAATTCACAGGATAGCACACTCATGTCTCCATATGTCAGGTGTGTGTTGAGGAGAGGGTGGTCAACCTTCCTGTCCTAGTTACGCTGTGCACCTTTTATTTAAGTCCCAGAGTTACCGCTCTTTTGCGTAAGACATAAAGTCCTATTTTTATTTTAGTCTCTATGTATGTTCAGTCACGCTTTCTCACTTTAAAGGCCAATGCATGAGCAAAGATGGCAATATTAAATTAAAAGCAATCTTCTGTCATTACATTAGACGTGTAGTCATGATGTGATTTTGAAAGCAACTAGAGAGCACCAATTATCAGGCCTTTCTATTAAAGCATCACTATTAAAGCGTGCAATAATACAATTTTAGATGCTGTTGATTGCCGAATGTTTTAATTCATTTTTAATTGCTGCTCTTATTTTATTAGGCCCATGTAGTGTCATTGCAGAATCAGATTGAAACACTGCTGCCCAATAAATGCTCTCTGTGCGTTATGATTATATGAATCTCTATAATCTCATAGAGGCTATTCAATTTGAGCTGATTCTATTTTAACTCAGGTCATTCACTCCTCAGAGAAATGGCACCTCTATACAAATGAATAGAAATAGTCTAGAATAAAATTACTTTTGATAGTGTTTGATCATGATATTGACACTGAAACGAAATATTAATATTTAATTTTCTTATTATATTTTGTGGCATTTATTTGAAATAGCATTGCTTCAAGCACTTTTAAGAGCAGAGGTATATGAAAATACTGATGGCAAGTAAGTGTAGTCTATTACTTCTAGTTGATGTTGTTATTATTATTATTATTATTATTAAATGTATAAACATTTGATTTATTTTTCATTAATGGATGATTGTATTTTTCTTCATGATCCACTCCAAATTATTTGTTAAAAATATTTGAATAAAATAGTGAATTTAATTTATTATTATTAATGGAATTTTAAAATGTTTAAACATTTTATTTATTTTTGCTTTTTTTAATGAATGAGTTGTATTTTTCTTCACAATCCACTCCAATTCATTTGTTACAAATTATAATTAATTAAATAACAATAATAATAATAACAACAAAAACAACAACAACAATAATAATAATGTAGGCCAACTCACCTATATAAATGATAATTACATTAAATATTTTACATTTTTATAAAATAATAATAATTATTATTATTATTATTATTATTATTATTATTAATACATGTTTTGTTTTGTAAAGAAATCCATAAAGGCACCATTTATATCTGTGTGCAAAACATTTATGCATAAGTTTTTAGTTAATGCTTTAAAAAAGCTTTATCGGAAACATAATCCTTCAAGTGTGTCCAAACTTTTGACTGTACTTGTCATTCATTCATTCATTCACTTTATATTTTCCCTCATCCCATCCTTCACTGTTATCTCTCTCATTTCCTCTCGCTGCATCTGTTTCTCTGTATTCACTCAGTGTGAAATTGATCAATTTTGCCTCAGTGAGACTTCTCTCCTCAATTAACAGTAATTGCATGTTTCTGAGCCCATATGATAGTGTGTGTGTGTTTGTGTGAGTGTGTAGATGTTTTATGAGTTGGTTTTAATTTAAAATAAATGAACTGTTAGCGCATCCACAAACTCCATTCCCACCCCCCTTTCAGGAAGCTAGTAATTGCGTGTATTTCACTGCTGGTTTAGCTATTTGACAGTAAGTCTGTGCGTGTGCGTGTGCGTGCGTGTGTGTGTGTGTGTGTGTGTGTGTGTGTGTGTGTGTGTGTGTGTGTGTGTGTGCGCGTGTGGCTCCATCCATGTCCCCTCGGAATGTGTGTGCGTATGCATAAAACATAAGCGTGTGTAAGTGTGTGTTTGCATGAAAATATTTTCAGCCGCTGTCATGGTAGTTGACAAGGAAACGAGACAGAGGAGAGACAGGAAGTGAGCAAAGCAATGACAGAGCTTGAGCTGATTTTAATGGCCTGCGTGCTGTCTGACTGAAGATTATACCAATGACAGAGCCAAAGGACAGAAGAGAGAAAGAGAGAAGGAAAACAAGAACAAAAAAGTGAGAGAGTGGGAGAGATGGACAGAGAGAGAGAGAGAAAGAAACTTAGAAGATTAGGGGCGAAAAAGACCGTAATGGTGGGAAAATGGATGATCATCTATCAGGCTGAAAATGCAGCTATAAGAATGTGTGTTTGTACTTGTGTCAGTGCGTGTGCTGTTAAGTCGATTTTAAAGGAGCAGTTTATCTAAAAATACATTTTCTTTCATTTACTCGCCATGTTCTTTCAAACCCACATGACTCTTCTTCTGTGAAACACAACAGAAAAGTGAAATTTTCCTCATCGCTCTATTCAATATATTTAAAGAGAATGATGATCATGGGTCTGTTGAGCGCCAAAATGACAAAACAAGCACCAACAATATATCAGCAGTGTGGGGTTTTTTTTGTTTTTTTTTGGTATTTTTCTAACAATATTTTGAATAGAGTGGCCAGCATATTCCTCAAAATGTCTCTTTTTGTGTTCCATGACAGAAGAAAGTCATACAGGTTTGAAACTACATGATCAAAAATGGTAGAATTTTCATTTCTGAGTGAACTATTTCCTTAAAGGAGTAGTTCACCCAAAAATAAAAATTTGCTTAAACTTTACTCACTCTCAGCTCATCCAAGAAGTAGATGTTTCTTCATCAGAACAGATTTGGGGAAATTTAGCATTACATCACTTGCTCACCAATGGATCCACTGCAGTGAATGGGTGCCGTCAGAATGAGAGTCCAAACAGCTGATGATAACATTACAATAAGAAACATCACAGAAAGAAACAAATGCATCAAGACACTGTAACTTTAAAACGTTGTTTCCAGCTAAAATATGAGTCATCTATCCATATTACTTTCAATTAGTTTGGATTATGAACTTTTATTTTGTTCAGAAACAACAGACTAAAGTTAAAAACTTGGACTGGCATCATGTAAATTATTTGTGTATTTATTTTTGTGATGTTTGTTTGGACTCTCATTCTGACGGCACCCATTCACTGCAGTGGATCCATTGGTGAGCAAATTATGTAATGCTAAATTTCTCCAAATCTGTTCTGATGAAGAAAAAACTTGTCTGCATCTTGGATGGCCTGAGGGTGAGTACATTTTCAGCAAATTTTCATTTCTGCTTGAACTATTCCTTTAAGACAAACTTTGCAATTGATAAAAAAAACTGAAAGACAGAAAGTAGGAAACACTGATGAATTTACAGAGAAAGATGCAGAACTTATTTCACTCATATTTATGGCTACAGATTGCATAATTAAACAAGGCTAGAACAATTTCAAGTACACCACAGAATCCACTTGAGCTTGAAGTTTGTACCGTATCCAATGCTGGCAAGTGCTGTTCCACAGGACGCGGATCCCAACAGTGCCTCTGTGTTTCCGACGTCCTCAAACCTCTATTCTAATTAAGACTATTACAGAGCCGCAGCAACTCCTTCAACAATCATGCTCGACTGCGCCGACATGACACTGATGCGTTCCGAATGACATTATTGAATTAACTGTCTGAAGATTTCGCAGCATCCAACATACCAAAATGACTTTGGAGAGATGGAAAAACATGCCAGAAATGTGAATCCGCTCACTAATGAGGACAGAGACAGACAAGACAGACGGTTTGGGTTAGCGCACGCTTTGGAGCAAGTGATGAGAAAGTTGTTGCTACGTCTGTGTTACACTGCAGACGGTCTACGGTTATAAAACAGAGTCCCAGGTTGCAGCATTTGATGTTAACTCAGAAAGCGCACCTAAAATGAATCGCTTCTATTGTAAGTCAGCAGTCAGAAATTGAAAAGTTCTGTTACTTGAAAATCATTGGCTTTCAAAAGCATCACTTTTGACAACTAAAAGTGGATACTGGCATGATATGACGTTCAGCAGTATGTTGCATAGTACATAATAAGATCATTGCACTATGCTAGACTTTTTCCATTGTGTTTTTAATCCCTTAAAAGCTAAAATTTTACACAAGTTATACATACAGTTGAAATTTAAACATTAGGCTCCTGAAGCTGAAATGGTACAGCTTAGCAACGGCATATTGCACCTTGTCATTGTGTATTTAACAAAAATAAAGCCAAAATGGAAAAGCTATGGTTGACAAAATTAGAACACCCTTACTGTTAACATAACACTGTGTCTACACCGGACACGACAGATGTCGTGTCGCGCCGCACCGTGCTGCAACAGCTAAAGTCTGTCTACACTACACTGGACGCGACAAAGCGACCGTTGAAAATCATTTGAAATTTGTGTGAATACGTCATAAACAGAACGCGACAGCAGTTTACTGTCGGGGATTTGTCGTGTCGCGCCGCATCCAGTGTAGACAGCATCAATGTTTATAATGAGTTCTATAATATTTTGTCGCGCCACGCCGCTTGCGTCCGGTAAAGACACGGAGTAAGAATAAAGAAGGTAAGTAGCAGTCAGGCACTGCTAATCAAATGCCTTTGATTAACTGATCATCAGCAAGTGTGAACACTTCTATAAAAGCAGATGTTTTAGCAGTTTGCTGGTCTGGAGCCTTCAGGTGTGTGTTAACACAATGCCAAGGAGGTAAGACATCAAGCAATGATCTTAAAGAAGCAATTGTTGCTGCCATCAATCTGGGAAGAGTAATTCCAAACAATTTGAAGTTCATCATTCTACAGTGAAGGAGTTTATTCACAAGTGGAAGACATTTAAAACAGACACCAGTCCTCCCATATTCACCCCAAGATCAGACCTTGTAACTTTTAGAGAAATGGCAGACAACCCAAGAAATTCACCGCAGACTCTACAAGCCTCAGTTAACATGTTAAATTATAAAATTCATGACAGTACAGTTAGAAAAATATGGGAGAGGTATGGCATGCTTGGAAGGCTTGCCAGAATAAAGCTTCTTCTATCTAAAAAAAACATGGCAGCACGGTTTAGGTTTGCAAAATTGCATCTGAACAAACCATAAAACTTCTAGAACAATGTCCTTTGAACAAATGAGACCAAGGTGGAGATGTTTGGCCATAATGCACAGCACCACATTTGGTGAAAACCTAACAAGTGTATCAGCACAAACACCTCATACCAAAAGTCACACATGCTGGTGGAGGGCTGATGATTTTGGGCTTGTTTTGTAGCCATAGGACCTGGGAACCTCACAGTCATTGAGTCGACCATAAACTCCTCTGTATACCAAAGTATTCTAGAGTCAAATGTGAGGACATCCGTCCAACAGCTAAAGCCTGGCCAAAACTGGGTCATGCAACAGGACAATGATCTCAAACACACCAGCAAATCTACAACAGAACGGCTGAAAAGAAAAGAATCAGTTTTCTGCAATAGTCCAGCCATAGTCCAGAGATCATCCTGACTGAACTGCTGTGGTGAGAGCGGTGTATAAACAAATGCCCACAAACCTCAATAAACTGGAGCAGCATTGTAAAAAAGAATGGGCCAAAATTCTTCCAGAACGATGTGAGAGACTGATAAAGTCATACAGAAAATGATTACTTCAAAAAAGTGGATCTACAGGAAATTGAATCATAGGGTGTCCTAACTTTGTCACACACGACTATTCCATCTTGGATTTGTTTTTGTTAATCAAATAATGACACGGTGTGATATTGTTCATCTGACGCTTTATTTCCAAATTTTAAGACTTTCCAAGGACCAAATAGGTTTTTTATTAATTTATTTTTTATACATTTTTTTTTAAATTATTATCTCCTGATACAGAAAACCATGGAATTCAATAGGATGTGCTAACTTTTTCACATGACAGTACACAGTGATAGAACACCCTGACTGCACTGTAAGATGCTTTAAATTAAAGCAGATGCCTTTATAATAATAATACTTTACCCAAAACTGAAACTGTACTAACCTTCAGGCCATCCGAGATGTAGATGAGGTTGTTTCTTTATCTGAACAAATTTGGAGAAATTTAGTCACCAATGGATCGTCTGCAGTGAGTGGGTGCCATCAGCCGAATGGCTATTATAAACATTACAATAATCCACAAATAATGCACACGACTCCAGTCCATCAGTAATGTCTTGTCCAGAACTGTACTGTATATTGGTAAGATACAAATCCCTCGATAAAGCGTTTTTACTTTAAACGGTCACTTCAGGTCAAAATACTCCATAAGTAATAATTGTCCATAATCCATAATAGTGCTTTCTCCAGTGAAAAATCCATACCCGGTTGTCTTCTCACATCACACTTGATCTGTGCATATTTATCTCCTGGTTCAGATGAGACAACATTTCAACTGGTGAATGTAATATTATGGATAAAGGACTCATGGTTTAGAAAAAAATAAAAACAAAGTATTGATGGATTTGTTTCTAACAAACATACAGATTTTTGTTTTATAAGGTGTTAACTGATGAACTGGAGTTGTGTGGAATACTTGTGGATTATTGTGCTCTTTTTATCAGTTGTTTGATCTCTCATTCTGACGGCACCCATTCACTGCAGAGGATCCATTGGTGAGCATGGATGTAATTCTAAATCTCCCCAAATCTGTTCCGACAAAGAAACAAACTCATCTACATCTTGGATGGGTAAGTACATTTTTAGAAAAATTGTAATTTCTGGATGAATTATGCTGATGACTCATCCTGCACTACACAGATTTTTGTCCAATTAGATGCTCTTTAGACTGAGAATGCCACTCCCCCTTGTTTCATTTTTTAACCAATTGGCTCTGTCCCACTTCTACGTTAATGAAATATAAAATATGTATATGTAACAGTAAATTCCATTTGTACAGTTGAACTAGCTAGGACTGTGTAGAATTAAAGAAACAGTATGTCCTGCTGTGTCCCGGCAAGTGTTCTCCAGATATCATTCTCTTTGATAAAATAATTTTACACCTCTTTGCTGCAAACTACGAGGTGCTGATCCTCCAAACCATTAGCTCTTAGAAAACTTTTACAAGTAGCTTTTAAACATGAATGTCCCTCACCCACCATGATCCATATCTTACATTGTGCTCACAGTCCAATTACAAAGTATCTGAAATAGGCCGTCCTGGATCTGTCATTTATCAGCTTACACACTATCACAACTTTCTCTCTCTCTCTCTCTCTCTCTCTCTCTTCACATCACCAGCAGGGAATCAGGAAGGAGGAAGATAGAAATGAATGATGGACTGATGTTAGAGTTGAAGCATTCAGATGTCAGTTTTTCACCGTTTCAAAAAGGACAAGATGGCAGACATTTGGGTGGCGAGGCTTTCAAGCCATTATGACTGACAGCCCTGTCTGTCCATCCATATAATCATACTTCATACGTGTCTATGCGTGTGACGGTCCTTTTTTAATTGAATGAAATGAAGTTTCCCAAACGGGAGGAGAGTGTTTTAGTTATACAGAGTAGCGTTTGAGGGTTTGACATTAATCTGCTGTGATGTAGCGTGGAATGATGCAGAGAGGCAGGCCCTGAGAGAGGGCCGCGATGAATAAAATAACTAACGCAATGTTATCACGCAAATTATGGCCTTAGGAAGATGCTTGCTGAAGTTCCTTCTCTCTGAACATCCATATTCAAGGTACAGAATTTACTTTTTGCCTTGACATGAGATGATTTCAAGAGCATGGGTATTTCTTACTGACTATGAAACTGTATTCAGTGTTATTTTTATTAATTAATTTATTGTATTTTATTTTTCCGTCTCAATGAAAATATTTTCCCATATTTATATTATATTATACTGTACTTTTCTGACATATTAGTATAGAGATACTCTATGCTGTACTCTATATATAATATACAGTATATACAATATACAGTATACACACACACACACACACACACACACACTCACATTTACAAAAACAGTGTTGGGTGTATTGCATTAGTAATTAATAACTAATTTAATTATTTTTCCCTTGAAAAAGTAAGGGATTAATCTATTTTTTTATGTACTCTATTTTTTAACTAATTTAATTACAGTTACTTCTTATGTAATTCTATAGAATACTGTATAGACTATAGAACATTTCTGTATAAAACAACACTGGATTTAACATCAAAATTTAACATCTAAATTAAAATTATTATATATTATATATTGTAAAAAATTATATATGTAAAATGTATATATGTGTATATATTTATGTATGTGTGTGTAACCTTACACAAATATGATGGTTCGGTACGTACCTCGATTTTAACGTCACTGTTCGGTACAATTTCATTACAACAGGGGGAAAAACTAATTTTTTTTTTTTTTTTTTTTTTTTTTTTACAATAAACAGTGGTTTACTGAACAAGTTTCTCTTTTCTCTTTTCTTTCTTTCTACCTCAGCTTATGCTTAAAACTAGGGAGCCCTTTTACATTATAAGGTTACAACCAACTAGGCCTAACAACTTAACCCAAACTGAAAATTAAAATTACTATTTATTTATTTATTTAAATAGATGATCAACACTCAACTTATTTTTTTTTAAATTGTATACAAACATGTTAATTTCACAAATTGCAGTTTTTAAATAATAAAATTTCTAGATTATTTGTTAAAATATATTAAATTACACACTGACTGTCATAGCATGTTTCATAACAGATTAATTTAAACATAGATTAAATAATTAAGACTAACAGTTTTAGTAAAATATAATGAATATATGGTGTAATATTTCGCGAAATGCTCCTCTCTAGACTTCATTTCTCTAAAACTAACGAGCTGTGGACACTGATGACTTGCTGAGGTAAATGAAATGTTACGTGACATTTTATTCCCACGCTGTTTTGTTGACGTCTTTCCGCGGTTGAAACACTGATTGAGCAATTACATGAGTTATGAGACTTTCAGTCATGTTTATTCGCTTTAAAACTAGTAGTACAGAGGAAGGAATGATCACGTTCACTCGTGCTCTGCTCTGCACAAGTCTGCGACGCGTCACGGCTCAGACACAGGAACCGGAGCTGATCGCGGCCGCTTGAGTCAATGCTTGTGTGGGGTTTATACCAGCACGTTTCAGCGACCTGTCATGCCACAAAGACTGCCAAATCGCCTTTTATTATTTGAACTCAAAATTTTCTAAATTTAGATAGCCTAAATTCTAAATTTAATTCTAAATTTTCTCCTATAATGCCTGATGAGGTTAGACAACACCTGACGAGATCAGAGACCATTCCTTCATCCAGAATCACTCCAGACCCTTTAGATTCCCAGCTCCATGTTGGTGCTTCTTCTCTTCAGTTCACTTATTTTCTACAGGGTTCAGGTCAGAGGACTGGAATGGCCAGCAGAAGCTTGGTTTTGTGCTCAGTGACCCATTTTTGTGTTTTTTTGTTTGTTTGTTTGTTTGTTTGTTTGTTTGTTTGTTTTTCAGGTTGGATTATTGAAGATCCAAACATGGCCCATTATAAGATTTCTAACAGAGTCAGTCACTTATTGATTTTTTTATCTGTTGGTATTTGATAGAATCCATGATGCCATGTGTCTAAACAGGATGTCCAGGACCTCCAGCAGAAATATAGGCCCACAACATCAAACATACAGCAGTATATTTCATTGTACACATGGGGTACTTTTTATCCCTGTGTTCACCAAACCCCTCTTGAGTGTTTACTGCTAAAAAGCTAATTTTTTAGTTTCATCTGACCATAGAAGCCAGTCCCATTTAAGTTCCAGTCGTATCTGATAGCTGAATATACTGGAATTTTTTTTTTTAACGTGTGGTGATGTAGGTGCTGTTTGACAATTTTTTAAAAAGGTTTTCTGACCCTGAGACTCAACTATTTTCTGCAATTCTCCAGCTGTGGTCCTTGGAGAGTCTTTAGCCACTCAAACTCTCCTTCTCACCGTGCATTAGGACGATATGGACACACGTCATCTTCCAGGCAGTTTCGTAACATTTTATGTTGATTGGAAATTATTGCCCTGATGGTGGAAATGGGAATTTTCACTGCTCTAGCTCTTTTCTTAAAGCCACTTCACTAATTTGTGAAGCTCAATTATCTTTTGCTACACATCAGAAATATATTCTTTGGTTTTTCTCATTATGATGGATGATTAAGGGAATTTGGGCTTTGTTTTCCCTCCTATTTATATTTCTGTGAAACAGGAAGCCATGGCTGGATAATTTCATGTTCATAATCACCCTGGAGTGCTCAAGCTTGTGAATATGAATGGGAATATACTTCAGAGATATTTTTCTCATAATAATTTCTAGGGGTGCCAATAATTGTGTTCAACTTGTATTTGAGAAAAAACTTTTATTTCATAATGATATTTGCCCCCATTTTAAATTCTTATTATCCAATGAAAGGTTAGATTTTTGTGATTGTTTTTTTTTTTTAAATAAAAGATCAAAAGGATTAACAATGCAGATTAATTTTCACAGCCTTTGATCATATTTACCAAGGGTGCCGATATTTTTGGCCATGACTATATATATATATATATATATATATATATATATATTAGTTTTTATTTATTTACTGATATTTTTATTATTTATTTATTATTTTCCAGTCTCCACACAAATATAAAGCACGAGCTCTTTTCAGACTCAATTATGTTAGAAATTTAAATTGACAGATTGTAATGATGGTTGATGTTTTTGATGATTAGGTAACATTTCAAAGCTTTATACTTAACATTTCATTAATGTTTATGATGAATCTAATCATTAATCATTTATTTTATTTATGAACCTTATGAATAATGAAACATGAGAAGTAAACGGCAGTATCACTTTATAAAGCTTTATAAATAGCACTGCACAAGACATGTTGATTGGATTTGTTCACAAATATGGTGGCCTACTCATACAATAATGTAAATAGTGTATGTTATATTATTGGTGTATATTATTGTTTTGAGAGTAGTTTATCCAGACAGCTTCATTCTAGACAGCTAGTTGTTTTTTTTTCTTCAGATGTATTTTATTTCCTAGAGTATCTTTATACTGATGAAGCTCTCGTGATAGTGATGAAAGATGCACTCAATTTCAATGTGTCCATGTTCCTGATAAAATTTTAATTTCCTTCCTAAAGCTTTAGCCTTCATTATCAAACCATTTGTCATTGCCGTTTCTCATTGACTTGATGTCTCTTGCTCTGGATGTCTCACTCCCTCACACAGCCTATTTTTATCTTCTTATCCTTTCTCTCTTCGTACACCTTCTCGTTGGCCCCTATGCTATCTTTTTCCACTTTTCTTCTCAAACGTCTTTCATCTCTGCTCTCAACTTACTCTCACACACACAGCCTCTCGCAATAGGTGAGGTAAAAACCGGCCCATATTATGATGAGCCTGCCTCTATTAGACCCTAAAAACCCTTTGTAATAAGAATTCAGTTGTCAAAGACAGATTACATCCGAGTCGAGCTCTCATCCAGGTCACCATCTCAGACCAGAACGATCAAACAAAACCTCTCTGCTGTAGACAGACAGGTGAGAGACTGTGAGAGGGAGCCGGCGCACACAGGGGCCCTCAGACCTGAGATCAGATTAGCATGGCAGGATAAGGAAACAGCTCTTCTTTTCAGAGGCTAAATCGCTCTCGCCGATCCCCCGGAGGCTGCAGGCTTTCTTGATAAGTGCTTGGCGACACAAGGAAGGCAAATGTTGCTGTTTGTGTGGGAGGACGATATCAAACTACTGATGCATGGTTTACTCTTGTTCCTCCTCTCTCTGCATCTCTCAGGCACCCACTGTTGCCAACGCAGTTTTAGCATATCATAGATGCTGCTCCAAAGCCACATCACCGGTGTACGGGACACCCCCCGCCCCAGGGGCTCTCCGCGTGGTGTTACGAGCCAAATCTGCCCATTTAGAGTTATTTTACTATGCACAGATGCTACCACAAGTGATCAATGTAATGTGTTTGCACAAATTACAATTTTGACCTTAATGCATTTACACACAGAATTCACAATCATAGAAAGCAATGTGTTCACTTGTTTGATTGTTGATTGCTGATTTTAGTGAAAGTGTTATGGGTGTTTTTCATGTTGTTAGGTGGTTGCTAATGTGTTCTGAGTGGTTTCTAAGGTGTTCTGGGTGGTTGCTAGGTTCTAGTTATATAGTATGTTTGTGAAAGTGTTATGGGTATTTTTTTCATGTTGTTGGGTGGTTGTTAAGGTTTTCTGGGTGGTTGCTAGGTTCTGGTTATATGTTTATGGAATTCTTATGGGTGTTTGTTCATGTTGTTAGCTGGTTGCTAAGGTGTTCTGGGTGGTTGCTAGCTTCTGGTTATACAATGTTTGTGACTGTTACTGGTGTTTTTTCATGTTGTTTGGTAGTTCAGATATTTTCTTGGTAATTGATAGGGTGTTGCTATATGGTTGCTAAAGTTATTAAGATATTTAAGATATTTTTATTTTTTAACATTGTAAGGTAGTTGCTAAGATCTTGGTCATATGTTTGCGAAAGTGTTCTGGGTGTTTGATTGATTGATTGCTGTTAGGTGGTTGCTACATTTTTCTGGGTGGTTGCTAGGGTGTTGCTTAGGTTACTCAGGAGTTCTGAATATTTAGCATAAAATTTGAGTGTTTCTTATCATGTTAGTAGGTTCAAGTTTGTATGATCTTCTGGTTGCTGGCTCAGATTTTTCCTTCCATTTTTTTTTTTTTTTTTTTTTTTTTGTACTTTAACCATTTTATCACCCACCAGGTGAAAATTGTAGGTCCTGTCATTTAGAAAAATAACAGCACATCTCTCCTCAACAAGACACACAATTTAAGCTATCATTCATGTCTGTAGCACAACATGCTAACAGCTAGTGGTTGTTTTGTTTTATTTTTTTGGAGTGTACATTTTGGCTCTCTATCCCCTCTAAAAGTCTTCCAGCTTTTCTTTCTAAAGTGTCTAGATATGAAGCATATAGTCATCCATCAGTGCTTCAAGGGGACCTTCAGATATAAGATAATAAAGCTCAGAGGTTTAGAAGAGAAGAAAGATTTATAACTTTCTCTGTGAGAGTGCCTCAAACTGCTGTAGGTGTCAGCAGGTAAAGTCTGTGTGTTGTACATCTCTACAAAAAAAGCATCATGTTGTTACGATGGCACTGTGATGCATACTTTGAATATTTATACAATATTTACATGAAACATATAAGTAATATAATGCAGGCATAATTTTCTTAATCAGGTTTGTTGTATGTTGTATGTTGTGGACCCATCAAAATAAAGTGTTAGAAGTTATTAAGCAGACAGTCTACTAATACTCTAATGACTGCTAGTTGACATGTAGTTGCAAAGTTACTTACTGTTAGTAGAATGTCTAAAGTGGACTATCAAAATAAAGTGTTACCATATTGTTTTGCAATAACACCTAAACACCCTTAAAACATAATACATTTACCTAACAAGTAAAATCGCATGCTTTAGTTAGCCTTAATTTATAGAATATATATCTTGGATTACCCTCATTGGCAAAACATTTTTCTTGTTTTAATTATGAACTTTCAGATTATTAACTTTCAGAATTGATTCCTTGATTTATGACTTTAAAAAAAGTGGGTTAGGGTTAGGGCTAGGGAAAAAAATAATTTAATAATCTCCCAAAACATTTTTAACTATTTGTAGATTTATTTATTTATTGATATTTAGATTTTTTATTTATTTATTTATTTATTTTTAGCCATTTTATTAAAAAACAAGGCATTTTTGCAGATTTTCTTTTTTCTTTCTTATATAATATATATATATATATATATATATATATATATAATTTTTTTTTTTTTTTTTTAACAATTGAAAACACAATGGGGTAAGATTTTAGAGTCTATGAAAACAAGTTTTATTTTAAAATATTGTTGATACTTCATTTATTTATAAAATCATGCATAACAAGGCAACAAGGTAAATACAAAAAAAAAACAGTATTTACAAGATACTTTGTTTTACTGTAGTAGTAATTTAGGCAGTATTTTACTGACCATTGAAATATTAGGAGCTTTCTTGAATTGCAGCATATTTTTTCATCATGACACTGCAGTGATTAATAATTGTAGTAGAATATGATTTACCCTTGGCCAGTGTTACACCTCTCTCTCTCGCTCTTTCTGTCGCTGTTGCCGTAGCTGTCTCTTTTTCCTCTCACACTGACCATCTCTTGAGGACAGAGGACCAGGTGACATTTACACCCGGGTTGGCAGCTGCTGTCGGGCACACACTGACAGCAGCAGTAATGGGCATTTCAAGGTGGTATTTTCACTGCTAGCTTACCAGCTTAAGAACGGATAAAAGAAAAGAGAAAAAATGGGAAGAAAACAATGTATGTACTTACGATATGTTTCTCAGGCATAATGGTCTCTTCTGTGCTGACTGTGTTTGGCTAGTGGCCTGTACACACAGCCAGCTGCTGTAATCTGTTTCTTAACAGAAAAGTAAATAAATGTTCAAACTCTTTCTCTATCTGTCTTGGTCTCTCACTCCAGAGTTTTGTGTTCCCTTCTCCATTTCTCATCTCTATCACTTTAGTCTGCACAGATACGCTACAGGGCCCATGGCCCTTCGTACAGCGTTTGAAGTGTTGCAGTTTAACAAAACAAATAGTGAAAAGAGTGCATTCATGTTTGCTGGAGCAGCAAGAAAATTGCATGAATTCTCTCAGGACTGCTGAATTTTACATTCACGTTCTTCGCAGATGCTATCATGTTTACAGACTAGCGAAGATGTAAAGCGTGAACAGCCCAAAATTCACCAAACTTGATTGAATAAACAATATATTGACTTTTTGTAATGGCCACATTTTAATATTTTTAAATTATTTGAATTTGATTAATAACTCAGTATTCCATGTTGTCAATTTAAATGTTGATCTGACTGACAACCTTATGTAACTTAACCAGCTATAGCTGAATAAAATTCAGGGTTTTTTTTTTTTTTAACAGCTGCATATGTAAAGTGCTGAGAATAACTTTGATGTTCACTGTTCCTTTTGCGTGTTTGGGGAAACTCCTCAGGGAAGACGGTGCTATTTACTCAAGACAAATCTCAAGATGTTTGTCTCGCTGTTTGACATTCTAATTTCAGTAATTAAAGACTATCCTTCAAAATAAGAAGAATTTGTTGTTTCCCTTCAGTTTTTAAATATTATTTTGCTCAGTGCCCTGATATTTGTTTGATATTTACTTGCCATCAAACACACATAGATATTTATTTGCCAACCCATTTATTTTTATGTCTGTCTGCCTCAATTCTCACATATTTCATTTTGTGTAGGTAATGCATAATACAATTTTCGTTTAGCTATTACGAGCTGGGTAGATAACTTACAAATGTTAGTCTGTTACAGATTACATGATGAAAATTGCAGTTAGTAAATACTTAGAGTGTGCATACATACGTGTATATGTTTGTGGGTGTCTGTGGATGTTTGTACTTTTAGATTTTTTTTTGTTTTTTTTATATTTATTCTAATGTCAGAATGAAATGTGTGTTTTTCGTTTTGCACTTCAGCTTAATTTTCACATCAAGTGCATTAACTGTGCAAACTCATCTTAATTATATCCATGCAATTGGAAATTCTGCAGTGATGAATCTGAAAGGAAAGCAGGGCTTTGGCTAATTTTCAAAAACCTATTTGCATGTCATTTTCACATAATCATCTTGTTTTGCTCGCTATTGAAGCAGGAAGGGCGTCACTGCTGTAGGTGTGTTGACATCAGAAGCACTGCTGGATACGGCTTTTGTTCAGGAGCGTGTTCTGGCTTGTGATATAATCATGCCTGAACTGTATCTGGGGAGATGGAGGTAAGATAGCATCTCAGAACGTCCTGCCGCAGATCTGCGGATCTGCCGTGCTCATACATAATGAACCAGCGGTGGAGAAACACACCCACTCTCCACACCGGCCCACACCGGTGGACAGAGCAAATTCACTCCCCACTGAGATATAAATGGGAAATAGAACAGAAAAGAGGAGAGAGAGTGTGTGTGTGTGTGTGTGTGTGCGTGTGTGTGGTGATGGACAACAGGATGAATAAGAAACAATAAAAAAAACAGTGCCTCCTTTGATGCATGTTCTCTGCGGGACACTGGCTTTTCAGATTTCTCCTTTTTAATTACTTGGCAGCTCTGTGGTTTAAAATAGGAACAGTAGAACAAAAGAAATCGGTAATTATTAAGGGTTAAAACATCCACAACACCCTGAAGACACCAACCGTAACGTGCAACCATGCAGAAGCCTTCCACGCTGAGAGGTGCATGTAGATTAAATACCATGAAAACTGCATTTCCATGTGTGATTTGTAACCCTGAAGGATATTTTACAAACACTCTTTAACATTAGGCTCTGCATATATACAATTACACTGTGAAAGTGTTTTTTGGGAATGATTAAGTTCAGGTGAACAAATTATTGTCATGATGCATTGTCCGTTCAGTTAAGAATCTATTTTACGTGTCATTTTCTACGTACTGAACATATTGAGGCATTTTGTCCGTGAGGATGCTGTCTGGCTGAATGAAAGGGCGCTTGTCAATCATTCAGTCTGGCATGTGAGTCAATCTTGTTCACAACAATGAAAGAAAAGGGTGGAAGAACTGCAAACACCCAAGAATTGCATCTACATTATGTTTTTGAAGGAATCAACTCTGTGAATGATTCAATGACTCATAATACACACAAATAAACTTTTTTAATCAATAGACTCAAAAGATGCACAAATCATTGTCGTGAAGTTCCATAAGCTGATTCATATTTTTCATTCACTGATGCATCTCTTTTGCAGTGTGTCAGTTTCCTGCCTTCAACAAATTGACTGCCTTCAACAAACTAAATGTACTGACGCATCTCATTCGTGAATGAGAATCTGCTGACTGATGGAACAAAAGGCTGTTTGTCGATCATTCAGTCGGGCATGTGAGTCAATCTTCTTCACAACAATCAGAGGAAAGGGTGGAAGAACTGCATCTATAGTATGTGTTTTTGAAGGAATCAACTCAGTGAATGATTCAATGACTCACAAAACACAAAAATGAATCATTTTAATCAGTAAACTGAAAAAAATGCACTGCGATGAATCAAAATGTTGATATACTGTGTGCGTGTGTGTGTGTGTGTGTGTGTGTGTGTGTGTGTGTGTGTGTGTGTGTGTGTGTGTGTGTGTGTGTGATTAAAGTTTGGGATCAGTAAGATTTTTAATGTTTTTTTTAATAGATGTTTCTTGTGCTCAAGGCTGTATCTATTTGATCAAAAATACAGAAAAAAAGTTTTCTATTTTAATATTTTAAAATACAATTCATTCCTGTGAAGCAAAGCTGAATTTTCAACATCATTACTTCAGTCTTCAGTGTCAGATGATCCTTCAGAAATCATTTTAATATGCCGATTAATAATAATGTTGGAAACGGTTATGCTGCTTAATATTTTTTGGGGTCTGATATACTTTTAACAGCATTCTTTGATCAATAAAAAGTTAAAAAGTGTTTAATCAAAATGGAAATTTTGTGTTACAATGTACTACTATTCAAAAGTTTGGGGTCAGTACTTTTCTTCAGCAAGGATGTGTTCAATGAATAAAAAGTGATAGTAAAGACATATTGTTAGAAAATATTTCTATTTTGAATAAATGCTGGTCTTATTAACTTTTTATTCCTCAAAGAATCAAAGAAAAAATATCACAAGTTCTAAAAAAATATTAAGCAGCACATAGTTTCAACACTGATAATAAATAAGCATATTAGAATGATTTCTGAAGGATCATGATCATAATAGTTTAAGGTATATTAAAATAGGAAATCAATATTATAAATTGCAATAATATGCCACAATATTAATGTTTTGTCTGTGTCTTTGATCAAATGAATATAGCCTTGATGAGCATACAAGACTTAAAAATCTTACTGATCCCGTGTGTGTGTGTGTGTGTGTGTGTGTGTGTGTGTGTGTGTGTGTGTGTGTGTGTGTGTGTGTGTGTGTGTGTGTGTGTGTGTAAGAAGTCTGGGATCAGTAAGATTGTCCACACACACACACACACACACCATGGTACTGAATAATTATGGTTAAAAAAAATGTCAAGAGACCCATTTAATGCACTTAAAGCTGTGTTAGGGAGTACAAGATGTCTAATGCTTTGCTTTCAGCAATACGCATGCTAGTCAAAATTTATGAAATTTAATTAAACGTAATTCTGTAACTGGCTCTTAACTGTGCTAAGTGCAATCTAGTGTCTTGCTCAAAATGCTTATATTTGCAAAAACAGACAGATGTAAGATTGCAGCTTCATGATGGAGTAGATTTTGTGAGCATAGATGAAGGTCACACTGCCTCATAATGCTGAAGGTTGTTTAGTCTTCAGGGTTTATGGTTGGTTAGTGTTTGCAAATGTGCAGGAGCGATCATATGAGCATGGGTGTACATACTAAATGTGTGTGTGGATATTAATAGCTCTCTCCACCTTGTGTTGGCTCTCCCTTAGGCCCGTGATGTGCTTTTTATGTTATTAACTGTTGAAAGTGTCTGCAGAGTCCCTCGGCCTCACCAGCTAATGAAGATGGATGGCACACGCAATATATTTTTAAATATCACTGAGTGTGTGTTTGACGTCCTACAGGTATAAATGCTAAACATATGGAGAACCCTAGGGGTCCCAATTGAACACCTGCGGGAGGGAGGCAAGAAAACTGATTGTTTGTGCATAATACTGTATGTGGTGCAATGCATGCTTTGATTGCTAATTGTTTGTCTTTTTTTCCCTCACATAATAAAATTTAGTCATGAATTGAGAAATCTAAGTTCCCTTGATCTTTTGACATATAAGAGGTCATTGTATATAAAAACATCCTGTAAGTTTCAGAAGTCAAACCTTTTTTATTATTCTAAAAGCAGCTTATTTATATTGAAGCCAAGTTGCTAAAATGACTCATTTTGGAATTAGCCTATAAAATAGGTTAATTTTTATTATTATTAGGACAAGCTGACTTTACATTATGAATTGATCACTGAGAGCGTATATAGTGTGTTTGAAAGTTTAAATAGATAAAAATGTAAGTATTCTCATTTAACACTTCTCTCACTTAGTAAGACTGACCTCAGTCACACAGTGGTCTCAAACAGAGATTAGAAATTAGCCATATTTGTTCTGAAATTGCGCACAAATAACATTCATAAGATTTTAAAAGAAACAATGGCTCTCTGTGAACTTTTTCACACCATGTCTGAAGAGGCTTTTAACTGCATAAAAGAACACATTATTGTTCAGAGGTTGCTCTTTTATGTCTGAGAAGACTCATACATTTAGATGTCTAGGTGAGACAACTTGTTTGTGACATCACTTTCCTATAGGTGTTCAGATGCCAAACAGTATTTTGGTGTGAAACATTGTTTTGTGAATATTCACTCGTTTATGTCGTTTAGTTTTATCGGACTAGGTGTGAACAAGCCTTAAGAACAGCAAGCCTGAAACCAACACTAGCGATCACAAACAGGCCCTTCACACCGATTTGACACATCTGTTTGTTGGTGCTGTGCTCAGGTCTTTTGTTGCACTTTTGTCTCAGACACGAAGAGACCAGAAGTGAGGATGCATTGCCACGTCACCACCTGTCCACATGCAAGATGTGTCACTTCCCCTGAGGCTCTGTCGTACGACCGGTGTTCAGGTCACCAACATTGTTCAGCTCTTCTTAAAGAGATAGTTCACCCAAAAATGAAAATTCTGTCATTAATTACTCACCCTCATGTCGTTCCAAACCTGTAAGACCTTCGTTTATCTTTGGAACACAAATTAAGATATTTTTGATGAAATCCGAGAGCTCCCAGACCCTCTGCGGTGCAACAGTAGACGGGATGAGGAGGAGAAGAATTGCTGAATAAAGTTGTTATTTTTGTTTTCTTAGCGCACAAAAAGTATTCTCGTAGCTTCGTAAAATTACAGTTGATCCACTGACGTCACACGGACTATTTTACCGATATCCTTGCTATGTTTCTGGACCTGGGAACGTTGCAGTTGCGTTGCTGTCTATGGAGAGTCAGAAAGCTCTCGGATTTCATCTAAAATATCTTAATTTGTGTTCTGAAGATGAACGAAGGTTGAGTAATTAATGACAGAATTTTTCATTTTTGGGTGAACTATTCCTTTAAGTCCATCTAGGTCTATCTGTGCACACATAAAAAAAACATAAAGAATAGAATTTTGTCTTGGTGTTAATAACAGTCAAAAAGAGTATTTTAATTTAAATGGTTTTATTTTAATTTAAAACAACAACAATTGCAAAAAAATTATGAAGTGACACAAATAGTAATTTAATTTAAATGGTTTTATTTTAAAATATTTTAAAAAATAATAATTTAATTAGAAAGTTTTATTTTAAAATAATTTTATCTTAATTTAATGCAAAGTTAAAGATCTGACCTGAAATCAGGAAATTTAACTAAATTAAATGAATTATAGAGATAACAGTTTTATTTTCATTTAAAACATAAAATTACAGTTAAAAATGGAGCTATTTAATTTAAATTGATTTATATTATGTTAACTTAAAATAATTTCATCTTAATTCAAGTAAAATTGGAATGTTTTGAAATGAGGAAATGTAACTAAATGGAATAAATTATAGACATAACATTATGGTGTCATTTCCATTTAAAATCAGGAGATTTAACTATAAATTATGGAGAAAACATTTATGCTTTTATTTTTATTTCAAATGTAAAATAAATGGAAAATGGAATCATTTAATTTAAAGTGGTTTTAATATAAAATGATTATATATCTTATTCATCTTAATTTAATGCAAACAAAAATTTCAAATGATTTGCAAGATCCAAAAGTCTCATATGTATGTCTTTTTGCCTCTCCGTCTCTGTCTGTTTCTCCTGCTGTCTTGTTCTTTGTCTTCTTCTCGCTTATCCTCTGTTCTGTTGTAACGGTTCCGAGTTCCTTATATTCCTCTGAAGGCTTGTTCTGGAAGCGCTGTGGGAGGTATGTCTGCTACCATTATCCACATTGTCACGGCCCCCACGGCCCGCTTTCAATATTCAAGCGCACAGGGAACAGGGATAGGCAGCAGCCTGATAGGATTGTTTCCAGAGTCCATATGCCAGGCCGAGAGATTTCTGCCACTTGCTTCCCTAGTGTGTATGTGATTGTGTGTGTTACAGATCAAGACTTTCTCTAAAACCCAACTTTACGGGATTTAGCAATGTGATGTGTGGTTGTGGGTAAGGTATATTGGCAGAGTGTTTGTGAGTCTTGCAGTTTATATTAAAACACACACAAACTCACAAAGTTAAAGCATATACTGCATCATACTGAGAGTTCAGTAAAGTGATACACTTGTGTGACTTTCAACTTTTTTTTTTCAAGGGTAAATAAGGATAAGGTACAAATGTGTTCCATTAAGGTTACTACCCCGGTGCAGCTCTAATGAACATTTATGAGCAGTTTTTTCTAAAATATGTATTATTATATAAATGATTAGCAAAATCCATGTGTTAGGTATTAATGTGTTGTTGTTTTTTTTTTTTTTTTTTTTTTTTTTTTAATGAACAGTTGTTACATACAGAAAAACTTTAGAAAAATTAATGTCTTATGTAACTAATGTTTATTTTGTTTTAGCCAGGCAGTTACTGACCCAATGCACCCCAAATGGTCATTTTTATGCATTATTTATTATTCTTTTCTTTTCATTTCATTTCAGCAGCAGGCCTGTAACTGTATAGGCATAATTTTTTTCCTCCTCCTTCTTTTCTCTTTTTTCACCCTTCACCCAGGGGGAAAATGAAGAGACATTTCCAAAAGATTTGAGTATTTTTAGAAAGAAAAGCATGGCAAGCTGTTATGTGATTATTTATTTATTTTGCACCTGCACAACTTTGCAGGTAAAATAAGTTAATTCAGTCTGATGGGATTGTTTTCCCCCACTGGGAGGATTGTTTTCTGTTCTGCAGATTCTTCCAGAGAATCACGTTGATGATATAACAGTCGAGGACATACACACGATACCTGGAGAAACTTAAAATGGTCGAGGTGCGGCGTTCTGCAGATTTTCGGTGGAACAAAGTGATTTTTTGACATTTACTTTATCTCATATATTATTTACTTATTTATTCATCGCCTGGCGATGTCGCAAACTCTCAGCTGCTGTTCACTGTAGTCAAGACTGTAGTCATTTTTTTCACAAAAACAAAACTTTGCTTCAAAAAGGGCTTCGGTTCATCTGTGGTGAGTGCTATTAAATGCTTCCCTGCGGGTGTATAATTATCCATTTAATTCCCAGAATAAACTTTCCATTTAGATATCGATAACGATATCAATATCCTCTCTAGTACTTGGTATTGGATCGAAAAAGAAAATAAGTAGCATCTCCAGTCCCTAGAGATTCACCCTGTATTCAGTTATTTAAGATCAACTGTCGTCATTGGCTTTTTGTACTGTGAGAATGACTCAGGTGTTTTGACTCTTGTTAGCAATGTGCACTATATAGATTTATACCCATGATGCTCAGTACATACAAGTGCTCCTTCTCTAAGGAAGCGTCCCAGTATCCTCCTTGTTTGCTTCACTCATGCGCTGTCCCCTCCGGCGAAGTGTACACTAGTCCCTGGTCCCTTCTTCCTGCTCATTCATGCGTGCTCATAGCGGCCTGTCAGTGTCCTATTAGTCAAATACTGTCATCATCACAGTTTATTAGCATGTGAAAGGTCACCGTCATGTCAGCTGCTAATTGCTGCAGTGCTAAACAGGCGATTGATCGGCAGATGAGCTGAAACGTGACAGGACGCCATGATTCATGTCGATATCGATACATTCTTGACCCCGTCTGCACATAAATAAAGCAATCTGTCGTATATCCTTATCAGCGGATCCAGCCGTATCGTGAGGGGCGGGCGCCATTGAGATATATAGAGGTCTTAAAATAGCCCTTAAAGATGACAGCGGTGATAGAGCCGCATGCAAGATAAGCATGTGACTTCATGTTGATCGATGGCAGGGAAATAAAGTGTAATAATAACGGAGAACGCAGACGGGAGCCGTGTGTGGTACGTTGTGTCAGAGCACCTGTCCATCGGGAGCGCTAGGGCCGATAGTATTTGCTCTGTTTACAATATCTCTCTATTTCAATCCCTCCTGACAGGTTTTTTTGTACAAACTTTGCTGGCATCATGGCATATTGCTGGATAAGCACCAACTGTCTCACTCTGCTCTCTTGGTAAATATCATTTCAGAAATATTTGTCAACCTTAAACTCCCTCACTGCCTCTTCTTTCCCTCGCCTACATTTTGAGTATCTTTAAAAACAGCCATATTTATTCACTTGTTGTTGTATATCCATGTTTTTAGTGGTACATGCTAAGACAAGGATAAATATTACTAATAATATAGGTAACATTTTAGTATAGGAACCGAATCTCACTATTAACTAGCATGCCTATTATTAACATATTTGACCCTGGACCACAAAATCAGTCTTAAGTATCAATTTTTCGAAATTGAGGTTTATACATCATCTGAAAGCTGAATAAATGAGCTTTCCATTGATGTATGGGTTGTTAGGATAGGACAATATTTGGCCGATGCAAAAAAAAATCTAAATATTGAGAAACTCGCCTTTAAAGTTGTCCAAATTAATTCTTAGCAATGCATATTACTAATTAAAAACGACGTTTTGATATATTTACAGTAGTAAATTTACAAAATATCTTCATGGAATATGATCATTACTTAATATACTAATGATTTTTGGTATAAAAGAAAAATCTATCATTTTGACCCATACCACATACAACATGAAACTAGTGAAAACGAAAATTAAATGAAAGGATTTTATTGCTGTATTAAATTTAGACTAAAAATAGCTCATGTTGCATCGTATTTTATTTTTACGCGTCTTTACAGTGTTGCTTATTATAACACATGATTCTGTTGAGTTTAGGAATAGAGTGGCCAATCAGAGGCGTTCAGATTAGTCATTGCTGAATTTTGTTTAGACTGAAACTCGCGAATTCCCTCATCATAAGCAACAAAAGTGCAGATGTACGTACGATAAAAGTAAGATATTCATTTATCATGCTCATTTAGAGTGTGTTCTTTCACTGCATGATTCAGTCTAATAAAATGCTGCCAAAATTCAAGATGGGGGCAGAAAATTTATATATTTAGGCTATATCATTTCATATAGTTAATCAATATCACACTAAGAGTGACATTTTTCACAAAAACATTTTAGACACCATATTGCCTATTTTCGCTCTATTTCGCCAAAAAAAAAAAATGGTTCCAAACACAGCCACAGCACTGTTTCGCATCTCTGAGCAACATGACAGCGTTTCGTTCCTGAATGAATCAACCGTTTAAATGATTCAGTTCATTCGCAATGATTCACTAATTAACAGTGACTCGCTACCACCTACTGGAGGTTTTAATTCCGCATTTAAAGTACCTTTTTCATTTTTTTTTAAAAATTATAATTTCAAATATCAGTACTCAACATTTTAGGATTAAAATATCAAAACATTTATGCATTTATGTAGCATTCATGTCCTACAGTGTGTAAATAAATACATCTGCCTCTTCAGATGCAGCTTCTGTGTTTCCTCTGCATTGCAAAGATGAATTTTGTTGATAATGATTTTATTTGTTTGGTAACAGCCCCAAATGTCTTTATTATTCTAATTGACTTTATTGATTAAATATAAGAATTTGACACAAAAGCTAAGGCTTTATAAAGGTGAAAATGCCCATAAAAGGTAAAAATCACTTTAAACTTGTTGAAAAAGATTAATTTATGTCACTGCTGTGAACTGACCACACAGAATATGAAGAATAGGCTATCAAAAACTTTAGGAGTCAGCTGTCCACACCAGTCCTGCAGCGCGACACACTCAGGAAAAGATCAACTGATTATCGTTATCGATAAAATCTCAGAAAATATCATATTTTGTCTATATCGCACACCCCTAGGCTAGATGTTTAATTATTTTTTGCTTAGTGATTGTTTGGTACACATAATTCACTTATCATCATAACATAAGCTTTTATCTTAGAATTAGGTTTTCTTGACGATAACGAGGACAAGACCAAAAAATATGAATCTTAATTAAGTTTAGGTATTGGGTAGGATTAGAGTTTACATTTGTAATATACATCTGCTAAATAATAATGTTTAAAAATTATATATGTTCTGATGGTAACTGAAAACCATGGGGTTCACATTATTTGGCTAAAAATCTAGTTGTGATTTTTCTGCTAAAAAACTGTGATTAACAGTTTGTTCCAAGCTGCACAATTTGGTTAAAATTCTAATACTAATATTTATGGCTATATTAATTTCTTCACAGGAAGTCCTTAAAGCTTCTCTTTTGTTGGCAACAGCTGGTTTATAAGCACTTCTCATTACAAGTTGCATGTTATAAGCAATCCAAACTCACGGCAGTGCAGAGATGGGTTTGTTTGGAGCAGCATTTAACTGTGAGATACTGAAAACATCACGATCATGAGCCGCTTGCGTGTAAAAGAACACAGTGCCAATGTTTCACTATGAAACATGCAGCACATATATTTAATTAAGTCACATGCTTTACAATTCGAAAATTGTAATTAGTTGTTTGGTTTCGAATAATTGTGCAGCCCTAGTGAACTTTTTTTCACTAGGAGGAATCTTGATGGAGCTACATGCTAAAAACCATTCAAAACACCCTAGAAACCTCTGTCGTCATGCCAGTGAATTTTGCCTGCACATACAGTACCACATATTTTCTTCAGAAAATATAAAAATCTGGTTTGTGTGTGTGTGTTTTCTCAGCAGTGGTTGACAAGCGGTAATCAGCCTCAGGATTTGAGTCCCTGCAGGGGGGTTTTGTTGGTATTTGCATCAGGCAGTTAATGAAATGATCAACGAGAGAACAAAGAAACAAATAAATCAAAAGCCGAACAGAAGAAAGGCCTCCAATGAGGCCTAAGAAAGCTGTGCCTTTGTGTATGCGCTATTGATGGCCAGATGTTATAGATCGTCACGTCTTTGCTGGGCTCTGGTCGATGTCATGCACGGCATCTAATATCCTCCTATTTTTTTTCCAATCCCACATTTAAGAATTGCACCCGAAGGATTAAAGGCTTTTTCTGAAGGCTTCCCGCTGACCACGGGACATAATGTCATCTCACTCCTGACTTTAATGTGTTCCCAGTGGGTTTATACTGTCCTCTGCACCGAATCAGGCAGTTTTAGCTGGGCTTTGCCACTTTTTCCATTTCCAACTGGGTCAGTTGAGCCACAAAGACTGAACACTTGATCAATCGAACTAATTATGGCTTAATTAGGGAGCTTGTTCTAAACCGAGGACTTCACAATAACATGCCAATGAGAGCACCTCAAGACAAGCGTTTAATCGGGGAGGCATGACTACACAACGACAAAACACTGCACTGATTTTTTTCGCCATCAGGCATGTTCATTATCTGTATTGATGATAGTGTTTCACCACAAGGCTAATTTACTGATATTGTGCAAGTGATACATGCTGAAAAAAAGAAGCCTAAACCAGCCAAAGGTGGTTTTCTGGTCTTTGCTGTCCAACAAGCTGTTTCAGTGGTTCTAGAGGGGTTTTGGAGGTCACACTTTATATTAGGTGGCCTTAACTACTATGTACTTACACCAAAGAATAAGTACAGTGTACTTTTTGTGTTCATACTGTTTTGCAAAACACTTTTGCTGCTTTTGAGGTGGGATACGGGTAAGGTTAGGGATAGGTTTGGTGGTCTGGGTAGGTTTAAGGGTGGGTTAAGGTGTAAGGGATAGTTAAACAGTGTAATTATAAATGTAAGTACAAAAATGTATTACAGATGTAATTACATATCGGTATTTTTTTTTAAATATAAGTACAATATAAAAACATGTATGTACACAATAAGTGCATTGTACCAAATGATTACTTTAAATGTAAGTACATAGTAGCTAAGGCCACCTAATATAAAGTGGGACCGTTTTGGACAGTTGTCAACCAACTATTCAAATGTCTAATCTAAAGTTACTAATACACTTCAGACTGAAAAAAGTTGTTGAATTTCAGAGTTTAAATTAAGATGGCCTTGAAAGCACACAGAAGATGATTTTTAAATATTTTTATTAATATATACTACTGTTCAAAGTTTGGATTTAGTTGGGGGGGGGGGGGTTAATATTCAGCAAGGACATTAAATTAATGTAAAAAATATATATTTTTATGTTAAATGAATGCTGTTCATTTTTCAACATTGCTAATAATATATATATATATTTATTGAGCAACAAATCAGCGTATGATTTGGATCATGTGACAGTGAAGACTGGAGTAATGATGCTGAAAATTCAGCTTTGCCATCACAGGGAATAAATGACATTTTAATATATTCAAAAAGAAAACAGTTATTTTTAAATTGTAATAATATTTCAGAATATTAATAGAGACATATTTCAAAAACATAAATGAATCTTACACCAACATTTCGAAAACAGTAAAATAGTGTTTATATAAAATAAAATGTACATATTTTATATATTGTAAATATATTTAACAATGTCGATATATTAATAGTTTCATATGTTGCTAATACTGCATTTTCTGGTTATTTTCTGTTTACTACTTGTCCCTTGACCCCTTCGTGACCTCACACACAAGAACACATTGAAACAGTAATAGAGAGAGAGAGAGAGAGAGAGAGAGAGAGAGAGAAGGGTGATCGAGGCATGCAGAGAGCTCCGTTATAGTAGCTCTAGTGCACTCTGGGTCAGATGAAGGCATTTTTGGATTTAATGAAAATTTAATAAACACATTTTCGCTTTGGCTATAGGCATTCCTAGCTTCAATCTTTATGCAAGCATTCTACCATCCCTCTTTCGCTCTCCTGCATTTTCCCCTCTGAAAATAGATTTCCGAGTGATTTTTCTCTCATGTTTCTGTTGGTCTCTGTAGGTTGGAGAATAGATGTTGGATCCACCCATAGCATATGTGATGGATCTATATATATATATATATATATATATATATATATACACATAGATGGATGGGTTGAATCAGCATGGAGTGAGACAGAACATGGCGGTGCTGTTAAGCTGGGAAACTGAACAGATGCTCAATCATTTTCCCTAATTTGAACCCACAAAATCCCAGCGATCTTAATTTTAATCCCTGCAGTTCTTAATCTAACAGCAGATATTGCTCGCGACTTTTGACCTCCATTATGTCCAGAATTAATCGCCAATAAATCTGACTTTCTAGTGATGTTTATAGTAGTTAATGTTCTTTTTTCATAAACAACAGACATGATGGAAAAAGATGTATCATGACTACTATGAAACAATTTTAACAACAAACGTCCTATTAAAAAAAGAGAGAGATAGAAATATTGCAATATTGTATATGCCATTTTCCCCTGTCACTTTAATATGGTTGTCCTTCAGAACACTTACAATGATGATAATTGAGTTTTTTGAGGGTCTTTATGATATAAGTCATGGTTGAATTATGGATCTTTTTTAATAACTGCAATCTTAGGAATTTTCCATTTTTCAGTTCAGTTATCTGTAATTTACAGCATCACACGGCAGTCCAAAAATACAGCGACAGACATCTAAATCCTTATCTGACATATATATATATATATATATATATATATATATATATATATATATATATATATATATATATATATAAGGATTTACATTCAGGAAAGATTGCAGAGGACTGTATCTCTCTATTATTCAGTAGTTTGTCGATATTAAGCTGTTTGGCTTCAGTCAGCATGTCTTACAAAGCAGGAGGCACTCTTTCCCACAAGCACCGCTGAAGAATCTCCTTAGGTATTGGTTATGTAATATCTCACTCTATAAACTGCTGTGGACTGAAAATGGCTGTTAACCCCTCCTCTCTCCTTCGCTCTTTCTATCTCTCTGTTTATCTCTATCTGTCTAGATGTTTAGCTGGAGAAACAGCACTGAGTTCTGGCAGAAAACAGCCTGGTGACTTGTTTTGAGAACTCAGCCAATCGCAGCGTCCAGCCTGTTGTGCTCATCCAATCAGATGCAGGCAGCAACCAATCAGCAGGTATCGCTCTCCAAAGCTACAAGGCTTGAACATTAGAGCTCAAGAGCTGCAGATCAATAAAGCCGAGAGAGACCTTGTCACATCAGATCTTACAAAATTATCCCAAAGACGCTACATGGCATGAATAAGTCAGTCACCTTCATGAAAAATAAAAATGCGAATCGTTAAACAGTCGTTTGAGGTTTATACCTCATCGCTCATGGGAAATGGGTCTCTTCTGTTCCTTCTAAGAGTCTCACCTTTGTGCTGTGATCCCTTCTTTCTTCGTCTGCCAAAGTCCCTGCTGCCTTTGCTCTGAATGCCCAGGTGATTTTTCAATTTCAACAATCTGTCTTTCTATGTTCTCTCACGTCACATTCTATAACGCAACCGTTACAAAAGCTAGAGCAACATTTGTCCCATGTCTAAATCCGGTATTTAAACTGAAGCAGGTTAGATAACAAGAATGATCACAGTCATTTACTTTTCATTAAGAGCCAGCATCGTCCTAGATTTTTCTCTTAAAAATTTAGGAGACCCCAAATAAATGATTAATTAATAATATTATTTTAAATTGGCTTTTATTTTTATATTTCCAATTTAAATTTTAGTTAATTTTAGTTAATAGTAATTTCATTATGTGTATTATTTGTTTAGTTTGTATATTCATTTTATTTAACAATAACAATACAGTATGACACAGTTTTTGAAACACTGTACAGTAAGACTATATGTCGTCCAGAGTCACATATTTAATGCGGGTAAAAGGCCAAAATATGAGTTTTTTTTTTTTAATGAACTTGCAAGATTTGAGCACAGTTTGAGAAATTGTTGAGATTTTTTATGAAACTCTAAAGGAGGCACGTGAGATTACTTGAGCCTTTTTCTCAGGAGAAGCACAAGCAAACACCAGTTTGCTCTCAATTTAATCTCATTGCTATTGAAGAAACATTAAGAGACATTAAGAAGGTCTCATTTGTAATTATGTGCCTCACTAACTAATGAATTAATATAGTTTTTCCCTAGTTGTATTATCAATTATCATTAAAAAGATTCTAGACTAGATAACAAGTGATTTCAATGTAATTCTTTTTGATAAGAGCCATGGCTTCTTAAAGCATCAGTTTCGTATGGCTATAATCTAATGAAGGAAGAAGTGGGATAAAATCAGGGATTAAATTTTCTATAACTGCGTCAGATAGCAAAAATACAGTGACTGCATAATAGACACGATATTTGGCTTTTTTAAATTCTAAATGCACTTTATCCATATAAAATGAGTATTAGCAGAAAATGTTGACAAGATGTTGTATCTCAGAGTCTAAATGAAGTCGTACCAGTGAATGTTAAATGAAGAATTTCCTGGAAAAATCCAAGTCAAAGTGAATGTCCATTACAATTTCTCATTGCTTGGCAGTCTTTGTTTGTGAATGTTCACATTTGTGTGTGTGTGTGTGTGTGTGTGTGTGTTCACGTGCTTCTGTGCATGTCAAGCTAATCAAAACTGTTCTGTTTTGATGTGCTAGCTCTCTGTGGTGTTCTGCTTGAATAGGCTTCTGAAATCAATTCTCACCCTTGATTGTAACCTGCCTCGTTTTATTTATGTAATTCTCTCTCTCTCTCTCTCTCTCTCTCTCTCTCTCTCTCCCTCTCTCTCTCCCTCTCTCTCTCCCTCTGTCTGGCGAAAGCTGATGAGAAAGTCGAACTGTTTCAGCTTGACATTTCCACGGGATTCAGCCAAGACGCATTCGATCTATCCCGGTCCGAACAGTGCCACCTGCAGGTGCGTCTGATCCTGTCGTAGGTTTAGCGTTTGATTTATGTGGGTTCATCTTGATTTAACGATCAGGACTGTGCAAAAATGAGCGTGAAAGGCTGCGTTTATAGGGCGGCATGAATCATCAGCAGAAGTCTGACAGCATGCACCAATTTCATCCAATTTGCATTCGACAAGCATGTAAAGCAACCAAATCAAATGTTACAGAGTTTTCCTTTTCATCTCGACAAAAGGAATCTTCCTGGTTCGCTCAGGCAGTGCGTGTGTGTTGGCAGAGCAGAAGGAGTTGTACATCACGGCTGGCCGGTTCAGTAATCACAAAGCTCCCAGACTCTTCCTGTCTATCTCCCACACAGAAAAAGTAAGTGAGAGAGACGAGCAGAGAGAATGAAACAAATAGAGAGACACAGAGCAAGAGAGAGAGACAAATTCAGGATTGTTGAGATGAGTCTGGTTATGGGACGGGTTAGTAGATATTATAATTGGCTTTGTTAAATAATAATAATAAATAAATAAATAACTCAGTACAAGTCTATGGTATATCCTCAAATGGAAAACAATTAATACTTTTTCATTTTAAATATACAATAAAAAAATAGAAGTCTGTGGCGCATATATAAAACAAAATATATATATAAATATATATATTCAAATATGAAATATGCTAAATATTTATTTATATATATATATATATATATATATATATATATATATATATATATATATATATATATACATACACACACATAAATATCAAATATGCTAAATATTTATAAATAAATATCATATTTATATATATATATATATATATATATATATATATATATATATATATATACATAATTAGTATATATATATATATATATATATATATATATATAATTTAGTTAATATATAAAATAAATAATATATAAAATAAATATCACATTAAAATATTTAATGTGATATAAATATTATAAATATATATTAAATTATAAAATGATATCATTTAGCATATTTAAATTTTTAATTTTTTATATATAATTTAACATGTAAAATAATTAATATATGAAATAAATAACACATTAACATATAAAATATGCTATATATATTTCCAAACACTTCCTCTGTGCATTGTAGTTTATTCAGTATTTCATCTAATTCAATTTCATTATTTTATTTCCCAGGTCGATCAGAGTTTGCGTGGGTGTGCGCACACAGATGCGTTTTGTGAAGTTCACAAATGAAATTTGTTTCCTAGCTATCCATGGATAATATCGAAGGCCTTTCTGCTTGAAACTTTTGCAGTGTCGCGACATATTTATCTCTGAACAAGCCTGCACAGCTTGTTGATTTGCATTTCAATACTTTTGGCTCACGGCGTGCTTTTAAGTACACATTAGTGGTTCCTGTCAGTTCAAATGGCCCAGTCTTACATAAGTGAGCGACAAGCGACTGGACTTTCCATTATGCCGGTACAATCTGCAAACTCTCAAGACAGCTGAACTGCAATGTCAGCTCTGAGCTGACTAAACACAATGAAACAACTGCCAACTCTCCACACGCTATTACCAGCCCACCACGCGCTAATGGAACAAAGGAAACCTTTACCGTCACCCTACCGCAGTGAATGCCAACACTAAGATAATAAGACCAAGGACCTACAGTGGGGGTCTGAGACCACAGTGACAGTGACAGGTTCCATTTAAACTAAACATAAATAATGAAGTGAACGTTTTAGAATGTTGAACAAAAAGTAAAAAAGATACATATATTATATATATTTATGCCATGGTCTGTCTGAATACTCGATTCTGATTGGCTGGCAGGTGTTGATTAAATTCGTTGAACTGCACAGGTAATTCCAGGTCAGTTTAATCACGTTCTATATTAATGCGTTTCCTATAAACATTGGTAACCATAGTAACATACAGTTACGATTAAATAGTAATACAGACGAAAATAAAATTTAAATTTAAAAGTCATGGATCAGAAACCAATGAAATGGCATCATTGTCAAATTCTTCAAAAGTATAATTTGTTAAGTTTTGATAATCTTTTAAAGTTTTCATTCATAAAAACTGTATTTAAGTGTATACATGGCCTTGCCCCCGATATAGTCTATCAGTTGACACAAAAACCCAGTAGCGATGGGGCAAAGACCAGAGGGGCAGTAAGTGGGAATTGTAGAGTTCGGCGATGCAGAATTACTATGGGTCAATCATCTTTCTCAGTAAAAGGTTCACATCTATGGAATACCATGCCTGTTGATTTAAAGTTGCAATCAGAACTCGCAGTTTTCTCTAAAAAGTTAAAACAATGGCTGAAACAATCTTTACAGCAATGTGAGCATTGAGAACATACCTCAGGCTGGTGTAGTTTACATATTCTTTCTGTATGCAGGTTGATTTACATTTTGTGTTTGTGACTGTGTATAAAGTTGCATGTGGTCTCAGGTATGATAATATGTACAACGTATATACACACACAGTTATCTGTTTATATGTTTATTTGTACTTGTTTTGTTTCTTGTGATGATTGAGCTTGTTTTTTATTTTTGTTGTTTTGATTTTATGTAAAAGCCTAACCAGGGACGAGGGCTGCAAACTAGCTCTATGCTATATGCCCTATGTACATGGCATCGGTTGTCTCTGTGCAACAATGCCTAGTGTATTGTCCCTGTTAAATAAATAAACAGAAACAGAAACAGAATAACCGTCATTTTTATCGTTCCGGTCAAATGTTGCAGCATGAATATTATTAACATCTTTAATATATGAATGCTGGCAAATGACCATGGCATAAATGGGATAATCAACGGCTAGCTGTGCATTAACCGATCTGAATGCACTTTTTCGCCTCCACGTCGTGCATTCAAATCGTTTAATGCACAGCTAGCCGTTGATTATCCCTTACATATAAAATTATATTTTTGTGAAAATATTTAGAATTATACACTGAATTTTTTATATACATATATACATATATGTATATTTACACACACACACACACACATATACATCCAAAATATTTTCACAAAAATATAAATATTTTATTTTTCCTAAAATATTAATTACGTTTTTTTTAAAACACTGATAGTAATAGTAATAAGAAACATTATTAATAACTGAGCACCAATAATTCTTATTCTAGCCTTATAAAACTGAGCTTATAACTGAATGATTTCTGAAAGATCATGTGGCACTAATGACTGGAGTAATTACATTTGAAAATATTTTATAATAAACATAATATTAGAAGTTATTTTAAATTGTAGTAATATTTCAAATATTTACTGTTTTACTGTATTCTTATTACTATTAATATCATATAAAATATTAAGAATAAATATAAAACTGAATATATAATATAATTGTATATGATATATAATAATAATTTTACACAATTAAAAATTATATATATTTTTATATATATATATATATATATATATATATATATATATATATATATATATCATAATTTATAGTGTATAATAATTCTAAATCTTCAAAATACAAAAATATTAATATATTTTTTTATATATTTTATTTAATTATGTCATTTTATTTACATATATCTATTTCAATTTAATTATTTAAATTAGAATGCAAAAAGGAAGCATTTCCTCCAGTAGTCTCAGACTTTTGGACCCTGCGGTACCTCAAACACCTCTCTTCATTTCAGTGAATGTGATCTACTGAGGCTCTAAAAAGTTTTTTTTTTATCCAGTAGACGCTGGGTGAATGTGATCTTTAATACGGTGCCGGGGCTGCGGTAGAAGCTATCATTCCACGAAGTGCAGCAATAACTCTCAGTTGTGTTCAATGAGGAGAGATCAGTGGGCCTTTAAAAGACACCACTCTTTTATGTTATATTCATGCTTGCTGATTTTTTTTTTTCTTCTCACAGGCCAGCTGTCTAAAAGCACCACTGTATAATTGATGTGTTTTTGCAGGCACAGGCTGAGCGCAGACAGCGGGCTATAAACCCCTCTCAACAACATGTTCCTCTACGCCTCTTCCTCCCAGATGGCCTCCCTCTATCTCTCCTTCTTTCCTTCTCTATCACACATGCACTTTCTCTCTCTCTTTCTCTCTCTCTCTCTCTCTCTCTCTCTATATATACATCTCCCCCTCTCTTTCTTTCTTCCTCCCTCTTTATTTCTCTCCATGAGGACTAGAGGTTAAAGACTAAATTGGTCATCCTCAGGAGACCTGGGTGATTTGTGGCAGCATGTCTTGGTTTGAAAAAGAGACAGTAATTATGAGTACCTCACCGATAAAGGACAAAAATGTGTGTTTCTCCTATAAAAAGTTCAGACAGGACCATAATGTGTGAATGAAGGTTGGAGAGAAAGCGAATGTGCAGTAATTGTACTACATAGTAGGGCTGGGTGATTTATATTGAATTTTCACATCTATGTGAGGATTTGTTTGGAGAAATAAAGCAACGACAGGAATACACTGGAAAAAAAGGCTTTGAAACCAGAAATTGCACTCAGAAATTGCTAGTAAATTTTACAAATAAGAAATGGGGGTTAACATTTAAATGAAATGAGAAATTTTGATGTAGAAAGACTGAAATAGAATTTTCTTGCAAAAACCTACTCTAATATTCAGTTTTATTTACAACTGTATTTAAATATATATTATGATAAAATATTATATATATATATATATATATATATATATATATATATATATATATATATAACATTGAACTAATATAAAACAGAAAATATAAATATTTCACTTTTTGTAGTTTAAAATAGAAATATAAAATATTTAGTCCGATAATTAATTACCTGAAAAGAAAATCAACTTACTTATTTTAATTAGAAAAGCATATGAAATAGAAGTATTTCGACTTTTGGATTATTATGGATTATTATTATTATTATTATTATTATTATGTATCATGTAGTTGTTGCTGCATTTTATAAGTCAAAACATTTTATCATGATTTTGGTGTTTTTAGCCCTTAACACAGCTTATTGCTTTAGTATAGCACACATAACACCGGGCTTTTAAAAAAGTATTGCATAATTATTCTTACATAATAATTCTAATTATACATAATTATTACATTAATATCAGCTGATTGGCAGGTCAGCCACCATAAGCGGATAGTAGACCTTTTTTCAAAGCAATAATCCTTTGAAATGATAATATAATACTCTATTAAAAGTAAGCAGTATAGAGTCTCCTTGGCCTGTCCTACACGCTAGATTACTGTAATCTCTCCTCACACACTCTACCTGCTTCTCTTCACCTATTGGTCAGTGCGGCTGTAATGAGAGCAGGGGGCTAATGCCAGAGAATAATGTTTTTATGAGCGACAGCAGAGGTCAGAATTAATGGCTGACGAGACGAACGCCTCGCGAGACGGGAAGTCAGTCCCGAGGGCATACAAATGGCTTCCTAATGAAGCTTGACATTGGTTATAGGTTATCAATGTGTGTGTGCATGAGACGAGAGAGAGAACAAGAGGGGAAACGGGCACGGGGCGAATTTTATGTGCTTGCAAGCGCTTTGAAAATTATACTTGAATTCATTGAGTCATTGGTGTAAAATGTCACATGGCATTACATTAATGTACTTCTGTCTGCACCTGCTAACTGTCCTACTCTAGTTCGAACGCTATAAATATTGATATCAAGCATGAATATTCCTCCCAAGTAATGAACTGTTTTAACGTGACTGACTACATGAATATGTATAAAAATTGCTGCGGGGGGATGATATCACACAAGGTAATAGGTATCATGCCACAGGAAAAATAGGATATGAAAAATAAATGACTACTTTTTGACTTTAAGATCACAGCAGAAAGAAGCATGATGACAGTAGTATTCGTATGTATTCATACTGATCAAAACTTGTAACCTTTGAACTTTCCATTCAACAAAGAATACTGCAAGTGTATCACGGTTTCCACAAAAATTCTATTCATTATTCTATTCCATTCACTATTCATATCCTTATCAAGGCTGCATTTATCTGATAAATACAGTGTAAACAGTAACAATTTAAAATAACCGTTACATCAGAAATCATTCTAATATACTGATTTGGTTCCTAAGAAACATTTATAATTATTATCAATGTTTAAAAAAACAGTTTTGCTGCTTGATATTTTTTTGGAAACATGATAAGCTACCATTCAAAAGTCTAAAGTAAGATTTACAATAAAAACTAAAAAAGGAAATTAATGCTTATGTTCAGCAAGGATGCATTAACTTTATCAAAATTGACCAGTAAAGACATTTATAATGTTACAAATTATATGCTGGTAATTGAACTTTTTATTCTTAAAATAAATGTATCAGTTTCAACAAAAATATTGAGTAGCAAAAAACAATGAGAGTTTAAATTAATAATAACATTTAAAGCATTTTAATAAAACATTTAAATAAAAATATCAGAAGAAGAACCATTATAAATAATTGAGCATCTGTAATAATTGCTAATAACTGAGCACCAAATCAGCAGATTAGAAGGATTTCTGAAATATCATGTGACACTGAAGACTGGAGTAATTATATTTTAGCATTTATTCATGTAGAAAATAGAATATTAAAAGTCATTTTAAACCGTAATGATATTTCACAATATTACCGTTTTTACTTTTTTCGATCAAATAAAACTCTTGGGGAGCATAAGCCTTTCAAAAACATACAAAATATATATAAAAAAAATAAGATCAGGGATTGGAATGTTAGATGCTGTCGATACATTTACTGTCAAAAAGATGTACTGTGTGTGTGCTAGAACCCTACTTTATGTTCAAATACCTAACAATACTAATCAGATCCTGTTGCAGTATTAGACATAAACCAGCGGAACGAGATGATCCCTGAAGAACGAAAATATCCCAATGTTAGCACTGTGCTGGTGAGCTTCTCACTTTAGTACCTGAGACGAGAGCTGCTGGATTAATATCTCTCTCCTGTTGGCCATTTCACACCAGAATGCTTTCACAGCAAAGCTCGGGGAAATGGGGGAAAAAGTAGAGCTGAGAAGGAGTTACAAGTACAAGCAGTGCACACAGAGGAGCAAGCATTAGCAAAAACCAATGGCTTTTGTGTTTGTCACACTGGAAACATCATGATGTACTAAGACACAATATCTTGGTGTATTACTACAAAAGCGGTTGGATCAGTGGAGTAACCAGTCAATGAAAATGACAGCAAAGCTACGACACAGCTATATAATTGATTATTTGGTGTTTCTTCAAAAGAATCATTAATGAACTTTAAATGTGACTAACATCTCCCTATGTTTCAGATAATGAAGAAAATAAGTCAAAATGACATGAGGGTGAGTAAAAATGACAATATTTTTAATTGTGAGTGAATTATCTCTTTACATGTTGATAAAACCGAAATAAATGGAAAGTTTACTTCAGTCCTGATCAGATTCATGCTTGAAATTTCTGGTTTTGCATGGTTTCTTGACGGTCTATGTGGACAGAACATCTTGGTTAAGTTAGTTGGGTTTGCATCAAATGAGCTACCAAACCCAGCAGGGATCCAGGACAGGGAGTGAAAAAGCGAAAGGAAATGAGGTGACATAAACCGGTGGCTTTTCTTTCTCTGTCAGAACTGTAATTAGAAAAGCCGATGTGACCGGCACTCTGAACCGAGGATCAGAGGACAGAGAGAGAGAAAAAAAAACAGCACATGAAAAGGAAGAACAAAGGCAGGAACAGAACACGGCAGACCGAGATGGACACCGGAACAGTTTAAAGAGGAAGAGATGAGGTACAAGAAAGTTGTGTGTGTGAGTGTGAGAACTGAGTAGGATATTTGAGAGACATGAGAAATGCGCTAGTAAGCTGTTTGTAAAGGTCTTCAGACAGAGGACCACGTCTCACTAAAGCAAGGACATGCGTCAAGGAGAAACACTTTTCACTTTCATGTTAAAAGAGGAAGATGCCCTTCAGAATCCTGGAATTTATTAACCACACACACACACACCTATATGCATAGACGCCAGACCATCAGAAAAATGCAAAATAACCTGCATACTGAAAGGAAACTTGCCATATTTATAAGAAAACAGAGTTCAAGCCAAGACCAATTTCTCTCTCTCTCTCTCTCTCTCTCTCTCTCTCTCTCTCTCTCTCTCTCTCTCTCTCTCTCTCTCTCTCTCTCTGTGTGTGTGTGTGTGTGGAGGGGGGGGGTAATTTTGGCAATGTTTACTCTAAAACCGAGGTGCATAAACTCAGATCAATGAGGCCTATAGATATTTAGTAATAATATAGCTTAAGACAATTATACACAATTTTTGTAAGCTGTGTAAAAAGGTGGGAGGAAAAAATCCCCAAAAGGTACTTTTTCCCTGGGAAGTTGTTAAACCCTCTGTGAGCATTTTCAGGAAAAAGAAAATCCTCTCTGTGTCAAAAGCACCAGAACAACATGACAGTTAAGTAATTTTTCTGTACAGTAGTAGTTTAAGTAGCTTAATAAGAAACCATGTTAAATGTTGAAAAAAAAACACATTTTATGTTTATTATTTCAATGTTTTGATTATTAGGTTATTTGGTTTAAATGTAAATTTTATCCAATTTGTTAAAAAAAATATATTAGTCAGACTAGGGTTGCAAAGGGGTGGAAAATTTCCAAAAGTTTTCTGAAAATTTCCAAAAATGATTAGATTTTTTTTGTTTGTTTAGTTGTACTTTATCTTTAATTGTTGTAAATGCAAGTTTCGTAATCAGAAACTGGATGTGAATGGCCTCTCAAGTCGTATTTTCTACTGGGAAACTATAATAATTTTAATACCCAAGTTTCTGAGTTGGGCAGAACATAAACTTTAAACATGGTGGAGGGAACAACGATTGCTGCTGCCAATATTAGTTAATTCTACAACAACTACATCACTTTGTCGCTAAAGTAGTGTATTTATAGGTTATAAACATTGAAATAAGCATGTATTTCAACGAAATTCCAGAATTGTCAGCAAGCTGGTGAAAGTTTACGTAGTTGTCGACCAATGTATGCTACATTTGAATCTTTCCGACAACAAAGCACTTAAATGCGACAATCACAACTTCATTAATGGGGGAACTGAAAATTTCCGATAGTACGTGAAGGCAGCAAAACTACTGTTACATTTTGGGATTATAATAATTTTTATTTGAAAGTACATCACTTGGTAATTGAACGCATAATTAAATCAGCCAAAATATTTAATAAAGAAAACACACAGGATGTGTGATATGTACAACTTAATGAGTGGAAATATGAGTCACTTTCTGTTGAGTTTCTGTGGATTTCACATGTGTTTGGTCGTACACCATATCACCAGTGACCCCAGGCTATATTAATTCTCAAAAGTAGTTAAAAACTTATGGATTTAGAATGAATCACCATCACAAGCACTGTATCAGTCAGAGAGCCTCTGGGAATGTTGCTCTGTGAGACTTTTATTAGAGCAGCGAGGAGTTTTTCATTGCGTCCACAGGAATAGTTGCCTCCACAGTCACACACACCTTCTAAAAATAAACACTTGCGAGTTCACTTCTGTCATTCTCTCTCTCTGCCCCAACACCCCCCCCCCCCCCCCCCCCCCACACACACACACACACACACACACACTAATCCGTGTGATTGAAGAGCTCTCAGAAAGGTAATTAAATTTGCCAATGATCCGCTGTGCTGGGTACACAAGCCTGCGTTCTGTGGAGGGGAACAGCGGAGCAGGACCTCAATAATAGCGGCAAGCTCATTCATCAGCACAAGCAGAAGATTCCCTCATATTTCATTACGGCTTTTTAAGACACTGCACGAGGCTGATCTATGTGGCCTACACGCTTAGAGAGCGCAGGGTTTACTCTGCGACAACAGACCCTCGGCGTACATTGACATAACGGTTAGCAAACAGTTGTACTTGTTTGTTTTCTGAGTCTGTGTACAGGATTTATGCTTTTGGAATTGACTGTGAATATCAGCTGCTCAGCTCAACAAAAGTACAGATGCTACAATAACTTAGCTACATTTTACAGTAGCGTAATATTAGCTAAACTGTTTTCAAAGCAACTTAGCTATTATAGTAACAAACTATATTTCTAGACAATTAGCAGGTTAGCTATTGTTTGTCACATTTATGAGTGCTGAGTTTAGCATGCGATCACATTTTCTCACTATAAGTAAAGATGCTACTTTAACTTAGCTACATTTTAGAGTAGCATAATATTACCTTTTTTTTAACTAAGTAACTTTTCTAGTAAACTACTTTTCTAGACAGTTAGCAGGGTAGGTTAAAATGCTATTGGTTTTTGTCACATTTAAACCAGCCTGCAGTGGTTGGTTGGTCTCAACTAGTTTAAGAGATACTCTCAGCCTGGTGCTCAGTTGGTTTTGCTAGTCTGCTAAGGCCTGCTCACAACCAGATAAATGTTCAGTTAAAAAATCTGGTGCGATTAAACATAATTTGAATGAATGACAGTTTGGTCTGACCTACTCAAATATTTTAACATACCACCAATGCAATTGACTTTTTTACAAAGAGGGGTTCTAATCTTTGCTAAGCCTTATGAAAATTACACAGGGTTTTACTATAATAAAAAATATAGTAAACATGCTTTTTTTTTTCTTTTTTTTTTGGTGGATTGCCATTTGTATAACCACAGTTTTACTACAAATACCATGGTTAAACTATGATTAGTGTAGCAAAAGCATGGTTAATTTGTGGTTACCATGGTTTAACTACAGTAACCTTGTTTTTTTGGTGTTTTATGCCTTTATTTCGATTTGACAGTATAGTGGCAGAAAGTGAAGTGTAAGAGAGGGGAGGGATAAAATACAAACAGGGTATATCAACATCTTGATAAGGCCATCTGCTGTTTTTTTTTTTCACATCAGTCTGAATAGACAAATCACATGCAAAAACCGGACTGAATTTGTGTTGGTGTCAACGGGCCTTAACTGGTCTGACCAACTAAAACGTCTCACTAAAACCACCCAACAGATCAGCCTGACTAGACTAGGAGACCCAAATGAGACCAGAAAACCATCTTAGGCTGGGTTAAGCTGTTTTCCTATGCATAGAGTATTGAGTATACATGGAACTGTAATAATTAACAGTATTTATATTTGGGAATTCTGCTTCATTTTAGTGATTCGATTCATTTGGGTTTTTCATGTAAATGAACCAGCTAAAAAACAACCTGCTAAATAATTTTCCATAATGTTTTCAACCATATTTTATTTCAACTACCTTGATTTTGAGTAGCATGTTGTTTTTAGAGTTTAAACTTCCCCATCATCTCATGTGTATAGGTGAATTTTAGCAGTGTGGTGTTATTGTGACACAGTTGTCCCAATATAATGTTGAACTCCATGCTTACAGCTAATTTGTCATTTACCATTTTAAATATTTTGTTGTCAAATTTTGTTATAGCTCGGCCCACCTCTTTACACAATACCACCCATTCAAATGTTCGCTGAGTAATTCTGGTCATTATTGTAAAACTAATAGCATGTGTTTAGGGTTACAGATAATGTGCGTGGCCTCTGTGCATTTGTGTCTTATTTTGTGTGAGGATGGTGTCACTAGCCACTGCTGCCTGGTCTCTAATAGATCGGCCCATTTAGCATTTATTAGCATGCATTAGCATTCATTAGCTCCATTTCCAACACCGATGGCAGTGACGGGAACTGCATCTAACAAGCCTTTATTCCAATGAGAGTGCAGGGTAAATGGATAAGTGATTTTGAAAAAGCCTTTTCGACAAATCGTGGCAATAAATGAACTCTAAGTGAATTGGGCAGGTTGGAAAGGTGCATAATAGACTGGGGGAAAGAGAAAGATTGAGAGATTGGATTTTTTGGCTTAGCTCATTAGGATAATTTGGTTAAAGCTTAGCCAGATGTGGAAAGCACAAAGCTTAAAAATGCTCTTACAGTTCTTCTCTTTCTTTCTCTTCTTGGAATCGCTTATGTAATTTGGAGCTATGCAGTTTTTGGGAAGGTGCTGCCAATTGTCTGTTTGAATATTTGTGTATGAGAGATAAGGACACTGTCTGTTCTGAAATAACAAAAACTGTTCTTCACACTCACTCTGTTCTATATTACCTATTGTGCAAACATTGATATTTCACTTTTCTTCTCACTATACACAATTCTTATTAACTTTAGGTGATTCATAATATCAAACCTGGGTCCTTGTGAACCAACAGCTTGTATACATTGTGAGCAATTGTACAAATTTTTGCACCATGTTTTAGAGCAATGTTTTTTTTTTTTACCACATTTGCATTTATATATATATATATATATATATATATATATATATATATATATATATGCAGTGGGGGGGGGGGATTATTTGATGCCCTGCTGGATTTGTACGTTTGCCCACTGACAAAGAAATGATTAGTCTATAATTTGAACGGTAGGTTTATTTGAACAGTGAGAGACAGAATAACAACAAAAAATCCAGAAAAGCACATTTCAAAAAAGTTATAAACTGATTTGTATTTTAATGAGTCAAATAAGTATTTGATCCCCTATCAGTTAAAAAGATTTCTGGCTACCAGGTGTCTTTTATACAGGTAACAAGTTGAGATTAGGAGCACTCTCTTAAAGGGTGTTACCTGTATGAAAGACACCTGTCCACAGAAGCAAACAATCAATCAGACTCCAAACTCTCCACCATGACCAAGACCAAAGAGCTGTCCAGGGATGTCAGGGACAAGATTGTAGACCTACACAAGGCTGGAATAGGCTACAAGACCATCGTCAAGCAGCTTGGTGGGAAGGTGACAACAGTTGGTGCGATTATTCGCAAATGGAAGAAACACAAAATAACTGTCAGTCTCCCTCGGACTGGGGCTCCATGCAAGATCTCACCTCGTGGAGTTTCAATGATCATGAGAACTATTAGGAATCAGCCCAGAACTACACGGGAGGATCTTGTCAATGATCTCAAGGCAGCTGGGACCATAGTCAACAAGAAAACAATTGGTAACACACTACGCCATGAAGGACTGAAATCCTGCAGCAAGGTCCCACTGCTCATGAAAGCACATGTACAGGCCCTTCTGAAGTTTGCCAATGATTCAGAGGAGAACAGGGTGAAAGTGTTGTGGTCAGATGAGACCAAAATCGAGCTCTTTGGCATCAACTCAACTTGCCGTGTTTGGAGGAGGAGAAATGCTGCCTATGACCCCAAGAACACCATCCCCACCATCAAACATAGAGGTGGAAACATTATGCTTTGGGGGTATTTTTCTGCTAAGGGGACAGGACAACTGCACCGCATCAAAGGGACGATGGACGGGGGCCATGTACCGTCAGGGCCAGGGCATTAAAGCCAGCCAGGGCATTGAAAATGGGTCGTGGATAGGTATTCCAGCATGACAATGACCCAAAACACACAGCCAAGGCAACAAAGGAATGGCTCAAGAAGAAGCACATTAAGGTCCTGGAGTGGCCTAGCCAATCTCCAGACCTTAATCCCATAGAAAATCTGTGGAGGGAGCAGAAGGTACGAGTTGCCAAGCGTAAGCCTCAAAACCTTAATGACTTGGAGTGGGTCTGCAAAGAGGAGTGGGACAAAATCCCTCCTGAGATGAGTGCAAACCTGGTGGCCAACTACAAGAAACATCTGACCTCTGTGATTGCCAACAAGGGTTTTGCCACCAAGTACAAGTCATTATTTATACATTGTAAGCAAGTGTACAACTCAAATTAAATCAAATTTCTTTGGTAGAGATGCATAATATATCGGTACTATACCAGTTATTTTTATTTATTTATTTGAAAATAAAGATATTTTTCATATTGTTTATTTCTGCATACTTTTTTTACATTTAGTTATTGTATTTTAGGTTATTTTATTTTATTTTATTCGTTGTGAGCAAGTGTCCCATCGGTACCATATCAGTTAGTTGTGTTTGTTTACTGATTAAAATATATTTTTTATATTTCTTACTTTCATTTTATTTTATACTTTTTAAGTGTACTACTTTTTACTTTATGGCTTCGACCAAAATATGTTTCATGTTTGGTACAAATGCACAGTATATCGGTACCATATCAGTTACTGGCAGGTATTTGTTTACTTTAAAACTTATACATTGTCTATTTTTATGTCTTAATTTTGCATGCCCATTTCTATTTTATTTTATTATTTTTTATTTTATTTGTATTGGTTAATTTCCATTACATTAATGATCAGTATCTGATAGAAGTTTAAAATGGGTGGTCTTTGGAATACAAGACCAGCAATTAAATAAAAGTATTAATAAAGCAAATAAGGTTCAAGTTGAGTGTGAATTTGGAGCATCACCAGGACTTCCAACACAAGGTTAAGTGAATGGTGCACTTGAGTGTGGGAGACAAAAGATTTTTTTATCATATTTATTATCAAAATTTGCACTCATGTTTATATAAGACTCACTAGTGTGGCGTGGGCACTAAAGCCCTTTCACAACTCATGATTTGGACAATTCAATGTCATGATCCAAACACGACACTTCCTGCAAGTGCATTAACAGATTGGAAGGTGTAAAGACGTGAGTGGATCTCACAAAACACATCTGAGTCACAGCAGAAAGAGAAGACAGAGAGAGATCCATCTCTTTATTAGATTACAATTACATGAAATTGCGAGTGCTCCGTTCTAAACCGCAGATAAAAGGAGCAAACATGTCCAAATGAGCGAAACGCTCACGCAGAGTGAGCTGAATGATAGCGAATAGCAAAACAAAGAACGAGTCACATCCTAGGGGGGTCATGTAACAACAGAAAAACGTCACTTCGGCTAGTGTTTCGCAATTGATTGACTGTCATCCGTGCTCATCTCTCCCCAAAAAGTGCCAAACTGGGAAAGAAAGCGTGACTTGAAATGATTTCAATAGCTTTTGTCAAATCAACGCCTCGATCGGTGCGATGAGTCACGCAAAGGGAAAAGCAACAAATACTGGGCCTGACTAAAGAAGTGACAGTGGGTTGGCAAATTTTAGGCCATTTCATTCCCCCTTTCCTCCGTTTTATTCTTCCCTTGTCTTGTTAAAGTGAGCACAATAGAGTTCCCTGCCTCCCTCCCACTTTCTCGGCTCTATGAATATCTCTGCGCTCCATCTCTCTTTGCAATCTTGGCGTAATTCAGACATAACAAATGCCAGCTTGTTCTCTTTCATAACTTCCTTGTCTTTCACTTCTCTATTATGCTTGTCACTTCGTTTTATTTGACTGTCGACGTCAGTTTCTGCCTGTTTGCATTTATATTTTTGTGTGCAGATGAACCTGATAGCCCATCCGGATGAAGCGACACAAAGCAAAGATGACATTGATTTAATTGCTAGCGATACCCGTCCAGTGAAACTTGTGTTACTGAATTACATGCACACTAGGCCGTCGTGTCCCTATACGCTGATTAACTTACTTTAATTAGAATTATAATCAAAGCACTTGTGCATGAAACACGAGCTCAATTTGCTGGATTCAGAGTCGTGGGCAGATATTGATCTGTCATCGTACACATCATATTGACGGTGGAGAACAATGTACAGGATTATTGAAGTGATGTATTTTTTCAAGTAGTTGCCTTAAAGACTTAAAATAACAGATTTAAATCATATCGTTCCAAACCCGTATTCTATGTGTACACTATTAGTCAAAGGTATGTATTTGTTTATTTTATCCATGCATGCATGCTCACCAAGGCCGCATTTATTTGATTAAAAAATACAGAAAACAGTAATATTATCAAATATTATTACAATTTAAAATAACTATTTTCTATTTTAAATATATTTTCCAACGTAATTTATCTCTGTGATGCAAAGCTGAATTTTCAGCACCATTATTCCAGTCTTCAGTGTCACGTGATCCTTCAGAAATCATTTTAATATGCTGATCTGCTGCTCAAGAAACATTTCTTCTTATTATTATCAACAGTAAAAACAGTTGTGCTGCTTTTTGTGGAAACCATGATACTTTCTATTTTATCTTTGATGAATAGAAAGTTCAAATGAGCTAAATATCTGAAATGGAGATTTGCTGTAACATTATATATCTCTTTACTGTCAATTTTAATCACTTTAATGTGACCTTGCTGAATAAAAGTGTTACAATTATTTCTTCTTGTCTTTCTTTTATTTTGTGTTACTTACCCTAACCTTTTGAATGGTGGGGTACATGCTTTCCACAAAAATATTAAGCTTTTTAAACTCATGTAACATGAAAACTCTAGTAATATTTGCTGAAAATTCACAGCAAATAGTAAACAGTTATATAGTAACAGTCAAATAGTAACTTGTAATAACATTTCACAGTATTAATATTTGATCATATTAGAAATAAATGTAGCCTTGGTGACCATAAGAGACTTATTCCAAACTTCTGACTGGTAGTGTATGTCCTTTTCCTATAAATCAGTGTCACGTTTCTGATTGCTGCCGCATCCTAGAAACACGTGGCATGTTCTCTGCAAGTAAAAGCCACAAAACCACAAAACAAATGCACATACAGAAAACATCGTCAACACAAGTTTACTTACGCATCACGCTGACAAGTGAATCATCCCGCTGGGACTGAGGTCAAATAAAGCACAGGCTATATAAAGCTTCGCTAAACACTGCTGTCAATCAAAATCTTTAAAAAAGAGAGAGCATATGTGAGGAGGAATCTGTTAGTGGGGTTTTATTTGTTAACAATCATTCCATAGACTGACTCATATTTGTTGTTCACTCCATTATTTGCAGTATTTACTGTAGTTCATTTGTTTTTGTCAAGAAATATGTTTTTTAAAGAATCGTTTGAGTGAAAGATCAAGTGAATCACTCAACGGCTATCATCTGTCATTACCAAGTGGTTATGAACAAATCTGAACTAATCTTTTTGGTGAACAGATTTAAAAGATTCAAATGGCCTTCACTATTGTATTGTGTGTGTGTGTGTGTGTGTGTGTGTGTGTGTGTGTGTGTGTGTGTGTGTGTGTGTGTGTGTGTGTGTGTGTGTGTGTTGTGTGTGTGTGTGTGTGTGTGTGTGTGTGTGTGTGTGTGTGTGTGTGTGTGTGTAAAGGAGCGTGTCCTTGAGTCAAGCTCGTTGGAGGAAAAGATCAAACATGTTGGGATTAGTGGACATCCTAACATGCTGATCTCAGCGCTTGTTCAACACATCCTGGCCAAAACAGCATCCAAACACATCCGTCACACACCGTACCTTTATCTTTAACACTCATGGACACGCTCCCTCAGTTCCTGGAACTAGTACACACTCACTTTCTGACACAAACAAACAAATCCATGATGGTTTGGACATCTGGCATGACGTCCTCAGTGTTTGCGTTTGTACACTGTTATCCTATTCCTCAGAATTTCACTGTAGTGGTTTAATGTGAACAATATAAGCAAGATTCAGATTATGTAATGTGAACAATATAATCAAGATTTGAATTATAATCAATAAACATGCTTGAAATGGATTGAAAGCAAATATATTGTGACATTTTCTTTTACAGTTATGACCATCTCCAACCTTTCACTCACATTTGGCACTTGGTAAGTGTTAATTTTGGACTCTATATGCAAATGTGTGTGATGCATGGTTTTCAATGTACTTTAAGTGGGTCACTGTCTGTCTCTATTCGCACTGTGGCAAACAGAGGGAGTCGTGTTGTCATTTCCTCTTCAGCAAAACCCAAGAGTAATTTCATGCATTTCCAAATGTATTTATTTGGATGAGAATGATTTAATTTATTCATTTATTTAATTCCATTCTCAAGAGCAAATTCAAAAGTACAGCTTGTTTATTGCATGTGGAAGTGGGTTCTGTCTAACTCATGCAGTATTTAATCTACTAATTTCTGTTCCTGTCAGAGCCCTGGACAGCAGCCACCCTTCGTCAGGAGCGAGTGCGAAGAAGACTCTTCTGCTGAAGAAGCTGGAATATGAGAAGCAGCAGTGGCCCAGATTAGACATGGAACAGGAAATGATGCTCAACAGCCGCATAATGAGCTCCCTTTGGAGGATGAACGTAGGGATGCATGTCTACAATTACCTCTGAGACGTCTGCTTTTGTGTGGGGGTCAAAACACTTCAGCGTTTTTGGAGATCAAGGACACTGACCTTTCACTAAACCCCATGTTCAAGGGATGGTTCAACCAAAAATGGAAATTCTGGCATTACTTATGCATGCATTTCTTGCTACTGACTTCCATTTTACAATCTTAATAATAAAGACTCCAAAAGGAACCAATTTTAGTTCCCCAAAGAACCATTCAGATAACCGTTCTTAAAAGAACCATGTTTTTCTTAGGATGAAGAATATTTTAATGTTCTTCACTGAACCATCAATGCCAAAAAGAACCTTTGTTTTTTTAAGAGCGTAGAGACGAAACTGGTTTGGAATGACGTGAAATTTTAAATCTCTTTAAAAGCATTACTGACCAATCTTACCTTAGCAACTGTTGCCATAGAAACTGTGTTGCTTACAAAACTTCTATTATTTACTATTCATTGCTATTCATTCATTCTCACCAGATGTTCCATAAAGCTTGTCTTAATAAGCTACAGTTACCAAGGGGCGGAGTTTAGTGAAGCATCATTTGCAGAGTTATACTTTGTTTTTTACGCGTATGCGAGCATCCATTTACGGTACATGTGATGCTAATTTTGTCACTAGAATGGTATGTGAGTATTTTATGCTTACAACCCTAAGTCACACACGCGCATTGAGTTTTCCGCAAATCACCAAGGTGGCAACACTGGCCCAAGCCATTGTATCTCAGTAGAAAATGAAACTAAAGGGACAGAACAAAAACAACAGCAAAATACCTGAGTCTGAAACCAAAACAGACACCCACATTGACAAGTGTTTTTGGCCATGAAATGATGGAGGGGATGGATATCAGGAAGTGTTGCGAGCTGGATTTGAACTTGCGTCACCCATATGAGCACCACAGGTTGATGCAACGGAAAATATGACCACAGGAAAACAGAAGTACTTCTTTAAAGAACCGTTCACCCAAAAATAAAAAGGATGCCATTTATGTGCACCCTCATGTTTCTTTTGTATATTTATTAAAAAGCAACATAAAAGTGATCCTGAATAATGCTTCTTGTGTTCTGCAGAATAAATGAATTTGGAACAAAATGAGAGTAATTCGTGACAGATTTTCATTTCTGAGTGAACTATCCCTTTAAGAGCTTTTGTTTATTCCTCTCATAATAATGCACCTTCATCAATTGTCGAGTTAGCTTGAGAGCCATTTTTCATTTTAATGTGTTTTCCAACAGCACACACAACAAGTCCCAAAAATTGAAACAAGCTTCAATTATGTCAAGAACCCGTTTGGAGGCTTTGGCTTGTTATACAAGCTTTGCAGAATGAGATACTGCCCATATTATGCAGCTGATTTAGCCCTCTGTTGTCCAGTTCCTCTGTTATCTTTCTCTCTGAGCGCATAGCTCTCTTTTTTGCTGTTCTTACTGCAAAACCCACATTAGGATGAGATAAACACACAGTAGTGGAAGCGTCTACACATCAGTCCAATGCAAACGACTCAATAGACGCACTTTGCGGCCAGAGGACGTGTTTACAGAAGCTAAGCCCCTATTAAACAACATCTGTTCAAGAGACACAGATTCTTCCACGCTCAGTAAGCGGCATGTGACGTTCTTTCATAAGAGCGCTGGCAACTCCCATAATCCATTGCTTGGGTCCTGGTACTGGGCTCCAGAAATTTGCAGATGAAGCAGCCAACACACAGTATGTGTCCAGTTCTAACGTCTTTTAAGTTTAAAAAAAAAAAAAAAAAAAGTTTCTCCTTTAAAATTTCCTTTACACACTTTTCTCCTCTTTTCCAGACTGTTTTCTCAGAAACGGACAGAAGTAGGTCACATCGTGAGCATAAGAGGCTAGCTTTAGCAGACCTCAGCTGCAAGCTAAATGCACCTGTCCAGTCCTTCACCTCACAATCTCACCTGTCTCTTACAACAGCTGTTTAAATGCCAGCAGACGCCGCAGCGGAGCTAAAGGCAAGTTATAATTGCATTTCATGTCCGAATTAGAGAAAGAGACTCAGGCTAACCTTAATTATCCTAACACAACCTGCACAAAGGTGTTCAGGAAATAAAATGGCACAGAGCAGAAACATTTTAAAGGGGTCATTAGACCTTTGGGAAAGAGATTTAAGGACTATAAAAAAAATACCTAATACTCATTTTGATTTAAAATAATTAAATAAAGGCCTATCATACATTTAATATATTTTTTTAATTTGATTAGTCATTTAAATAAAATAAAAAAAAAAAAAACATTGTAAATGGAAATGACACAAATTAAACAAATAAATATTTTAAAAATGTAAAAGTAAGTTGTTTCACACACAAAATTGTAGACCTATATATAATTATATATTTTTTTTTTTTAAATGTTTTTTTAATGCTATTTTAATCTGCTCTCCATTGTGTCAAACTATTCATTCATTCATTCATTCAATTCCCTACTATGTTTGAAAATGTATACTATTTTTTACACCAGTAATACCAAGCTGGTATTGCACAGATGAATTAAATTATTTTAATAATTACAGCACACAAAAATAAACCAATAAATACATACATACATACATACATAAATAATCCTTTATAATATAATTTTATTTGGTAGGTTTCAAACTATTTAGTAGTAGTGGCACAATTCCCTAAATTATATACCTGTTATTTAATACCAAGCTAGTATTTGTACAGATTCATTTAAACTTTATAATATGACATTACATAATAAATAAATATTTTTAAAAATAAAGTAACTTTTAGAGCACTATTTTATATGCTTGCCATTGTTTAAAGCTATTTTTCATTTTTGATAGCACAATTCCCTATTATTTGATTTTATAGTGACATTATGTGGCTTTATGTGAGTATATTCATAGAGTAAATTAAAGTTGCACAAGCTCCCTAGTGGTGCTCTCACTCCCTAGTCTCCGATCTCTCCTTCTCCTCCTCAAGATCTCGATTTGTTATTTTCCTCTTTGTCTCGGTGGTTATTTTCTGTGCTTTTTTCCTCCACCCTATTATTACAGAGATAGTTCTTGTGGCTTTACTTTTCCTAGACCCCCATTCTCCATAATGGTTTCTTTCCGATCCGTAATGTTTCTGTCGATAGCAGCACTGCTGACCCTGATCCGCCCTGCCTCAGCGGGCCTGTCACATCCCCGCTCCTGCTTCTCCCTGAGGGACCCACTCGATACGCAGCCTAACTAGTGTGTTCTCTCTCCCTAACAGACTCATTTGCCTTTGTGTGGGTACATGATTTACACATCGGGATCCTTGAGTGGTGTAGGCCATAGTGGATTCAGGTGTAATAGCAGCTCATGCAGGGTTACAGTCAGGAGCTGTTATTGACTGTCAATCAAACTCTGCCAGTCTTTCACATATTATGCTATACTTTCAAAATTATGACTAAGATCAAGCTTGACTGCAGAACAGTTGATGCATCTTAAAAGTTTAATTTAATCGCCACCTTTTAAGATAATCATGTTTATCTATTTTTGTTATTATTATTATTATTATTATTATACTGTATTGTTGATTGGATATTTACTAATTGAAAACAGTTTTGAAAATAGTCATTATTTTTAGGAATACACAATATATACAGTTTTTTGTTGTTGTTTTTTGTTACTTAGTAGTGTTGTTGATATTAAATATTTAATTGAGCCATCACCCAATGCTCAAAGTTTTAAAAAATAGTGATAATTTAATTACACTAAAAAATTATAAATCTGAAAATGATAACATATTTCATACCTTGTATTATAATGTTGTGATGCCTATATTCACTAAATTCAGCAATTAAAAAATAGTTTAAGTTTTTAGTGTTTAAAAAGTAAAAAAACTAATAATAATATTTTAATATTGGCCATTTATCAGTTATCAGAAACAACTTTAAAATGTTAAAACGTTGGAAAATATTTACTGCATTATTTTAACCTCGTCTATAAGATTCTTTTTCCTTTAGATGCTCTTTATCATGGTGCTCAAAGGTTCGTATCAGATTGTAAACCTTCAATTAATTATTGTACTTTGTATAAAAGTTTGGCCTTCTTTGTCTATTTGAAGAAAAATGCACTGGTATTTAATCATTTGTAAAGCCATCTTGGGGATGTTGCCTTGATATATCTGCTGTCTTATATAACAGAAAAAAATGTTGAGAAATATTTCTTTCATTTACAAAATTGTTATACTCTCTCTGTTCCTTTTGTTCAAACTGAATTGGGTAAGAAGGCTTTTATGTATGCAGCGCCGTCTGACTGGAATCTTCTTCAATCAAAATTGAAATTACAAAATTTGCTGTCTTTGCATCATTTTAAAACAGTTATTCGGCAAATGGAAGACGACTCAATGACATGTAATTGTTTTAAGTGTTTTTGGTTTGTTTGTGTTGTGTAAATGTGTGATGAAACTGATTGTATTGCTGCCTATTTTGACCAAGACACTCTTGTGAAAGAGATTTTTCATCTCAGAGAGTCTTTTCTGGTCAAATAAAGGTTAAATAAATAAATAATAATAATATAAATAATATTTTGTGCAAAAATAGATGGTTAAATTTAAGAAAAGAAAAAAGCAATTCAGTATGCAAATAAATATAAGAAAAAAGACCAATCACAATTCAGTGTGAAAATAAATATAAGAAAAACATCCAATCACAATTCAGTATGAAAAAAAAAGTGAATTTTATTTATTTATTTATTTTTTGCTTTAATGTTGTTTGGTTCCCAACGTTCTTCAAAATATCACCTTTTGTGTTCTGAAGAAAAAAAAGTCATACAGATTTGGAACAATTATGATTTCAAGCCAAATGAATTGCCACATTTACAAACTAAAAAGGAATATCAATAACAGCGCCGCCTTAAAAACTTACCACCGACAGCTTCTAGAGACTAATATAGCAACAGGTCTCTTCTATTTCTGCAGAAACGATGAAATATAGCACCTCTCATTATATTAGTCCTTCATACTGAGCAGTGAATGCAATGGCGAAACATCAGCACCAAGGACAGCTCCAGGAAGGGCTAATACTCTGCTTCAACGGGATTTGCTGAATTTCAGGCACTGATTAATACAGGATTTCGGGACGGCGGACAGCTGTGGGATTCACAGCCCATGAGGATGCTCATTTGAGCCGTCGGATCTGCTCTGCATCCTTGATACTGCTGCTGCAGACCCAAGGTAGCTAAGAAGATCATGTAGATTACAGCTGCTCCCTCAGAGATGGGAATTAATAATAGGACAGTTTGATATCTCATGTGTGCAAACAGAAAAAAATATTGTACAGGTTTAAGCAGATAGAAAGGGATTGAAAACAAATGATTTTCTTTTAAAGATCAATGTCTCTTCAGTGATCTAAGCCATCAAAAATAGATTAAATATATCAACCAGACTCGGATAGGAAGCAAATCATCATCATGTGCGGTTGAGAATAAAGGCAGGAGATTTAGAGTATTTGAGCCTAATATTTACAAAAGAAACAGCTCTGTTTTTGTCATGCACGCCTCATCACACACACACACACACGTTTAGTGGTAGTGGGAGTCTGTTATAGCTGTCCGGGTCAGATAAGATTGCACACTTAACACCCACGTACTTTGTAATGAAGTTGAGGATATGCACATTTCTAATGTTGCAAATAATACAGCTACTCCCACACTGTGCTTTCCCTCCCTCTTTCTCTGCAGTCAGCGGGAAACTATCTGGTCTCATCAGCAAACCCTGGGCTTTTTGTGCTGCGTTCTACAGCTTTGTCTCGCTTTGTTTCTCCAGGCGAAAGTTCCAACCTTCAAATCCTAGAGGGTCTTTTTGAGGTAATCAATCAGTTTTTACACAAATCTTACAATTTAATTAATTAAATTATGACTTACTATCTACAATGAGGTCCCAAAAGACTACTAGTGGAGATGCTTCTACTTTGCATTTTTTTTTTAAATATGTATTATAGTATTACTGTTTTTTTTTTAATGCATAACATTGGTAATATAATTATTTAGTAATTTATTTAATTTATAGTATTTAAAATAATGTCTGAAACAATATATAAAATATATTAATGTTACTATATACAATATGATATTCAATACAAAAAATCTTAATTTTCACAAATTACTTTAATTAATTAATTTGCATAAATTGTACTGTTGTGTCCGCCAAGCCCAACTCTTCAACCCTGTTATACAAGTAGAAAGAAATTAATTTAATTTTTAATTTTTTTAATTTTTACAAATAATTAATATATTATAAAATATTAATATATTATACATTTATATCATAAGTGTTTTTAAACACATGTCATATATAATATTAATGTAAATAAACTGTAAAATATATTAGTTTTAATATGAACAAAATATTATTTATTTTTTTTTCATTTTCATTACAAAATAAACTATATTTTCATTACATTTCACTACACGTGTTTGTTTGTTTGTTTGTTTGTTTGTTTGTTTGTTTGTTTGTTTGTTTGTCATGCAAGTAAAGAATGTGACAATGTTTACAATGTACCAAAAACATAACCCCATGGGCCAAACATATAACACATGAGAGAGAAAAAAAAAAAACAGTTTAGAAGGTGACAATATTTACATGTGCCAAAATGTAGAAACACTAGGACAAACAAACATACATACTGATGGCCAACATTACAAGTCCCTTCTGATTAACTCCTGTATTTGCATTCATATGTCTGTGAGCATGCGTGTGTGTGTGTGTGTGTGTGTGTGTGTGTGTGTGTGTGTGTGTGTGTGTGTGTGTGTGTGTGTGTGTGTGTGTGTGTGTGTGTGTGTGTGTGTGTGTGTGTGTGTGTGTGTGTGTGTGTCACTAGACGCGTTTGTTAAGCCCAGCCATTCAACTCTGTTACCAAACTTACTGTTGGAAAAATTTGCATATGTCTTGTTCAATCTATGGGAAATAACCGTTAATATATAAATATATTCAATATGTTAATATATATATATATATATATATATATAAAAAATAATAATATATATTGATATATATATATATATATATATATATATATATATATATACACACACACACACACATCTATTTTATAAAAACATCTTATTATAATACATCTTATATATCTGGTTACAAATACATCTTTGTACATTTTTGCTAAACCTTAAATACAAAGAAAAAGTACAGAGTGTACAGTTTTGTACCCTGCAGATAGACAGACAGACGTCTCTATTTGTGATTTATCTGTCTTCTCTCTGCCCCTCTCTCATATTTTTCCAGTCTGACTCCAACTCATCTACACACACACAGTCTGAGCGTGACTCGGTGTGAATGTGCTGTTTCAGAAAACAACTCATGCTTTTGATGAGGTTGCTGAACTTTTGGCCTGTGACTGCACATCTTTGGTAGAGCCATGAAAAGCAGCTTGACTCTCGAGAATCAACCGGAAAAGCAATTTAATGCAAAAAAATGGCTCTGAAATATGTTTTTTCCCCTTCTTTCTGGCACATAACTTGAACGCGACCGCTGGGAGACAGCATTTTTCTTTTGATGTACGGAAAGCCGAGGTTAATCCAAATCTGCCTGCCTGCGATTTTCACAATGTATTACTTGAGCTTTAAATGTAAGTAATGGCTTTTCTATTCTGGGAGAGACCGCTGATGATTTTGCAAGAGTTGGAAAAGAAGGAAAGGGTTGAGAGGAGGAACCAGGGTGGAACGAACAAAGCAAAAAGGAAGGTAAATGACATAAACAGAGAAAAAATAGAATGAGAAAAAGTGGGGAATGATTGTAAAAAGAAAAAGGCTAGAGAGAGAGTGGGGGCTATAGTCTCAGCGGGGCTCGTTTAATGCAAACCTGTAATTAGGAACACCCTGCTGCTCAAACTCCTGTCTTGTCTGCACCTAAAGAGGGTTATCACGGGCGAAACCGCTAATATCACACAGCCCAGCTGTAAATTATACTTTCTCCCTCTCGTCCACACATACTTAATGTAAGCAGCAGTACCTATATTCTGACAGTCATTTTTATAGCAAAAACTGCTTTTTAAAGACCATTTTACACTTGTTTTGTGATTTTTTTTTGTTTTTTTTAAGTTGCATTTCCTCTACTACAGACAAAACTATTTATCAAAAATCAGTGAAAGTTCATGTTAAATTATTTGTGTATACCTAATTAATATTCATGAGCTATAGAGTCTGTCTATATTAATGTTAATATAAACAATAATACACTCATTTTCATTACAAAAAAAAAACCGTGTACTCAATTTTTGCAAAAATTTTAGTGTTGCATTCGTCTAGCCCAATTGTTCAACACTGTTACCCAGGTTTAATTTTGTTTAATTCATGGGAAATATAAGTTATGAAAAACTATCAACCGACATTTGCTCCTAAACTAGACAGGCTCTACTGAGTAACAGCTTCTTTTAAACTAAATTTGCAAAGCTGTTACCCATTCTGCTGTTTTTTATTTAATTCATTTTAATTAAGTAAATTTTATATATATATATATATGTATATATGTATGTATATGTATGTATGTATATATATATATACTGTACATACTGTATATGCTGAATATAGTGAAAGATCATGTTAAATTTATTTCTTGCATACCTAATTAATGTTCATATGCTATGCATATGCCATTATTTTCTTTTCATTACAAAAATCTTCATTTTAATTCAATTTAATTTAATTTTGTTTAATTTTTAACTAATAATTTTCTCAAATTTTCCTCAAATTGTAGCGTTGCGTTTCTCTCAAGCCAATTCATTAAGAAACAAATATTTTTGTTTAATTTAAGAGAAATAAAATTACTATAAATCAACATTTGGTCCCAAGCCATATAAGCTCTATTGAATAATAGCTTCATTTACTCCAAATTTGCAACCCCGTTACCCATTCTGCGTTTTTGTCCTGTATTTGATTAAATATACTCAAATAAATTATATATATAACTCTTCCGCGGCTCGGTATGCTTTCAACTCGTTTTTTTTTTAGTCTCGAACAGGAGACTGTACGACATTCACGTTACATGATTTGACTGATTTTTACGTAGAGAGGGTGACAATGCACCGCATTAAAAGAAATAATCATTCATGTTTTCATAACCACTGGCCAAACTCAAAAACGAAACTAAAATGAAAACATCTTTGAGAGCAAGGGGGCCCCCTGGTGTTTCGGGGGCCCTATACAGCTTGCGTATTCTACATATAGGGAGGATTGGCTCTGTATACATATAGTGAAAGATCATGTTATGTTAAATTATTTATTTGTGCAAACATAATTAATATTCATGAGCTATGCATTCACCATACGCCATTCCATCGCATGAGAAATGTTCCTGGCTTAATATGCCTCTTCCGAGAGGGTTTGTGCTTGTAACTGTACACACAAGTGAATTTTCTGTGCTGCTCGTTTTGTGCACCTCTGCTCTACAGTTTTTACCCTCCTGGCCTGCGCTGCTGGAGCAGACGACCCCTCTGCCCCGGCTCACGGCTGAATGCTAGGATGATTGCTGCAGGAGTAGGGGGTAATAGAGGGAAACTTGCGGTTTCTCTCTCCTCTTCGCTGTGAGGGAGCTCGCTCGCTAGAACAATGGACCTATAGGAGCTCTGCATCCGTGATCAGGATGTTTCATATCTCACAACGGGCGGCAGGGCTGGCGCCTCTGAAAGAGCAGGTGTGGTATATATCATTCATATATATGGAAACACCAGCTGCAGTTTCTGTGCAGCAATATTCCCTCTTCAGTGCTCAATTTCCTTGCTTGCTCTTCTCATTTGTGTAAAATAGCAGCAGAAGTCTCCCTCCATGCTCTCCTATTTCCTGCCAAGTGTCCTCTGCCCTTTTCCCATGATCCTCTACTGCTGTGTGACTCATCAGAAATCCTCACTTTATTGCCTTCTCTTCACCTTCAGCAACATTCTGACAGTGGGAATGCAGTGCTTATTACATCTGGATGGATTGAAATTCAAAGAAATTGAACACGGGTAATGCATTATGGGAAATTAAGTGCTCTGGTCCACAAAGATCGACTGATTACATGCAATGTGCAATGCATATTTCTGTCTGTCTACCCATCTATCTATTGTTTTGTCAGTCTGTCAGTCAGTTATTCTATCTATCTATCTGTCTATCTGTCTGTCTGTCTGTCTGTCTGTCTGTCTGTCTGTCTGTCTGTCTGTCTGTCTGTCTGTCTGTCTGTCTGTCTGTCGAACTGTCCATCCATCCATCCGTCTATCCTTTTAGTTTATTTCTATCATATGATGCCAAGAGACTTGTGATATAATGTGCGAAAGCTGTATATAACTTTTTTTAGGATAATTATTTTTATTAATTAATTAATTTATTTATTTTGCAGCATCAGTCCTCATTCACTTTACTTTCATCGACAAAAGTGGACAGGATATTCTTCCAAAATTCATTGTTCTTGTTCTACAGAAGAAAGAAAGTCATGAATACTGACAGATGACAGTGAGTAAACTATTCCTTTTATCTATAACAGCAGACTAACTCTGAGATTTTTCACAAGCTCATAAGGTCCTTGGGCAATATTCGATGCATTGAATTTAAAAAAAAAAAAAAAAAAAAGAAGTTTGTTCTGATTTCTGCGTGTTGGGTGGCAATGGGAGCTGCCAGAGCATGTAACTGGCTAATTGAATGGCCCTGTGAAAGAGTACAGCAACTGTATGGCAGTATTATCTGAATCTATCAAGGCTGAGAGGACATATGACAGCATCACCGTCCACAATGGATCGTTTGTCGGGTCATGATTAAGTATGCCAGTTTTCGCGCGTTAAAGATGGCAGACAGGACGGTCAGGGCTTGGGCTTGGGTTATTTGTATCTAATGTTTGATAAGAGCAAAGACCAAATTACTGAGAGATGGATGATTCTTCCTGACCGCTCGCGTTCAAATGTTCAATCACAGACGAGATTCTATACAAACCACAGAATGTCACTAGTTACTGTACGTCTTTTTCCTACTTTGAAGATTTGACACGGTCGCTTCCTTTATGTCTGATTCACAGCCCTTGGAATTCATCTGTTAATTCAGTGTCAGTTCACACATGGCCATTAATAGCTCAGGGTGACTCTGAATAGAAAAAATGTATTTTATCAAATAAGCATGTAGCTCTGCACATCTGGTCCTGAGGGATGTGTTCACCCAAAAAATGACAATTCTGTCATCATTTACTCACCCTCATGGTGTTCCAAATCTTGCTTTCTACTATAGGACACAAAAGCAGGGCAGAACGTTTGTGCTGCTCGTTTCCATACCGTGAATGTGAGATGGATGTCGTCAAACTCCAAAAGTATCACAGAAGCAGTCCATACAAGTCATCTACAGCCATACGATAGCTTTGGTGTTGAACAGACTGAAATTTAAGCAGTTATGCTCTAAAGTATGGCTTCAGAAGAGTTTTTTATGATTGTTCTGTTATGCTTTTGTCATTTTTGGAGCTTGACAGTATGAGGATACATAATATATTGGTACCAAATCGTTTATTGGATAATAACAGCTGACGTTTTTATTGGTCAATATTGGACATATACTGGACGATATTACATATATTTAATTTTATACTATATTTAGTGCTGTCAAACGATTAATCGCGATAAAAGTTTTTGTTTGCATAATATATATGTGTGTGTTCTGTGTATATTTATTATGTGTATATATAAATACACACACATATAGTATATATTTTGAAAATATTCACATGTATTTATATCTCTATATTCATATAATTTATATTATAAATAAATATATTTAATATATAAACATAACATATTTCTGAAATATTTACGTGCATGTGTGTGTATTTATATATGCATAATAAATATACACAGTACATATACATACATTATGTAAACAAAAACTTTGACAGCACTAATTATATTGTTATTATTTAATTTAATATTTTATTCATAATTAAATATATATAAATGTATAACACTGACATGATGCCAATCAAATTTATTTGTATAGCTTTACAGAACATTTTAATATTTATAATATCAAATATTTGTAATATTTATAATATGCTCATAGTCGCATTTAGCTGATGAGAACTTGGCAAGATTTGCTAATAATATATTAAATAAATGTACAAATAATTACATTTTATTTTATATAGGATATTTAATTGTACATGCTCATTTTATCAATGTATTCCGCAGTAGCCTCCGTCCCCACTGACTGCCACTGTATGGAAAAGAGCAGTGTGAACATTTCTCTGAACGTCTCCTTTTGTGTTACACTGAAGAAAGAAATGTATGCGGGTTTGAAACAACATGAGGGTGAGTAAATGATGATTTTTCATTTTTAGGGAGAAACTAATCCTAGCTTGATGAAAAATTGGATTTGGTTCAAGGGAAAATACAATGTGTGTGTATGTGTGTGTGTGTGTGTGTGTGTGAGAGAGACGTTCTCAACTTACTGTTCTGTATTCTGTGCTAAGGACACTTGGAGGAAAGCCCTGACAAGAGCAGCTGCCTTTCCATTAGCACACTACAGCTGGTGATGTGGCTGGTGAAAGCACCATGCTCTGCCTGCTTCATCCTCAATTACTCTAGCGTGGTAAAAAGTCTCAGACCGAGAGAATTGATCGATACCACATCTAACCTTCCCAAACCACGCTCACTCTCGTTATCTCTCAAGGCTTGAGGCAGCTAGTGGCCATTGTTTCCATTACAAGAGTGTGTGTGTTTTCAGAGGTGGGCCTTCAGTAATGGTTGGGGAGGAAAGGAGCGGATTTTGTGTGAAAAGGGCAGAGTGTTATTTTGAGAAGATGTGCAGGCTGGTTCCCAGCCCTAAATCTGTCCGTTGGATGGATGTGAGGCTGAGGTAGAGGAGCAGAGTGCGGCGCTGTCACGCGTCCTCGGCCTTGGACCAGAATCACAACCGACAAGTGAAAAATTGTTACTTTAAGAGATCCATCAGCATATGCTGTGTAAGGGCTATAGAGGCTGAGGAGTTCGAGAATGGCTGGAGGTTAAGGGTATGAGGGCCCTTCTGTTGAATTTTACTCCCTATTAGGTTATTCCCTATTCACTAACAAGACTTCCTTGGTCCACCAGCTTCAGTGAAAGTACTTCTTAAGTCAACCTATACATTCCTGCTAGTTACGTTTTACTGTTTGTTGCTCCACAACCTACACTGCAAAAAAAAAAAAAAAGTTTCTTAAAGCATATAATAATAATAAATGCAAATATTAACTGAATTGGACTTTTTATTTATTTATTTTTGAGTTTATAGTGAGTTCGTTGTGCTTGTCCATGGTCTGCTTCTATTATCATATTTAGCATAAATATGTATGTTTTGTATTATTTATGACCTATTATAGTTTTTATTCATATTTTGAAATAGCTTTTATTTGTATATTTTCATTTTAGTTTAAGTTTTAGCATTTTTGCTATACACTTTTACACTTCAAAGATTTCTATTCAAGTTTATTTTATTTTGATTTTGATTCTATTTTATTTTATTTTATTTTATTGTAGTACTTAATCATTTTAGTACTTATTTATATCAGTTAGTTGCCAAGGCAAAAAAAATTTTTTTGATTATTATTTTAATCACCAATTATGTTTAAGTAGCAGTTTCAGTTCAAATTTTCAGTTAAGATTTTCTGATTTTGATCTAATCTTCAATGAATTAATAAATAATTAAATAAATGCACTTTCAGCCCACAATTGTTGGTGCATCCCTAAGAAAAATATAAATAAACGCATGACAGATAGAAAATAATAATTAATAAAAAAAAAAATACAAATACAATAAATACAAATAATTAATAATTAGTTAAACAACTGAATATACATGACAGATTTTTTTTTTTTTTTTTTTTTTTTTTTTTGCTTTTTTCTATTTTTCATATCTTGTATCTTTTCATTTTTATTATATTAAAAGCTAATTGTCTTGGACTTTTATTAACGCCTACCATATGGGTGAAGATGCATCATCATGCTAAAACAAACAATTATCTACATAATTACAGCAATAACCTTTCCAGACGCATTTGTCACTTAAATATACTGCAACGAAAAAGCCTTTGGTACCAACAAATCATAAAAGGGCCACTGATATTCGTCTTTTATCATATTAATTGTATTCGTAAAAAAAAAACTTACAGAAAAATTAATTTAAACTAAACACCAGAGGCATTCTTGACCCAGACACTTGGTGGGAAGCTCTGATGCGATCGGTCACTTCAGTGCCTCACATCTGTATTATTCAGGGCCCCTGTCCTCTCTGTCTTCTTTATAGAACATATAAGACCCTACTGACAGGGGTACAAAGGACCTCAGCCGAGTTAGACCACAGGGTGGACTCTCTCCAGTGGCCCAGAGGGTATAAATCTTTAATCACACCCCCCCATGCCTTTCTATGACAGACCAGAGGGCTTAGCCCGTCTCTGCATTATTCAGAAGGACCCACAGAGCACTATCCTCATCCTGCATAAAACAAAGCAGCTTTACATAAAACGTCCCCTTTCTGTCTCACCTCTGGACTCTTTTCCAGAATCGAGGGACATATTCAGACACCTGCGTATGTGGACCCTGTGTGCTGAGCGTGAGCTGCATTTATACAGCTCGAGGAAAGAGTGATCGGGTTATTCTGTGGAAAAGTGCTAAGCTGGGATCAGCAATATTTGCTATTAAAAAGCTATTTTTCTAATTGTATTTGTCATTGTATTTGTTATTGATAACAACCTGTAAGTACTCTCTCTGAGAAAATAGTTTTTGTTTTTTTGTTACTGTGACTGGTTAGCTGAAGCAAGGTTTAATGTTAAAGTATGTTAGCCACCATTTATCCTAGCAGTTCTGCATGGGTAAGCATTAGCATCTAAGCTAATGAGGTGATGGAGTCACAGAGGACATCATTAGAAACATATCAATGTTAACAGCTAACTGCCGATCAATACGTTTACGGGCTGTCCTGATCTGAGGAAGACTCTCTCTAGGGTTGACGGTTTCATGGCTCTCTAAGGGAAACATGTGCTGCTAGTTTTCTGTTTGCTGAACTAAACCACCAACGTCTCTAACAGGTCACAGCTTAGCACTTCACTGAAAACCGTAATGGGGCTAAATGCATTTCAGCACAAGTTGTTTTTGTGTTTGTTTGTTCTGAAGTCCTTTTTTAAAACATAGCTTAGCTTTTGATGTTTGATCTGATTGAAGCTATTAAATTCTGTCATTAATTACTCACCCTCATGTTGTTCCAAACCCGTAAGACCTTTGTTCATCTTTGGAACACAAATAAGATATTTTTCATGAAATACGAGAGCTTTCTGACCCTCCATATACAACAACACAACTACTACATTCAAGGTACTACGAAAGGTAGTAAAGATATTGTTAAAATAGTCGTCAGTGGTTCAACCTTAATTTTATGAAGCTACAAAAATACTTTTTTTGTGCAAAGAAAACAAAAATAATGACTATTCAACGATTTCTTCTTTTCCGTGTCAGGGTGGTACTTTCATGAACGTGTCGAAGGCTGATGAAACTTCACCTTTAAGTGTTCATAAAAAAAAGACTGCATGAAGCTTAGAATAACTTTTTTTTTTAACATATTGCATGTTCAGATATTCATACATCAAATATTCTGGGTGCCACAGAACTTTTGTGAAAATGCTGGCAGTGGCTGGCAACTGGCGCAGAAAGAGTTAAATGACCTTAAAACACTTTTACCATAGTGCATGATTTGGAAATTATACATTTTGACATTATAACATTACATAACCAAGTGTGGTTTTTCTGATGTAGTAAACTTGCTCAGTGGCTCACCTGGTAGAGCATTGCGCTCTCACGAAACACTAGTCAAAATAAAAGAGCTCAAACACTTAGAGAAGCAAGCTAAAATGGCATGGTTACTTCAGTAAATGCATTTTTATCTCACGTTTGCTTATGTTAACTTATCAATTAGGTTTAGGGTAGGATAAGTTACAGTATTTACATAGAGCATTAACTTTTTAATGCCACTAACATTTTATTTCTGATTTGTCACAAGACATAAAACAATTAACATAATAAAATGTTGCCAGAATCATATCTGTTTTGGACAAAACTGAACATGCTTTTAGTGCCACTCATTAAAATGTAATAATTAAATTCATTTTAAAGATGTAGTTAAAATGCAAACTGTGCTGAATTCTGCAAACTGTCAGATTCTGAAATTTGCCAAATTATGAATATGGCACTGCAGTATATTTTAGTACCGGTATACTGCACGACTTTTGCGTCTGGTTAAGACACAGTTAGACAGCTCTGACCTGGTTTTTCCAGCAAGGAGACCACAGCAGCAGCGCAGAGAAGTCTGCAGACATACACGTTTGTTGGGTTGTAATGAGGACAGCGGTATTTTCTTAGTGGAGAACAGAACGTGGACCTGATTATTTTAATGCTTATCACTACAAGAGGTCTGTATTGTACAGGAGATTATATCAGACCCTGAATATGTACGTATGTGCAATTGAGGGTTCTGCACCATGTTGTAGCTGATTGCTATGCCATGTAAGTGAATAAGGACATGTCTAAGGTTATGCTGTTACAAGACAGATTGACAGAATATCGATCAGGCTGTTAACAAAATGACAGAACGAATGCCTGGAAGCATCATCGCTGCTGCTCTCTCTCTCTCTCCCCCACCGCCTCTCTTTCACTTTCTCATTCGTTTTATCTTGCTTTTGCCTTTATCCATGGAAAGTAATTAACTCCACTGTATCTGCAGTGTGTGTGTGTGTGTGTGTGTGTGTGTTTCAGTGGCGCTGAGATCCTCTCGTGATTTTCACTTAATCTTTAGAGGGACTTGGTAATCTAGAGCAGCCATTGCCAGAAATGTTTACTCACACATATAAGAAAAGAGCCTGAAACAGAAGAACAGAAGGATGAGAAAAGGACTGGCAACATACAGGTTCCTCCATTTATCTTCTAGCTTGAGACCACTAGTGAAAATTTATCAGTTATTTTTTTTTATCTATTTTTATATATGGGTGTATGAATGTGCATACTACTGTTCAAAAGTTTGAGGTCATAAATATTCCATTTATCAAATAATCCTGAAGAACAATTACCATAGTTTCCACAAAAATAATGTGATGGTTGCTGAAAATTCAGCTTTGCCATCACATGAATAAACTACATTTTAAATTGTAATAATATTTCATAGTATTACTGTTTTCAATTTATCTTTGATCAAATAAATGCAGCCTAGATGAATATACTTCTTCTTAAAAATCATTTTAAAAACTCTTGAAGACCCCAAACATGCATATTTGTAATTTCAATCCTATATTTTCAATGTGGTCTCAGACTTTCTGACCCCATTGCAAATCCTGAGTGCTTTTTATCAACAAGAAAGTGTGAATTTAAGGGCTCCTGCCTTGAATTATGTTCTGGACATCTGCATGGTATAATAATGTAGTCTCTCAAATGAATTTCTGTTGACATTTCTGTGCTTTAAATGCGATGTGTTATCTAGGTTGAGCACAGCTGTTGATATGAGACTCACCTCTCACTCTCACCGCACCAGAGTAAACGCCAGAGCCAAGCTGAGGCACTATGGGAAATGATGGCCTCTCATAGTCACTGATACACAACACACACACACAGTCTGCTCCCCTTCTTTCTGCTGCATACTCTTCAACACGAAGTGTTTTTATGCTTCAAGACACCTGTCTGGTGAGTTTTTTTATATATATAAAAAAAATTAAAGACTTAGCAAACTGGCAAAATTGCTAGGCTTAAAAATTACTTTTTTACATTTTTCAGTTTTAATTCAAATTTACTTTATATGTGTTAAATGGTATATGTTTATTTATTTTATTTTTTTATTTATTTTGCAGTTAGCTTATTTAATTATTTATATAGTTTATTTTATATAAGTATTTATTTATTTTATTTTTTTTGCATTGTTAGATCAGCAGTTCTCAGTTGAAAAAAACTAATTAGTAATCAACAAGTAGGATTTTTCCATTTCTTTTATATAAATTTCACTCAAAATTTCCAAACAGGTTTCCTGAACACTTGTTTTTGTGTAATACATTCAAATATCAGCAAGTATTTTGACATTTTTACACACTTAATCTTTATAACCAATCAATCTATGACATATAGCAAGACAGTTCTGCCATGACAAGAAAAAGCCATTATGCTAAAACATTTCAAAGTGGATAAAGAATACCTTCGAGAGTTTCCATGCAGATGCAGGTACTGTTAATACGCATTCACCCGGAGATTTGGCAGCTCACATGACCATCTGTCTCCTCAGAGCTGGGTGAGAAGGGCATGCTGGCACACAACTGGCCCTGACAACTGCCAAATCACCTGTCCATAACTGGAAATAAATGATGCTATATATCTTGCTTAAGATCACAGCGAAATGTCATATATGACGTCTATCCTTCCTAGATGGAAAGGCCACATGTGGCAGACATTATCAGATGCTCAGTCAGCTCATCAGCTCAATATAAATGCTCTTTTAAGCAAAGTGCCACAGCAAATTCACATGAACATCGATTTATTACTGAAGCGTGAATCACACGGCTTCCAGATGTATGAGTGCAAAAAGGTTCTTTGCAGCACCGTAGATTGATTAATTTTCACCTTACAGGGTACTTGAGTTGGCAATACGGTTCTCTGAGGGAAAAAAAGATTTCATTATAGACACCTTTAGATCAATGTATTAGTTTTTAGGTTCTTCAAACCACCTATACATAAATGGTTTTCCAGGTCAGTGGTTCTCAACTGTTTTTGTTCAGCACTCTACAACCTCCTCTGTAATTCACTACATAAAGCACACTGAGAACGTGCAGTTATCCATGTTTATCACGTATTAAATCTAGTCATATTTTTAAAGTTTTCTTTTTCGTGGTTTTTCTGGATAAGCATGTCACAACTTCTCCATCTTAGCATCCGCCTAATTCTACCAAATGATAGAAGAAATTGAATAAATACAACAATTAATATTTATGTAAAGATTAGACAGCGATTAACGCCAACTTAGAATTTTAAGGCAACCAGCTTCAGCAGATTTTTAAGTTTGCTCAACTTATTTTTGTGGGAGATTCTCAAATTATTGTTGTATAAACTTAAAACTACAAGTTGAGAAAACTCAAAAATCTGCTGAAGCTGGTTACCTTAAAATTTTAAGTTGGCTCAATTTTTTTTTTTTTTTACAGTGTTGATTGGACGAACATTTCTTGGTCCAACGCCTTCCACAGAATACATAAATACACATAAATACATGTAGACCACTTAACTTAATGACTGCTATCGGGATGTGAAGAGACTTTCAACCAGCATAACAAAAAATATTTCCGAAGACAATCACCTATTGCACCTTTAAATAAGCATATTTTCTTAAATCTGAACAGTTATATGGTGAGTGGGATATTAGTGTTTTGCATTCAGCATGTTTATTTATTTATTTATCTTTTTTATCACCAGCTGAGAACCCGTGATCTGACAAATTTAATTAGAGGTCAACCAGCATGGATTTTTCAGTTGCTGATATACACATTGATTACAAAGGCAAATGAGACATACACCAAATTCAAATTAAATTCTGAACAATTATATAGTAAGTACCATGTTATTATTATTTAATTTTATATAACAATTTTACATAATTTAATATAATTTTTCATAACCAGCTGAGAATCTAGCTAATTAGTTTTGAACGATTACGGATTTATAGTTGCTGACATTATACACATTATAAAGGCAAATGAGACGTAAACAAAAACATTTCAAAATTGTTAATAGCTTTGGAACTGGTTTGTAATCTGCTACTTTCAGATTGGCTCAATTTAAGTCCATATATCACTAGAAATGGAACTTAAAAAGTTCTCCTATTGTGCCACAAGCTTTGCGCCTAAACTGGTTCTGGTCAATAATTCAGTCCATAGAAATGTGAATCATTTGCGTTTCATCTCATTTGGCTGGTTTTCAGGGTAGGATTAAAGCTATAGAGATGTCTCAATCTTAGACTACACAATGAGAAGGATGGAGTGGAGGGTTAAATGGTTAAATGAGGGCTGCCGGCACTAATCTCTCAAAACGGTCTCCTTGAAACAATAATGTTTTATAGTCGCACCCAATCCTGCGATAAACCAATTATAAGGGAACACAGAGTAAACAAACACGAAGGAAGCGCACGCTTCTGAAATCTTGAAATAAATTTACATCATAATTACAATTCAGAAGGCTGAGTCATTTTCAAAGACCTTAAAACACATAAAAGGATTAAAATATAGAAAACCCCCTTTCATTTCTTATAAAACGTTCTCAAAGACTGACTGTTAAACCTCCATTTAGTAATGTAGTCTCAAGGCCAATATCTATTTTGCTAGCCATAGTCATTCCTCCCACCAGCAGAAAGATATGCGTCACTGGCTGATCGATCGTATTTAATAATAACTATTACTGCCAAGACGCTATAGAATGTTTTGCAGAGCCAGAATTAGGGACGGAGGAGGAACTTCTAAAGGAAAGATCTGCACGTTGACTCCATCAAGGAAATAATATTCTGCATCAGTCATGATCTGAGCAGAGATCACAGTCATTTTAAAGGATTGCTTAGTGCTTTCTGTTTTTTTCTTGCGTTTAGCGAGTTCAAGACTTTAATACCAGCAGCTTAGTCATGATGCGTTCGTAAGATGATTGACCTCTGTGAACACACTGAAAACAGTATCAAGCTACACACACACACACACACACATCACAGATTACTGGAAGAAATCCCTGTGGTCAGTAAGTATATAGCATGTAAATCTACTGTCAGCACACAGCTGTCCCTGCGCTGTCACAGTCCAATGCAGGCTGTTTGATCTGTTCTTAGGAGAATCTCATGCTTTACGCTTACTGACCTATTCAAAATCTGCTTCCTCGCTCACTTTATATCTCTCACATAAACACGTGCCAAAAACCAGTTCCTTCACTTGAAAAAGAATAGGCGATGTGCTCTCTCTGCTGATCTTTCTTTCTTTCTTTCAATCCTCGCCTTTTCTCTCTGTTTCACTCCCTCTCGTTGTTGACCTTGAATTAACAAAAAGAAAGGGCATCAGTCATTAGTTCTGGTTTACTGCTTTAATGAATACAATAGCTGTTGGATGTAGAACACTGGGTGAATCTCACAAATTTTTTTTAAAAATAAATATAAAATAAAATAAGTGACTTTATTTATTCCTTTATTTAAATTTGCGTGGATTTAATAGTATAATGTAAAATAAAAATCTCATTTAAAATCATTATCTCTGGTTGCAATTATTATATTTGTATAATATAATATAATAATTAATTAACATGAATACTTATTTTTATTACATTTTTAATTACATTTAGCATTAAAATTACAGTGATGTGTAATTAAATTATACCTTACAAATGTACTTTAAGTTTTAATTCATGTTCAATTAATGATAATAATATATTCATAATGTTTGTACTGGAATGTGCTTAACTGTCATGAAAATAATGTAAAAATTCATTTTGTTAATGTAAATTATAATTCATGTTTTTCTTGTTGATTTTAATGTGAGATTTTCTTGACTGTTATTCACCATATAGCTTACTAATGACTATGCAATGTATTTATTTTATATGTATTTTTTTAAATATTGCAAGATAATATGAAATATGCAACGATACACATTTCAAACATATTGCATGTACAATTCAGAAGTTATCATCTTTGAAATACAAAAAATTCATTGTTTTGGCATGTTAGAAATCACGGTTGATATGCTTCTTGTTTATTTGTCACACTGTAAATGGAAGGTCAAGTGGAGTCAGCTGCATTGTGGGATAAAGTATCTGCTGCAAACTGCACATTTTAGCAAATGTAGGTCATTGTCTGTGTATTCTATTCATACAGAAAATTCCCATAGCACCTGTGCACACTATGCATACTGCAGAAACATATAGAGTTTATGCTGTTCCAAACATAACCAAGCTTAGCATGAGTTCAAGAAAACATACAAACTGCTTTACAGAAATAAACGATTTGAACTCATGTTCAGCTCAACAATAAAGCTCCAGACGAGCACAGCTGAGCATGTAAACCCTGCGCAGCCTCACAGCTCTAGAGGCAGATGTAGAGTTAATGCAGTCCATTATGTAAGCAATGGCTCTGACGCCAATGGTGTATTGCTTTATGCTGTTAAAATACACACACAGTGCTGGAGTTGCAGACACGGGGGAGTATTTCCATGGAAGATCTATCTTTAGTCTTGTAAAACTGAATCTATGGAGTAACAGACTTACTGAAAGCTTCGGGTTGAGGCTTTCATCAGTGATCTTAGCTTGAGTTACATCAGTTTCATCCTCTGAAAAGATTGCTTTTCTGCTATATGGTTACATTAAAATCTCAGAAATGATCATGAAAACCTATTAATAATGAATCATGCACACTCAAGAAACCTGTCTTAGTCATAGCTCACCTCAAAATCAATAAAAGTATATTATTATTGTTATTTTCTGGATATATAAAATATTTGCATAAAGAAAAATAAACTTATTTTTAGAAACATTAAGATTTATTGCATTGTGAGATTATTTTCATGACAATTGGTCACATTTTTTTTTTTAATATTTGTGATGAGTCCAAGCATTTAAGTTTTTTTTCCCCCTTTTTATTCTTATTTTTCTCAATGTTGATTCTCATTAGTGTAATACAGCACTTCTATCATAGAAAAATTATAATGTTATAAATAAAAAAATCATTAATTTATAGTAATTTAGTATAATTTAGTAATATAGTAATTCAGTATAGCATTTTTAAATAATAAAATTGTATAAAATAAAGGCAGTACAACAAATACTACTAAAGTTATGAATAAAATTTAATAAGAGTATTATTAATTTTGCAATCTAGTAATAATTACCTTTTTTCACATTATAGAGAATTTTGTAGGAAAATGTGTTTCATTATTATTAAAATTAATAATTTATTTAAATTTATTTATTTACATTTTTTAAAGTATGACTTTGACATATTCTTGACGAGTTTAATATGTCATCATACGTGCCATGAAAGACCGGGGATATTTATCAAGAAAGCTAACAGGGTCAATGAAAATTTCATGTTGTTTTTAAACACTTTGAAGAAATTTACAGCAGATGGATGCAGAGAAAGGGAGAGTTGGGAAAAGAGGAAGAGGAAAGCATGAAGATTTAGCTGTTGAATGTTTTAGCCAAAGATTCCCAATCATTCTGGCAATCAAAACATGCTTTAATAATTCAGCAGGAACAGAGAGAGTGAGAGAGAAAAAGCGGGTGAGAGACACGCAAAGGCTGCAGACAAGACTGTGACAAAAACTCAGGAAAGTGAAGAAAGCTGGAGCTCGCAGTGTAAAGTACTACAAACAAGTCAAACCTGATCGATAGCACAAACGTCTCAATCAATAAACAAGTCCTCATTAAAAAACACTGAATAAAACACCCGATGCATTAATAACAAAGCAGCACACTAATGTCAATAATGGAATTTAGATACTACAAAAGCGCAAAATCAATGAAAAACCACGTTGTTTAATGCTTGTCCGCAACTACTCTGTTTACAAAGCACTTAAAACCCTGAGCAATGAAATACTGAGCAGTGAACTTGCTGCCACTGCAAACACTAATGTCGCACCTTGTGTATGAATATTGTCTGAAACATGCTCAATCCTATATTTTGTGTTTGGTATGTCAGCCAACCATGGTGATGATGGTGGAGTGGTCATTAAAGGGCTATAAAGTTACGCTGACAGCAAAGGAAAGGCAGGCAAAGCCACGGGAATCGATAGCCAAGGTCAGAGAGTGTTTGAGAGGACACATGGTCTCCTGAGTCCCCTTAACCATCTCTCATTTCCACAGGCAACACAAGGCCTGTACTCTGCTCATATTAGTTTTTTTTTTTTTCTCATAAATTTTATTACTAAATAATTAAAGGTTTATTTTATCCATAGAGAGCTTAACAAGGTCATATTGTGCTGCTGTGCCCATCAGAGTTACATTTATATAAAAACCAAGAAGCGACTGTGAGCGTTAGCAGACATATAGGTCTATATATGGCCTGAGGGAATTTTTATTTGCTTCTGTGATGCTTCTTTCACTAGCTAGTGAAAATTTGCAAGTTATTTGCATGATTACTTTGGGAATAAAGTCTCAAAATCTCAGTTTGACAACAATCTGTGCCCTAACTGTGGTTTTGTTGCCTCATTCTGTCAAGCAGTTAGCGCCTGTTAGCGCTGCTAGCATATTTAGTTATTTCATGTTTACATTGGGAATAAGTCTCAAAATCTCAATTTGACAACAATCTGTGCCCAAACTGTGGTTTTGTTGCCTCCTTTTATGAAAACTAACCATGATTTTGTTATAGTAAAAGTTTAGTAACCATGTATTTTTGGCAAATTGTTTACCAATAACCACAGTCTTACTACAAATGCCATGGTTAAGCAATAGCAAAACCATGGTTAATTTGTGGTTACCATGGTCTAACGTAGTAAAAATGTTTTTTTGGTTTTATTTGTAGTAAAACCATGATTAATTTTCATAAGGGTCATTCTGTAATGTCAGCTAGTGTAACTGTCTTACATTCTGTTTCCGGTCATTTTGAAACTTTAAAGAAGAGTAGAGAGAGGAAAAGATGGGAAAGGGAAGGAACCCTGTTGCTGGAAACTGTTTAAACTAGCCTGCACTATGGTGCTGGCCTTAGCTGATTTAAAATGGTCTAACTAGACTCCTAGCCAGGTTAAAATGGTATTTAGCTGGTCTGCCAGGTGGTCTCCATGGCTGAATAGCTGTAAAATGTCCAAAATCCATCTAAACCCAGCAAACAGACCAGTCTGAAAAGCTTATCCACCTTACTTTTCAACGCGAAAGTAAGCCGTTTTCTGTCAATGTGTGAGACTTCCCGTTAATTAGCCGCTTTAGGGAAATAACGAGAAGAATAACAAAGTGCAGTAAATGGTAAAACAGTTTGCACTACAAACCATGCAGTGTGTTCATAATTAATACATTTAAATAATATGGTAAAACACACCAGTTTGAAACATTAAACCGCAAAACAAGCTGTTTTGTACAGCTAAAAATAGCTGGAAGCGGATGACGCTGGAAGCCAGACACCTTAAATTTGCAAATGGCCGCGTTTGCTCTTATGGGAAAAATAAGGTGGATAGCAAGGCAGGTAACCACGATTGGCTAGTTTGATGGTTTTAAAGGGGTTTTCAACAAGCAAAACCACACCAGCTAAAACCACGTGAGCTACATTGACTACTAGGCTTTCACATGGCTCAGTTTTATGAGCTTAGTCTTGTTTTCTTTTTCCTCCAGACACACACTGGTAAACTCCTACAGTACAACCTGAATCTATGTAGACATGTCAGAGTTTAGTTAGCAGTCGTTTTTCTCTTTCTAGCATCTGCAGGGGCCAGACTCCACTGAATCCCCAGGTCTCAGAGGAGTAAGGAAAAAGGAGCAATCTACTGAACAATCCCTCTCTCTCCCCCTCTTTCCGAAAGTCGCGGTTTGGAATATGACCCTATTTCTGTTTTTTCTCACTATTTCCATGAAAATTGTACATTTTAGCAAAGGTGTGGCAAATTTATATGAATTTGTACAATCTCATTTGTACATTTTATACTGTTTTCGGCACTATGCGGATATGTTTATAAAAAACTGAATAGCGCCCACAAAATTTTGCCAAAACAAGAAGTGTGATGCACTACTGAGCAAGTACCATGTTAATGTGGAATGTGAAGACGCTTTTTATTGGCTGAACCTACTGAATGAATGAGTGAATGATTCAATGATTCAGTAACAAAAAGTGTAGCTGCATCTGAAATTGCATACTTCCCTACTATATTTGACATCAGTGAAAAACAGTATTTGAAAAGTAGTTGTAGTATGTCCAGATATGGTAAGAAAAGTATGTAGGCCTAGTAGTATGTCCAGATTCATAAAACAGTACACAGATGACTTACTCCTTCCGTAGAGATACAGAAATGCGCATACGATGGACACTTTACTACCCCATGAGGCCACAGGAGAGGAGTTGAAAATGGCACTGATGTTGGTAGATCATGTGACAATGACAACATGGTGAATGTACTGTAGTATGCTTGAATTACATTCATCCTACACACTATATACTATATACTAAATAGAATATATTGAGTGTACTTTTTTAGAATGCAGACAGATATATGTAATCTACAGAATGATTCACTGAATGAACTGATTCAAAGGAATCAATTCACTGGAAAGATTTAAATCTCCCACCCCTATAATGTCTCTATTGCACTAAGAATTGTTGCACATCTACAACATCTCTCATTCTGGAGATCACTGCTGCTGTTGATGTTACATATATCTAGTTCAGAATTGCAAGTTTCTGGTTTGACATTTGCACCAGCCATCCCCAAGGCCTTCCCAGCAGCCTCTGCCTCACTTTCCCCTAAGGAGTGGTGTCGCAGTGACATGCAATAAGTCATACGCAGACACACACTTGTGTAAATGTACACATCCAACCACCTCATTGATCTTGCTATCTAAGACAAAGCTTCACATCTTTATCTACAGGGAAGGCACTGCTCTCCACTCTCTCTCTATCTCTGTATCCCATTTATAAACATCAGCTCCTGGTAGATTCTATCTGTTCGTGAGAACTCCTTCAGATGGACTAATCCAGGTGCTGCAGTATCAATTTCCACCAGCCTCTTTAGCAAGTGTTGGGGGTAATGCATTACAAGTAACACGAGTTATGTAATCAGATTACTTTTTTAAGTAAATAGTAAAGTAACGCATTACTTTTTAATTTAGAAGGAAATATCTGAGTTACTTTTTCAAATTAGTAACGCCAGTTACTTTGTTTCCCATGTCTTGACTGACAGCACTCGTGTTGCCATGTTGAGAGAAATCGGGAGTAAGTGAAGAGGCGTTGTGTGCGCTGTGTGAACATGATGCTTACTGTAAACTACATATGAACATGTATTTACTCATCTCACCTGCACAAAAACTGATTCAGTATTCCTCAAAATGAATAAAAGCAGTCTAAACTCAGAATATTATACAAACCTGCTAAATATGTTAAATAAGAGAAATATAATTTATGTATTTAATTCCATTTTAATCCCATTTGACCTTCGACGATCCAATTCAACTATACTAAGCAAAATGTATTTACATTATCTTCAGCCTGAGGCGTATTCATTTCACTTTTGTAGTGAAAGGGCTTTTACATTTGTAAAAGAATAACTTTTTATATTAAAAACAAACAACCAAGCCCTGCCCAAATTTTAAAAGTAACTCAAAAGTAACGTAACAGATTACTTTCCATAAAAGGTAACTAAGTAGCCTTATTACTTTTACTTTTTTAGGGAGTGAGGGAGCAATATTGTAATGCATTACTTGTAAAAGTAACTTTCCCCAACACTGCAAACCAGTATGCATGAAGCCTGGTTCTGCCTTGGAGTAAAAAAGGGACTGTATATTTCACAAGTATGATTCTATTTCTCTATTTGTGACTTTATATCTCCCAACTGTAACTTTATATTTTACAAATCTGACCTTGCATCTCACTGTGTGACTTTATATCTCACAGTTTCAACAGTATATTTCTCAGTGTTCATGTACTTCTTATTTCAAACTTCTGCTCATAATTTCCTTTCTTATTTTTTACTCTAAGGTGGAAATAGGTATCCATTTGGCTTTCTTTCTTGGAAGATAAGAATGTTTACTAAAAATATGACCATAAAAGCAGTATTATGATTACCTAAAACAATTAGGTTTTTTTAACTGAAGTAAAGCTAAAATAAAATATAAATATTAGATTAAAAAATAAATTTAAAAAAATTAGAAATGTTGCATTCGCAACTAAATGAAGTTTTAAAAAGAAGATAAAATCACAAAACCAAATTACTACAATTCAGATAAAATTATATTGATAATTGCATGTGCAAACTAAACTTTGTAAAGATGCATTGTATCACATTTGAAATCAGTGGAACTAAGATTTTCAGTGAACAATGACTTAAATTTCAGTGATAACAAAATTGTGATTTTTGGGTGTACTATACCTTTAATATCAGCAGAAAAGTAAAGGCCTTTTACAGCTTTCGTCATCTAAGCAAACGTTGTTCTTATTTGGTATTATAAACATTGGTATTATTTGTGTTGGTCTAACTGGTGTGATGAAGTTTATTCTATGGCTTTCTCTCTCTCTCTCTCTCTCTCTCTCTCTCTCTCTCTCTCTCTCTCTCTCTCTCCTTCTCTCCTGGCTGGTATTCCTCTACAAAGGATGCTCTCCAAACCAACAGAGCAAAGCCTGAAATGGCTGATACCTGTTTACTGAACAACACTTACATTCCTCCTGCCTTCCTTCTCTGCAGAGGTTTTAGCCTGTGAGCCTCTCTTTGACAGACTAACTCAACGGGGAAGAAAACATAAAACAGCATGAAATTTCACACAAAGTGATAACTCCAAGCTAAAAGTATAAACAGGGATTTTTCACTGTTTTCATCTGGAAAGTAAATAACAGTTTTTCAGAGCTGTGATATAACAGCAAATCATTTTAAGGATTCGTTTAAAGACCGGTACACGTGTACTGTAACTTAAAATGCACTTTCTTACATAAAAGCACTGTTACATCTAAAGGCAGAAGGTAAAAATGCAATCTGGCATCCTTCATATCAAGTCCTAAACGTGTAAAGACATAAAATGTTTGTGTGGCTCATAAAAATAGTATGCAGACTGTCAGACAGTCCCAGTATCAGAGTTAAATGTATATGCTACCAGTTAAAAAATGTTTTATATTTTTGAAAGACGTCTCCTATGCTCACCAAGGCTGCAATTATTTGATCAAATACAGTAAAAACATTAATATTGTGTATTATAATCATTTAAAATAACTATTTTCTATTTGAAAATATTTGAAAATGTAATTTATTCCTGTGATGGCAAAGCTGAATTTTCAGCATCATTTCTCTAGTCTTCAGTGTCACATGATCCTTCAGAAATCATTCAGATTTGCTGATTTGCAGTGCAAGAAACATTTCTTATTTTTATCAATGTTGAAAACAGTTGTGCTGCTTAATATCTTTGTGGAAACTGTGATATATATATATATTCACTTCATTTACTGTCGATTTTAATCAATTTAATACTTCCTTGCTGAATAAAAGTATTCATTTATTTTAAAAAAATTGTAAAAAGTATATAGTTTTGCTACATTTTGCTATACACACACACACACACACTATATACATATATATATATATAGTAATTTATTTATAATTTGCAACCTGTGATGGAGGTGGAGGATGTAACAATTTTGTTTTTTACAAAGAAAATATATCAGTTTTTTCAGCTTCAAAATGTCACGTTTAATTCAGTGCTGTTTCTTTGTACTCATTTTTTAAATATACTAGCAGTTTCTAAATGAAATCTGTTTCAAAGTCATTGTTTCAGCACTATATGTCTTTGTGTGCAGGTTAAGAAGTATCACAGTCAGATACATCATCATCATTGGGCTGTCAGGTCAGATCCTCCGGCTGAGCACCAGCTCTGGCACCAGCACTAGCGCCTGCCTGAGGCTTCACTGGGGAAAAGCACCCTGAACACTACCTGACAGGCTGCCCGGCCTGAAGCAGGAAGGTAACGCTTGCCCTAAAATACAGGTTGAAAATAAGCAGGCAGTTCTATAAACTCTGTGCGCTTTGCCGTGCTTAGCCGTCTCTGTTTGCTCGGTGTCAGGCCGCATCAGGAAAGGCCTGACAAGACAAGAGAGATAGAGGGAAGAGAGGAAAAGATGCCACAGAAATGGACAGTCCTTTCCACATCTTGTCTCCCAAAATAAAACATGGCCAACACTCAAAGCGACCACTGACATGTTAGCCGCCGATTTGGCAGCAAAGAACGTCCTCTCACATTATTTCCACGAGCTAATTTTCTGTGGAGTCCGAGATGTGTTTGAACACATCTTTACGTCATGTCTCAAGGAAAGTGAAGGCTGCCATGTCGAATCACAGATCTGGATGGCGCCTGTCAAACGCTCTTGATGTTCAAGGTGTGTATTTTCTCCTGCCTTCAGTTGGGATACAAACGTCTGGGAGGAAAAGAGGGGTAATACAGACGCGCCAGACCCGATGTCCTTGTTCTGTCTTTTAACAGACTGTTATAATGAGCGCTCAATTTTTAAACTGTGGGGATCAAGGCGAAGCTCTCATCTTTTCTGAATGCAGTAAATCATTCAAGAACCTCATGGACAAAGTATTCACTTCAGATGGTGCAGTTCAAATGAGCACATTCTGTATTTTAAACTCACCTTCATTAAAGCAACTGGGAAGGCTTCAGAGCGGGCAAAATGGTCCAGCGATGTTCATTATGTAAGTTTGCGATTATTATCATGTGAGGTACGCAGAGGCATTGCTAGACCAGGGTTGAAGCGGTGGAATTTTATTTTAGTCAGGGTTATTTTAGTCTTATAGTAATGTTTTATATTACATTTTGAATTAGCTTTAATTTTTATATTTCCAGTTTATTTTAGTTTTCATAGTTTTTAATAATTTTAATACATTTTAGAAAAAAATATTTATATTTAGCTTTATTTTTATTTTTAGTTGTATTTTTAGTTCATTTTAGCGGCATTCATTATAAACAACATTTATTTTAGACGCCATGTCTAAACAAACTAATTTATAGTGATACTAAAACTTATGACGTGTGGGAAAAGTGCTATACACATAAACTTGGCCACACATACCTCTCTCATTCAACACAAATACAAATGTATGTGCTTTACGTGCTTGACATTAACTGCATTTTATAAGCCGCTTTGGAATATAAATTGACTTATATAGTAACTTATATTACAAAAAACACTACTAAGGAACATAAATTAACTTTGACCCTGAAATATTTCTCTACAGCCCTAAATTGTCCAAATACAATGTGTTATTATATATCAAGTGGCATACAGTTCTGTGTTTACAGCTGCAGTTGCGCTTAGTCTAATAAAAACAATGATATTCTTTAGAGAGATGAACTCAAGACCTTTGTAGTCCCTTAGCGGAAAAAAACACTATTCCAACCAGGAGTTAGAGAGCTAATGATTTTCTCTATTGACGGCTATTCATTTGACAGAACTGTTATTTTTCCTATTGCTCTGGCGCTATATTTTGTATTTTTTATTTATATGCATTTTTAGGCCTTGCAAACTGAGTAATTTAAAAGCAAATTCTGCTTATATTTAGAAATGAAATTTAAAAATGCAATTTTCTATTCATAATACATTTTATGCTAAGGCAAGTGAAACTAGCAGTAGAAACAAATCCTTACTTGTTGAGCCCTGAACATATAAAATCACAAATGTTTCATATATTCTAGAATTTTTGGGGTTTTATGGATCACATCCAGGGGTCCTGCACTGGCTGAGCAGCCGCCTATAAGCTGAATGGGAATGGTAACGGACAGCTACAGACCTCCTTGTTTTGACCTCTACGTCTTTTATGTCAAGTAAGGTCCCTGAAAGTTGTAGGCATTTGACAAAGAGCCGGATCATTTTCTACCTTCACCCCCAGCTCACTTGACTCCACGTTAATAAAATGGAAATCTTATGCAGGAGGTATTCTCCTCCGCTGTACAAACAGTATTCAGCGGTCAGGGAGACAGCTAGCTGACAAGCACAAACAGAACCCAGCGTCGTGCCTCCCCGTTTCCAAAGGGAGCTCACGTCACAGATGACCTTTCGCCGTACGGTTCGCCTCTTCTCCCGTTAATACATCATTAATCTCTCAATAGGCGGTGACATGGCAGACCTCTGCCGAAAGATTATTGTTTGCTTTTTCTCTCGTTGACTCCTAATTATCATCAGCTAATGACCGCGCCTTCCTACCCTTCAGATTTAATTAACACTCCAAAGAGAAAGAGAGGGCCAAATGTTTGCAGAGAGTTTGGGTTAATCATCTGTATGACACAGTAAAGGGGTCAGACTTGGCCGGGATCTATTTTTATGATTCTAGAAATACTAAATATGAGCATACTGTGGTGATTATCCAGCAATGAGGTGAACGGCGATGAATAAAAACAAATTTAAGAAGATGTGACATATATACAAATGGGTTCGTGGCTGTGCCCTTTTCTGAACAACATTCTATGACTCAGTGAATAATGTTAGAAAAATGGTGCGTTTACCCGTATAATTGTGCAGTTAGGCCTGTTTTACGCATACTGTGTCTGCACTTTATATTTTAATGAAAATGTAATAAAAATTATGTTGCGACATGGGTTAGTTTGATTCTCGGCTTTGATTTAATTCAATTGATATATGTGCAATGTTTTATTAATATTATTACATATGTTATTGTCATTTATAGTTGTACAGTATAATATTATTATTATTATTATTATTATTATTATTATTATTATTATTATTATGATGGATACCCAAGTTTTTTGTGCCCCTGATCTCTAATTATTATTTTTCTTAAATACAATTTTGTGATTTTATACTGATATATTGCAATAATAATAATAGTAGTACAACAGTGATATTTTGCATAATATTTTTATAGTAATAATAGTAATTATATATTTTTTTTTATTTTAGTCATATATACTGTATGTATGTATGTATGTATATATATATATATTTTTTAATATATATATATATATATATATATATATATATTCAAGAACTTTCATGCAATAAACTGTAAAAATATAGCGTATATTTTACAATCAAAAATAAATGATATATTAATTAAATGATATACAGTATATTAATGTTGATAATTGTTCATTAAACAGTAGAAAAAATATCAATTATGTGACAATATGTTGAAAACAACTAACTTTCAAGTTAATCTTGGTAAATTCAGGGTTTTCATTAGTTAGCCACCATATTAAATGGATAGTTTACCAAGAAATTAATATTCTGGCATTATTTACTCATGCTCATGTCTTTCCTGTGGATAACAAAAGACAATATTTTTTAAAATGTCCTTTTCTAAAGTGTTTTTTATAAAACTTTTGCATTCCACAAAACAAAATCATGAGATTTTTATTTTTAGCTGAACTACCCCTTTAAGTGTTCTCACATTGATTTTTCTAAACACTACATTGGTAAAATATACGGAACATTTTTTATGCTTCATACCTGTTCAATACGTATAGCTGATGCTAACATATCAGTTTCTATCAGTACACAGTATGTCTTTAAGTACAATCACTGATTTTCCGCAAGGCTTCCGTTCCAATCCAATTAGCCACATATGAAGGTCACTGGCTGTACATAAGACCTGTTGAACAATCATTTAGAGCCTCTTAATCACTTCCAAATTGAACAGTCACTTACAGCTCTATTTTAGTGAACACAGTGTGCTTTCCACATGCTAATGGTTGGCCACATGCAGCATGCATGCCTCCGGCCACAGACACCTACAAACATAGAAATGCATCTAAATTATCGAGCAAGGACTTGCACACTTGTACTGAATAATCATTAAGAGTAGGTTCACAATCTGGTGGAGACGAGAGATTTTCTCTGCCACAGGTGGGGGGTGTACGTGGCTCTCTTTCTTTCTGGCTGCGTGTGAAATCTCTGACTAAACGAGCTTTCAACTGAACGAGCTATTAAAATGGGCCAACGAGCCGCACCGGCTCACTGCCCAGCCAGTAGCACTTTGTATGGTAAGTAGCCTCCTGTTTCCTGCCTGCGCTTCAGCCAATAGAATTTTTTGTGTTTCAAACCTTTATTTAATCTGAGCTGCTTCTACTCCGAGGCTGAGGCTCTCACGCAGGTGGAGGGATAATGGAAAAAGAGGTGCCATATTGTAGAGAACCTGGAGCAATCTGGGGTTAAGAGAGGGTATCGCAGAAGTGGGCAGAAAAAGAAACAGGCTCATTACGGCAAGCAGCTAGTGGGCCTCCTGCTGCTTCAGATCCACAATCTCACCTGCCAAAAGAACTGGAGCCTTTTGGCCTGCAGAATCATCCCGTCTACATTTAACATCTCTGTCTTATGGTTCTGTGGGGATTCGATGAACTCGCAAGCAGCATTAGGGAAAGAAAGCATGAATTTGCTCATTTGTCACTTATAAAAACCTGTGCTTTTCATACATGGTACCATTGTGAGTACCTTGAGCACATTGTAAAATGTTCAGTCCTTACCTAAAGGTGCTACTTCTACCTGACCTGACCCTTTAAAGGGATTTTTCACCCAAAAATTAGAATTCTGTCACCATTTACTCACCCTGAAGTTGTTCCAAACTTGCATGAGTTTCTTTCTTCCATTGAGCACAAAAAAAAAATATTCTGAAGAATATCTGTAACCAAATAGTTGACGGTAGCCATTGACTTCCATAGTATGGAAAAATACTAGAAGTCAATGTCTACCATCGGTAACTTTATTTTAAAGACCAATTCTCACTATTAAAGGGATAGCTCACCCACTGTTGTACTACTTTGCACACAAAAAGTGTTCTCGTAGCTTCGTAAAATTACGATTGAACCCTTGATGTCACACGGACGATTTTACCGATGTCGTGGTAATATCATTGCTGTCTATGGAGGGTCAGAGAGCTCTCAGATTCCATCAAAAATATCTTCATTTGTGTTCTGAAGATGAACAAAGGTCTTACAGGTTTGGAACAACATGAGGATGAGTAATTAATGACAGAATTTTCATTTTTGGATGAACTAACTCTTTAACTAGTTGCTTATTAACATGCATATTACTAGCATGGCTGTTTATTTTTACTTATTTATTCTGCATGACCATGTATAGATCCCTTAACACGACCCAATACCTAATCTTAACAACCACCTTACTAACTATAAATAAACAGCAAATTAGGAGTTTATTGAGGAAAAACTCTTAGTTAATGGTGAATATATGTTCCCTAATCTAAAGTGTTACGCTATCTATGTACATATATGACTCCCTGTCTTTCTGGCTATCTATCTATCTATCTTCATATATTTACATATTTCACCGCCTATATAACTGTCTGTCTGTATAATGTATCTGTCTAAATGGCTATCTATCTGTCTTTTTGTCTGCCTGTCTGTCTGTCTATCTGTCTATGTATTTATCTATCTGTCTGTTTGGCATCTCACTCCATTTCACACATCGAGATCATGGGTTTCATTCCCAAGGAATGTACAAACCGATAACAGTATCAGCCAATTGCATAAATATAAAAAACCATAATATGCTAAATTCCCATATGGCATCTAAGATTAAATTGGCCACTTAGACACCCACTTAATGCAATTTTAATTGGAATTTTGTTGATCTACAGTGTGTCACCAGTCAAAAACCCGTAAGCAGTAACACCACACACTTTCTGACGTAGACATACAGCTCTCCTGTAAACACATCTGTGCTGCTCACCATTATTATGCATTCAAGACCTTTTTCTGTACCCCGAGGCTGTAAGCATAGACCCCTACTGCTAGGAGCGGCAACAATAAACAGTCATAACTCCTTATCATTTTATTGTCTGTTATTGTGTGTTTGCATTGAGGAGGGGCTCAGTGCCACAGCTGATGCAGAATGCTTTAAGCACACAAACAAATCCCCCCTCTCTCTTTCTCCATCCCATCTTTTGCCTCAACTCAAACCCACACATTCTTTTGTAATGAGAAGAAAATGAGGAAGCAGTTCCCAGAGCAGGCTGGTTTGAAGCTGCAGGCTGAGCATTAGTAAAAGTGTTATGACTCTACTGTCACTCCTCAGAGGAAAAAATAACCGGATGGAGGAGTTTTTTTTCTTTTTTTAGGCAGGTACATAATAGCAGAATGGCAGGCGCCAACGCCGCTGACAAAAGTAGTTATTGCTGATATTGGAAGATATTTTAATTAAAATTGATGTGTGAGAAGTTGGGGTTGTGCCCACAAATACGTCAAAAATTGATTTGTGAGGACATATAAAGTGGTTCTTATTATTTGAAACAAGAAAAATCATGTTTTGTTTGAGGGTTAAGTTTAGGGTATTGTTGATATCATTATCTTAATATGAAAACCATTGAATCTGTGAGAGGTCTTCACTTATGTAGCTTTATAAGTCTGTGTGTGTAAAGGTACAGGTTTGAAAATATAGTAAAACACATCAAAAACCCAACATGTGAATGCATTTGAACTGGTCCATGCAATCACAAACAGCAAAACTGTTTTTGCTTTAGATCTAATAATGCAACAGGTTTAAGCGAGGGTTAAATGTAGGTGTAATATATAGTAAATATTGTTTTAGTATGAAAACCATTTAGTCTGTGAGATACTCTTACAACGACAGCTTCAGAAGTCTGTATATGTGTGAACACGACAAGAAAATTCGAAATTGCTCAACTATTATCATCCAAAATAATTAGCTACAACTAATTACAGCAAGAAAGAGAAAGAAAACATTGGTAAAGTTAAACGCACGGCAAAAAAAAAAAAAAAAATGTCCTAAAAACATTGTAACATGCATGACTTCCTAACAAAGGTAAAACAGCACCTCTCTGTGGACACACTTATGTTGATCCATCAAATTTCATGACCTGGATGTTTCTTGAATTATTCTGTGCTAGATTTGTTTTGATATCTAGACAGTAGAGTACCAGTATATTTCGGTTTTGTGTCCATAGCTTATATGCCACATATTGAGTACTGATATAGACAGCAAAATTCACGCGTGTATAATTTCTTGGTGTGTGTGTGTGTGTGTGTGTGTGTGTGTGTGTGTGTGTGTGTGTGTGTGTGTGCGCGCGCGCGTGTGTGTGCGTGTGTGTGTGCGCGCGCGTTTTTGTGACAAGTGAGGACATACATTTGTATAATGACAAGGGTATGAAATATAGGTATTACAAGGAGAAGGTGCCTTTTCAGGACATTACCCCATGTCCTCACTTTTCAAAACGCTTATAAATCACACAGAATGGAGTGTATTGAAAATCTGAAATAGCACAAAGTTTCCTGTAAGGGGTAAGTTTAGGTGTAGGGTTGGTGTAGGGTAATAGCACATACGGGATGTCCCCACTTTTCACAAAAACAAACGTGTGTGTGTGTGTGTGTGTGTGTGTGTGTGTGTGTGTGTGTGTGTGTGTGTGTGTGTGTGTGTGTGTGTGTGAGAGAGAGAGAGAGAGAGAGTGAGAGAGAGAGAGAGAGAGAGTCTGAGACAGCATATAAGAGTTCACAAACACTGGTCCCATGGGCGCCTGTCGCCATGCACCGCCTCTCAAGTCTTAAAAAAGATCACTAACTGTGTGCTTTACTAGAACTAGTTAAGCGCGTACAGTAAGCTCTAGTAGTTGTCAGCTGCAGTGCGGCATCGCTTGTCTATTTTTAAGAATAATATTACGTGCTGTGTATTAATATTTCATCGGCGCACAGTCAAATGCTTAAAGAGCCAGACAAACCTGTTAAAACCACATAAAGAGTTTCTGATATATAAACTCGGATGCGCGTGGAAGAGTCACGCGCGCAATGAATAGAAATGTAACCTACTTTCAGCATCATGCATTTGCTTGAACTGCACCAAAAACGCAATTATATAATCTAAAATGTTTATCTTACCTCGCCGGAACATCCTGAAGGTGCGGTGATGATGCGCTGTACTTTATCCCACTGTGATAGTCAAAATAAGCGTCTCATCTTTAATAATCCGTGTCATATGTGATAAAAGTTTAATCTGTTTTAATGATCTTCAAACGATCCACACCAAATAGGCTACAAATTCTTAACTCTTGACCCCTGGTCTCAGGTATCGATTAAGATGGAAAACAACATCGCCGACATGGAAGTCTCACAATCCCCGAGAATTTTTTTTTAAAGAGAGATGACTCCGAGAGATGTCAGACAAAAATGTTTCATATAAGCTTCAGTTAGCAGTTATAACTGCCGCAAGAAGCTTTCAGACAGCCATAAGAAGAGCATTTAAAGTTTTACAATATCGGTCGATGTGACGGGAAAGAAGCCTTCTGGTATTGTATACCACTTAAACGATGAGTCAAATGACTGTTCTGGTTAGAAACTGCGTTTGGATGCTAGAGATGCTCGGGTGGTTAACGGATGACAGGCGCCCGTGTCTCTTCAGGAGTCGGAAAGCTGGAGCACTACGGGAAGGAGGTGTAGAGGAGGGTATTTGCGATGCCCGATTCGTGAAAGAACCATTCTTGTGAATCGGATCTTTTTAATGAATCAGTTGTATGGCTCGCGTGCTCTCGAGCGTTTCTTGAACAGAGAACCGTCTGTTTTGGATTCGTAAAGAAAACTGAAAAGTTGACAGTAAGAGCGAAAAGCAGCCTAATTAATTTTAATGGTCGCATACATGTTTAAAAATAAAGCGTAATGTTTGTTATTTAACGGTGTGACAGTTTGATCAACGTGAAAAAAAATGGTTTTAATATCATTAAATAGCCTACTATTTTATTAGAAACTGCAAAAAATATATATATATATATATATATATATATATATATATATATATATATATATATATATATATATATATGAGTACTTTTTATGAGCTAAATCATGATGAAACTGATCTGAGAGACGTTGAATTGCAATAAACACCATAATTAATAAAACTTAATAGAAAAACTAAAACATCAATGTGGCTATGTCACGGAGCGCGTGATGACGCAATTACGCTGTGACGTTTTAAAAGAATCTCTGAATTGTTTCTTTTGAACCGTTCGTTAAAATGGACAGTTCAAAAGAACCGATTAGCAGAACTGAATCAGCAGCACTAGAGGCTATAGGACCAAATGAAAGACGGAGTGAGACCATCTCCCGTCTTACTTTCGTTCTAAAAATGTTTCCATCCTGCTTTTTCTTCCTCAGAGAGACCTGCAGCTACAAAGAAATCTAATGTGTGTCCGTTCGTCTCAAAGCCTGGCAATGTTTTCTTTCTGAGCAGATGAAACTACCTGTCTGCTCTCATCTGCCCTCTGACGACGGAAAGACAGGAGGAGCGATCTTTCCCTCTTTTAGGGCTTTCGTTTTCCAAGATGAAGTCTTAAGGAAAAATATTCACTTAAGTTGTATTAGCTATCAAGTGTGTGGCGGGATTTAGTGATATGTGTTTGATCATTATAGTATTAAGACATCCATGCCATGCATTCCAATGTTTAAAGGGGTAGCCAATAGCCTATTATAAATATCTAATCAATTGTAAATTAGTGTTTAAATTTAATTTATAGTGTACCATAAATAATATAGTGTTTTGTTTTTAGGATATGTATTTCTCTGGCTGTACCCAATAAATCTGCCATGACAGCAACACCGGACCTCCTTCGCTGAGCCAAGTGGCCACAGTAAAGAGCTGTAAATCTCTGTGTCTGTGTAAGGTGAGAGTGTTAATGTCCATGTGTCCTGTATGTCTCTGTGTAGGGCAAAGGGGGTTAATGTCCCTATCCAGCATCATCTGACAAAAGCACCTGTCACATCAGGATCACACAATCCAGAAAGTAGTAGGGTCAATCACAAGGCCGCTTTAATCCGGAGTAAAGAGGATAATGTTCCCCCTTTCCTCCCACCCTCCCCTCAGGGGACCCAATATAGGATGTACACTGATAAATATAAATTGTTCTACCTCCCCGGTGGTGTCTTCCTTTCTCCATTTTGGTTTATCTCCAGCAGGCAGAAAAGTGAGGCTGCTGTTTAATCACATTGTACATCGTAATACATTTAATTGGTTGCTATATATTTCATTACACTGAAAAAGCAAGCTGGATTTTCTTAAGAATTGTATCTTTGTTCCATTGAACAACTTTGGTTTGGAAAAACATGAGAATGGGTAAATGAGGACTGGTAAGTATTGTCTTAGAACCTTTCGTTATGGTCATTTACAGTGCTTAATTGGAAAACAGACACTGAATTACAAGCAAGCATGAGACATGCATGAAAAGAAAGACAAAACAACATTGCGTGAGAGGAGGAGTCATGCAGCCTGTGCCTGTCCTCCCAGAGGAACCTGGTCAACTGGCACACAATATTGTTTGTCTCCGGGAGGTGCAGCAACAAACCCGTTGTTTTAAAGTGCTGATGAAGACATTTAGAAACTGGTCACACACCAGGGCACTAAGAACTGTGAACTCAGTAGGGATGTTGGATGTTGATTTTCTTTCCAAGTCCAGTCTGTCCTTTCACTTGTTTTGAAAACCTTGGAGTCTTGTTGAGTTTACCATCTGAATATAAAAGAACTTTATTTGTTGTTTCTTTGGTCTTGCCCTATTATTCTCGCTAATTAGGCCTAAGTATTAAACTTTACATGTAACTCATCCCACAGTGTTTATTCTTCTTATGGAGACTTGGGATTGGGCTCTTTTGGCTTTGACTTTTGATTTTAAATTTCATTTCTAAAAAATAATACTCTGTCTAGAAAATATGAAAGATCAAGAAAAAGGGTTGTATGGCTTTATAAGGCAATAAACATGACAAGTTAGGTAGATCCCATTCTTCCACTGGTTTAAAACTCAATGAAATCTCTCTCACCAAAAAAATCTCATTTATTACTGTCAGTTCAAATGTAGCACAGACTGAACCAGTGTATTATGAGCACTGAGTTGAGCGTAGTCTCGAGCTTGTTTTCATCACGTCACGCTAAATTTATTGAGAACCAAACTACTAATGTTATTTACTCTTAAAAGTTAGTCTCACAGGTCCTCATTATACATAAAGAAGAATTAGGTTTGGACTCTAGAGGCAAAAGGTTTGGATTCGGACTCCAGGAATGTTCTCACTTTCATGTTCAATGTATTACAGAGCTTTTGAGGAATTGTTAGAGATTTTGGCACGCCATGAATATTATTGGAACAAGCATTTCCTATAGGGCCATAATATTTGATGGTTTGTAGCCTACTTACAGTAAAAAGATTTTACATTTTCTGGAGAAAATTGGAGTGGTGCTAGGTATTCTGGGTGGTTGCTACATGGTTAATCATATTTTAATCATATAATAATTACTGAATTAACAACCACAAATAATTAGGCAAAAAAAAAAACATAATTATGTTGTTTTGAACTTGAAATCAGTTTTTGCAGCCTGTGCTGTGAGTATGACTTCCAGTCCTGGCAGATAAGTGATCAGCTTGATGGGTTTTTGACCTTTTGGTGACCTTTCATTGACCATCCCACAAACTTCTGCCTCGTAATGAACGCTTTGTACTCTAGCTTCCTAACATCCAAGTCTGAAGCTTAGATCTCGACCTTTTCAACAGATGGGCTCTTGCCTTCACTCTCCTTGCCAAATTATACAATCCCTCCTTTCTGAGGAAAAATATGAGTCATTTTGTGAACTTCAACGACTGGTGCTCTTTTAGCTACAGCACATGTGCTGTGCGGTCCGTGGGAGTCCCGCTCAGCTCTGCCAAGGTTACAGGCATCCGTGACACACCACCCAACAGATATGTCAATCAATATGCATGTGCCATGTAAACAGAGTATCTCTGAGAGTATGTGAGAGAGACTGATTGATAGATGAAGTGATAGACAGACTAACTGACTGATAAATGGATGGATGAACTACCAAGATAGATAGATAGATAGATAGATAGATAGATAGATAGATAGATAGATAGATAGATAGATAGATAGTCAGTCATATGGCTACATTTGTAAACATCACATCAGCTCCTTTCTCTCATAGCCTACTGCAGCCACACACAAAAGCCCTGACACATGAGGAAGGTGTGAGAGCTCTCCCGCCACCACAGGAAATGCTGGTGTGGATGCAGGAAGAGGTGAGAGATCAGTCCTAATTGCCAGGAAAAGAGGGATAATGAACATACAGTGAGATGGAGCAGACTGCTGACGACGCCAGTTTTCGTGACTCACGGGACGTGGAGTTTCTCCTACTAAACTTTGAATGCTACCAGAGGGGCATGCCACATCTTTAAGTACAGGAAAAAAACAGAGAGAACACTTCAGTCATAAACGCATTTTGCTGCATAGCTAAACCGCTAACCAGCTTTTTGTTTTGGCGTCTCATTTTAAATACAGGTCAGTGTGATGTGAATCTTAGCAAATGCATGTAAATTTATTTCTTATGTCATACAGCATGTATTCCTGGTATATTTACGAATCTGATTACAGGCTTGGAAATTGAAACAGGATTTGAGGGACTGGAGGTCAACTAGAATGGCAAAATTATAGTTGGTGTTTGTTATATGCTGTATGTTTAGGTTTGCCTGTCAGGGAAGGCTTGGCAACCTAGAACCTTGAATCAATGTGTCATCGTTTAGCCCAACACTGTTCTTATCAGAAGAAGAGAGAGCAGAAAATTCTTGTTATTTCAGAGACAGAACAGAAAGTGTGTGGTACCAGTCTGCATATTAACAAAACAAAGAGGTGGGAAAACAATTGCATTTTCTAGAGGTTTGTTTGTAAGGTAGCACCTCACTGCAGTCAGAGACTGTTTACACATTCACATAAACACACTCATGGATATTCATATCTATGTGTGCATACAAACAGTTTTATTATGTAATGGATTAATACAGGAATGCATTCTGAAGTAATAATTTGGTAACATTTTACAGTAAAGTTCAATTTATTAACATTAGATAATCCATGAACTAACAGTGGATATGTTATAGATTGTAGCTACTAATCTAGATTAATGTTAATTTCTTTATACGTTAATAACGTTACAGATTGTATAAATAATTTTTGATGTAATATGAATGAACATGAATTAAAAAAACCTAGAATAAATAATATTTATTTTAAAGCTAAAATGTAACCCTCCAGTGGTTGAAGCATAAAACTACCCATATATACATACATATATATATATATATATAATATAATATAATTATATATAAATTATATATAATTTCTTTTTCAGACATCAGTTTCTTGTCACATTCAAATTGGTTGTCATAGTAACGACACTAATTTGTGGAAATTCAGTGCATTGTGAGTTCCACAAATCTGAACGCATTACACGACACACTGAACCTTTAACAATGCATTGGCGCAAAAACGCACAGCTTTTAGACCAGTTTCACATGAAACATGATTTCTTGACTGCCACAAATACTGCCTAAACAAAATACTGATTTTGTGCACTTTTTATGTACCAATATTTTAAATTGGCCTTTGAACTTGCACGGCAAAAAAAAAAAAACCTTACCTTGCCAAAACACTGACAGAACCCATTGATCTAATGGCATTGTTGAGCGCTCCAAATCCAAATGCAAACTTTGCATGATGAAACAATCAGAGGCAGCAATTCAGACTTTTTTCTCATAAAAGTGAGAAGGATTGCAAGATATAAACTTGCAATCCTGACTTTTTTTCTCACATGTGCGAGTTTGTATCTCGCAATTCTGACTTTTTCTCACAGTTGTGATTTCATCCCCCAGTTTCACAGACAAGGCTTTGTAGATATTTTAAGATTTAAGACAGTATTTTAAGATCAGTCAGTGCAAGTTTCTTTCAGCTGAAACAGCCCAGACTTTCATTTTAGTCTAGGACTAGGCTTAAGCCTTGTCTGTGAAACCGGGGGTATCTCTCACAATTCTGAGAAAAATAAGTGAGATAAAAAGTCACAATCACCTTTTTTATTTTTTATTCAGTGGAGGAAACGGGCTTCCATAGAAATCCATCCCGACAGTGCTACAATGTAAAGGCAAAACAAGGCAAGGAAAAAAAAAATGTTTTATGTTTTGTATGTTAAAATATGTTAAAATACAAAATATGTGTAGTAGCTAGTTTTAAATAATTTAAGCCGTATCTATCAAAACTATCATACCAAACTATGTTGTTGTTGTTGTTTTGTTTTGTTTTGTTTTGTTTTTTCAAATTTAACAAGCATTTTTATGGAAGAGAGCACACTTTAGGTTAAAATGTATTACTTAATGCATCACTGGTGCCACAATAACTGTGTTTGGATTGCCAATAGCGACATTTGCGATCCACATCTCAGAAAATCATGAATTTAATAGTTTGTTTTTCCTCCAAAGTCTTCCAAATGTCCAAACTCAAGTTAAGCAATTTATTCTCCCACATCCAGTCATCTAGACCACCTTCACCTTAAACACTCCATGTCAGGCACATCAAATTCTCCTGACATGTAACTCACACAAACAAACTTTGGCCTGTCAGACTGGAAAAATATGCTTTGCTGCTGTATTAGTTTCCTGTTTCAGTCTGTGTTGACCTGCCCGTTGCTTCCCCATCATCACTGAAGACAGTCCACCTGAATTATGCATTCAACTTGACACATTGTCACCCCTACAAGCACACACACACATAGACTCACATTCAGAGAGATAGCTGTGGTTATAATAATAATTAGCTTATACATCTGTGATTTTATTGTTTCTTGTATTCTCTCCACATTGTTTAATCTAAAATTATGTTTGCAGTGTCGGCATATTCTCATCCAGTTATTTTGCATTTTAGTTCAACTTTAAGTAAAATGTTTCTGGCAGTCCAAACAAATTATGAGTCAAGAAGCAAATGCACATTGCGTCTTGTTTATTCGTCACACATGTATAAAAAACTTGAAAATTATTTATACCAGACAGATGTCTTGAAAGCTAGTTTCTATAGGTGTCTTCAAACCAAAATTATTTTGGTTAAGCCATTGACTGAGTCATGGTTAATTGCATTTCATTATTGGATACAATATCCCAATTAGAGTGTTCTGATTGTATGCACATCTTAGCAAATGTAGAAGGTCATTCCACGCATACTGTGCATTCACATGCCGTGGCTATACATAGTGTGGTAATATGCTATTTTAAAGAAACCCTCAGAAAGTCTCACATACCTTTAAGATGCGAAAAAATTCTCTCTCTTGCTTTGTGACCCTGTCATACCTTCTTTCCATCCGTAGCATTTCTGGCCCTCAGGCAGTTGCACTGATACTGTGACCTTGTGTGAGTGTTTAGTCAGCTGGGTTGTTTGCTGGAAGCTCTGTGACCGTGTGAATTTCTGATTCACCCCACAGCCCACCATGTGTGTGAAGGGACGGCGGCCAGCTCACGACCCAAAACTCAACAGCAGGCACCGAGGGCTGGACTGAGAAGGATTGCATGTCCCATTTCTCAGTCGCATTCCACCGGCACGAGCCCAGTTGACACACTTATCACCATATGGGCCGCATAGATGCAGAGCAGAAGTGCGGAAAAAGAAGTTTCTGAACTGGGATTTGACTCACTACAGACTGGATAAGAAGGTTATTCAGTGGTTCCTTGCATCACTTTGTCTTTACCAAGAAATCATGTTCATTTGAAGAACCAGATTTATCTTTAACCACCATTATCAACAATAGGCAATTTTTGAAAGGCCCCATGACTTTTCCACTTGTTCCTGATCTACTAGATAAGGATTGAGGATAATGAACTTGCAGTTAGAAAAATGGAATTAATTTGTAAAGTGCCCCTATTCTGGGTTATGAAAGGTAATTCATATTTTGGGAGTCCCCAACAACAGGTTGACATGCATGCAAGGTCAAAAAACACTTTCAAATATGCATTTATTTTTACCTTATTTGCTCAAAGACTCCCAAACAATTCGCTCAACGATTGATTTTTCCAAACCCCTCCTTTGTGTGATGCTAATCTGCTGTGATTGCTCATTTCATTTCCATTTCATCATGCCTGTAATGCCTGATAAAGCAGCATTTGTGAGGCAGTGCTGCTTTGTGTACAGCCGTTACCAGGGAAACAGCTATTTTTTACGCTCCAAAAGCTTCACCTAGTGGCAAAGATTGAATTTGCATTTTCATTCAGACCAGCGCGAAAAGACCAACAAGTGGATGAGCAATATGTTAGTGTTTCATGTTGACATCAACATAAAACTGCTTCGTTTTAAAAACGATTAGTTTCAATGATTCAGAGTCGACTGTTTCTTTTGAGAGACAATAACTTTATGCATGGTGCACTTTCAGATTTAAAAATTTGCAGGATGTTTTCATTCACTTTCAAAAATTTGTAATTTTCAAAAATCCATAATAGGGGCACTTTAACTTTAGGGTGTAGAAAGTGTACAAATCACACTACTTAATATATCCTGGGTTGTCTAGATGGGAACCCAGATTCTTCAAAGAAAAAAACAGTTGAGGAGGTGAATAAAAATAAGATATTCCTTAAACTTTAGTTGTTTTGTCTTATTTTAATGCTTGCTTATATTTTTATCCCCCTGTTGGATTGTTAATAGTGACATTGGTGATCTGCATCTTTGAGAAATAACATGTATTTAGTAGCTTGTTTTTCCTCCAGAGTTCTCCAAATGTCCAAGCTCAAGTTTGAGCCGTTTTAATGGGTGTACACTTGTGGAAGTGCACATCCATTATTGCTGTAACTTCATGTTCTGTAGTTTTTATTGCCATTTTGCATCTTTTTTGGACTGGGTCAAATTGGGCAGCACTCACACCATCTGCATCAGTCTTTCTGATGATAGACATTTTCTGATGATGACACAAGTATAGTTTTGGCCTAATAAAATGGAAATGTTCCGCCACTGAATAAAAATAAAAAAGGTAATTCTGACTTTTCATCTAACAATTCTGACTTTTTTCGCAATTGTGAATTTACATCTCACAATTCTGACTTTTTTCTCAGAATTGGGTAATATAGTCGCAGTTGTGTGTTATAAGGTCAGAATTGCGAGTCAGCAGGTCAGAGGTCAGAAACTGAGTTATAAAGTCAGATTTGTGAGATATAAACTCTCAATTTTAAGAAAATAATATTTTTTCCACTAAATTGGACTATATAACTCGCAACTGCGGGAAAAATGTAGAATGTAGAAAAATGTCAGAATTGTGGGATTAAAACTCACAATTGCGAGAAAAATGTCAGAATTGCGCAATACGAGATTATATCACAATTCTGAGAAAAGAATTCAGAATTGCGAGATGTAAACTCACAATTGCAAGAAAAAAAATTGTGAGATAAAATTACCTTTTTAATCTTTTATTTAGTGGTGGAAACGGGCTTCCATACTACACTGTAAAAAAAAAAAAAATAGTTAAAATTTTAAGGCAACCAACTTCAGCAGATTTTTGAGTTTTCTCAACTTGTCGTTTTAAGTTTATACAACAAAATTTGAGAATCTCTCACAAAAATAAGTTGAGCAAACTCAAAAATCTGCTGATTTTTTTTTTCTTTTTTTTTTTAACAGTGTATATAGATTCAAATTAGATTTTTACATTTCCCAAAAAAATTTCTTACCACTCACCATGTATGGTTGCCAGGTGGTTGCAAAGACATTGCTATGCAGTCGCAAATATGTTTTAAGTGATTGTTAGTGCTATGTGGTTGTTTTGTTATTTACTAGGCTTGTGCTGTGTAATTGCTAACTTGTTCTGAGTGATTATTAGCATGTTAGTATGTGGGTGCTAGAGAGTTCTGTGTGGTTTCTTACTGGCCCAAAATAAAATAAAAAATCTTTATGGTATTTTGGCCCATAGAAATGTCTAGGATCCTCCTTCAATGCAAGTTTATGTTTTGTATTCTGTTTTATTGTCTGCCAGGCAAAAAAATGTCAGTCCACTCATTTAGAAAAGTAATAGAAATAGCTCCTCAGCAAGCTGTGCAATTTCATGAAATCAAAGAGTTGGCAGGAGTCTGTTCTGATGGGTGTTTACACTCCAGTATGCTAAAAAGACAAGATATTGGAGTCTGTGCAGTAGCCGAACAAAGTCTTCACATTAAATGCCTTCTGATCAATGTGCTCTGTTTAATTCGGTGTAATTACATTCACTTTCTCAGACAGCTGTGACACTGTGTGTGTTTGGGTGTGCAACAGTGATGTATAAATAGACTAAATATAAATAGCGCAATCACACATCTCTCATCAAGGTTATCGCTTTCATTTTTTTATCCTTTTCTTCTTGTACTTTGCTGTAGTCATTTACTTTTAGACCATTTAAGGAAACTATGAAATGGTCCAATGTTAGTCAATGAGCATATGTGTTTTTGGCCTTGACATGATAATAAATTCTCAACACTAAGATGTTTTATACATTATGAAACAGTATTTTTGATCAGAGAGTGTTTTTGCTATTTCATAATGATTGAAGACAACTCCATGATTTCTGTCCAAAGGGAATCAGTCCTGGAAAAAATGTAGGATGAGGTCAGGAAAGGTCTTAGATTTCAGTGCAACCTTGTTGTCTACTTATGTAGGCTGTGTTATATGAAAACGTACTCTCTGTCCCTCTTTCAAATGCTCTCTCTTTCACACACACACAGAACAGTCATTATAATATATACATTTTCTATTTTCATAAATCACACTGACAGCAGTGTTCCCATCACACCTGAATGCAGCGGCCCATAGGCTACATTACTGTTCACTTTTCACTTCCTCCACCTTTCTTTTTTTCGATTCCATCTTCACTTCTCTGTTCAGCTCTTTGCATCACTTCCTCAAACGTTTGATACAAAAGAACTCTATGTCATTTTGTTGATTTTTCATATCCAGTCTTGTCTCTGCTGAGAAGTTCAGTTTGTAGTTAACTGAAGTAGAGCGGCAGAGGTGATGTATGGAGCTGTCTATCCATTGTGAATCTTACAGAACTCAACTCTGGACTGAGCTTCACACATATGTGATAAACACCTCTAGAATGCTTGAATTGCAATAAGGGCTGCTGTTGATTAAAACATTCACATTTCTTCCACAGTTAGCACGTTCAGATTTTTTAAGAAGTTAAACTAAATTGGCACATGTGTAATTATGAGTCTCACTTGCACAAAAAAAACGACAGATTCTATTTATTCTTGAAAATGTGTTTATATGCACTGAATTAATCTTATGTATAAAGATTAGGGTAAAAATAATACCGGAATGACTACCTTAGCTTTTCCTGCACTGTAATTATTCACTGGCGCCACAAAATTGCTGAATCCAACAGTTAAGGTCATTAAGTAGCCAATAGCCAGGTCCTTTTTTTAGGGAATCACAAATTTACAGTTCTTCGCAACAGTGTAGTGTGACTTACAAACGAGTGATTCTTATGAGCCCATTCTTTTTTTATTGTATCAAAAACATACAGCACGACCAGTGTAGTCTGAATCTCGAATGAAAAACTCCGATTCCATTTAATTAATCAAACACAAACAGCTGTGGGATGTAAATACGAGTTTTGTCAGTAAATTAAAAAAATGGATGAATGTTGCCACTTTAATGGGAAGAAAAGCCATTAAAGAATCTATTCGAACACAACCTTTGCAAGAATTTGTGATTGCATCTTACCAAATTGACAAAAAAAATTAACATTTAAAAAAAAAAAATAACAGCAGCAAATTAAAGATTTTTAATTAACTGCGTGATTCAGCGTAAACCTTTACACATCTTTTTTACTACTAGTCTTGTTCATTCTTGTTTACTCTTAAGTGTAGCATCTGCCCTGTCACACCTTTAGTTCCTGTTAACACTCAGTTACACCTCACATAAACATACAGCAGAGCAGATGGTACAGCAAATCACATTCTCTACTTCCTCTGCTCTTAAGCTCACTGTGCCAAAAGAAACTTCTGGATCAATTTTACACATGTGAAAAGAGAGTACAAGATTTTAATATTCTGCTCTGCGAGAGTATAGAGGTTGTGTGATTGATTATGCAAATGCATCTAATTTCTTAACTAAAATATGAACTTGTATGTATTGACTTGAACGCTTCAGCAAGAGTCATTGGGGAATCTCATGATTCTGCCTCAGTTTATAATTAAAACTGTGTAATGTTTTGCATGTAATGTGCAGGAGAAAATAGCATAACATGGTTTTGTGGTCAATCTGTTCATTATATTTTTCCCACCTCCTACAAAGGAAATAAAAGAACATAATGAAGGGCAGATAGATGCACTTACCTTTTTCCCCTCAGCATTGACTGAGAGATCGATCATACTGTACACACGTATTGATTAAAGTCCAGTGGAGATTATTAACTATGTTAGCTAATATTGCATCTTGTGCTTTATTGATGATGGAGCAGATGTCATCGACCAATAAAAATTTCACTGTGGGCAGGGCTACCAAACAAATGAAGCTGCCATGCATGGAAACCAAGCAGTTGGTCCGCAGCTGGTCGAATACGGTACACAAGCATTTTTTTTTTTTTGCCTGTTTCCCATCCCTCCTTCATCTATCCATCTGCCCGTAGGCCTAATTCCTCATTTGTTACATCTCACAACCCAGTTGCTCTTTCTCTCCTCCTCTTATTTTCTTCCTGACATTTTAAAATGCGCCTGATTTATTCTCTCTTTTTTCCCAGATCCGATGCATCTCTTTGTTTTCCCAGAAAAGCTCTGTGTTGTCCGGCATGAGATGAATGCAGTCACTGCAGTCGAGGAGAGTCAAGTAAGGATATTTTAGTGAGAGAAAATAAACAGTGTAAGAGATAAAAGTATTTATTGCCCTTCTGATCGCTCTCTCACACTCTCTCTTTCTGTGTATTAACAACTGCACTGTCAATAATCAAACCCCTCTCGCTCACTCCACTCTCTCTCTCTCTCCTTTACTTCTCTTGCTTGTCCACACTAAGGCATATACAATAATATATTAATGAAGATTCCACTTCCTTAAATAATTCAAGTATTTGGATCACTGAGTACCAGCTGTAATCCTTCTCTTGATTCAGACTTTTTTTCTTTTTTTTTTTTGCTCAGCTAAGTGCATGTGAATTAGTTATGCACCCCTAGTCATCCACTTAAATGTTCATATTTCAGAAGTCTGGGGTCTTGGAAACTCTCTGACATATGTTAGGCATATTTCTCTTCATTTAAGACTCATATATTGTAGCATATTTGTGTTCTCAGCTGCACTTTGGAAATATGAAATCATTTATGTGTGCTTTCGATCTCTCAGATAATTTGCCAGTATTAAAGTTCTACATTTTTTTAATCTAAATACATTTCAAATAAAACACGGTTTTCTGTTTGAGTATATTTTAAAATGTAATTTGTTCCTGTGATGTTAAAGCTGAATTTTCAGCGTCATTACCCCAGTCTTCAGTGTCACATGATCCTTCAGAAATCATTCTAATATGCTGATTTACTGCTCAAGAAATATTTGTTAATGTTAAAAACAGTTGTGCTGCTTAATAATTCCAAAAATTGGAATGGCTTTACTTTCACTTTGGGTCACTTTAATGTATCATTGCATCAACCTTACTGACCCCAATATATCTGATATAAAATTCCATGTAGGCTAATTGTTTTTAAATAATTATTATTTAAATACATTACAATTTACATTGAATTGTAAGCATGATTTATTATTGTTATTATTATTTTTATTACTGATGAATAAAACATTTCTTGAATATTGTCCTATAACCATTCAAATGAATATTGAATATTGTCCAATAACTGAAATGACTGAAATTGTTTTCAACCTTTGGGTATATGGTCAAACATTATGTTAATTCCAGTCTTAAGAGACTTATTAATATCAAATAAGCTATTATAATAAGTTATGGCATAACTGAGATTTTATCCAGAGGTGCCAGCGGTGAGTTCTTATGGCCAGGTGTGAACGGAAATAGAGGGCAGAGAGGGAGAGAGACTGATCCTAATGGGAAGTGACAGTCAGTCCAGACTGTCCGTGTACATATATGCAGATGAAGTTGATGAAAGGGAAGAAACGCGTGTCGGTGTGTGTGTAAGTGGGCACATGCTCACGCCGCAGCAGTAGAAAGAGAACTGGAATTTGAATGCAAGTTCAACGTCTCTTCATCTCAGAACATTTCACATCTATTGACCTCCTGATATCTGACACCTGCTCACTCTCTGCAGACTACACATCTTCTCAGCAGTGGGCAGCTGATCTCACTTCCTCCATAAACAACCAAGCGACATGGGCGGCACTTCACACATCTCAGAAGATGCGAGTCAGATTTGGCTCATTTGTGTCTTTTGTCATGTCTTTTTGGCTCTAATCTCAGAACATCTTACTTTTGGTCCTCTGTACCCAGCAATCAATAATTTATGTTAGAGCATATATATATATATATATATATATATATATATATATATATATATATATATATGCATTTTGTATGATCCATCTTATTTTGGTAAAATAATTAATTTTGCAGATTCTGAAAGGGGGACGTAAACTTTTGACCTCAACTGTATGTATGTATGTATGTATGTATGTATATATATATATATATATATATATATATATATAATATGCTCTAACATAAATTATTGATTGCTGGGTACAGAGGACCGAAAGCAAGATGTTCTGAGATTAGAGCCAAAAAGACATGACAAATATATACAGTGCTGGGTAGATTATTTACAAATTGTAATCCGTTACTGATTCCTGATTACATGACAAAAATTGTAGTCAGTAACGTAATCCATTACATTACACATTTTAGGTAATATAATCAGATTACTTTTGATTTAACTCGTTTATCACATTGATTTAAATAGCATTACCTTGTACCATAATCATGTAAAAAATGCAAAGAGTAAGAAAACTTGTTCCATTCATTGTAATTTACAACATGAAGTGCATGAAACATTATATAACATCAAGGTTTCCCAAACTAGGGTTCGTAAAGGAACTGCAAGGGGGGTTGTGAGTTTAATGAAAAGCTGACAATTCATTAAATCATAAAAAATAAAAATGAAAATAAATAATTTTAAAACAAACTCCTTTCGAGGAAAGTCTCTTTACTCGGTGGCTGTATTAGCAACGCCTCCGGGCAGCTCGTACAAGACCTATCTTAATGAATGGGGGAATCCTGAAATCTCAAACACTGCTCACTGAACTCACAATTAAATTGCATATGTCAAATAAGCAACAAAAATCTGAAATTAATTGCCCCATGAATGTTGTTTCTTATGCTTAAATAGCGTTTAAAAATCTTATTTTTCAGGCTATGCACATGCAGAGTCATAACATGCTTAAACTGTGCATGTCATCTAGTCAGGTTTCTATGGGAAATTTGGCTCTTTCATTTAGAAAGTGGGACCATTCCTCCACATTGTGCGTTGCAGTTTCTCCCATTCATAAGTATAGGAGTGAACAGTCTTTGCATTTCTATAGTTTATGTTTTAAATAAAACACTTACTAAAAGAGATTAAATATTTTTATTTACCTGCATGCCACTTGATCATTACTCAACATCAAAGAATCCGTGAACATTCATACAAATGTGATACTTAATTAATGAAATATTTATTTAAAAATTTCTGGAATGCCTGCATTACATGTAACTAAGAAATAACGTGAATATGTGCATTTTGATTAGTTATAATTAATAATACATGGTTAAAAAAAACCTACAGAGTAATAATTCAAATAAAAATGAATGTGTTCATTAATAGTTGATGTAATGCTGAAACCCTTCTTAAACCTGAAATGATTTTTGTAAATCAGTGTTCATATGCTGTCGACACCTGACTAATGACTGATCTTTGTGTGAATGTCCACAAAACATATATTATATGTGTATAATCAGTAGGCTATTTTAGAAAGGAATATTTAAAAGATGAAAAAGAGAAATTAGGGAGAATCAATGAATTATGAATAATTTATAGCTATTGTGTGAATAATATGTAATCGTGTAATCCATAAAAAAGTAACTGTAGTCTGATTACGAGTATTTTAAAATGTAATTTACTCTAATTACAAGTACTTAATTTTTGGAATCTGATTATCATTATGAAATAAATGTTTTTCTCAAATACACGTTGGACACAATTATTAGCACCCCTAGAAATTCTTATGAGTAAAATATCTCTGAAGTATATTCCCATTCATATTCACAAGCTTGAGCACTCCAGGGTGATTATGAACATAAAATTATCCAGCCATGGCTTCCTGTTTCACAGAAATATAAACAGGAGGGAAAACAAAGCCCAAATTCCCTTAATCATCCATCACAATAATAAAAACCAAAGAATATATTTCTGATGTGCAGAAAAAGATAATTGAGCTTCACAAATTAGTGAAGTGGCTTTAAGAAAAGAGCTAGAGCAGTGAAAATTCCCATTTCCACCATCAGGGCAATAATTAAGAATTTCCAATCAACATAAAATGTTACTAAACTGCCTGGAAGAGGACGTGTGTATATATCGTCCTAATGCACGGTGAGAAGGAGAGTTTGAGTGACTAAAGACTCTCCAAGGACCACAGCTGGAGAATTGCAGAAAATAGTTGAGTCTCGGGGTCAGAAAACCTTACAAAAAATTGTCAAACAGCACCTACATCACCACATGTTGTTTGGGAGGGTTTCAAGAAAAATTCTCCTCACTCATCCAAAAACAAACTCCAGCATATTCAGTTATCAGACACGACTTGAACTTCAAATGGGATTGGCTTCTGTGGTCAGATGAAACTAAAAAATGAGCTTTTTAGCAGCAAACACTCAAGATGGGTTTGGTGCACACACGGATAAAAAGTACCCCATGTGTACAATGAAATATACTGCTGTATTTTTGATGTTGTGGGCCTATATTTCTGCTGGAGGTCCTGGACATCTTGTTTAGACACATGGCATCATGGATTCTATCAAATACGAACAGATAAAAAATCAACAAGTGACTGACTTTGTTAGAAATCTTATAATGGGCCATGTTTGGATCTTCCAACCGTACAATAATCCAAACACAAAACTCAAAAACAAAACAAAAATGGGTCACTGAGCACAAAACCAAGCTTCTGCTGGCCATTCCAGTCCTCTGACCTGAACCCTGTAGAAAATGAGTGAACTGAAGAGAAGAAGCACCAACATGGAGCTGGGAATCTAAAGGATCTGGAGTGATTCTGGATGAAGGAATGGTCTCTGATCTCTCGTCAGGTGTCTCTAACCTCATCAGGCATTATAGGAGAACATTTAGAGCTGTTAAACTGGCAAATGGAGGTTTCAAAAAGTATTGAATAAAAGGGTGCCGTTAATTGTGTCCAATGTGTATTAGAGAAAAACATTTATTTCATAATTATATTTCCCCCCCATTTTAAATTCTTATCATCCAATGAGAGGTTATATTTTTGTGATTTTTTTTAAATAAAAAAATCAAAAGGATTAACAATGCAGATTAATTTTCACAGCCTTCTTTGATCATATTTACCAAGGGTGCTGATATTTTTAACCATGACTGTACATATATATATATATATATATATATATATATATATGACCCTGGATCACAAAACCAGTTATAAGGGTCAATTTTCTGATATTGAGATTTATACAATCATCTTTCCATTAATGTATGGTTTGTTAGAATAGGACAAAATTTAGCTGAGATACAACTATTTAAAAATTTGCAATCTGAGGATGCAAAAAATCTAAATGTTGAGAAAATTGCCTTTAAAGTTGTCCCCTTTTAAGTTCTTAGCAATGCATATTACTAATCAAAAATTAAGTTTCGGTATATTTAAGGTAGGAAATTTACAAAATATCTTCATTGAACATGATCTTTACTTAATACCCTAATGATTTTTGGCATGAAAGAAAAATCAATAATTTTGACCCATACAATGTATTTTTGGCTATTACTACAAATATACCCTTGCAACATATGACTGGTTTTGTGGTCAGAGTGTCATATATATATATATATATATATATATATATATATACACACACACACACACACACACACATTTTATATGTATATAAATGTATTAAAAGGGCAAATATATATTAAAAAGGCAACATTTCTCATAATTTAGTTTAACTTGATGTACTAAAATAAACTAAAACTGAAATAAAAATGAATAAAATAATAATAAAGCTAATTAGAATTACAATGAAAATGTATAATGTAAAAAGAAAAAAACTGATTAAAAATATAAATAAATCTATGTTAGTATCTAATAGATATACTAAAATAACACTGTTATCAACTGATTTTTTGTTTAATTATTCATGTTCATGGCCATCTCCTCTACTTGATCATTTTCAGCTTTATCATGGGAATTTTAATATCATTCATCCCTAATGTTGACTTGATGTTTGTGCTCCAATATTGGTCTCGGCTAAATGTCACATTGTTAAGATCTTTGCATGTACTAAATTCAGGTAGGGACCCGAGCCAAGATGAAAAACTAAATTTAAGCCACTGAATCAATTTCTGGTTAGTCGACCTAATTGACCAAAGTGATCCTGGATCAAATCAAGCTCATTTCTGCTCTTCTTTTCACACATCTCTGAACATTCAATCAGTACAATGATTCTGATCTTTACTGTCTCTCACATCACAATTTCACAGCCACATAACGTTCTGGAACATAAGCGAAGCTCACGAAGAGGAACTTACTTGCGAAATTGATCATTTATCCATTCTGACCCGTCTTTGCCCTCTCAGGATTGTGCCATCATAAAAACAAAAAAAGATCTCATTCATTTAACCTCTTCACCTTTCTTCTTTACCACCAGTTTCGCTGCCATTCTTTAACGCAGACAGAATATTACACTATAAATAGCTATGTAATGGTTAGAGCTAATTGCCATGTCCTCTGGGAAGACTTTAAAATGGTCCTAATTATCAGTGTAACACACTTGCCATGTATTCAGACAAGATTCTTTATAGCTGCTCAAGCATGGAGTTATCCACATGCATATTATTGGTTATTGTAGTTCTTTTGAATTAAATCTTTTTGATGAACCAGTTGATCCATTAAAAAAAAAAGTCTAATGATCTGTAAATCAATGAATCAATTTAGAATGATTCAGTTAGAATTATTTGTTATGTACCAGTACAATTGCATAATTTATTTTTCCTTTTGTGTCCCACAGAGGGGGAAAAAAGGTCATATGGGATTTGAAACAACACAAGGGTGAGTAAATAATGCAGTTTTCATTTCTGTGTGAACTGCTCCTTTAAACTGAAATAGTATTTATACATTTAAAAATAATATTTTTAGCTAAAATTAATTATGGCAGTTTTGGGACATGGGAGAAAAACAATAAATACATTTTAAATTTAATTTTGATTCCACAATTCTGACTTTTTCTGAATTGCGAAATATAAACTCAAATTTTTAGAAGAAAAGTCAGAACTGTGAGATATAGATTCACAAGACAAATGAAAAGAAGTCAGAATTATAAGATAAAGTCACAATTACTTTTGTTATTTTGTGGTGAGAGAAAAAAACAGAATTGCAAATTCAGAATTTAGAGAAAAAAAGTCAGAATGTAAACTCAGAATTCCGAGGGATTGTCAGAATTGTGAGATAAAAAGACGCTGTTATCTTTATTTTTTTAGTCCGTGGTAGAAATAATAATTTTTTTTTTTTTAAAGATGTAACACCTGAACTAGTTGCTTTAAATAGTTCATTTTTGGGTAAACTATTCCTCTATGGACATTTGTGGCAAGCTGTTGATTATTACAGACAGTAAAACAGGAAACACATTTACGGTAATGCACTTACAACAGAAAACCACAATGATGTGGTCTGAATGCTTTTATTATGTTTATCGATGGTCTGTGGCACAAATTGTCCAAATTTTATTGCGTGAAACGCTACTGATAAACCGCACTAATGCTTTCTGGACTGAGCTGGTATGAAGCAAACACAGAGGTCACTCAGCAGAGGCATAAATATTTGGTCAGAATAGCTGCAGGGAATGGGAATCGGCACATCCCACCCACAACGATGGCTACAATGCAAACAAGCAAGAAGCAGAAGCAAATCCCAGCTTTTTGTGAGCAGAGTATTACAGGTAGCATGCTGCGATATCTCTCTTACGGCGTTAAACCTACACCGCCGCTGCTATGAGTGTGTGTGTGTGTGTGTGTGTGTAAAAGAGATTGCATCCATGCTTTAAAGCTCAGAGATGATATGACTTCCGTTTGTGATAAAGAGGCTTTGTGATTGCATTGTGCTTATGAAGTTACAACAACATACAAATGACAGATTTGCTGGTTATGATCTATGGATATATCACTATTGTAAAATAACAGTTCCACAGTCTGGAACTGGGATATTAATATAATCTATTGTTATACTTTCCTTTCCTGCATGCAGTTCCATAGTGTCCTTCTCTGTAGAGCCTTTATCTCTACTGACACATTACCTGATATACGATATTCCTACATTTCTTATAATGCACTTTAACTGCATTAATGTGTCAATATTGTAAGGGAATGGACAGTTTATAACTTGATATGAGTGGAGTATCGTGATATGTGATATTCAAAGCTATTCAATGTTCACGTGTGTGTGATTGCGCCAGTGGATTTTTAACTTTAAAAGTTTTTTTTAACTTCCATAATCCATAATAATGCTTTCTCCAGCGAAAAAGGGACATATATGACATATTTGTTTAGAATAGCTTTGGACTGTTTTGCTTGTAAATGGTACTAGGTTTGTGCATATTTCTCTACTGAGTCAGAGATTACTTTTTTAGACGAAAGCAATATTATTGATAAAGGACTTATATTTTAACTGGAAGCGATAGTTTGAAGTTAAAAATGATGGACTGGAGTCATATTGTGGATTATTGTGCTGGTTTATCAGCTGTTTGGACTCTTATCATTGACGGCACCCATTCACTGCAAAGGATCCATTGGTGAGCAAGTAATGTAATACTAAATTTCTCCAAATCTGTTCTGATTAAGAAACAAACTCATTTATATCTTGGATAAATAAAGAGGGTGAATAAAACTATTTCTTTCAATTATCCAGCAATTAAAATGATACAATGCTGATTTTTTTTTTTTTTTTTTATTAGTTGATAAATGATATTATTTTCATTGCAAGGGAAAAAATATTATATTTATATTAAAAATCATTTTAAAAAGAATTTATTTTCTCAATTACATTTTTTTTTTTTTTTTAATTTACCAATAATTTTTTTCTTTAAATTATGGGAAACATAACTATCTTCAACCTTCAAATTCTGCTATATTTAAAACCTTTGATTTCATTAATATGTTTATATAAATAAAACAAAATTAATTCACAAAAAAATCCTAAAAACTGCAAACCTCATATAAAAGCCAAAAGTTTCATTCTGAGGTGCACAAACAACATTTTGTAAAAATTAGGCTCTCTGTTCCCTGACACTCATTTTTAAGAGTTTCATTATTCACACAGTCTCTGTAAAGCGTCTGTTGTTGTTTGTTTACTGAATTCTATGGGTGCCGCTGACATGGTTACTCATCCCAATACTGATGCAATCCATGTCATTCTGATCCAGCGGTCCACTTGTTAAATGACCGTGCCTGTGCTTGTTTGTGAGCAATTGTGGGCGCAAATGTGCTCCCACTCCGGTTTCATGTGTGTTTCTGTGGATATATCCTTCATCTCATTTGTATTCCGCACTGACGTTCCTGCAGGGGTTACTTCCTGCTGCAAAGGGTGAGAATGGAGCACCCTCACCTGCCGCTAACAAGCCGCATTCGAGAATAAATCACTTAAACAGCACTGAAAGGAAGGTTGGCCTTAGGGCCTGTTTTATTTATTTGGTCTCATTTGTGACTCATCTCACTAGTTGATCATGGTGAATATTAAAGAGAACAGCAGTTCAGACAGAGGACAGAGAAACTAAAAGGTAATGAACGGGTGCAAACGAGATGTTGGTTGATGCAGGAAGTCCCTTGAAGGAGCACATTGAAGCATTTAATGTGCAATGAAATTCTTTGCACTGGGAAAATAGCTTTGGATGTGTTTAAGTAAATCTGTTAATGCGGAGAGTGAGGTATAGAGTGTCCGTAGGGAATGGCTTGGAATTTGGTTAGCATATACTCAATATGCACAGACAAGACATTAAATTAGACAGAGAGACTCTCATTAATTAAACCTCTTTTTCTCATACAGATATTCATTTAAGTTAACATGCTGGATTGCCAGAAAATCTGCCTTAATTATAGCTTGAAGCATATGCTTGGTGCTGGTTTCTGCTGCCTGCGTTCTCCACAGCACATGGAAGAAATACTCATTCATTTCAAGGATGAGATGCACTCGCAAACACAAAAAGAAATAATAAACATTGATGGAAAAGATTATGTTTTTGTACTTGGTAACAAACAATCAATGTCTATCTATCTATCTATCTATCTATCCATCTATCTATCTGTCTGTCTGTCTATCGTTATATCATTCTATCTATCATTCTATCGTTCTGTCGTTCTGTCTGTTGTTCCATTTATTGTCTATCGCTGGATCTAACACACTCTCTGTTGTTCTGTTGTTCTATGGTTATATCTATCTATCTATCTATCTAATTTGTTCTGTCATCACTCTATCATCATTATATCTGTCCATTGTTCTCTCGATCAATATCATCTATCATTCTATCTATCTATCTATCTATCTATCTATCTGTTTGTATCTTCTATCTCTTTCTGGCTGGCTAGCTCAGTAGAACGCACAGAGCTGGTCTGGGATCAGCAGTGTTATACAGATAAACTTTATGGTGTGTAAGAATATAAGTATTAAAGGCATCAGGCCTCCAGGGTTCCTGCTCATTTTTAGATTAATTGTCAAGTGCTCAGGAGGCACAATCATCCAGAAAACTCACCGAGATCAACAGAGAGAAATAATCATATAACCAAATTAAGATCTTTCCCCTCCAGGATAGCATGAAATATTGAATGCATACAGATTTATGTTAAACTTTTTATGCAGTTATTTACATTCTTTGAAAAGCTTGCAGGCATGTTTTGTTTTTGTTTTTTTATTGGATTTTTTTTGTTGTTTGTTTTTTTCCTCTTATACAAACATTTGGTAATATCCAATAATACAGAATCCCTAAATCGTTTTGCATAATTGAAAAAAATGCATAGAAATTATGTATTGTCTCTTTCATTGCTTTAATTATTCAGAAATGATCTAGCATTTGCGCTTTTATAATTAAATGCAGCGATACGTTCCTGTTTAGACATAAATTTAGATTTAAAAAATAACTTAACCTATGTCTGCTTTTGTCACTGTCTGCTGTCAGAGGGCTCCTATTATACTCAATGCATAGAGAGCATTTATTGAAAATTAAATTAAATGGGTAAAACAATTAGTTGCAACCATTTTTAAGAGATATTCGTTTTCTTATGAGGGGCTAACGTTTATGAGTCACTGAGAACACCGCACATTTCTACAGGGAACGCTTGCCCCCTGGCGTTTAAATTCGGAAGTACATTTCTCTTTCTATTTGTGGGAAACGATAATGTACAATTTATGGAGCGCACACCTAGAGATTTATGAAACTTATAAAGGTCAAAAATATAAAAGCACGTGTTATAAAATAGCTTTAGTGTTCGCTTGTATTCTGGGAGTTTTGTAAACAATTTCCGCCTGGGCGGAACTCTTGATTCGTTATGTTTCAACACGGTAACAAAACAGTCGCACACGAAGGAAACATGTCAAGTTTAGTTTCTTTTTAGCGTTTCGGATGTTCGTTAAATTATTAAAACAACACAGCACAATATAACTGTAGTGTTAGCTTGTCCCTGTTTGCTCGAGTGTGTGCGCGCGCGCTTTAGCAGTAGTGTCTGTTTCGAGTTTGGAGAATAGCTAGAAATTACAGTTTTGATAGATTATTAATAATGTCCAAACCTGCAGTTTCTCTTCGAATTCTCTGTATTCACGGTTATCGACAGAATGGGAGCTCTTTTAGAGAGAAGACAGGAGCATTACGCAAAATATTAAAGAAACAAGTGGAGTTGGTGTATATTAGTGCACCACACCAAGTTCCTGCAATTCAAAGCCAAAGTGAGTTTAAAACTGATCATATTTGCTGTATCTCAAAACCTAGTGGGTTACCTAGTATCATAAGTACATTCAAACTTATAAACCTATTTTATACATGAGTGTCATTTGTGACTCTGGACCACAAAAGCAGTCATAAGGGTCAATTTTGTGAAATTGAGATATATACATCATCTGAAAGTTAACAAGTAAAATAAATAGCTTTCCACTAATGTATGGTTTGTTAGGATCGGACAATATTTGGCCGAGATACAACTATTTGAAAATCTGGAATCTGAGGGTGCAAAAAAATCGAAATATTGAGAAAATCACCTTTAAAGTTGTGCAAATAAAATCCTTAGCAATGCATATTACTAATCAAAAATTAAGTTTCGGTATATTTATGATAGGAAATTAACAAAATATATTAATTGAACGTGATCTTTACTTTATATCTTAATGATTTTTGGCATAGAAGAAAAATCAATAATTTTGACCCATACGATGTATTGTTGGCTATTACCGTATTGTCCTGAATATAAGACGACCCTGATTATAAGACGACCCCCCTTTTTCCAGATGTACCTTTTGGAAAAAGGCTTTTTGAAAACCAAATCTTTTTTTTTTTTCTCTCTCTCTCTCTCTGTAAAACATTTTTTCTTAAATTATTTTCAAATTGCATATTTTTCCTATTTTAATTTTTGTTTTGAAAGTATGGTAAATACTGGTAAAATGTTCTAACAATGACATTGAAAAATATACACTTTTTGATATACCATTGAAATAACAGGTAGCCCATATGAATTATATAACATTTAGGCTATCCATCTCATAGTAGCCTACCAAAATTTTATTAACAGTAGAAGTGAAATCTTATTGTAGTCTTCAAATGTGGGTACTGTCTTATATTTTAAAATCACTTACAGAGGAAGTTTGTTCCCATCAGGTTAACATGACAGTCACGACTGGTGCCGCTGTAAGCTTTTCTTTTTCTTTTGTTTTCACTTGCGATCTTTACAACACACATACATTACATATTTCATGGCACACTCATTTTATGTGTTTTTGGCGCCACCTATTGTAGGTGTATTACTGACATGTCAAAGCCTAGACCCCGAATATAAGACGACCGCGTTTTTTTCATATGTATTTCCAAGAAAAAAACATCGTCTTATATTCGGGTCAATACAGTACTACAAATATACCTGTGCGACTTATGACTGGTTTTGTGCTCCAGGGTCACATTTTTGAGCCTTTCACTCTGATTTAGTCTTATTACTTTTTCAATGCAATCAGCCAATCAGCAGCCTGAGAAGCCGGCCAATGGTGGTGATGAGGACCAGAGGGGCTGGTGGTTCTCTGATGTCCAGGCACAAAGTTTCAACGCTCAGCAGGAGTGTGAGAGCAGCCTGGGTCTGGAAGAGAGTGTAGAGACTGTGAAAACTGCAGTGAAGGATCTTGGCCCCTTCGATGGCATCCTGGGCTTTAGTCAAGGTGCCGCCCTGGTGGCTATGCTGTGTGCCCTGCAAGAACAAAAACTAGAGGCTGCTTTTAATTTCCGCTTTGCCATCCTGGTCGCCGGATTCCGCAGTGCCTGTTCCCAGCATCAACGCTTTTATGAAGGGCCGGTGATAACAGTCCCCTCTCTGCATGTGTTTGGACAGGATGACCGTGTAATTCCAGAGGAGATGAGCCGAGATCTGCTGCCAGTGTTTGATGGAGCTCAAATCCTCATTCATCCCGGTGGACACTTTGTTCCAGCGGCATCTTCACACAGGCAGACATACCAAGACTTCCTCAAGAAGTTTCAGTGAGATGATAAAAGAGTATCTGAGAGTTCCTGGAATTAATCAGGTCTATATTACCACTTGAAATATTGCTACATTGTAAAAACCTTGGAAATTGAACGGTCAATAAAAAGATGTTTTACACTGTTCTCAGGGAAATGGTTACTTGAATAAAGACTTCACACAAGTATGCAGTGCGGAGTCTGTTTGAAGGATATTTTGGCGTTCAAAACAAGCTAGGCTCTGTAGCATGGTGTTGTTTGCCAAAGAATATAATATTCATGTAATACCTACCTATTCTATTTCTACTCTAACTTCTTGTTTTTGTTTTTGTTTTAATTGGCCCTAGGGTTCTCTATTCTTTTGACTTTTCTTTTTGTTTATTTAAAAAAAAATTATCCTCTAACACTAGCTTTCTCTATTCTTTTTCTATTGACTTTTTATTTAATGTGTAATTATCCTCTAACACTAGTGTTCGCTATTATTTTTTTTTATTCTATCTACTTGTTTTCTTTTTACTTATTATATAAAACAAACTTGCTACGTCTGCTGCATTAGACAAACCAAGACATGTCACAGCACTTACATATTATTGCTATTTTGTTGGTTTTTATAACTTCTTTTGTCCTCATTAAAAGCATCTGCTAAATGACTAAATGTAATATATGATTAGATATTAAATATCACATTGAATATAATATATTTGTACTTGGAGTTTATTAAATAGAACTGTAAAAAAATGTATTACAGAATTGCTTTTTTAAGTAAAAAGTTTTTAAACCTTTAGACAAAAAAATATATATATATAAACAAAGAAAGTTTAAAGTTTTTGTAGAGTATCATACTTGAGTAGGGGAAAGAAAACACCTTCAGAGGCCTAAAATGAGCAGAAATATGCCATTTGGTGCAGTTGCTGGTATTTATATGGCCAAAATTATAGTATAAGCAGACTCATTTAAAATGCATTTAAACTCCAGTTGTCAGTCTATATAAAATGTCTTAGAAAGATGATACTTAAATGCTTAGTTTTATTATCAAAACTGTAGTTTATATTTCTGGGGTCAAAACATAAAATGCAATGCAATACAATGATGACAGAAATACAAATAAACGTTCATCAAAAGCCTGGTGTATTGCATTTGATACATTTTAACGTGTTAACATGATATTGATATAATATATAAAAGTGCTTATATTAATTATTGTATACAAAAAAAGTGTGTTAGTGGAGCTGTTAAGTCCTTAGGTTGTTGGAATACTGTTCTGGGGGATAAGCGTGATGTAATTCATGTGGGTGGATTTTCTGAGTAATAAGAGTTTAGTGCAGACGCCTGCAGTACCTCCGGTCTCCGGTGGGGGCGATAGTGAGTGCCTTCCCCTGCAGCTGTTTATCATTTTGATTTCTCTGTCAGTGTCTGTGTGTGCTTGTGTGCGCTCACAGGCAGATTGGGAACTCTGTGTTCTCGTGTAGCTTAAAGGGAGTTTGGCGGCCCAGGATTGCATTCGTGATGACTTCCAGATGTTTGTGGGAAGCACTCCTCTAGTCTCACTCATTCTTTCCAATGTAGCCAGAGCGTCCCCTCACCTCACCTTCCCTTGCCTTTAAATGACCTGATCGCTCACTTTTTTCCCACTCTCCCTGGCTCCATCCCTCTCTTATTCTTGTAAATGGCAATAAAACAGCTCTGTACAACAGCTCAGACATTAGGCTGTGATTTATTTTATAAGCAGTTTGCACTGTATCTACTATATGTATATTAAAGAAAGTTAACAAAAACTCAAAATCCATCTTGCTTACTTTATTAGGACACATTTGTGGTTTGTCAAAGTCCCTTTAAAAGTCAAGTCACTTCACTCTGTGGCCATCAACTATTTTCTATGTAAGTAATCGTAGTGCAGCTTCTCTCTGCTTAAAATCTGTATTTTCTGGTCCAGTTTGTTTGCTAGAGTTTGTTTACTAGAATAAACAATCTATGAAAAGGTTTTTACAGAGCCCCTAAAGGGACATGGTGATAGAGGGAAAGTGAGATTAGGAAATATTATATCGAGATGCTTTTGCTTTCCCCTGAGAAATTTTTCACACAGAAAAAAGGGGGAAAAAAGTAGGCTAGCTAATTCTATTAAAATAAGATTAATCTGAGTGAAATGCTCGGATGAGATCAGATAGGAGGAAAAATTATATTTCCTTTTTTTTCGTTCCCCAAGAAATTTTGCATTTGCTCAAAAAACTTTAATGTTCTCTCACAAAATTTTGCATTCCACTGTGAAACCACATTCGCTTGCATTCTCTCAAATGATGGGCGAGCAAATGCAGAGTTTCTCAAAGGGAACCAAAAGTAAACGCCATTTTTCTTTCAGGGGAATGCAAAAGTTTTTGTAAGCAAACCATTTCATATTTTTTTCCATCCCTATTTCCCTTTGCGAGCTCTGTAGGATTTTGGTCCTGAAAGGCAGGACATTATAAAGAATTATGTCATTTTTATGTCATCCTTTAGTTTCATATAATTATTATAAATATTCTGTGTAAATGTTTTTAAATATGATTTCGTTATTAACACCTTGCAATACCAATACCAAGTCAATGATTATATTTTACAGCTTTTTTCCCCTCTTCGTTTGTTTTTCCCCTCTTCTGTTCTTTCCTTCTCAGTGCCACGTGTCTCTTTCTCTAGTCAAACACATGGTTTTGATAAATGGAAGACAAGAGAAGAGGAGAAACACAGAAACTCCCTCTTGCCAGTAAGTTTTACAACAGCTCCGTGACTCCCGGCCTCAGGAATCCATGGTCTTACACAACAGCAGTGGTCAGGGGTGAGAGGGAGAGTTGTGTAAGAAATGTCTGGAAAAGATAGACATGAGTGGTGTATCAAGCTATATTTTGACTCTGGTGGACTATAGTAGAAGGCAGGATGATGCCAGCAACCTGTGTTAAAAGTAACAGGAGGTGTTTTTTTTCTCTCTCTCTCTCTCTCTCTCTCTCTCTCTGAGGAATGAGGAAGGTGTGGTTTTGAGAATGTGGGCGGAGCTACAACATGTTTTTATAAGAGTAGTAGGGCTCAGTAGATTCATCCTGCAAGCTGTTAAACAATCTTTTGCGTTCTCTCATCCTGAAAGCTGATTTTATGGACTATATCACACTATTTCTGGACTTTTGCATTTATTTTTGCTTCATACTGGAAATCTACATCTTTACAGGAGAATTTGGAGGAGTGATGCATTGGGAGCAGTGATGATTTTGGGTATCTAGTTTGTCACATGTTGGAGTCATGTATGTATTGTATCGTACAGACAAACATGGTTTAATTTCAAAAATTATTTGTCTTATATATATATATATATATATAGTTGTATATGTATATGCATTTATTCACAGGTTAGCTTAAGCCGTTATAATACGATGAATCTGACTGAAATGTTGCTTTATAGAGTGGATCAAAAACCTTTAATATTTGAAGAAGACTGAAAGGTACTTATGAGGTTTCCCAGAAGAGCAGATGAAGGTTAATTCCAGAAAATTTTGTTTTGGTGAAGAGGTCGCTGCAAAGACACTGTTTTGCTGGTGTGGCCGAACTGACCAATCAGATCTCAGCAGTGACAAAGCAGGTGGAGGGAGTTTCCCACGGAGGTTATTTAACCTAAAGAACAACTATGATGTCACTCTGATGTCAGTGTGATGAAGCACATGGTCCATATTTACAAACAAGAATAAGACAGGATGACGAACGCAAATTTTTTTTTCCATTGAAAACTGTTTAATGTTCTGAAGTTAGGGGATGATGAGTGATTGTTTTGTTACTATGTTGGCTTTTTTTCTTTTAGAGGGTCAGGCTGTGTTTTATAACCAGGAATTCATCCAGCAGAGTGTGGTTTGAGTTACTTATTATTTATTTCCAGCCTGATCCAAACAACACGGCCCTGCCACTTCGTGGTTTTCCTGTTTATGTGGACAGTGTGTATCATAAGCCAAAGTTCGTTTCCTGACTTCTCAACTTCCCAAACTCATGTCTTCTTTCTTTCTTTCTTTCTGAGCTGCAGGAACGCTCTGTGGTAAGACCTGCAAGGTTTTGGTGAAGAGGAAATGCTTTAATCTGGACAAAAACCTTCAAATTCTTGTGGTTTGGCTGTTCCTTCTTGTGCGTCTAGTTGTTACAGGGGCACGTTTGGGTCAGTTAGAAGTGGAGCTGATAAATCACAGACTATACTTTGCATTTCGAATCACAGCATTTAATGTATCTAGTCAATTTGTCTTTGTCCTTTTAAAATGGATAGAATTTATAAATCAGATTTTAAAAAATACAGAATTTAAACTTTTATTAGGCCAAAACATGTTGCTGATTATGTCTTACATTATTTTTTCTGCTTCAAAGTCTGACACACTGCCAAGTTTATCTTGTTTTAGAGGCTGAATGTGTAATTAATCATTCTTAGAGTGGCTGTGAGTCAGTGTGTGTGTGTGTGTGTGTGTGTGTGTGTGTGTGTGTGTGTGTGTGTGTGTGTGTGTGTGTGTGTGTGTGTGTCCGTCCCTGTACGATGCCCTTAGCCCTGAACAGTAAGAGTTTATGTGCTGAGGTTCAAGTATCAGCACATGGTCTCTTACTTGTAGGGAAAAGAGTCTCTATCGACCTCTCATCGCTTCGTTTCAAAGTATTCACTTTGTTTTGGAAGATCAACATTTACTTTTAATCATTCAGCAACAAATAAGGAATGTCACAATTTAGTGTACATAAGGTAACAATTTTCAGAAAGATTCAAGAGTAAACTTTAATTGTACAGATGATAACAAATCTAGAAGAACAGAGAACTTTTTTAAATCAAGGAAGTGCCATTATTTACTGTTGTCTGCTAAATGATTAAATGTAATGCTCAACATGATTTAGACTAGATGCATTCATTTTATTTTATCATTTTAATTTTAAACCCGGGCAAAAAAATTTAATAATTTAAAAAAAATTCAAATGGAGACCCACAATCCAAAAATGCTTAAAAAATTAGATAACCCCGGGTAAAAATATTTTATTAAAATAATTTTAAACATTTTTTTTTAAAAAGCTGCTATAATTTGAAATATTTAGGACTGTCACACAAGTTTATCATACAAAAGGCAACAATATTCAGTAAGTTTCAGAAGCTAGAAAAAAATTTTAATTAGGCCTACTTATTTTTTAAATCAAATTTATGTATAGGAAGTGGCTTTAATTCTTGTTGTCTGCTAAATGATGAAAAATTTAATTATAAACATGGTTTAGATGCATTTTTAAACTTGGATCCATGATCCAAAAATCCTTAAAATGTAAATAACCCTGGGCAAAAATATTTAATCAATAAAAAAAACTAATTTAAAATATGTAGGAATGTCACAAGTTTATCACACAAAAAGGCAACAATATTCAATATTCAAGAGTATGTCTACACAAGCTAGAAAACATTAGAGAAAATATTTTTAAAACCAAATTTATGTATATGTAAATAAAGTGCTTTTATTTATTGTTGTCTGCTAAATGATAAAAAAAGAAAAAAAAATGTAGTGATCATGGTTTAGATGCATTAATCTTTTTTTTTTTTTTGATCCAAAAAATGCTTAAAATGTATATAATTGTTATATAATAATTGTTAAAAACTGGCATCATTTAAAATATTAAAACCAAAACAGGGGACATTGTTTTTGGATGCTGAGATTTTATTTACTCAAATTTTCATATAAACATTTCTAAACATAATTTATTTTTATTACATTAATGGTACCACACAACACTGGCCCACAGATTGTTTTCCGCAACTACAAACTCTCTCCTCCAGAGGGCGATGTGTGACTGCTAAACTTGAATATAATTTTTTTTTTTTTTTTTTTTTTACATTTAGGCCATATTCTATTGCACACCTCTGAAAATTGCTGTAGATCAAAATACATTTAAACAACACATCCCTGCTAATATGTATTAATTACTCACTGAATTGACTGAAACACCTGCCCTGCTGTCCAAGATGTCACCGCAACCGGTAAAAAGAAAATGTACAGCTTTCATCAGTTACACATTAAACATATTCTGTCACTCTATCCTAATTGAAACTGCCTCTCCCTGTTCCACAGGAAATTGTCTGGAAAATAAAAGGAGCAGTCACTGGCACTCCACATTAGAATGAATCACTTGGCCATCAGGGAACAAACTGAATCATCAGGAAAACATTAGAGAGAAATAATTGTATATTCTGGTACAGTACATGATTTAATTACAATCTGCATTGAAGTGTTTAATGTATGTTGTGCAAAGAATAAAGTTTTCGGTCTCAAATCAAGAATCACAGCGTAGCTTTGATGCTTCAGTCTGAGAAAAACATGCTTACTTTCACATCGACGGAAAGAGTCTTTTAATAGAGTTTCAGAAGAAGGGAAAGATATAAATAAATAAATTCAGACTTTGACCTACTTTCTAAAATCAAATCATTCTGTAAGTGCTTCTTAGAAAATCCTCACTGTGTTACATTTTCAAATGCATTCTGGTTTCACGCAATCATTTCTGATGCTCCCAGTTGACGATATAACACCTGCCCCTTGGCGACCATGGCTGTAGACTGTTACCACGTGCCAACACTACAGTAACAATCTAAAGCCACGGTCACCATGGAGACAGCAGAGGTAGGGATGAGGGGATGTTGGCATGGTAACTGGAAATAGTGCGATCCTATTGGCTTGTTTCGATGAAACGCCATGCCTCCATAGCACAGGACTCCCCCAATACAGGCTCAGATATACACAACTGTTTGCCGTCACAGCCGAGTATTTCTGATGAATGCGTGCATGCGCATTTTAACAGCCTTCCCTTTTCAATCACAGCCTAAGTTATACAGATGATACGCTTCTGTATTAGTGATGCTGGAGCCAGACTTCAGTAGCCATGACTGTAGACTGTTACTGTACTGTTGGACTCCATAAGCAGTAAGCAGTCTAGAGCCAAGGTCATGAAGTGCTGGCATACCGGTAAAGACTCATGCTGGGCAACACGGAGACGAATTCAGCTCACATGGAGAGACAGAACAGCTACTGCAATTAAAGAGAAGTGTTACAGAAAACACAGCAGAACTCAAACAAACGTATCTAGGTGAATAAGATATTGCTTTTATATGATACGTATTGAAAATGGCCTTGAATCTGATGCATAACAGGGGTTATTTCATTAAAAAGGGCATTGGTTTGCCCAAGCAGAATGTTCTCGGGAACATTGATTCCCGTGAGCCTCGCTACCGGGTCAGTGACGTAGATGCAGGCTTGAACCCCTTCAAAGTCATTCCATTTCCTGAAAGTTTTGTCAGTTATGTTTTATTCTCCATATATTATCTGATACTTAGTGACTCTTCCTGGCAGCCCAGTGTTAGACCGCTTAAATGCATTTGGTTCTGAAAGGAGGATGTAGACTTGAGAGCAATGTCCATGGTGCTGTCCATGGTGCTGAACACACAGCTTTACTCCGCTTCATTCTAATGAACGACTTTTTTTAAATATTGTAATCCTATATATTTATTTCACAGCATTTCAGTTATATATATATGACTGATTAAGCTATTATCAAATCATTAAAACAAAAAAAAAAGTTTCCTAATGCACTATTACTTTAAAAGAAAAGTGGTGTATGAACCATTTTCACTCAGAAATTTCACAAATAATTACAAAGAAATGGCAAGTAACACATTGAAATTTTGAAGTAGAAAGACTGAAATGGTACTTTCTTGTAAAGTCTACTCAAATAAGCTTCAAGGTGCCAACTTAAAGAAATAGTTCACCCTAAAATGAAAAGAAGAAGGTAGGCAGAATATAATGAACTGACACCCTCAATCACTTTCATAAACACATTTAAAGTGTTATTCTGCTCCAAACATCTGCTTTTGAGTTTCACATGTTTAAAAAAAATCAAAATGGGGCTGAGTGAACAATGACAGGGTTTTAATTTGGGGTGCACTGTTCCTTTAAGAATTAAAATACATTTTGTGTACTTGTTTCAGCTTAAAATATTGGTCATTAGTGTCGTTGGCTATGCTAATTCAGTTGTACATTCATTAATTTACAGAGAATGAATAACGGTGTCATCAATGAATGGAATGAATTAAAACGGACGCCTACTCCCTTCTTTAACACCCCCGCGAAAAATAAAAAGATTGTGCTGCAGTCGTGTGTGTGTGTGTGTGTGTGTGTGTAGCTGAGCGCGCTGTCTCTTTAAAGGGTTACAGTAGGTGACTACGAATCATCTGCAAAGTGCGCAAGAGTGACGCAGACCTGACTTCAACGCCTGAATACACGTCACAGAATCTGTGTAGAAAAAAAAGGTGAACGGAAACGTTAGGTAGGAAGGAAATTCATAGCCTACACTCAGGAGGGGAGGAATGAGGGAGGTAAAACAAAAAAAACGACTTCGTTGAATATATCGGCAAAAATAAAACGATGGTTAGTGGAGGTACGAGAGCATCAATAGGAAAGAAAGGAGAGCGGGAGTGTTGCCATGTATAGCTGTTATAAACGACTTAGTCCTCGTTTTTCCACTTAGAAATGTGCTGTTTTTAGGCTTAGAATACACAATTGACTGATTCATCTGTTTAAAAGAGGACTTTAGGGGAGCAGAGGGAGCGTTTCTGCTCCTCTTCAGATGAAAGGCAGAAGAAATCGTTCCTTTCCTACAAAACTACTGTTTTATTTCGATTCCTATTATACGGAATACTTTCCAAGTTAGATTAATATTGAAATGTTTTCTCTGTCAGGACCTGGCAACAACGACGAGAGTCATCTCTACCGGAAATCTCCCGGTGTCACACATTCACGAGAGAGTTTACAGCGAGGATTGGGACGGCATTATACATGAGATGCTTCGCTTACAGCGATATTCAGTGATAGACTTACAGACACGTTCCAGAAATTAGCATGTGTCTGTCTGTCATTCCCGAAAAGTCGATACACAACGAGGCATAATACTACAAATCCTAGCTTCACAAATTCATACCATTTTTTTAATCTTATTCTTTCATTTAACTCGTGAAAGCAAGCTTTTTCAGCACCGACTGCATTGTCCAACAGACTGTTCTCTTTAAAGGGTCTTCATGCTGCCCACGTGCGAAAAAAGTGAGTCACACTGCAGCAAGTTTCAGGTCGTCTGCAATATGCCGTACATCTTTTAATAAACACGCATATAAATTATTATCTGGGAAATAAAAAACTTCTAAGACTTCGGTATTTGGCAACCTTCGGGTCATTTTTAAACGAACTAACAGGCTGTCACCCTGCCATTTTCAACCAAACAGTGTCAAATCACTCTTACCTTGAAATATAGGAGTCCTCGTCAAAATGCAGTGGGTTTTCTGACGGCTGTCCGTTTTCTAGTACCTCGTCTATTAGATGTTTGGCGCTCCAGTAGGATGGCTCGGTGTAGCTACTGCGTAATGAGAAGTTTTTTCTCGCCCGAGTGTCTCCATATGGGCCACTGTCTACACTCGTCACGCTCGTCTTCTCTTCTTTTTCCTGGTGGAAACAAGCAGCTCTCAAGCGCTTTTCCATCTACCGTGCGCTTTTTATAGAGATCTGATAGTACTAGTAAGCTGGAGAGGGAGGGGGACTCATTCACTAAAAAGCATCACCTACTCAACTACGCGCGTGCACTACGTCATTGACGGAATTTTGTCAACGGGGCTGCTATTTATAAAGACCAAGGAGAGTTTGGATTCTCATAATGCTCCGTTAAACGAGCACAGAACGATTATATATAGACTGTGTATCCTTGTTCCTTCTTCTGAACCTTCCAGTTAAACTCTCAAGATTGAAAATGTATCTAAATACATTTGTGGTGATTAAAAACTGGTCTGGTTTTGATGTAGGGGAGACCAGGAAAGCCTCTAACACCATCAAAGATACAAGTAGGCTATAAAGTATAATTTCATCTGTCTTGTAAATTAATGGATGTTAAATGACAGAACTATCATCTGAATCATTAGGTTCTTGTTTCAAGATATATATAACATCCACACAACCTTTTCATCTATTTGAGTAAATTGCATAGAAATATTATGACTGATCAGGTTATAGCTCTTTCCAATGTAGGCTACTTCTACCATGTGTATAGGCCACATTTACCAAAACTATGGCAGAAACACAAACACACACGCTGTTATGTTTTAGAGTTTTTAGTCTTTTGCACTTTTGAATATTATTTTTTGTTTGTTTTAATTTTATTTTATAATTTTATGTTATTTTTATTGATTTATTTATTACCATTTTGAATTAAAATGTTTAAAATGAATAGGGAAATGGCATAGTAGTCATGAACAAGTTTTTGCTGAAAATAGTAATGTTGAAGAAGTGAATTTGAGGTAGTGCCACAAATGAACACATTTTATAATGTTTTCTGTTAGTGTTACAGGTGGTAAAAACAGCCCTCTTTGTACTTCATACTAATGTGTGTGTGTGTGTGTGTGTGTGTGTGTGTGTGTGTGTGTGTGTGTGTGTGTGTGTGTGTGTGTGTGTGTGTGTATATGGAAATATTATATTAAAGTTTGAGACACTTGGCACAAAAACACCAATTTTACAGATTGCAGCACCTCTCTCTGTCTCCTCTATAGGCTACTGTCTAAGAGCAGCTTGAACAGCAATAGTTATATTATATCGTGTCAGTTTAGTTGTGCTTTTATTTTCATTAAACGTACTATGGAAATATATCCATACTGTATAATGAATAACGTGTAATGAAAATAAAATAAAAATTCTGCATTTATATGTATTATCCTGCGTGAGCGCGTGAGTCGTGATTCCTCGCGTGCAGTTCACCCTTTGATAACCACAGTCTAGCGTTTGCGGACGTCCTTTTTTCTTTGCAAAAACGGAACATCGCGGTCTAATTACTTGTGTTTGATGCGGCAGAAATGTCGACCGTCGTTCGGATGTTGTAATAAACCGATTTGAATCATATAACGCGCAGAACGTCGACGAGCTCTCTGCGGATCGCGTCGCTGAATCATTCTCGAAGAGATGCGTTTAGTTATTCAGACAGACGTCAATGGGAAGCAGTCAAAGCGGCAGAGGATTGATCAACCTCCTGAAATCAATACAAGTGTAACTCGATTTGAAATCTCTAAGTGCGCCGAGAGCACGCAAATGCGTACAACCGGTAGTCTACGTCCTCATGACCAATTCTGGATAGTGATTTGGGGAACCCTGAGACGTAACGCACGTGTCAGAAGGGTAGCTCGTATTCTCCCTCCTGAACGTGGGATGATCAAGACAGCGGAATGCACCGCGTGCCCCCGCAAAGGGTACGTCCCTGAGGAAGTTTGCAGCTTTTCGAACTTTCGCTGTGCTCATGTCAACTTATTTAGAATATTGTAGCCTATTAGAGAAGGTATTATTTAAACAAGAATAATTTGAATTTAACAACGTGCTGGCACCTCACACATTTGCGTGTTGTACTTGCCTCATCGATATATGTTTTAAGACCCTTTATAGGCACCTTTTTGCATTGTTAGATTTTAATGAAGACATTATGAAAGACCCATTTATAAACCTTTTTACTACCGAGTAAAGAGATATTTCGAAGTTTTTGAGGACTTTTGAATTCATTTCTGCATAGACACCTTAAAAAGAATGAAAAAGTAACCTATTAAACACACGGTAACCCTTTGTGTTTCGACAGATGGTCATGTTGCCACCCTACACACTCTACTCACTATTTTCACGATGAATATCCCTGCTAAAAAAAAAACAAAACAAACAAAAAAAAAACAATAGAAGCCCAATAGAAACCATCACAGTAATTCTAATGGTTTCCATTAAAATACCATTATAAACCATTAGCTTTTTCCAGTAAAACCATTACAAAATTCCTTTTTGTAGTGTGTTTTGGGCTTTTTTCCAATAGGATTTAACTTCCCACCAATAGAATCCATCACATGCCAGTAGACACCATTATAGTTTCCATTAAAACCAATACAATTCCCATTATAACCATTAAAACCATTACATTTTCTATTGTGTTTTGGGCAGGGTTCTATTGCTTTTTTTTTTCAGCAGGGTACCTGCCTATGTTAGACGCCATATTGAATTTAACAGATGAAAACTAGGCTGCTAGGGATAGACTTTGGCTGTGTCCAAAACCACATATAGGCTACTCTCTTGAGTAAGTTGGCTACTTATTTTGAATACATAATTGCTTCGCAGCAGCTAAAAAAGTATATATGCACTATGTAACATAAGTGTTATCTGGACACACTATATTTGCCATGTTGACAGATCACGTGACCTACCAGCGTCAGTTGCGTCGCTTCACTGCATCCTCTCCCGTGGCCTCAATGTTAATAATATGCACACTTCAGAATCTCCCAGGAAATCTAGGTACTTTTTGCTTACTCTTTTATAAGTACTGTGAATTCAGACATGCTTCTTTTGTCACATACTGTTATGTGTTATGTGGTTTTAGATGCATCATTTACAATGATATAAAGGTCCTACGTAATTGTCACAACTTACAACTTTCAAAACTGTTATGGAGTTTTGTCTTGTGAAAGTTTTTTTTTTTTTTTTTTTTCATTTGAACAATCAGCTGAACAACTGATATTGGTACAATCCATTGAATGTGCTGTAATTCTGTCCCTCACAGCCTAGTTTTCATTCATATAAGGTGCTAACCTGAGGTCTATACAAACCTACAGGTATTTGAATGAATCAATTATATAAAATTGCACTCACTTGGCCCAACCTGACATTAATTAAATCTACCCTTGTCCTGAGAACACAGTTCAACCTTTCTGTTAAAATCGACATTTATTATTTAGCTGACCCTTGCCTAAATATATATGCCGTTTTTATTGTGTACACTTGTTTATACAACTTTTAAATATATATATATATATATATATATATATGTGTGTGTGTGTGTGTGTGTGTGTGTGTGTGTGTGTGTGTGTGTGTGTGTGTGTGTGTGTGTGTGTGTGTGTGTGTGTGTGTGTGTATTGAAATGATAGATTGGATGACAGAATTCACAAACATATTGTAATATAAGAAAGATTTGAATTTCATTTGTCCAATTGGACTTATGATGCAAGCCACTTTGCAATATTCACACAGTATCAAACATAGCTCTGTGGTTTTGGAAATCCCGTTTCTTTAATAAAACATGAATCTAGTTGTTTCACAGACCCCTTTCTGAACTTCAGCAGGGCACTTCGGGTGAACACGTGCCTTCCTTTTTGAATTTAGAGAGAAATGCACGCATCACCAATTGCAGGAAGCTCACTGCCGGATTCAATTTCTTTTATTTCAGAGCAGAGGACAGAAAATAACTCTCTTAGACGCTGAGTGGGAAGAGTCTTTGGGAGGCTGCGTTTACTTCCGCTTCTATTTTCAGAGGCCCATCTCCTCATCAGGAGCTCCTTTTTTTGTCACCCAGCCTACTCTTTGCATCCCTCCATCTTTTGCTTAGTTGATTTCTATTTGTTTATGAGTTTCTTCCAGCTGTGAGAAGTTTTTTTCTTCTTGTTTTTTTTTTTTTTTCATTTCGAGAACATCCTGACCTCCAAATGTCCTTGTTTTAAAACATACAGATGTAGGATTATATAGTACAAATCATTAACGTCAATGAAAATGTATGCATGGATGATTTCAAAAAGAAATTTGACAGATCGTTGGTCATGTGTGGGCATATTTTGCAATGTGCTGTTTGTTAAAGCTTTCGTTAAAAATAACAAGAAGAGATGCTGAATTTTGTTATCTCCTCTCTCTCTCTTTCTCTCGCTCTCTATTTCGTTGTCACTTCCGCCCACCCTTCTCATCCTGCTCTCTTCCTCCCTCTCCAATGTATTCGCCCCCACAGAAACTGTCACCTCCCTCCCTTTTCTCTCTCCCTGCTTTTCGCGTGTCTCTCCACGTTGTCACTGTATTGTTTCCCTCTCCCCGCATTTGCAGATGTTCCTCAATTTGCTAGCGACGCCGATAACGATATCAGAATTTTCGGAAGATTGATTCAAAAGGCGAGACTTGATGTCTGGAGACAGTAACTGCTCCCTCCATCTCTGTCTCCGTTCTCACTTTCTTTTTTTGTGTCTCGCTCTGTATTCGCCGCACAGAATGCACTCAGATCAATACAAAAAAAGCCCACACCCCTCCCTTATCCTCTGCCTCCCTTCTCTTTTCACCCCCTCCCACCCATCATGTCTCTCTCTCTCTCTCTCTCTCTCTCTCTCTCTCTCTCTCTCTCTCTCTGACTCATGCAGAAATCCCTGCATGCCTGAGCCCAGTTTGTGTTTTCTCTCTCTGATTGCTAGGCTGACTTGCATATAATGAGGTTTGCCGGAGAGAACGAGTGAAAAAGAAGGACGAGCAAGAGGCAAGTGGGTTCTGATTGGTAAAACCCCCTCCACCCCCGCGTGTTCATTTACACACACACACACACACACACACACACACACACACACACACACACACACACACACACACACACACACACACACACACACACACACACACACACACACCTTCAGACCCCCAAATGCACACATTTCTATTCCTCCTACCACCCCCGCCCATATCGCCCAGCACATCCACACACACACTCACACTCTTTCTCATACAAGTTCATTCATTATACATCAAAAGAACAATCTGGACTGCTGTGAAACCACAGTGTGACCAATAACTGTCGACAGATGTGATATTCCTTTAACAAGATACATATTAAATCACTGCACTATATGCAAAAGAGAAATCTTGGGTGCGTCATCCACTAGCATTGCAGTCGGTGACAGAGGAACACAATATACAGTGGAAGTACAATATAGAAAATGTACAGAATGCAGTGTAAAAGGAGAAAATGTGCAGCTGTTTCTTCTTGTCCAGTAGTGTAATATAGTGTAGTTAGATTGTTTAATTTATATTAAATCATATTTTTGACTTATATATATATATATATATATATATATATATATATATACACTACTGGTTAAACGTTTGGGATCTGTAAGTGTCCTCGGTCTCGGTCCGATCAGAAATCATTCTAATATGCTGATATGCTGCTCTAGAAACATTTATGATTATTATCAATGATGAAAACAGTTGTGTTGCTTCATATATTTGTGGAAATGGTGCTTCATTTTATTTTTCAGGATTCTCTGATGAGTAGAAAGTTCAAAAGAACCAAATTTATTTGAAATAGGAATCTTTTATAACATTATAAATTTATTTACATTCATCCTTAAACAAATATATTAATTTGATTTTTTCTTACCCCAAAATTTTGAATAATTCCACAAAATTATGAAGCATTTAGATTTATTTCTATTCTATTGTTCTTGCTTATTTATATATGTATTCCTTCTTTTTGTCAGACTGTCAAATTATTGGCAATTTGTCTGTTATTCCTTCTTCCTTGATTGTTTGTTCCAATGATGTTATTTTTGTCTAAAAAAAAATGAAGCAGCACAACTATTTTCAACATTGTTAATAATCAGAAATTATTTCTGAAGAGTTAAATGTATATTTGTATATATTAAATACAGAAAATATAGGTCACAGACTTTTGGATCCCGCTGTATATATATACCATGAATAATTGATGTCATATTTAATATTTAAGTTAAGCAAAGTTGTTTCTTCCTCATTTAGTGCATATTTGAATAGCTTGTAAATTAAACACACTTCCTCACTCTTTTGCTTCATGGGAAGTCCAGCATTTCTGCTGCTATCCTCTCTTTCTCTCTTCTCTGTCTCACTCTCTCGGTCTCTCTATCTTTGGTCTTCTGTTCTTCTTCCTCCCAGGAGCTGTTAATGTGAATTAAACATTAAAAAGCTTTCGGAGGCTTGAGGTTATTGGGATACATACGTCACAGGTTCTATATACCCTCTCCATTTCAAACGTCATGTTTTTCAACCCTATGTCTCATTTTCTTCGTCCCTCCTGGATCTTCTCACTGCATTATCTCTGCATTGCTCATTGTTCTTGCTGCACCTTCTCCACCTCTTCGTTTAATTCTCTCATATTAATCACTGTCTCTCTCCCCGTGTGTCACCTGGACCACTTCATCCCTCCTTTTACCATCATCCACCTCTTCTCTCATTACTTTTAAAAAGTTGCCTTCAGCCAATCACCCACCTCCCCTTTACATCCCAAGGGAGAGCGGGGGAGAGAACAGGAGTGTGTGAGAGAGAGGGAGAGGGATGGATAAATGAGGGGGCAGGAAAAACCCCCTGGTGTTGTGAATTCACCTGCAGAAAACTCCCTGCCTTTCCCACCTCCGCTCTGCTCATCTGTATTCCGAGTCTTTTCTCTGCTCTCGTTCTCCCTCCTGCCGCCTCGATATCTCATCTCCCCCCTCCTCCCTTGCTTCTGTCCCTCAGTATTACTTTACCTGCAGCATAGTGCAGCAATGAAACATCAGTGGCAGTTTCCAGTGTTCAACAGTTCATCACAGTTCAGTATTAAGTATTAAAAAGATTTTTGGACATGGCACCATTGACACCAAAAATGAAGGTTCTTCGTTTCCTTCCATAGTTACATGAAGAACCTGTAACATTCATGGAACCTTTCCATTCCACAAAAGGTTCTTTATAGTAAAAAAAGGTTTTTTGGATTTTTAAAATGTTCTTCACACTAAGAAAAACATGGTTCTTTTAAGAACTGTTCACTGACAGTGTCTTTTGGAGAACCAAAAATGGTTCTTCTATGGCATCAAACCCCGTTTTGGAACCTTTATTTTTAGGAGGATGCAGTATGGGTGTTATTATAATGCATGGAAACAAGACACGTTTATAAACTGGTATTAATTGTCATAAATCATGATGTATGAATGGAATGTACATGGCACATCAATGATTATTTAAAGATTACTATAAATTAATCTTACCATGTAAAGTACCATGGTCACTGGGCTGGTACACATTCAAAATGTGCATATGTGTTAATAATATGTACCTTTAATATACTTAAATGCACCCTTTAGGGTTAAAGAAGGTACAAAAGTGTACTTTTTGAAAAGGTACCATCCTGGTGACAGTCGTAATGTAGGATGCATACTGGCTTTAATTAATAAATAAAATAAATAAATTCATATGCACTGTAAATCATAAATGACTCCAACTTGAAATGTTTTAGATATATATCGCACATGAGCACAAAATTCTTTCAGATGAAAACGCACACCTCTAATTGACATCTGAACGATGTATGTGTGCTATCAGGGAGGTGTTGTTACGCCCTGTGGAGTTGACAGGAAGCACTTCCATAAATAAGAAATTCAGACAAAAGGTGAATTAGGCTCCTGTCCCTTTAAATGCCTGGCTGATGCCATGTTGCTAGGGAAATGGAGATGTTTACTCCAACATCAGTGTGAGCTGGCTGGCTCTCTTTCTCTTTCTCAATTGCTCTCTCTCCTTCTTTCGTTCTCTCTGTGCATTTTTCAATCTCCTGATGCTTTTTTCCTCCTATATTTGCCTCACACTGTCAGAAAAGGCCGGTTTAATTTAAAAGGAATAAACTGATGTTGGTATTACTGATACATGCATGTGCAGAATTGTCGCGTGATTCTTAAAAATTAGAACAATGAGTAAAATGATGAAAAACTGACCTGAGCACATTTTAAAGAAGCCACTTAGACACTTTCGCAAGACACAAGTTTTTTAATTGCCAAACCTCCCCGTATAAGTTTTTTATTTTTAAAGATCGTGATACATTTCAAGGTTTCATATCTGTAATAAGACAAATGCATATTCTAGTCAAGCAGAAGAGAAATAAAAGGCAAAACTATGCAGAGAAATTTCTAATGAACGTCCTTGAGGTTGCTCTTGAAAATATAACAACACTGACACCTGTGGCCATTCGGAGGAACTGCACTTCACATTTGTCAAAAATGCCATACATGTTGAGACATAAAATAGTTCTTTTTTTTCGCAACAAAGGGCTGTATGCTCTACTAATTTTCCATTTTTGCATGTTCGGTGAGTTTTTTTCCATTTCGACTCTTTAATTGCCATGAAATTTCCTCACTTTTCCCATTCGCGCACACATGAACACAAAGCACATGACTCACAGGGATGACTCATAGTACCCACCTCTCTGTTCTCACTGAACCCTGTCATCCCTTGAGAGAGAGAAAGAGAGAGAGATGTAGTGGGTGATGGCTGACAGGGAGAGATTTCATTAATTTCAATAATTTGCCATCAGGACTTGATAGCTGAACCAAATTATTGCTGGTTGTGATGTGCTTCCAGTTTTTGTAAACTGATTTATGATGCCCTTTTATCGGAGCTCAGTCTCTTTCAAGTGAAAACAAAACCTTAAAAATGTAAATCCACAGAGGAGTGTCACACTAGTTTGGAGTTGGATTTTTCCTCACAGGCACTCAAAATAATATAGCATATTCTGGCAATTCATGTAATTAGCAGAAGTAATTTTGCTCACGCTGTAAGGTTTCTCAGTGAGATAGAGAGAGATAGCAGGCTAATTAAAGTCAGGTTGAGAGCAATTTTTGCAGCTATTCCATCTTGTAGTTGGTAAAAAAATAAATAAAAAACACACACATACACCAATGCTATTTTTTGTCTGATGTGAAAATATAATTATAAATTTCATTTATAAAACACAAAATGCATAATAATTACGTAGGCCTATACGATTTGTCGAAAGGTTTGTTGTTATATTTCTTACTGATTATAATATTTGATTAGAAATCATTAAAAATCACATTTAATAAGTTTTTTAAATTATTCAGATTACAGAGGATACAAATAATAACTGAATATGTAGACATTTCATTTTTATTTTATTTGGGTTCAAATGGTATAGCATAGCCTATTCATAAATGTAGCCCAAGTTCTTTAAAACAAAGCCATTGTTAGTTTTTCAAAAAAAGTATTCTGGAATACTATGGAAGTCAATGGCTACCATCAACTGGTTACTCACATTATTCAAAACAGCTTATTTTATGCTCAACAGAAGAAATAAACTTTTACAGGTTTGGAACAACTTGAAGGTGAGTAAATTATGACATAATTTTCATATTTTGGGTTAACTATCAGTATACAAAAAATATATAAGTTGGTGTTTTCATTTGTTGTTTTATTTTAATAATCGTTTTTTTTTTTTTTTTTTTTTTTTTTTAGTTATGCTCGGTTCTTTGGATCCCCTTTTTGTTTGCATAATTTGTGAATTATGATATGTTAGTTAGAAAAAAAACCTACTCTGCATTATGACGGGATTTTTAAACGCGTTTTGGCTTTATGGCTTTTTTGGCCCTACCAAGCCGCCGTGTGTTTGTGTTTTGGCTCTGACGAAAATGGCGGACGAGCTGGAAAGAGTACGAATTTCAGCCGCGGAGCTACGAGCAGAAGCGTCGAATTTCACTACACACGACGATAGTATAAAAGGTTAGGAGCTCTCTAAATGTTTATAACAATGTAAGAGAGGTAGTAGTCGAAGACAAGCCTTATTTTGACATGTCACGTTAAAGTTAGGGTTCAGTTTGCTAATAGCTAGCATAACAGTCAACAACAGTCGTCGCTCATGTGGGTTGAACGGCGCTTGTTTTGAAAGCATTTAACATCTCTTGCGTGTTTTTGCTGCAATGTATTCAACATTGTAAAATAATAATAGTGCCATATAACTTAAACCACCGATACAAGTGAAAAGCTTTTTCATTTGTTTAAAGAAGTAAGTGTAATGCTAACTGTTATACTGGTTACTGAAGGCGGCAACTTCTTGATTGGGATAATTATTTCAAAGGAAGAGTTTATAAATGAGCTGTTATCCAACGCCAGCTCTTTAACTTTATATTGTAACTTGATTATTGCTGCTTATGTGTTTGTAGTCAAACGTATATTGTTGGGTTAGCTTGCTACATTGCACATGCAACAGGTTATTTTGCTCCGATGCCATAGCAACAGCAATTTGGCCTTGGACTTTTATCAACGAAAGCATTGTATGTTGTGATATATTTCTATTTTTTATAAAGTAGTATAAATAACACACATTTACTAAAATGTATGACATTTCCCTAATGCAGCGTTACTCATCTAGGGGGCCGGGACCCACTAGGTGGCCTCATAATCCCTTAAAATGATTTCAAATAAGAAAAAACATTAAAATGATCCAAAAGAACTGAGAAATCAAGATATTTGTTATTTTTATTCATCTTTTCAATAAATTCCTTAGCTTTGTTCTTTCAGGAACCAGGATTGTAATGATTGTAAAACAATTTCTGAAACATATGTTCATTAAGTGTGGCCCAGTTTTTGTACAATGCATGTATATGAATATAAATGAATTCATTTTAGTGATTTAGTTTAAATGATTCTCATTTGCACATTCTTGGACAACCTAGATATTTGAGCTAGTCTAATTTTGACTTGGGAAAAGTAATGCAAATTAATGAAATCTTATGACATAATGAACATTTTTAGGATTAATATATTTAATTATATTATATATTAATATAATTGAGTAAAAAAAAAAAAGAAGAATTTAGTCTTTAATCCTTATCAGTGGGCCCTGTGAAAATTATTTTGGGCAGTTGGAGTCTATGAAGTCAAAAAGGTTAAGAACCACTCTTCAGGCAACAAAATATTTGTTTTTGTCATCTTTTTCTTAGAATTGCGAGACGAGGGTAAGAAGCACCGGCAACGAGACAGCAAACGTCCAGACTTGCAGCGGTACAAACCTGGTGCTGCCCATCCACGCAGACATAAGGACAGCTTAGAAGGAGCCAGCTCAGACCCCATGCACCCACCAGACGATTGTGTTTTTGGTAATGACACCAAAATGCCTGACAGCTCACCTACCAGTCCTGGATGCTCTCGTGTAAGCACTGGAGAGTTTCCAAATGATCACAGCCAGCCCGAAGCAAATCATAACACTAAAGGACATGTAGGCATTAATAACCACCAACTTGTGGATGGAAATGCTGTTAAAAGCATTGAAGGTGCGGGTGCACCCAGATCACCGAAGCAGTCAAGAAAGATGCGTAAACCTGACCGTGAGATATATCAACCAGGGGGGCGAAGGTCTCAAGTACACAAAGAGACCGGGGTGAACAAAGAATTAGATGGGGATCGAAGGAGAGAGGAGGAGGAGGAAGTGAGTGGGAAATCTGCTGAAACAATTATTAAGTGTGAGAAAGAGGAAAAGCGTAGAAACAGGCGAGGGAAAGATGGCAGGAAAAAGCAAGAGTCGAAGGGAACTGTAGACTCCCCTTCTGCAAATAAAAATGAGAATAATGTCGAGAGTATCACAGGTAAAGTCAGCAATCTCCATTTAGGGTCTGAGGAAAGCAAAGATGGAGCTGGGCAGGATGGTTCAAGCCGGAGAAAACCTTGTGGGGAAGGGCGAAGAACCCAAGCAGGTGGAGGGAATGAAGTGACTGGAGAAGACAAAAAAAAGGAGAGGGGTAATGGGAAATTCAGAGCAGGAAGGGAAAAAGGTAACAACCAGGGATTTGCCAAGAAAGAGGAAGGGGAAGGAGGAAAAGGCCCAGAAGCAGATCAGCCTGAAGGAAAAAAGCAGAGAAATGTTGGCGGAAAAGAGGTGAGCCGTGACCAGAACATGAACCATGAAAAACAACAAGGGAACAGGCCAAAAGAGAAAGGGAGACCATCTGAGAGAAATGATTCAAACCGAGTCAACTCTGCCTCAAAGCGCTACTCTCAGTCCGACATCCGGCGTCCCCGAAACCGCACCTACAGCACGAGTTCGGCCAGTAGCGGGACCAGTATGGACGGTCTGGCTGAAGCTGAGAGACTTAGAGGGGAGGGCCAGCCGTTGGCGGCACGCACTGCGGAGAGGACCGCTGGGCAGAAGGAGTTCATCCGAGGGAGCCAGGGCCGCCCGAGGAGACGGACAGCACGGACATTGTCCTCCACAGATTCGCTGGAGGAAAATGAGGTGTGGGAGCGAGAAGATAGAAGAGGCAGAGTTGCTGACGAAGCCAAGAGCACCCACAAAGGTCCTGAAGGGGGCGGAAGAGGGCAAAGAGCGCCTGCATCTAGCGGTCGAGGAGGAATCTTGAGAGTTTCTTTGGACAAGCATTCAAGCGAGGAGCAAGCGAGCCGAAAAAACCCTAGAGGTCGTGGGAGGGGCATCTTGGTGCTTCCTGCCCACACTGATCTAAGTTTGACCCCTGAGCCCGGGCCTCAGCTTGGAGCAATGAGAGGAGGAATGGGTCTTAGCCGAGGAAGAGGTGGCCGTGGAGGAGGGACAAGACGCCTTTGGGACCCAAATAACCCGGATAAGAAACCAGCACTGGTGTCAAGCCAACAATCCCAGCATGCATCTCTCCAGCAGGCTTTGTACTTGCAGCAGGGTGGATGCGGGCCGCTGCACTTTCTGGACACCGATGACGAGACCACAGGAAGTCCTCCTGTCCGACAGGGTGAGTTTTTTCAAAACCAGCAGGCCGCTGCCATGGCTTACTACAAATTCCAGAATTCCGATAATCCTTACTGCTATCCGTTATCGGCCAATTCCCCAAACACCCCGCCACGCTATCCTTACCCATATCACATTCCCTACCAAATTCCTGGCTCCAATGGGATGTATCCTGCCTCTATGCCACCTTTTTATGGACCCTACGGGCAAGGTGGGCCAGGTTATCCCTCTCCAGCTGGATCTGGTCTCACTCTAGAAGAGGCAGAGGTGCAGACCAGAGGAGAGCTGGGAAAGTTTCTTCGGCTGGCTGACAGTCAGGAGCTCCAACTCAGTAACCTGCTGTCCCGGGAACGACTGAGCCAGGAGGGACTGGAGAGGATGGCCCAGCTCAGGTGTGTATTGAATGTTGAACGTTGTGCATGGAAAAGATTTGTTTTATTAGAGTTTTACAGTTAGTAAAAATTAACTTTATTTTGAACTTGTTCTCTAACGTGTTTCTATTTCTTCTGTTGTTTATGCAGAGCTGAACTCCTCACATTGTATGAGCGGGTGATTTTGACAGACATAGAGTTCTCTGACTCCCAAAACCTGGATCAGGCTCTGTGGAAGAATGTGTTTTACCAGGTGATAGAGAGGTTTAGGCAGCTACTGAAGGACCAGACAACAGACACAGCCCCACAAATAAAAACCATGCTCATGACCTTACTGGAAGAGGTAGATATGCAGAGTGGTTTATATCCTTCTTATGAAAGTCCTTGTCATTGTCTATTTTTTCATTAAGTGAGGATACAATAAATTGGATGAAGATATTTTATAATGTTCCAAAAAAAAAATCAAATAAATGTTATTTTGAACTTTTCTATTTTTCAAAAAAATTCTGAAGAAATGTCACAGTTTCAAATAATGGCTCCTGAGAATTCAGCTTTCCATCACAGGAATAAATTACATTTTAAAATAAAATGTAATTAAAATAGAAAACAGTTGTTTTAAATTATAAATAAATCATATTTTACAATATTACTGTTACCACAATTTAATCAAATAAATGCAGCTGGAACATGGGAGATTTATTTCAGAAACATTTTAATAGGCTTACCAAACCTAAACGTTTGAATGATAGTTAGGTTTAGATGCTCTTATCCAGAGTAACTTACAAAAAGTGCTTTGGCTTTACATACGAGATTGTTTAAATATTCACTGGACTTTATGGAAGAATAAAATTGTGAGGAAAGAGAAAAACTTATTTTATATAGCATCATTCCTGTAATAAAATCAATTTGTGACAGGATGTTAAGATGCAATGTTTATTTATTTCCCTAGGGGGCAGTATTCTTTGATTCGCTGCTACAGAAGTTGCAGACTGTTTTTCAGTTCAAGCTGGAGGACTATATGGACTGTATGGCTATACGAGCAAGACCTCTACGCAAGACGGTACGCTCCTTGTGTTTTTTAATACTATCATTTGTTGAATTACTTAAGAGTATGTGCCCAGCTGCAGTAAAGGCCTTTAAGCAACTTCTAATTGTAGTGGATTTCTTGTCTTTAAGAGTTAGTTGTAACAGGCCCTTTATAGTTAGTTCTACTATTGTTGAGCACATTCAAGAAGTGTGAATCCACTTAAACTTGTTGCAGGTTAAGTATGCTCTGATCAGTGCCCAGCGCTGCATGATCTGTCAGGGGGATATCGCACGATATCGTGAACAGGCTAGCGACTCTGCTAACTACGGGAAGGCACGCAGGTGTGTGTTATGAAAAAGTGTATTTTATAGTATAGTACACTATTTCGGTATATATACATGTGCTTCTGTTTATATCACAGTATATAAAATGAATTAGCACAGCATGAATATCTTTTTCATCAGTTTAACAATGACAAAGACATCAATTAAGTTTTTGTATTTAAGTGTTTTTGTTTTGTTTTGTTTTTCTCATGTGCAGTTGGTATCTAAAAGCTCAGCAGATTGCTCCAAAAAATGGAAGACCCTACAATCAACTGGCCCTGCTAGCAGTGTATACGGTGAGAATTCAGCATAACATAACTTTTATTAGATTAAGGGTTAGAATATTAACATTTTAATTAAAAATGCTAAGACTGGTTAATTACACTAATCAAAATATTGTTATTTTTTATTATTATGAGGTTGAGTTTTATTATGGGGTTTATTTTACATATGACTATTAAAGGGGTCATATGACATTGCTAAAAAGAACAATATTTGGTGTATTTAGTGTAATGCAATGTGTTTATGCGGTTTAAGGTTAAAAAAAACACATCATTTTCCACATACTTACATTATTGTTGCTCCTCTATGATCTGTCCTTGCAAAGTTGGAATTGCCCCACTTTATAGAAACAGCCTTTGAGCGCAGCTGGCAGGCTACTCCCAGGTTCAGGAAATAGTCCTCTGTAAAATGTGCTGCACACACTCTAATATTTGGGTTGAACTGTTCTGGAACAGTGTTGTAAATACAACTTAACCACTGATTTCTAGTTGTGTCCTCTTTTGGAAGCCCAAACAAAGTAGTTTCACTTTCACAAAGAAACACAGCGTCTCCACGACATGGCGCCAGCGGCAGCAACAATACTACAGCGAGAATAATAGTTCCGCCCTCTTTCTTTGCGTATACGTTTGGGCGGTGTTATGCAAATCTTCCCACACGTAGACATGTGGGGGCGTGTTTGAATGAGCTGTTTTAGGGGGGCGTGGTCGAGTCTTAACTTTTATGAAGAATGTCTCTTTGGTTTTGAGGCTTTAGTCTTTGCAACTTCAGGGATCTTATCTATGCACAAAAAGCTTGTAACACTCCAAAGAGAAAGGAAAACTTGAAATCGCATCATATGACCCCTTTAAAATTAAAGTTAAATTAGTTCTTTCTCCTCTCATATAGAAGCGAAAGCTGGACGCTGTATACTATTACATGCGTAGTCTAGCCGCCAGTAACCCAATCCTCACAGCCAAGGAGAGTCTGATGAGTCTGTTCGAGGAAGCCAAGCGCAAGGTATGCACATTAAACAGAATAATCCAACTTTGATTTAACTCAATTTAAATATTAATGGAAATATTAAACAATATTGGGTGTGCAGATGAAAAATGTCAATATTCTTAGTGTTATTTGTTCTTCTCTCCTAACCAAGGCTGACCAGATTGAACGTAGACGGAAGCAGGAAGCAGATGGAGGTAACCGTGGACCCCGAGGTCATGTAGGTGGGCGTCGTGGTGAGGACGCCACTCGTGTGGAGATCTGGATGCGTCCCACTGGGCATCCGGGCACTTCTCGTCCAACAGGCAGTGAATCGGGCAAAGACTCTGAGCAGGATGGAGAGCTGGGAACTCTGAGTCCCAGTGATGTGAGTGCTTATGAAAATGTGTCATTTGCTCTGCTCACAGTTAAATCCGTTTGAGATGTCACCATTGCTGACACATCTGCTAACAAACAGATACATTTTTTTAAAATGTTTTTTTAAAACAACTTCCATCAAGAAACCTCTAGCAGCCGGTTACATTTAAGGCAAGAAAAATTCTTGTTTTCACAAATGTTTCAAAAAGCGGGCACAAACAGGCACATGTATGACACTTACAAACACCTGCACACATTAGGAGAGCCAAAGAGGTCACGTTGAGTTGTTTATGAGTTGCACAGGATGAGGCTGACTATGAGTCACCCATCAGTGGCAGAAAAGGGCATCATTGTGCCGTGACGCACCCGTCATTTTGGTAACCTTGGATATTTGCCCACGTCAGCAACAAATGCACACTTACACTTTAAGAAATTTGACCTCTTCCACCCCACCATTCGTCTTTTGTAAGGGTTAGCAGGTTGTTTTGAACCCGCTGCTTCAGGCAGTACACTGATTTAATTAAATGAGAGCGCTTTAGGTTTATCAGCTAAACAAGGTGCTCATCCTGTGGCGAGTTTGTCAATTTTCTGATTGTTTTGTTTGCATGTTGAGTTGGTGAATGTGCACACCTATGGAGCTATTGGTTTGAGGGGGAAAACATGAGCTATTTTTTATTTCTATGAATGATCGCTATAATTACAATAACTTTAGATAAAGAGTTAAATTACTCTTTTCTTTACATTTTCTGTCCTGTTCTTTACAGCTCAACAAGAGGTTTATTTTGAGTTTCCTGCATGCCCATGGAAAGCTCTTCACTAAAGTAGGGTAAGTCTAAATGTCAACAGATTTGTTGTAAACATCCATTTTTACTGCGTTGCCTTACTTTTAATTTGAATTTTGACCTTAGGTCCCACTTAACTTTTAGGTGGCCTTAACTACTATGTATTTACATTTAAATTAATCATTTGGTACAATGCACTTATTGCGTACATGCTTGTTTTTATATTGTACTTGCAAAAAAAATACCTGCATGTAATTACACTGTTAACCCATCCCTAACACCTGAACCTAGCCTTAAACCTACCTATACCACCAAACCTGTCCCTAACCTAAGTACGTTGTACCTATTTTTTGATGCAAGTACATAGTAGTTAAGGCCACCTAATAAAAGTGGGACCAAAAATCATCTAGTCTAATCATATTGATTTAAGAAGAGATCCTAGAGTATTTATAGCAAGCAGCTCCTGAAAGGGATTCTTTTGGATCAGAGCCTGTCAATTTACTAACTAACTTTACAATTTAGCACTAACTAAAAACATATTTGATTGGAATATATATTTGGCAGGTGTGTTATTCAGATATGTAATTCATGTTTAAAAAGACTTGTTCTTGGAAGATTTTAGATTTTCTACTAAATATCAAAATTAAATTTTTGATATTTTTTATATTGTATTAGAGCTGCACAATTAATCATTAAAAGATCACAATCTCGATTCAAACAACCATGCAATCCCATTTTTAAATGACAACAATTCACCAGTGTCTATTAAATCTTTGCTGACACAGAGAGCAGACATTTACCATGTTTGGGTAAGAAACAGCTTCACAAACAGTCTTTTGTACTACACAGTATTATTTCTGTCTTTCAGTTATCCATATCATCACAGAAATACTGGAATGAGTTTATAGTTAATAAAGTTAAGAGTTAATCTGAAGTTTATAGTTCAGATTACAAACATTGATGTCTATCGATAGCGACCAAAATAGATCAAATTACCCTAACTGTTGCTTCAAATAACGTTTGTCAGTTGCGTTCTTTCGCCATTGTCATTGAATCATTCAATTATTCAAGAGATTTGTTCAAAAACGCTGATTCATCCAGTAATAAAACAAGTGAAGTATTTATGAGTGAGTAATTGAATCACTCACTCAAACCACTTTTTCATAATTTTAATATTAAAAATTGGTGTGTTAAACATTATATTTTAAATACATATATATATTTAAATATTTACTAATTCATTCAAATCAGTGAAACACTTTTAAATAGACTGCAGCAATAATATTTTGTCCCACATTATTTCCTTTAGTTCAGAATTGTGGGAGAATCGTGATCTCTATCTGAGACAAAAAAATTGTGATTCTAAATTTATCCAGAATTGTGCAGCTTTATATTGTATGGAAAATATTGTTACATTTTTGTATATGATTTTTTTGATTGAAGTTTTATTGTTACTATGATTATTTAAATGTCTACTCTGAGCTGCCATGGAAATAGCCTTTGCTGGTGATATGGCATTAAATAAATAAACAAACAAATAAAAAAAAACATGACAGGCTGATAATTACCACAGAAAGTGATTTTGATTGAGAATATTTTTTACTCATTTGCATAATGTGTTGTGATTGGTCCTCAGGATGGAGAGTTTTCCTGCTGTAGCCAGTCGAGTGTTGCAGGAGTTCCGGGCCCTCCTCCAGCACAGCCCCTCCCCCCTCGGCAGCACACGCATGCTGCAGATCATCACTATTAACATGTTCACCATCCATTATGCACAGATCAGAGGTAAAGATTCAAAATTATCAGTGGCCAGAGATCCTGTCTGGTCCATTGAAAAGAGTCTCTCTTGCTTCTCACTTTGCTGTGCCTCTCACTATTTCTCTCTTTCTCTAGCTGAAGGGCAGGGTGAAACTCGGTCTGTGTTAGAGGGGCAGACCATATCTCTTGGTTTAGCTATGTTTGGTCTCCTTGTGCAACGTTGCACTGAACTTCTAAAAGAAACACCTGCTGGTGAGTCGACAATGGCTGTTTCACTAGTGTGCTGTCTACATAGACGGCATGAAGTCACTCTCAGTATTTTTGACTCCTATGAAGCTTTGTCTAATTGTTTGCTTCCCTTTTGTCTCTGTCAGAGCCTATCCCAGCAGAAGAGCTGGAGGAGTTTGATGAAATGGACGATGAGGAGGGGATGGTGCGTGTGTCTGTTTTCCCTCCTGACCTCAGAGAGCTGCTGCCCAGCATGAAGGTCTGGTCCGATTGGATGCTCGGCCACCCAGACAAGTGGAACCCTCCTCCCTGCAGTGTTCAGTGAGTCCTGCTCGCGTTACGTTCTCAGGGCCGTGTTGAATTGAATCTGAGCTGTAGTAATGTGGTACTCTGTGTTTTTCTAGGGAAGGTCCAGATGTGTGGCAGTGTCTTGCAGATCTGTGCAACTCTTTGGCCCGCGTGTATCACGGCGAGGTTCTGCTGTATAAAGCTGATGTGGATGGAGAAGGAGATGAGGAACTCAGAGTCCTACAGCTGGAGGAGGACAAAATGCTCTCTGGCTTTGTCCCGCTCCTTGCTGCCCCACAGGAAGCTTGCTATATAGACCAAGGAACTGATGGGGTCAGTAACGTACTTGCCTATGTATTGTATTGTCAATATTAGGGCTGTCAATAGATTCCATATATATATATATATATGTGTGTGTGTATATAAAAATGTATACAGTATCTCACAGAAGTGAGTACACCCCTCACATTTTTGTAAATATTTTATGGCTTTTCATGTGACAACACTGAAGAAATGATACTTTGCTACAATGTAAAGTAGTGAGTGTACAGCTTGTATAACAGTGTAAATTTGCTGTCCCCTCAAAATAACTCAACACAGCCATTAATGTCCAAACCGCTGGCCACAAGAGTGAGTACACCCCTAAGTGAAAATGTTCAAATTGGGCCCAAAGTGTCAATATTTTGTGTGGCCACCATTATTTTCCAGCACTGCCTTGACCCTTTTGGGCATGGAGTTCACCAGAGCTTCACAGGTTGCCACTGGAGTCCTCTTCCACTCCTCTATGACGACATCACAGTGCTGGTGGATGTTAGAGACCTTGTGCTCCTCTACCTTCCGTTTGAGGATGCCCCACAGATGCTCAATAGGGTTTAGGTCTGGAGAAATGCTTGGCCAGTCCATCACCTTTACCCTCAGCTTCTTTAGCACGGCAGTGGTCGTCTTGGAGGTGTGTTTGGGGTCGTCGTCATGTTGGAATACTGCCCTGCTCTGCTTCAGTATGTCACAGTACGTGTTGGCATTCATGGTTCCCTCAATGAATTGCAGCTCCCCAGTGCCGGCAACACTCATGCAGCCCCAGATCATGATACTCCCACCACCATGCTTGACTGTAGGCAAGACACACTTGTCTTTGTACTCCTCACCTGGTTGCCACCACACACACTTGACACCATCTGAACCAAATAAGTTTATCTTGGTCTCATCAGACCACAGGACATGGTTCCAGTAATCCATGTCCTTAGTCTGCTTGTCTTCAGTTTGCGGGCTTTCTTGTGCATCATCTTTAGAATAGGCTTCCTTCTGGGACGACAGCCATGCAGACCAATTTGATGCAGTGTGCAGCGTATGGTCTGAGCACTGACAGGCTGACCCCCCCACCCCTTCAACCTCTGCAACCTCTGCAACCTCTGCAACCTCTGCAGCAATGCTGGCAGCACTCATACGTTGATTTCCCAAACACAACCTCTGGATATGACGCTGAGCACATGCATTCAACTTCTTTGATCGGCCATGGCGAGGCCTGTTCTGAGTGGAACTTGTCCTGTTAAATTTAACACACCTGCTCCCCATTCACACCTGACACCTTGTAACACTAACGAGTCACATGACACCGGGGAGAGAAAATGGCTAATTGGGCCCAATGTGGACATTTTCACCTAGGGTTGTATTCACTTTTGTGGCCAGCGGTTTAGACATTAATGGCTATGTTATACAAGCTGTACACTCACTGCTTTACATTGTAGCAAAGTGTCATTTCTTCAGTGTTGTCACATGAAAAGATATAATAAAATATTTACAAACAAGGGAGGGGTGTACTTCTGTGAGATACTGTGTGTGTTATATATATATATATATATATATATATATATATATATATATATATATATATATATATATATATATATATATATATACATATATACATATATACATACATATATACATGTGTGTATATATATATATGTATGTGTGTGTGTGTTTATTTATTTTTTTATTTTTTTTTTTTAAGTAGTCCATTCAGTCCATTATCGCCTGCTTGGTGGAAAATATATAAAATTTAGGACTAATAGATTACAGTAATTTGTAATTTCGTTTTTTTACTATTTTCTTTTCTTTTTTTTATTCTAATTTTCCAAAATGTTTTATATTTTAGTTAAAATTCTGTCTATATTTAGTTAAATAAATAAACGATTTATTTTAAATTCCAGTTTACTACAATTGACCTTTTTCATTTTGTGTTTTATATTTTTATGTAGTCCATTCAGTCTATTACGGCCTGTTTGGTGGATAATACTAGGGCTCTCAGTAGATTAAAATAATTGCTATTTATTTATTATTTCTTAATTTTGCCATTTTTTAAGACTTTTTTTTTTTTATTTTTTTTTATCCTAGTTGCTAAAATTGGAAAGTGTATTTTAAGATTTAATTTTAGGTTTTTTTAGTCCATTCAGTGTTAATGTATTAATTCGTCTTTTAAGGAAAGAAAATGGTCAATGATAATCGAATTCTTCTATGCAAAGCTGCAAATGACTTGTTAAAATCTTGATTTGATTTGTTAAATTAATTAGCCAACTTTTTCATCATTTGCTAATAAATGAGAGCGGGTATGTGGTGATGTTCTTATTCCGATCAACCATACAAATCACACAGAATTGAATTAGGCTGAATTAAGTCCAAATTAATTTGCATTTTATAATATTAAACATTTAACCTAATAAATCAACTAAGCTGCTGTAGTTATCTCAAATCTGAATGATTGTTTTTATTTGTAGGCTATAGCAGCGGACTGTAAGAGAGTGACCGTTCTGAAGTACTTCCTGGAAGCTCTGTGCGGGCAGGAAGAGCCGCTACTGGCTTTTAAGGGAGGAAAGTACATTTCCATGGCAACACCTCCTACACCCAGCGTAAACACAGAGAACAAGGCTCAAACGCAAGAACAGGTACAGCGGATCTCTCATTACCGGGATGCATTTTGCTTTTCCTCAAATCTGAGACAATTGTTTTTCCAGTAACTCACCCAACAGAGAGTGTGGTTAACAGAGCACTGCTACTTCCTCTGTTTTCTCAGGAGGATGATGTCATTGTGGAGGAATCGTCTCTCTCTGCATCAGAAGGGGAGATTGATGGAGAGATGGAAGGAGACGGAAGTGAGGATGATATCAGAGAGCTGAGGGCACGGCACCACGCTCTCACACACAAGCTGGCACAGCAGCAGAAACGGCGGGACAAGATACAGGTATCTCCAGATGCCATCTTTATCTGTACATCTTGTCTACTTTTAAACCAGAATATTTCAAGTTAATGACATAGAGCTGAGCAAGTATCCGTTTCTGTCTTCCAGGCTGTTCTGCAGACGGGTGGGCAGCTGGAGATTGAGATCAGGCCGTTCTATCTAGTCCCGGACACAAACGGCTTCATAGATCATCTGGACGGCCTGAGGAAGCTTCTGGCCTGTGGGACGTACGTCCTGGTTGTGCCTCTTATTGGTGAGAGCCTCTTTGATAATTAAAATACACACACGTTTCACTCTTCCTTTGTTTAATGTTTCTATGTCTTTGTGACAGTGATCACCGAGTTGGACGGTCTGGCTAAAGGACAGGACAGTCGTGAGGGGGTTGGTAATGGTGCCCATGCCCGACAGGTGCAGGAGAGAGCCAGAGCAGCAGTCATGTTTCTGGAGAAATCGTTTGAGTCTAGAGATCCCTGCATCAGAGCGCTCACCAGCAGAGGAAACACACTGGAGTCCATCGCCTTCCGCAGTGAGGACACTTCTGGACAAAAGGTATGTGTGTTTCTTCTGGTTTGTGGAAGAATGGTGGTGGTAAAATACAGAGGATTGTGTCGTTTCACACTTAGTTCACAATCCCATTCTGTTACTCTCCCCGCTTCGAGGTTCTTTTCATGTTTTATTTGGATCTGAACCACGGCAAGTTTGTCATTATCTTCACTGCTCAAGGCAGCTGTTTGTCATCAGTAGTGGTTCACGTCTGCAAAATTTAATACCAAATATTTGGTATTAAGGACTGCCTTAATACTGCCTTATTACAAATAGGAAATAGTTCTGGACAGCTAAATAATTAATTTAGTTTAGTGAAGTCCAAATCATTGATGCCGTTAAAATTATTTTATTTTATTCAAAGAAGTCATTATTTTGACTATCAGCTATTTAAATACTTAGTTTAAAATGTTAAATGCTGTTTTCCCACACAATTTCTCACAAAATTGATCTTTAATTCATTTTTTGAATTCATACAGTATATGCACCACTGTAACAATACATATTTATTTACTGATATATTTTACCAGAAACAGTTTTGCTTTGTTTAGTGAAGTTCAAATCCTTGATGCCCTTAAAATTGTATTTTATTGTTTGTTTTTGGGGTTTTTTTCCAGTCAAAGTATCATCTCAGCTGTTTAAATTTGTGTTGCCAATTAAATACAAAATGCTTTTTTTAATGATTTTATGCACCAGTGAAACACTGATCATAAGTTATAAATATAAATCTAAATAAATAACTTGCATTTACTTCTATCTTTTTCAGAATCATTTTACTTTAGTGATTACACAACTGAATTTGAACAGTTCAAACTAATTCTTAACTGGCAACTGAATTTGTCAGCTCTAAAGCTACTTTTGATACTGAAGTTAAAATCGGAGATGCTTTTAAGACTCTCATAAGTAACACGACAGATAGACTGAAGAATTAGTCTAACGATGATCTTCAGGGAACATACGACTCGGATACGGCTTCATGGTGTGCACCCAAGTTCAGATAATGGCTTCCACATCAACCAGCAACTCTAGTGTGAAAAATCCATCGAAGTTCAGAAAAGTTCAGTGCACGAGGCTTTAAACTCTATTTTAAATTCGCCCACTCATTGTGCGTCTCTCTGTCTCCCCAGGGCAACAACGATGATGTCATCCTGTCCTGCTGTCTGCACTACTGTCAGGACAAAGCCAAGGACTTCATGCCTGCTGAGAGAAGTCAGTTCACTTACTTCTACTTGTTAGTGGCAATTCAAACGGGACGCACTTTTGCATTACATCTGAATTTGTTTTTAATTATCAATCCATTTACACAGTTTTACGGCATTAGACTTTATGATTTTAAAGAAATAGTTAATGCAGAAATGAAACTCAGGCCATCCTAGATGTGGGCTGCACAACGATTAATCGCATTCAAAATAAAAGTTTAAACATGTAACAGTAAAAACATGTATGTGTGAGTATTTATACACAGTACACACACACATAGTATGTAAACATGAACTTTTATTTTGAATGCAATTTAATTGTTTCACAGCCCTAGATGAGTTTGTTTCTTCATCATGTTTTGCATTCTCCAGATGGGCCGGTGAGGTTACGCAGGGAGGTGGTCTTGCTCACGGACGACCGCAATCTGCGAGTCAAAGCTCTCACACGCAACGTGCCAGTCCGGGACATCCCAGCATTCCTGATCTGGGCTAAAGTAGGCTGAAGCGCAGAACTGACCTACCGCTGTACAAACCAATCATCCTCCACTGCAAAAGTTGGAGATGAAGAAATGATGTCACACAGAGAAGATGAATATTAAGGGGAGAAATACTACAAGCTTTTTGTCAAACCGACAAAAAAAAAGAGCGGAGTGACACATCAAGCCACTTTACAAGAAGAAATGAGGATTTTCCCCTTACAACGCTGCGTGCATAGGCAACCGCTTACTTCTGAGGGTGAGATAGACACGATTGGAGGGGGTTGAAACCAGCTTAGCTGATTCGGGGGTTGATTAAAAGCCAGGATGAAGAAGATGCACGCTAGGTGTACGTGTGTGAGCGAGAGTGTCAGCTTGTAGTGTTTGTGTGAAGTCACACGTGCTGCGGATGAGCTCATTCCAAGTGCTTGGGCCGCTCTCAAAGGGCCTGCGATGAGGCGAGAGCTCCAGTAGGGGGGCAGCGTGAGGCGGTCTCACCTTCCACTTCAGCGGCCCACGAGGCCCTGATTGCGTTTTCATCGCTTCAGTGCATGCTTGGTTTGCTCTGAGCATGATTGTTTTAAAGCTCTTATGATTTTTACCTGCTTATTTAAGTTTGCATTGCATTTTTGACTTCAGTTTGGACTGTCAGGTTCTTGTTTTCATTTAGGTCACGTGGTTTAGTTGTAACATCCTCATAACTGTCTGATCTTCTGTAGTAGCATCTTTAGAAGTGTGTGAATCCAAGTCAGAATGTAAGACTAACGTGAGTGTCGAGTAATGAATCTGTCATCACAGTAGTTTTAATACAGACTAAAATGAGGCTTTCAACACATTGTCATTGCTGAAAATTAACCACAAACTTTCTGTCTCTAAATGGAAATCAGCATTTTTGAGGTCGCGCTAACAGAGAACGGTTTCCTTTCCCCCCACAACCATCAAGAAAAAAATGCATCTAAAAAGCGTATCTTGTTCACATTTTAGTCTTGGAAATGTTTTCAGATGTTCTGTGCAAATTATTTTCACATCTGTATTAAGTCGAGTGGTTTGTCTGTGCTTGTGTATTTTTTTTTTTTCCATTTCCAAAGCTTAAGTATTGTAGTTCTAATGGGACCTGGTATGTCATCTTCTTACAGTCTTATTGTTTTAATGCAAAAAAAAAAAAACATCCTCCCCTTTCTGTTCTGTGGTAAGAAAAAGCAGCATCTGAATTATTCACCTCTGATTACAAGTCTTCCTAATTTGTTTTTAAGTGTTGTGGATTTAATTAAAACTAATTTCTGCGTTAATCATTTGTATTGTTTGGCCTTTGCTGCTTTAGATGTCACTGTTTTATACTGATTACAGGTTTAATGTCACTGCATTGGAGCAATTTAACCCCATAATTACAGTGCTTATTTAAGATCAACCTCGTGTTTTCATCTGATGTCATTGGAGATCGAAGATCAGCACTGACAACTTTGTGTGAATTAAAGTCAAAGGTTAGTTGACTGGTTTCAAACATGGCAGAAGTTTTTGGTTTGGTTTGTTTTTTTTCCCCACCAAGCAGTGCACTAGGATTTTTTCCTTTTTTAATCTAAGGAAGTGAGCATTTATGTAACAGTAGTTAATTGTAGGTTTTGATGTAAATCTGAAATGGCTTTTCTAATTACCAGCCCTAAGGCTAACAACTGAATACCCTGCATTTTCAGGACTTTAGATGAGGTCACTTGAGTTTCTTAAATTAGTTTAACCTAAAAAGAAAATTCTTACCCAAAACTTTTTCCGTTATTCCTTTGTTCATGTCAAACTCAATCACATGCCCTCAGAGTGCTGAATTTTTTTTATTAAGTCTTAATTCTATAATGCATACATCGAATACTTGTTAAATCTGCAAAGTACAAACATTAAATTGAATTAGACAAATGGAAAATCTGTGCAAACTGTTCAGACTTCAGAAACATCTTAAAATATAACATCATGAACCAAACTGGCCTGCAGGGTAAGTACAAAAAAAGCTGAAAATTCTATACAATTTAAAGAATAAAAACCAGAAAAAGAAACAGGTCCTATATATGTTTGGTATTCAAATTCCAGTAATATATTACATATACATGAGGGAGTAAGTGATTGATTAGTGAGTTCCTTGATATTAAAATGATCATATTTGGCATAATCACCATCCTTGCCTGTAGAAATGTTCATAAAGACAATCATGTCCTCAGAGAACTAGCACGTGACTTCCAGCAGATGCAGCAGCCTATCGGGAATTATTTTTACACGCATGGCAGATTTCAGTATGATGTTGCTATGGTTAGGTCAGCTCAAGTTCTGCTATAGAGAGGTCACGACTAAAGCAGTAAATCATTGCGCCTTCATTGCTTTTCACATTAACATGCAATAACATAAATCGAAAATTCTATAAAACTATAATTAAAAAAAAAAAAAAAAACGTGATTCGATGACTTCCATGAGCATCGACTCTGAAATGATGAGATTCAGAGACAGTCTTAAACATTAACACTCATATCTTGCTGACGCAGAGAAATGCATGTATTTCAGTCACACAAAGCTTCCTTATGAGGTCAGAGTCCTCCAGTGCAGCTGTAAACAGACCTCATTGAATAACAGAAACAAAACTATACATCAACATGTGGAGTAAAACTTCAGCTGTCTTCAAACTTAAACTGAAGCTGGCAAAAGCTAACATCTTGGCCTGAGTTCCTTCTGTAAAAAAACAGCTGAGCTGCGTGTGCTACACAACCTGGCAATCTTAAGTGTGCTTTACTGTCACGATTCACCATCTGCTGCCAAATTTAACCCTCATTTGAAGGCACAAAGCTGATAGTATAATGCTTAGGGGCATGAGGTTTGGAAAAAATGAAAACATTTAAATGCAGCGAAAAAAAAAAATAGTGTTAATGAATGGGTAGAGGTGTCAAATTTGCTGGATATCACTGAATACTGAATATAGAGTTTTCCACAAATAGAGCACATTAATGTACAGATCTAGAAGGAAAGTATTAAACACCTCATTGCACTTTCTTCTGAATAATATACTTGAGAAACTCCTAATAGCTGAGGTTGAAGCTGCTGTGTAGTGAAACGTAACTTAATTGAACATCACATTCTAATCAAATACTGCAATACACTTTTCATGTTCATTCAGATCCGTAAACATCAGCATTCCACTCAAATCTTGGGTGGCAACACCTGCCTGACTTTTTTGGTTTACAAAAATGAAGCCGTCCCAGAGATAAACCAGTATAAATACATTATACACTGGACAGAGCAACCTGAAGGTCATTTTAGGGTATTTTGGTCAAATAAATGTGCATGTTTGGAGAAAAGAAAGTGTGTTAGTCACAACATCATAAAGCCCAGTGAAAGAGCCGTCGAGTCGAGTTGAGTGGATGTTTTTGGTGTGAAGAGCTTGAGAGTCTGTGAATCCACCACAGCGACACGCTGCAGGTCGTTTCCATATGAGAGAATGCTGCTGCTAACCTTAAGGCATGATATCTGAGGACTGTGCGCTCTTTCACACGAGGTCTCATGACAACAGTACTCTCCAGAGAGGAAAACATCCTGGTGCCTGTGAGCAAAGAGAAAACAACTTTGGTGCAAAGATAACTAGAACTTTTAATTGTAATCTTTCAGAAAAGAGAAATCCATACAACTGATGATGATGATGATGATGATAACAACAGAGAGGAAGGATATAGCTGAAATCACTCTCAGAATATTTTTTTCTCCAAGTAATGAACACTGAAAATTAAACTATTAAGAAACTATTAACTGCGACTTATGCTATAAACTACTCACTTATGCTAGTAAGTTTAGGTATTGGGTAGAATTAGGGATGTAGAATATGTGCTTTATAAGTACTAATAAACAGCCAATATGTTAATAGGCATGCTAATAAGCAACTACTAGATAAGAGTGAGAATTGGTCCCCATACCAATGTTACAGTTACAGATAAATGTGTTACAGTTTATTATTATGAAAAAACAAAACTTTATATGAAATATATTTTCCAAAACTTGCAAAAAAAAATAAAAACCCTGTAAAAAAAAAAAAAAAAACTAAAAAAAATAAAATAAAAGCTATAAATCCAAACTAGTTGTGTTCCAAATTTGAGGTTGATATCTTAAAATATGAGCTTTCAGTAAAAATTGTTTTGGGTGCAGTACCAAATATTTCTACTAGATGAAATCTGCTTCCCACTCGTTTCCAATTTTCAACCGCGAATGATACAGGAGTGTCTATTTTTTCACAACCATTTAACCTTTTTGAATTATGTTCATGATTTTTTTCCCCCCCAAAACCTTTAGCAAATTTCCAACCATTCAAGATGAAGTAAAAAAAAAACAACAAAAAAAAAACAGAAAACCAAAATTTGTCGGTCAAACATGAGCCTGAGCATCCACGTCCATATTAGCATCCACACCAGCGGACGATATTGTCTGTTTATTCTAAGCACATGCATATATTTCAATTCTAAAGCTCATTGTAGCAGGACTGATTCTGATTGGGTGTCAATGTTTTTATAGTTCAGCAGCTGGAAAAAAAAAAAATTGTTCTTGAAGTGTTTACAACCATATCGTTTCTCTGTGCTTTTATTGTTATAACTGTGGTGTGGACTCCGCTATTCTTTAATACTGAAGATGATTTTTAGAACTACATATTTTAGGGATGCACGATATTGGATTTTTGCCTCATTTTGGCCAATACCGATATATTTCCTTTTGTTTGGAAACAACACCAAGTCTCTCCTGTACAGAAATTATAAGCTAAATATTTTTAATTTTGGTTAGTTTTTAACAAGAACTTATTTATTAGAACTAAATAAAAAATTATTAAGGTTTTTTTAACAGTACATTGAAGCTTTGAAAATAACTAAATCGCTGCATTTTTCCCCCAGAAAGAAAAAAGTTTTCATCCAGCCAGTGAGGCAGTTGGTCCAAAACAGCTAAGTTGATGTAATATCAGTAACATCCAATAGATGGTGCTGTAGACTGTAGTGCATATAACCCCTGATTTACACCGTAGCGCCGCTCAGAAGTGGCCACTGGAGCTGATCGCGGCAACTCGAGTCAATGCTTGCGTTTACACCAGCTACGCTGCGGCATGTTTCAAAAGCGCCTAGTCTATTTTTGACAAATACAAAATAAAAAGTCAAAATATATACCCTACAAAACTAGCACAATTGTAATGTTGCTTGTTTTAAAAATGAAAGTGTTCATTTGTTTTGAAAAAATGCCTTTCGCTTTAAATATTTGGGCTGGGAGTTTAGTTTATAATATATGTTTGTTTATATTGAATGCCACTATAATTTGTTTGTTTTTTACTTATTTTTGTTCTTTTTCTATTCTGAACACTGCTAAATTTACAGGATTTTCTAATCACTAGCACACCCTGAGCACATGTGAGTTGCATAATTTTTCATATCAGGCCAATGCCGATATTTACATTTAAAGCCATTATCGGCCTATTCCGATATCAGTCCGATAATATCGTGCATCCCGAACATATTTATCTTTATAGTTATCATCCTTGGTGTGAACAGGCCTGTTCAAACTGAAAACTCACCTGATTATGACTCGTTCTCCATGGTAATTGAAACAGGCTGACATACTTCTGCAAGTCAAACCCATACAGATCAGTTTCATAAATGCACACATTTCCTCATATTACAGTGTAATCAGCCGACTACATTAGGAAGCAGGCGAGTGTATATTAAGGAGCAGTGTGTCTCAGTAAATCTTCAGGGAAATCATTGGATTTTTAATAATGTCTAGTGAAGCCTCAAAGAATTCAGTGTTCTCTAGTATATATATTTGAGGGGTGTGAAAGCTGAGTGTTGACGTACCGATGTTCGCTGGGCTGCTGTCTTTCTGCTCCTCAGAGTGCATATCGTTGCCTAGGAGATGATTCTGTGAGTCACTCAGAGGTCTGGGGTTTGTCTGTCCATCAACCGTACTGTTAACATAACCATTATGTGTCAGTCACAAACGCTTACGAATGTTTTCACTGGCCTCACCTCACATTACACCATTCTATTAACGTCTATGTTTCTGGGAAAACAGATCTGGGATTAAAAAAAGATTTGACATAAAATTATCTGAAACCGCTGAGGGGAAAAATAATCAGTTTCATTCGTCTTCACGACAAACTGCAGAATTATACTGTCATTCAAGTGACTAGTGGTACTGTTAACAAATGTGATTGTAATTACCATTTAATGGCCTGGTGTTCAACATTGCCTTGCTCTGAGTCAGCGTTTACTAGGCGGGTAGGGAATGTGTAGCCATCGCCCAAACTAGAGGGGAAAAAAAAAAAAAAAAAAAAAAAATGAAAAAGTTAACAGTTACCATAACCTGCCAAAAACATCTCATGAGAATGCTTAGAAATTTAATATTAACATGAACATGTGTTTTTCACCGTCTTAATACACATTCCTGCATTGAATTGTGAACAACTAATTGGTGTAACATTATTCCAAAACAAAAGTTTAAGTTTTGTAATGTTTAATTGTAATGCAGAGAATAATGCAGAGAATTCCTCTTAAACGCTGTAAAATCCCAAATGTAGGGCCCTATTTAATTTTTTCCCCTGTTTTAATCTCTCTGGGTTCCGTTTTTTTTCCATTTTAATTTTTCACAATTTTACAGCAATGTATTGGCCCTATAAAATACATACAAGTCAAGTCAAGTCACCTTTATTTATATAGTGCTTTTAACAATACAGATTGTGTCAAAGCACTTAACAGTATCAAATTGGAGGACAGAGTGTCAGTAATGTATAATGATAAGATTAAACACTCAATTTTCAGTTAAAGGCATTTCATTATTGAATTCAGAGATGACATTGTCTAGGTCAGTTTAGTTTAAATAGTATCTGTGCAATCAAATCGGCGATAATCGCTAGAAATTAAGTGTCCCCAACTGAGCAAGCCAGAGGCGACAGCGGCAAGGAACCAAAACTCCCTCTGTGACAGAATGGAGAAAAAAACCTTGGGAGAAACCAGGCTCAGTCGGGGGCCAGTTCTCCTCTGCCCAGACGAAACCCGCAGTTCAAAAGTTTACATTTCTATTTTATTTTGTTGCAATTTCTAACAATAATAGTATTATGTAGGTATATATATAAATTCAGGTATATTTTGACCAAATTCTGTTTTCCATTAATGGAATTCCAATTTAATGGTTTTATTAAATTTTAATAATCAAAAGCATCTCTAATTAATTGATTTCATTAAAAAAAAAAAAAAAAAAAAAAAAAATCTCTCCAAAAAAAATACTGTTGTGTATTTACATTTTTCTGGTAAATAAATTAGGCAAATAATTTTTCTGGTGAATATTCCTTAATGTTTTAATGATAATTTTATTAAAAGTGGTAGTACTATCATTACATTAAGTAATACATTTCTGTCAAAGTTTCCTCAAGTTAAACCAAACTTTTATTTTGACGGGTTGCTGCGGTTACCTACTTTTGATTTATTCTATTCTTTGACATTCCGCGTTATACAGTAAATTCCATTTTTATGACTGGATTCCGTGTTTCTGTCCACATTTCCTCATCGTGGAAATCATAGGACCCTACGAATGATGCTCAATGGATGCGTTTTGTACCTGCTGTAAAGGGGCAAGCACCAACACTTCTTCTGGTCTCCGAAAACCTGGGTGACATTCTTGCGGAAGCCCAGAGTGAAGCCATTTTTATCTGGGCCATTTCTGAACACCGGTGCCCTGAATGCCTCTGAACAGATGGATGAGAGATTAGAATGCGTTCTGTTCCTGCTCTACACGACACAAATGATATCCTTAAAGGGACAGTTCACCCAAAAATGAAAATTCTGTCATCATTTACTCACCCTCAAGTAGTTCCAAACCTGTATTAATTTCTTTCTTCTGCTGAACACAAAGGAAGATATTTTGAAGAAAGATTGTAACCAGGCTGTTTTGGGGCACTACTGACTTCCATAGTAGGAAAAGTCAATGGTGCCCCAGAACTGCTCTTTTTCCCACATTCTTCAAAATATCTTCCTTTGTGCTCAGCAGAACAAAGACATTCATACAGGTTTGGAACTACTTGGGGGTGAGTAAATGATGACAGAATTTTCATTTTTGGGTGAACTATCCCTTTAACTTTAGAACAAACTTTGGGAAGTGCATCAAAACTGCATTGTAGGGCACAGAACTTTCCTCTTGACGTTTGACCTAAATATTGTTCATAAGCACACCCACAATCCACCACCACATTAATTTACATTTCACTTCTATCAGCAAAGTTTTATTTGTTCTCTGAACATGTGACTGCCAGCAAGAAACAATGATAAAAAATAGGTCGCAATATGGAACAAAGAGATAGGAGGTCTAGAAGAATAAACAGTGACAGGAAAAAGGGAATATAAACCTGGACTGAAATTCTTATAACTATATTTACTAGACAGGCATTTCCTGAAAGAAACAGCAGTGTTTGCAGTGTAGTGAAAGACAACCAACCACAATTTATTATTCAAAAAAATAAAGAACCGTAAGAAAAATAAGCTGAAGAATAAAGAGGAGGAAGAGCAAATATTAATAACATTTCAATAGTTGGATATGATTTAACAAAGTATGAGGAGGAGAACAAGAAGGAGAAAAAGAAGAGGAGGAAAAAAAGAGAATAAGGAACAAATATAAATAACATTTCAACAGTAGGAGATGAATAAAACTAAAGAAAGTACAAGTAGGAAAGGGAGGGAAAGAGTAGAAGAATAAGGAAACAGAGGAACAAAAGTCTCCTTATTCTTCTACTTCTCTTTCTTCTCCTTCCTTTCTTCCTCTAAGAAGGTAAAAACATTTCAACCAAAAAACAAGATAAAAAGGAGTTGAAAAAAATCAAGCAACAGCAATACTTATACAGGTGGAAATGAATTGAAAAGTATAATAAAAGAAGCAGCAAGTATTAACATCTTACCTATAGTGGTTCTGTTTTTTCCCACGAGCCACAAGTGGTAGCTGAAGAGTGACAGGATACTGATGAAGAACATGGCCGCCACAAAGAACAGGAACAACACGTGGAACTTCGCATGAGTGTCTGGCAGGTGATTCTGTTGAGCAGGAAAGCAGAACATGAGAAACTGACACAAAAAAAGGAGACAGGTTCATAAAATATATGTGTAGTTTGTAGAGCAATATTTCATTAAACTACAGAGGTATATTTAGGCAAGATCCTCACTCACTGGGCCATTTGTAAGGTTGCTCTACAAAGCATTTTACAAATGACAGCAGATTTTTTTAAAGGTGAAGTGTGTAATTTCTGCACCGCTAGTATCGCCAATCAAAGTGAAAAAATATTTCCAGACACTTTCCCATTTACGATGTTTCCGAAGTGTTGTAAAATAAAAATCCCACCCCAAACACACCACTTGTTGAGCCAGTGCTGCTCTCAAACTATAGGGCAAAAACATTTACACACATTACCTTTAATATCATCAGACGTCCAAAACTGTTTACTGGCATCAGATGTAGTTGTACAGCTCAAGAAAGCCTGTTGATCTAACAGCCTCAACACTAACATCCACATCTGGTAAGAACTGACTGCCATATTACTAAAAAGCATCTGTAGATGTAATATGCTAAACTGCTCTCTTTATTGCAACACTGCTGTTTATCAGTAAGAGAAAACGAAGCAAAATGAGTCAACGGTGCAATACCAAACCAATGGCCACAGTCACAACAGTGCAAAGCAAGCGTGAGTGGTTTACCTCCGGGCAATGCTCTATAGCTCTCCGTCTGCAAAGCTTCAGACAAAGTGTTAAAAACATAGACAGAATGTTAGAAGCAGACACATCCCTTTTTTCTTTCTTCCTTTCTGTGTCTCAAGAACTGACACGCACACACAAAGATCATTGCATCGCATTTACGGATATAATTTTTTAGTAAAAAAAATATATGGAGGAAAATTTACAATGTCATATTAGTGCATATAAATGAAATTAAAAAAAAATGTTTAATTTTATTTTGAAAATAAAATTATTCAAAAGATTATTTTATTCATAAAAATCAATCATAAATACAATAAAAACAGCTAAATTGTAAAAAAAAAATATTATTACCATTTAAATAACTGCTTTATATTTTGATCTATTTTAAAACTTTTTAAAAATTTTCAGCATCATTACTCCAGACTTCAGTGTCACATTATCCTTCAGAAATCATCCTAATATGCTCATTTTGTGCTCAAGAAACTTATCATTATTACTGATGTTAAAAACAGTTGTGCTGCTTAATTTTTATTTTATTTTACGATTTATTTTTTATTTGAAAAATAAATCTTTATACTCAATCTTTATTTTTGCCCCTTAAAAAATAACTCAAAACAATATATATGATAATGACCACCTGACAGTACATTAGCCTTCACATAATTCTGCAGGCTATCTACAGTTCATTTTCATGCAGACAGGAGAACAGATTAAATGGAAAGACAAGCTGAAGTTGGCTCTCGGAAATAGCAGAAGGTGAGAAGCGAGAAGTGTGAGAAATGAAAGGAATCAGATGTCTTTATGTGAATGTGTGGACTTACTGTCCAGAACTTGATAAAGTACTGTAAAACTGTGGCGGCGATGTAGACGCAGTACAGCATAGAGTATGCCAGGAACAGCACAAAGAACTTATAGTTGGAGAATCCAACACAGTTATTAACCCTGGAAGAACACAGAGAAACACAGTTATAAGCTACATAGTAGCTAAAGCAACTAAGTGACAAACTGAACCAAAATCCCTCGGAAAGTCCGTTCACTAAGCCACCATATTTGCAACACCTCCGGGCAGCTCAAACAAGACCAAGTCCTATCTAAATGAATGGGGGAATCCTTAAATCTCAAAAAATGCTTGCTGAAATCGCAATTAAATTGCATATTTCAAATCAACAACAAAATCTGAAATGAACTTCCCCTTGAATGTTGTTTCTTATGCTTAAAAAGCGCATTTTTCAGGCTAGACCAGCCAATGCGCATGCGCAGTCATAACGCACTTAAAACTGTGCGTGCGCATTGACTGGACTAGCCTCAGGTTTCTATGGAAACTGGAGCTTCTAACGGCTGCTGCAGTGACTTTACCAATCAGCGATTGGCTCTTTCATTTAGAAGCTGGGACTATTCCGCCATATTGCAGTTTCTCCCATTCACAAGAATAGGAATGAACCGTCTGTTTATTTCTATAGTCTTTGACTAAAAACACATTCCCAGATGTACGTACCATGGACAGTGGTGATCCATTTTCAGGACGCAACTGGAAAAAACAAAAAGGATCAAAATACATATTGTGCAAATCCAATACAAACAAGGTAACTATGTTTTCTGAGTGGACTCACTTGTCGCAGGTGGAGCAGTGATGACATCTGTCCGGTTTGATCAACTGACAGCGGTCACAGTACCGGATAGCTGAGGAGGACAGAGGACTCATTCAAAAAACTAAACACTGTATCACTAGTTATAGACATGGATAGATAACACAACTATTCAAATGTTTAGGGTCAGTAAAATGCGTTTTTTTTTGTTGTTGTTGTTGTTAGGGATGCACCGAATATTCGGCCACCGAAAATGGCCCAAAAGTGCATTTTCGGTTTTCGGCCAAAATACTTATCACCGAAACAATACGGCCGAAATGTTGTGATGACGCAAACAGAAACCGCGACCTGCACGTGCTTGTCTGAAGCAACATGTTTGCGGTGTGGACATATTTCAGTATATCTGAGAAAGACCCACGGACAGCGATTTGCAAAACATGTAATGCCGAAATTTCAAGAGGGGGTGCATCTGCAAAGACTTTCTCCACGTCGGGTTTAATTTATCACCTGAAATCCTAACATTCCAATCGCTACGCTGAATATGAGAGGAACGCGGCACAGAAAAGGAAAACGCCTCCGAGCACGCCCACTCCGTCTGTGGCGGACGTTTCTGAAAAGGCAAGGAACTTTCCCAGTGATGGTGTCAAGGCAAAGGGCATTACACAAAAGTTAAAATATGGGCTATGGCAGTCTTTGTTTTGATACACTATTATGTTGAAGGCCTAAAGAGAAAATATTGTTGCATCTTTAAGCAGTTGCACTTGTTCTGAATGCACTTTCTTGTAGTAGTCCTACAGAGAAAAATTTAAAATGCACTTGAACTAAATGCACTTTGTTTTTATGAGAGAACATTTAATTTTACAACCTTTCAGCAGGCCAGTACATTATTATTTAATGTACACATGAGTGGGGTCAAGTTAAACATTCTAGTTTGAATTTTATTTTATACTGTGCATTGTTTCAATGTGCTAAATAAATATTTGCATAATTTGTAATTGATTTATTCTTTGAAACTTTAATATTAATTTATGCAATTGCAATGCCTTGATTTTAGTAAAATTAGTACACAGTCATAGCCACAAATGCAATGGTACTAATAATTGGCATAATTTCTTTTGGTGTTTGGCCTTGGTTTCCTCTTTTTCGGTTTTGGCCAAAAATTTTCATTTCGGTGCATCCCTAGTTGTTGTTGTTGGTTTTTTTACAGAAAATAATGAATGCTTTTATTCAGCAATGATGCATTAAATTGATCAGTGACAGTAAAGAATTTCACATTGTTACAGAAACCAATTTTTTTTTTTTTATTATTAAATGCTGTTCTTTAGAACTTTCTATTAATCAAAGAATCCTGTGAAAATATTATCACAGCTTCAACAAAAATATTAAGCAGCACAACTGTTTTCAATAGTGCCAACTATTAAAGGGGTGCGATGAGATGCGATTTCAAGTTTTCCTTTCTCTTTGGAGTGTTACAAGCCGATTTTGCATAGATAAGTTGCAAAGACTAAAGTCTCAAAACCAAAGAGATATTCTTTTATCAAAGTTAAGACTCTGTCACGCCCCCCTAAAACGGCTCATTGAAACACGCCCCACAAGTCTACGTCACGATGTGGAAATATTTGCGTAATGCCGCCCAAACGTTCACGCAAAGAAAGGCGTGGTTTCAGTAACTGCAGTAGTGTTGATGCAGCCATGTCAGGGAGACACTGTGTGTTTCTAGGCGAAAGAAAAAGCACTATATTTGACCTTCCAAAGATGCATTTAGGAATCATTAAGATTATTTACAACAGAACAGCAATTCATTTTATGGATGACAGTTTCGTGAACCTAGGAGGAGGAGGTAATTCTGACTTTGCTATGACAATCTGGCGCTTCTGAATCAGCGACTGCAAGTATGTTTTGTTATTAGTTTAAGTATTTGCTATTGACTGTTCAAATCTGGAGTTTTGCACGTCGTGTGAGAGAGAGAGAGAGAGAGAGACAGGGTCACATCACAGTGGAGTCAGCTTTCTTAATTGTGGCTTGTGTGAAAATACATATGAGCTTCATCACTGTGTCTGTCATAAATTATATTGTAAAGTATATTAAAATAGAAAATGGTAATATAATGAAATTATACCATTACTGTATTTTTGATTAAATCAATGCAACGTTTGATTAGATCCTTTTAGAAACATTAACAAAATCTTACTGACCTCAAACTGTTGAATAGTGGTGTATGAGATGAAGACAACCAATCACAATTCAGTATGCAAATATAAAATATATTTTTTATCACTTAATGCTTTTTAATTTTTTTATTACATATGTTATCACCATAACAGTTTGAGTAAAAAAGTTGATGCAAACTTTAAATGACACATTTTGTTAAGATATAAGTTTTAAATATAGGTTAAAGGTACACAAAGTATTAGTGGTTGGGGCAGAATTGACCGCAGAAGAACATTATGAAAAAGAAAAGTATGATGGATTTCAATTCCATTGTAAGTTTTCAAGCTTACCCCCAGATCCTGTGCGAGTATATACAGGCAAATTTCTGGCCACTCTCTTCAGGATTTCCTGCTGGACCTCTGGATTCTCCTCTTTCTCATACAGCTCTTTGTCTGCTTTAGGGAGACAGAACTAAAAGAGACAATAGGATGTTAGATGGAGATGTGTATGAGAACAAACTACTATGAACCTGCATATGCAACTAAATTCAACCACATACTTTAATTTTTAATCAAAGACATTTTTAATATAACTTTTGTCATCTTTATTGACAAGATGACAGAGCCGGGCTTGTTTGAGCATGTGTGCTAACTAAGCCACAACTCACATCCCACAAGCAGTTCAAAATGCCTATTTTCTTACATCTTTCTTCCTCTTCTCTGTCATTATATTCTGTGGTAATAAAACTACAGAGCAGCCAGAGTTTAAAGGCTCCTGCTGCTCCTTCAGATGTGAGGAACATTACAGAGCCTGAAGCCAACCACGTACACATTACAGTATGATAAATATTTTGCTCCCACACAGCCCAGGTGGAATGAGAACCTGAGAGCCAAGCAATAAGGAAGAAATCATTAACAAGATCTAGACCAGTGCAGTGTTGTTTTACTAAAATTTAAATACTATTATATTTGTTTTATGCCTTTTATTTTTATATTCTGTTTATTTTATTTTAATAAATGTTTTATTTTTTTTCTATTTAGCTTTAATGTATTTACTATTTCAGTTTTAGTAATATTAGTACTTTTGTATATCTGCCAGTTTCCAAAGCAACAGTTCCTATTTTTTATTATTTATTTTACTTTTTCATCCAATAGTTAGATTTTATTTTAGCTTTATTTTGATTTTAATAGTTTTAGTTCACAATAACAATACTGGACTACTGAATCTAAACATGTCTGTTCTGATAGTGTTACGAAGAGGAAAAAACAATGCTACAAATAATACAGTGCCTAATTATTAAAATAACTATAACATCAGCCATTTAAGATGGTGTATCTATTAATTCATCTGTGACTTGGTAGAAGTTAGACTTGTACAACTTGCCTACATTCTCAGAAAACAGCAACAGAACTAGACTAAGTAAAATAAAATATGGCTCAGACTATATTAAACGTTAAATATGTAAATAAAGGAACAAGAACAGAGAGACAAATAGAGAGAAAGAGTACCTCTTTTGAGGGGCTGGCAGGTTTGGAAATGATGGTCTTCCAGTAAGACCATATGAACATGAAGAAAAAGACGTGAAAGACTATCAGATAAATAACTGCAAGAAAAACAGCATGAGGGGAATTTTAGTAAGACAAATCATAATTCATACTTACTTAATAATAACATAATAATAGCTGTTACTTCATTATCTAAATGGGATATTGTGTTCATTCTGGTGTGACAAAACATGTGACTAAGAAAACAGCAGGAGGCCAGATTGACTAAGAGAAGAATTTGTTAACCGTTTTTGCAATATTGTGTGCTTGGTTACACTGGAGTTCCTCTTACCTTGCTCCTCTGTGTTGGCGATTGTGTCTGCAGAGAGAAAGAAGCAAAGGTCTATCAGCAATCCCATCAAGAACAACTGGCCCAATTCACAAAGCCATCTGCTGAGTGCTGGGATACCACTGATTTTCTCTCAGCACCCTTCCAGTTCTCACCAGATCAGCCCAGTAAGGCCAGAGCGCCGGGCGACTGGTACTGCCATCTGGCAGAGAGCTGTCAGAAAGAGCCTTGTGTCCATCACGGATGGAATACCCTGGTTGTCATGACGACTCAACAAGTGACTGACAGATGCATGTCGTGATGGCACAGTCAGTGAAATCTCTGACAGTAGGAGTCGGTGTTCAAAAGAGATTTTTTTTAATAGTTAAATATTTGTTTTCATTAAACAAATTCATTTTTATTTTGTTAAACATTTTAATAAAAGTTTAAATATTTATTTTAATTATCTTTTATGAGAGTTTGTCATTGATGTTCCAACCCTTACTTCATTTGTGAAATTAAAAAAGGTTAAATAATCTGATTTGAAATTTTACTTGCTACTCTTTTGTTAATTAACTATTTTTTTTAACTATATGTTATTAAATATTTAATAACTTATTAAAATAGGATGTAGGATGTTTAAATGTGTGTATCATATATAAAAAGTCTCACTGGTGTTACACTGTACTAATCTATAATCTATTACTGCTTAATTTAATCTTTTATGAGAAATTGACACTCATGTCACAACCCTTGAAACAGAACAACAAAAAAAAAACCTTTGCTTTCAACTCTCATACAGTCACGACGAGTTCATCACGTCAAAGTTTTAAAAGACTCTACAAACCTTCACAGCAAAAAGGAGGGGAATCAATAAGGAAGGATTCATAATATATCACTGCACTTTACTAGTGTAATAAACAGACCCCAACACAGTGAAATGAGTATTTTTAGACACTGATGAGGAAGTAATATCTGGGTGGAACTGCAGTGAGTGTAGAGCTCACTGTGAAGTGGTTAACAACAGCTCAAGTTATAGACTTCAACAGCACAGATGTTTAAGGTCATTCATGTTTCACATTTTAGATCTAAATAAATAAATAAATAAATAAATAAATAAAAACGAATCACTTTTTTGCAGTTCACTTAAATGGATAGTTCACCTATGAAACACAAAATTATAACAGAATTTTCATTTTTGAGTTAATTATCAGAAGAAAAAAAACCTGCATTATGTCAATGGAATTTTAAAAAGCATAAATATGATCAAGTAATGAGATAATCTGCATATACATTTTCAGTACAGTATAGCATAAAAGTATGGCATATCACACATGACATGAACAACTAACGTTACTCATCTGACTAATGAAAAACAAGTTTATTAGTCAGATATTCCCTGACAGACATGCTTTGCTGTCTAATTAATCTGCGTTAGTGCGTTCAGACTGAAAAGACACTATTTTTGAAAATAAATAATATATTCACGTTCTTTTCAGTAAGACAGCTTCTCATATCTGCTCTTTAATTATCAGGCGTCTCGATCAGTTTAACATCTGGGTTTACCGCTCGAGCTTGAACCTGCACTCCATACAATAACTGATATCGAAACACAAGTTCATAAACAATTCAGGACATTCGACATGAATTATGCACAAATATGAGTACTATACTGAGAAACTGAGCGGAATTTCGATACATGGCTGGTACCAGTCAGTTACTGACACTTCCTGCCCAAAACCACTGCAACAACTAACCAGCAACTTTTATCTGCTGTGCTCTATTCAGCCAAGCCAACTTAGGTCGACACTTACATATACAGAGCTCCACCACGTAAGCGTAGTAGGACCAGCACACGACCAGGTTGATGAAAATCACAGGTATCCAGGATAAGCCCCGTTGACAGCATCTTACCGCATGAGAGGGCGCCATCTTTAATCTGACCCTCTGAAAGGGTGTCGGTGACGTCACGGCACGAGCTCGTCCGATCTACGCGCGCGGACAAAAACAAAGAACTACTTCACACCAGCAGCACATTAATTCCCCATTATCGGACAATTGCTCTCCAATGTACCCTTTTTAAATTAATAAATACAATAAACGCACAGTTTTATTCGATGTAGTTCTGTGTCTGTCTTATTATGTGATAAATGAACCTTAAAGGAACAGTACACTCAAAATTATGCTAAATCGGCGTTATTCTGCCTTGCATTTTATCAGACTTAACTTGAATAATTTTGTTTCAACTGCGTGAGGGTTTAAGACTATTCACTATTATTTATTTAATATTTTTTTCTGGTCAAAATATGTTTTTAAATATATGCCAAATATAAAGTACACTGCGAAGCTGCGAAGAAAATACATGTCCAATCTTATAGTTATATAATGAATTAACTATGTTTATTTTATTTTTGTCTATATATATATATATATATATCCTAATATCATGTTTCTTATTTAAATATTACCAACTAGGCCTATGCTCCATGCTTAATTTTTATTCAATTTTATTTATTTATTTATTTTGTTTATTTGTTTAGAAGGAAATTTGTGTTCACAAATAAGTTTCTCAAATGTTAAATATAAGCTACCTTGTGTTGAATGTATTTTCTTAAATTGAAATATATGAAAGGCAAAATATATTTTTAAATGCATAAAAAATATAGCCTTTTAATATATTTTCAAAAATAAACAAAAAATGGACCACAAATTGACTATTTGTTGAAAATACATCTACATACATATATTTTGAAATATACGTCAGCAAATATATCGTATTAAATGCAAGTTTAGGCTAAGTCAAACCAAGTCAAATTCAAAGTGTTTACTGCTGTTTAAATGTGCGCACCATACTGAACGTTTATTAATATGCTTTTATTTTTCCACTTTTATTTGGTTAATTTACATGGGTCATTGATGTTACATTCTGGGGCTGGTTGCATAAACTGTTTAGACTAGTCTTAAAAAGTTAGTCATCTAATTTTTGTTCTTCAAGACTGCACATAACTTTTTTAATTAAGTTATGGAAAGGTAGCTTGGTCTTATTTGTATTGGAAGAGTAAGACTGATTACACCTTGGCAACTGCTAGTTGGTCAAACTAGTTCTTAAGACAGTTTTAACAAGGTGGCTAGTTTATGCAACCGGCCCCTGGTGTTAGAAGTCAGAAAGAGCTTTGTTACCAAGTATGTTTATACACAAAAGTGTATAATTTATCCATGATCTATCACTATTTTATGAGAATGTGTCATCAGTGTTAGAGCTATTGTTTTATTCGTGAAAGAAAACAAGAAACAGAACAAAACAAAAGTTAATTTGATATTTCACTTGCAATTCGGCATTACTTCAGCAGAGGGAAGCAACGCAGCAGTTTAAGTGTCACTGTTGGTCTGCGGTTGAGACAGTGAAGAGGTGAGATGACTTGAGCGAGGGACGGAAAAGAGAATCAATATTACAGTCTGGATGGACTTGAATCATCCAGCTAGGTTTATTCTAGTTAATGAGTTAGACTGGATGTCCCAAATGTCACCTTTATCAATGTGCTACTTTTCATTTGCGCATAATTTGATTCAATGTCAGTTTGCTGGCTTGGTGGTCTGGATGGTAAGTCGGTTTATTTGTGAGCTTTATTAGATTCGTTTTCCACCCCGTGCCCTGTGCTGCAGGGGAATTGCAGTATTGGTGCCAGATGTGTTTCATTTCTCTGTTCTGTAGAGAACAGACCCCTCTGGTCCTCTCTCTCCATCTCTGCTCTTCTCAGGAGGTTTCACAAGTGAGTTTGTCAGAGGACCAACTAAACATGGAACAAAGAACAAATTGTCTGTTCACGTGTGATAAGGAGATCTTGTGCTGAGCCTGATTTAGAACTCTTTCTCCTGATAAAATACTCACACACACTCACTGTTTTTGTGCTCTGCACTCTAAGTATTGATATAATGAGCCCCTTTTGTAAGCACAGTTGTAATCAGCACAGATTCGTTTCAAATGATAAAATTAAAAACAGTCTTGATCCTCTAATGTATAATGTGATTGAGCGTTTATATTTACACACCTGACTGATATATCAGCAGCTTTTAGCTATAAATCAAGCAAAAACTGCTTGCACAAACTATACCTCATGCTTGGGCCTTTTTATGAAATCTAAACTCACTCCAAAAAATTCTGAAATTCTCACTTATCTAAATTAGTCTTCTTGCACTGGGTGGCCTTGCTCTGAATTTTGATATAGGCTAGTGATCAAATTTTTATAAAGTCGATGGAGCACAGCAGTACTGTTACATTAAAGTCGGCATGAACTAAAAAATGTTTTAAATGCTCATTTTTGATTTTAGTGTGAACGATTCATCCATTGACTTAATAGTTTTTAATGAACGAATAGTTCACCCAAAAATGATCACCAGTCGATCCTCTGCAGTGAATGGGTGCCGTCAGAACAAGAATTCAGACAGCAGATAAAAGTATGACTTCAGTCCATCATTTAATGTCTTGTCAAGGGAAAAGCTGCATGTTTGTAATAGACATTCATTATTATGTTAACGCTTTTAACTTCAAACTATTGCTTCCAGCTAAAATACAATCCTCTATATCCATAATATTGCTTTCTCCAGTGAAAAAGTTGTCTCGTTCTGATCTGAATCAGGAGTAAAATATGCACAGATCAAGTACTGATTACGTGTGGATTATTGTGATGTTTTTATTAGCTGTTTGAACTCTCAATCTGACGGCACCCATTCACTGCAGAGGATCAATTGGTTAGCAAGTGATATAATGTTAAATTTCATGTTCTGATGAAAAAAAATTTAGTCACTTGGAAAGTGACTAAATTTTCAGCAAGTTTTCATTTTTGGGTAAACTATTCCTTGAAAAATGTTCCAGTAAAATAACAGACTTCTCTCTGGTAACATATATGCTGGACTTCTCTATTCATTTTTGTTCATTTAAACCATGCCATTTAGATCTGCCTTCATCCAATCAACAAACGATAGATAAAACCAAGTCTCCATCCTACATTTTTTTACTTAATGTGTTTGAGATTTCTGTTATCTGTAATCTGTTTCACTCTGATGTACGTCACAATAGATGATTTACAATTTAATGATTTTTGAGGCTACTCTAATAGTAGAAAAATAAACTTGAACCGAATTGACAAATGTTTTAAGAAGATTATTCAATTAGGTGGCACATTCATGGGTGGTTTATCTCTTCCAACATTTGTTCTAGCCAATCATTCTTTTTTTCATAACTATTTGTGTGGTTGTGTCTCAGCATAGAGAAATGTGTTGTTCTGTCTGGCGAGTCGCCCCTGTTTAGTGAGCCCCAATGAAAGCACCACTTAAGGATGAATGAATTCATTGTTTCGTTGCGATGGGGTGAAGGAAGGAGGAAAGCGGCCTGTTTTAAAAGAGAGAATACTGAGCAGGAAAAGGAGATGTATACATGGACAGAAGCAGACCAAGTGTCATGCACCTAACTACTTTTGAGGGGAAACCAGTGACAGCATGGCTCACTTGGTGACCTACACAAGATAAGACAAAAACTTCTTTTCCCCCCAAACAATTGTATTTTTATCCAGAACAAAGTGTAGTTAAATGAAATGGAAAGACATTATACAGCAGTCCAGAGAGTATGAGGGGGAAAAAAATGCAACATATAATAAAACCTGTATATATTAAAACTGGTTGTAAAAAATAATCAAAATACATAAACTAAAATTAAAATCAGGAAAATAACTAAAAATGCATGAAATTGAAAATCTTTAGAAGTTTCCGTTTTCTCCATTTTCATATTCAAAGAATTTAAGCTATGAAATTTAGGTTCAATGTCACGAAATACTTATAGATGTTTTTTAAAATGGTTCTTGCTTTGTGAAAATAAAAGATTTTAAAATAATTACTATTTACTATGTAGCACTTGCATATTATTACTCTTTTCTTGATTTTGATTGCTTCCATTGTCATCACTTGCAAAAGCAGTTAAATGACTAAATGTCTGCTAAATGAATAAATGTCTAATGTATTTCAGATTTTCTGAAACATGGGCTTCCTAAAAAATATATAAACATGGTTATAAATTCACATTTTAAAGTTTAACACTTCTTTTTCCTATAATTATGCAACCTAGTCATACTTGTTTTTTTTGTTTGTTTTTGTGCATATAAAATCCACTTTGCTGAAAACTCGTAATATACATCAACAAAATGGATGTCCAAGAAAATAGAGATGGGTGTGATATGTAATCTCATACATAAATGGAAAAAAGAGACAAATGGGGAGAGAGAACTACTTGGGCAGATCATGAAAAACAGCAAGAGGCAGAAAGGGAAAGTATGATACTGGAAGGGAAAGATGGGCCAGATTCATGACGAGAGGAATGCTGATAAAAATGAGTTCTAATGACTGGAATCCTTGTGTCAATAAGACCCTAGAGAAATAGGTGTGACACAGCTAAGCAAAAGGAGGGGCTACAAGCACATAATGTAGAGCATGTACTTATGTCCTACAGGAATTACGTGTGTGTGTGTGTGTGTGTGTGTGTGTGTGTGGGAGAGAGAGAGAGAGAGATTGTGGGTGGCTGAGTGGGAGGGGCAGAAGGAGAGAAGGAAGATTGTTAGAGAAAGGCAGTGCATGTGAGATGATAAGAGATGGGGAAAAGTGAAGGAAATTATGTGGAGAACGTTTAAGACTTGACAATTCAAACCAATCATAGCTATATTATTTACAAAATTTCAACACCCCTTCAATATGTCCTTCCTCTGATGTACATAAAATCAATACACAGGCTTGGAGTGGTAATATTCCAATCAGACTGATATTTTGAGTGGCTTGTTTGTAAATCTATCCCAGCAGGGATGCCGTAAACCAAGCCAGTTCCTGCCCGTGTTGTCCTTTGTTCCATATGCAGCAGTGATGCTGACATGAAGAGAACACAGTCACGAATAGGAAGGATAAATCTGGATGAGTAACTGGGATGTGAGAGATGGGAACACTTAGTTGGATGAAAACAGGGAGTGGACAGGGAGAGAGAGAACGAAGGAAAGAGGGTAGGATGATGACAGCCCCTGGCTCCGCTCCATTGCTGACGAAAGCTGCTTAGACCCTCAGTTGCCATGGCGACCGGCTGGAGCAGCCAGAGGAGAGGAGCAGAGAGAAAGAGAGGGAGGGCGGAGGCTAGGGAGGGAGGAACAGAAGAGAGAGAGAAAGAGGGAGCGCTTAAAAAAAGAGCAAAAGACAGAGCGAGGGAAAGAGAGTGGAGACGGAGATAGATGCACATTGCTAGCAAAAACAATCTACAGAGATATAAAAGGGAAAAGGTAATTTATTTATTTATTCTCATTAGAGTTCTATTTCATTCATCTGAGCGTGAGGTTACAAAGAGAGAGCGTGTGAGCGTAGACCGAGACGTCGAGACGAAGGTAAAGCCACACTGCAGTGGAGCTGGAATATGGATGCACAGTCTGAGAGCTGTGAACCACCGCCATGTGACCCTCAGCCTCCAGGTAAAATCAGAAAAGCCTTCAAACTGTTCGGCAAGCGGAAACCTGGGAGCAGCGTCGCAAGCATCTTCTCCATACGTGGGAAAGGAGATGGAGGCCCTAAATCACCGCCATCAAGGAGCAAAACCCAGGATGGATTAAATGAGCCAACTGCCCCAGAAGCAGAGGCAGAGCAGGTGGATCTTGACCAGGAGGATGAGAGTCAACAGGACGATGCTCCAATGGAGGAGTTCACAGGTGGGAACATGAATTCAGAAACTACTCCTACAAGGCACTCCATCTCTTCCCTCACCTCTGCTAAGTCTCTGAGCTTCCTAAATATGCTTCGCAAAGGCAGACGGGGACTGACGGGAGAACGGCAAGCTCAGACCGAGTCTCAGAGGCCCGGGAGGCAACGGAAGGGTCTGAAGGGATTGTTTGGTACAGTGCGCTGGCGTGGTAAGGAGAAAGAGGATGATGAGGAGGCTGAACCTGGCCCACCCCTTCTAGCTTCCCGCTCCAACAGTGTTGAGATCATAAAGGAGAGTCTCACGCTAACACCCGGGCCTCCACCTCGCTCTGTGGAGGGGACAGAGGAAAAGCCTACACCGCAAGAGGGCCCTACATCATCTGAGGACTCTGCAAGGGTGAGCGGAACAAGCAAACCTCCAGCAAATGAACGCTTGAGCACACTGCTCGGAGATATCTCATCAATTTTAAGCTTTGATTCATTGACAGCATGTGGAGATATTGTAGCAGACGTAGAGGCAGAATGGGTCAAAGCTAGCAGTCGAATGGAGGGAGCACCGAGCACATTGAAAGTGGATTATTCAGAGAAGACTTCATCTTCTACGACTTCTACCAGATCGAAGCCTAGCCCTTCGCCTACTTCTACTCTCAGCCCAACCATCTCCTCCAAACCTTCACCTACTTTAGCAACCAAACCCACCCCATCACCTACCACCACCAAACCTATACCCAGCCCTTTGACAAAACATGCAGTTACCTCAACATCCTCTCCGGTGACCAAAATGTCACCATCTACGCCTACTGGCCCTATTATCCCTACCCCAACATCCAGCCCTCTCACCAAACCCACCCCTATGCCATCAGCTATGCCTATAACTCAGCCTACCCCAACACCAACACCTATCCAAACACCTCAAGCCACAGCAACTGCAACAACTACTCCAGTTACCCCAACCCCTACATCGGCCTCCATTACACAGCCTGCCCCAAGCCCTATATCAAGCCCCATAACCAAATCTACCACTTCCCCAGCTAAACCTGCCCTGTCCCCTAAATCTAGCCCTGAACTCAAACCTGACACAATAGCTAACTCCACAACTGCCCCAATGATAAAACCTATCCCAAGCTCTACATCCATTCCTCCGTTCATCTCAACCCCTCCTTCTGAAACCTCCCCCTCACCCACAATTAGTTCTACCCCTGAACCTGTTGCTGTTCCTAAAACTGAACCTGCCCCAACCCCTGTACCTAAACCTACCCAGGCACCAGCTCCTGCAACAAAACCCACTCCGAGCGTTACCCATGAATCCAAACATACTACGTCTACCTCTGCGACCAAATACACCCCTTTTCCACCACCTTTTGGTAAACCTGCCCCAGCCCCTGCACCAACACCAAGACCAAAACTTGTAACAACATTTGGATTATCAACAAGCCGAAACACTGCTCCTATTTCCAAGCTTGAGACAAAACAACCCACAGGACAAACTTCAAAATCTAGCACCCAATCTGGCACAACATCTGTAAGGAAAGCCTCCATCTCAGAACCGACTGCTCCTGTTGCTAAACCTCCTGTTCTAACCTCTTCCTCTGCCACTGCAAAATCACCCACAGTTACCTCTGCACCACAAGTTCCTGTCCTGAAGTCTCCGTCTGGTATTACTCCATCCTTCATTTCTTCAAAAAGATCAGATGATGATCCCAGGATAGATTTAAGGGAGGACCTGGTAAGACAAGAAGAATCTGACAATAGAGACTCAGTGGCTACTCAAAGCATCACCAAGGCAGTGAAAAGGGGCCCTGCAGCGAAGCCCGCAACTCTGAGTAAAATCCCTGTTAGTGGTGGAGGCAGACCTCCTAAGCTGCATCATCGGGATTCCCAGCCCAATGGAGATGAGGACCACTCCAACCTACCAACACCAGTACACGAAGAGGAGAGCCCATTCACTCTCTCACGGGAAAGCAGCAGCAAGGAGGCCCTCAGTGATGTCTCCACAGAATCAGGGGCTATCACCCCAAGCCAAGAAGACTTTCTCGATGGAAAACTTGGTCTCCAGACATCTGCACGTCCTGCAGCTGGTGCCACAAGCTTAACCCGGGAGTCAAAGATCCCAATCAAACATGGATCTACTGCAACCTACCATTCTGTACAGGGGAGGGCAGAAGCCACACGTTCCAAGATACCAGTGTCCAAAATGCCCGTTCGTCGGACCAGCAATAAGCCTGCACCAACAGCTACAGCTGCCGTCACCCGAAAATAACTGATATACTAATTCCTGAATACAAAATCCTGAAACATTCCACTGGCAACAGTTTTCTCAAGATTTACTTTTTGATATTCGATCAGGCATCACTGCGCCTGGTTTACGCCTTTTTGCAGCACAGGAACAACTGGATTGTTACAGTTATTTGAACTAATTTACACACTGGTGTCAATTACACAATTCTTTTATCAGCTGGGTGTTTTTATTCACATCACTCTTGAACAGACTGATGCTGTGGATTCAACTCTGTGTGCGACCAGGAACAGACAGCACACGTACAGGCCCTGTCTAAGTGATCCCTATGGCAACCAAACATGCAAATTAAATGGCAGGCACTAAAGCACAAGAGCCCTCACCTGGAATCCAAAGCCATGTAGACCTTCTCTGAAGAAACAAGCAATGTATCCGTCCATTATCTCCGGCATCGTAATAGTCCGTAATGGTCTTTTGTGGTAATTAAAAGCCTCAGAGAAGAAACAATCAATTCAGCACGGAGTCTTATGGTTTTCATCCAGGTCTACAACACCAGAGGAGCCCAGTATCATCACAAAGGTGCTTTTTCTTATCATCATGCCTGCCACACACAAAAAAAAAATGTTTTGTTACAGAGCAATGGAGGGATCTTTGTAGCCTTTGTTACTTGGCCTTCTTTTTTAGAATTTTTCGTCTGTTGTCTTTTTCCAATTTTTTCTTTTTCAAGTAAACTTTGTGGATCAATGTTAGTCTTCTTGGAGCGCCCTCGTGTTGTATGCAAACAAATCTCTTACCTGTACAGTTCATGCCAAGACAGGATATTCCACAGTATCTTTTGAATGTATGTAGCAGAACGCATGCCCTACTTTTTCAACAAGATGAGCCATCTCACTCCTTTTACTCTCCCCACCGATGTCCGTTTCTTGCTGTTTTTTTAAACACTGTGTTAAGTCACACAGTGCCTGTCAGCTGTAACAAATGTGTATGTAACATGTCATCAAAGAACCGTGAGGCATATGGATCTAACTTTATGGATTTTTTTTTTCTGCCTGCACTGAACATTGTGAGACTGCGTTAAAGAAGGCTATGGACAGTAGAGGTGATGTTTCACAGGCAGTTGGTGTTATAGGTAAGCTAAGACTTTCATGGATGACAGTGATGTTATGTTTATCTTTTTCTTTTTTTGAAGTTGCCATCACATGCACATGTTTAACAGAGGACTATTTTTGTGTGTATGACTGTGCGTATGTGAATGAATGGGTGTGATTATCTTAATGTCACAATGTTTCCTATTTAATCAATAAAATGTGATTATACCTAGAACGGTTGCAGGTTGCTTTATGATATGGGAATGGATTGCATAGGACAGAATTAGGTTGTGAGAGACCGACTGTGTCCTCTGTAGTGACATTATATAACAGTGTTACTCTTTGGTTCGAGGGCAGACAGTAGAAGTGGAACCCTACAGAGCTTTCCACTATAAAGACCCCCCTCCCCCTCCCCCCTCAACCCCCAGGTTCCTCTGCAGTGCCATGCTGTTGGGCTGAAAAACCCACTGACCTGAATAGCAAACCTCATGAATGTCAGCATTCCCTGGTCAGTGAGCTGTAAGCGAAGATGCTATAGAATTCCCGCCACGCAACCATGCAGCTGCTGCATGCAAATGAAACATTTCTAATGGGTTACGTTGTCTATGAGGACACAGATATTTAAATGCGGGAGGCTCTGGATCATCGTCAACCTTTATGAAATATAACTGAGCGAATGAATGAAGGCTAAAATGGAGGAACAGTGGTGCACAGAGCGAGAATGAGAATGAGACAGAGAGGGATTGTGGTACAGATGGAGAGAGAGAACAAGGAAGGGGAGGGTCGGAAAAAAGAAAGCCTTTTTGGTTCCATCACAGCTGTGCTTTTTGATGGTCGTGACCTAGCAAGAAATGCTATGCGCAAGGATCTCTTTTTCTCACGTTCTTCCATTTTCAGCTACAGCCATTTTAGTTCCTAGCATTGTAATCAAGTTAACAGAAACTGATGTTTATAGGGATGGAGATTCAAGGCATTGATATCCATTACGGGGGTGAACAGAGGTAGAGGGGGGTTGCAGTTTTCCATAAGGAAAAAGAAAAACAAAGGATGGATATTTACAGACAAAACTCCTCATGGAGACACAGCACAAACAAGGCTCTGTTGTCCAAATCAGAGCCCAGGGCAGTGGGACTGTTTAACTGGAAAAACACGAGGACTTCACCACTTCACAGGGTGATTAGCCAAAGAGCAGCCCACTGTTAATGGAAACCGTCTCCTGCTTATGGATCTGCCACCCCCCTGGGGTCTGAAGAAGATGAAAGCCTTAGGCACTAATTCGTCTGTTGCATGTGCTGCACCAAACACTACAATAACGATGATCGCATAGCCTCAATTACAAAATTTGAAGAGAATCATCAAAGCAAAAAAAAATGTCAAACGCAGCCTGCAGTCTGATCTAGGGCAGCAAAAAATGAATAGTGCAGGGAGATGTGCAAAAGATAAATTCTGCATGAGGGTCCTATTTTGAGCCCTAGTTACACAGCATTGTCTAAATCTAATGGAATATAATTTAGCCAAGAAAGACTACCAAAGGTGACCCTCCCCTCAAGCAGATGGCATAAAATGACGGACTTGCTAGCCATATCCACAATTACACACGCAGACAAAACACAATTGTTTAATACAGCGGGTAATGTCACAACGAATAGGATTAAAAAGCTATTTAATATCATCTGAATATGCTTTTACCGCTATAATCTCCTTGAGAGATTTGTTTTGAAACATGAAACTTAGAAAAGGCATATTTAAACTGTTTCCTGATATTAAATAAGCCTATACCCTTCGGGTCATGTTAGTTCTACAGAACAAATGCGCCATTATGAGCAGGATGGATTGTCATAAACTCTCCTGATACTTTAAAACAGGTCGTGACAACAGAATGCTTGTGTCTTATTCCCTATCGGTGTATATAAACACCCCCGGTGAAAAGATGTTCTCTGTTAGGAGATGTTTGGCTAATTATGCATGCTCCACTGGAAAAAAACGTCGCTATGGCAACCACACTAGGTCAGCCAATGGGGGGCCACTAAGAGGAGGGGTGTGGTGAGGAGGCAAGGAGTTCTAAAATGGACTCTCACATTACACACGTAATACAATTTATCTGTCCAAAATGTTCCAAATGAACTATAGTATGTAGCATGTGCATGAAACTAGGTAGTACAGTATATGCGACAGATGGGCTGTATTGAACTTGCCGGCTGAAATGAATTAATTGAATCACGCTTGATCACATGTTTCTGGGTGAACGGGAGGTGAGAGGGTGTGCATGTTTCAGGGCTTGTATGTCTCAGCCATGTTCTGCAGTTCTTCATCACAATTAACAATAAATATAAACAAACATTCAGCTTAAAGCCAGCAATATCGTCATCATTTTCGCAATACAGACAAATGAAAAAACGTATATTTGTTTTACTCGTTCATATGTTTTTATTATGGTTCACATTTTATGAGCTAAAAACATGCTTACAATAAAAATATTGCTTTTATATATATATAAAAAAAAAACACTGAAAGGTTTAAAAATACTGATAAACGCTGAATATAAAAAAGATATTTATGATATTGTGATTTATATATAGCTTTGCTGTGCTTATCCTGTAATGTACTGTATTGTTTACTGAATGAAAGCCGAAAAAGCACCTCTAAGAAAACAGTTTTGTCTTGAAAGTTGAAAACATTTGTTAGAAATTTGGAAAAGTATTCATAAAGTAAATGTAATCAGTTACATTCGTTCAATAAAGTAATTAAAATAGTTACACTACACTTTAAAAAAAAATAAAGTTGAGCCAACTTAAAATTTTAAGGCAACCAGCTTCAGCAGATTTTTGAGTTTTCTCAACTTGTCGTTTTAAAAATTTGAGAATCCCCCACAAAAATAAGTTGAGCAAACTCAAAAATCTGCTGAAGCTGGTAAAAAACTCAACCTTTTTTTCTTTTTTTTTTAACAGTGTACTTATTACCTTTTAAATAGAGTAACTTGTATTCTGTAACCTATTACATTTTCAAAGTAACCTTCCCAACACTGAGCATTGCTCTACTGGCTGCAAACTAAAATGAATTCATTTCACAGCTAAATTGTTGGTATTTGCCAGAAAAGATTCAAATGAGGCTGAATGACAGATATGACGATTTGGTCAACTAGTATGACAGCATGGAAAAAACAATGCAAATAAAATTCAATTACTTTTAAAACTGCACATCATTTGGATGGTAAAACTTTTAAAAAGGAGAAAAAACACCCCGTATCATTAGTTATTGACGTTAAAGTCTACATTTCTGAAAATCTGGTTCCTGAAGCAAAAGCTGTCAGATAGCACCTGTGTGTTCATTTTTTTCCTAATACGACAACCATGGCATTTCTTCTTGACATCAATATTCATATCATTTCTGTATTATTATTACTCTAAATGAAAATATACTGATTCCTACATAACAAAAATAACACTAGATACACAATAAGTTCAGACATGCTATTACGCCCCAAGTCTGATATAATATAGATTACTATATGAATGGTATATATATATAATATAGATTTGTTCCGCGGTAACAAAACTAAACTTTTAACATCTCATATTTCAGATTAACGATCAAATGAAATTGTTACAGTGAGTAAATTCTGTAATCATTTCAATATCATTGAAAGTAAAACCCTCTGCTGGTCAATTAGTACAACACAAATCTATGATTCCAATCAAAATGCATTGGTGCTAAATTATAAAGAGCCTCATCTATTAAAGATGGGATCTTAATTGATGGGTGTCAGTTATTACATTCATATCCTGCTGAAACACAAATTCAGCTCGTCTTTGGTGCTAAATTCTTCCTGCTGGAATGTTCCTGAGCATCAGGGAGGCACAATTGGTCGATACAAAATAACACTTATAATAACCACAGTCTGTTCTACAATTCTTATAGCTAAATATATAGCTATTCTCATCAGATATTGACAAACGTAAGGCACTTGTTAAATGAGGGAATAATACAAAGTGTACAGAGATACAAGGGTCAATTAAAACAAAAAGTATATAAATTCATGTTCAGTACTGTACTGGATATAAAAACAGTACTGAACAATACCCTGATGTTTGTTAAGAGTCTGTATGGCACTCAAGGAACAGTTTGTTTTTGGTGTTTGGTTTTAACAAGCACGACAGTTCATCTTTGAGGTATATCCAGCTTCATTGTAAGTTGACACATTTGTGAAATGTGAAGACCAGTGAGTGATTTCTTATTTACAGCTGTTCTAAGTCTCACCCCGGAAGTGAACAAAACGGGGCGAAAAATTCAAGAGTTGGTACCTCTCTAGAGTCTGAAAGCTGCCTCTGTAAACTCAGGACAGGACGCAGTGGGTAAAGCACCAATTTTTCCAAACTAGGTCATGGATGTCTGCAAAACGTACAGTCGACACTCACGTCACAATCAGTACTGATAAAAGAGAATCAAAGAAGTGTAACCTCTTCAGAAAGGGGGATGTGGAAAATGAGCCCATTATCTGGACCCTTTCAGCAGGCCGAGCTGAAGTGTGAAGGTCACTTTGGGCTTGTCAAATGTCGTTAAACAAAGATGAGTCCTGCTCACACCAGGAAGTGCGTATATCCCTCCGCTCCAGTGACGATAACATCCATCCAGATTCTCATGGCCTCTGGGGAAGGAGCCACCATGTAATAAACCCGGTCATGTGTCTTCACGCTAAACGTCAGAGAGGGGTTTGGGCTCTGATGGAATAAAAGAGTGTGGATAAACAAGATTAATGCAAGGAAAATACTGATTAACTGTAACATTTTACACCCTTTTTATAAAATCAGTATAGCTATGTATAGTATGTGTGGTATAGTACTGCAGCCCACCTTGTGTGCGTTCTTTAGGTGGTCGTAATACACTTCCTCGATGGCTTGGAAGTAGATAACACCCTTCATTTTGGTCTCATGTTTATCTAGAGAAAAGTAAAACCAGCCATGTTTTTTTTTTTTTAAAGAGCATGTGGTTTAACCTTTATTAAACTGTATTATTTATAGAGAGTAATAATACAGTTTTAAAAAGGTTAAACGAAATATTTTATACATACTTATAAGTATACAAATGACAAAAGTGGTGTGTAGCAGATAAGATGAAATCTTTGTATGATAAATCTGGTTTGATTTGCAGGTTGGTGCTGGACGTAGCCATTGTCTCCTGTAATGTTTGTGAAGGGCACAGCTCAGTGTTGCCCCCCTGTGGTATAAACTAGTTTCATGGCAAATTTATTTTGAATGGCTTATTAATAAGTCTTCTTTAGTTAATAATTAAAGTTTACATTTCACTGTCCAAATTTCATTCAGAGGTATTACAATAAATAAATGCAACAAAAAATAAAGATAGACTGTGGGTTCAATATATCTGGCCTGCTGATAATACAAAAAATACATTTTTTACAAAAAGGTTGATATTTACCAGTTTGTAAAATGTTTTATTATTGCAAATGTTTCACAGCACAATCATATCTCATTTACCAGAAGAATGGATGATAAAGCTTGATAGGTTTGACTAAATATTCAGTGTAATTACCAGCATAATATGCCAGTGTCCTTCGATTTCGGTCAAAGACGAACCAGCGCTTCTTCCAGGTTTTGATTTTCCCACCCATTTTGACCAAGAACCCCCTGCAGGTCTTCTCGGTGATGGCCAGGTGAAAACATGTTTCAGGATGGTGACCCGCCGCCTCGATGTGACCTCTCAGGTCAAAGTCATCCTTTCTCACTGGGAGGTATCGTGTCAACGGACGAGACTAGACACACAAACCGCAAAAATCTAATTAGTGAGCGTGTCTGTGTAAATATGTCCATGAGTGAGAGAAGGAATCTGCTTAACTAGCTACATTTTGTGTTAGAATGTTACATACTAGATCAGAGATTCACTTTATCAGCCACACATATTTATAGACTGTTTACTGATCAAATTGAAACTATCGGCCATGTGGTTTTAATGTGTTACTGTTTTTTTTTTTTTTTTTTGTGCTTTGGTGCTCTTTTAGATTTTGTTATGCAGCTTTTGTTTATTTTATCTCAACAAGTGTTACTTTATTTAAAGTGATCTTTAAATAAAACAATAATAATAATTAATTATTATTATTACTACTACTACTACTATTATTAAATAATATTTGATTTATTGCGTTTTATAGGATAACTGCTAAAAATATAATCTAGAAATATGGATGACAAAAAATATCTAAACAGTTATGATGCAAAATACAGGCCTTGTCTATTAAAAAAAATCATATATACACACACATGCATATATATATATATATATATATATATATGCATGTGTGTGTATATATGATATATATATATATATGAAGAGTTCATTTGCAAAAACAGATAACTCCGCTTTTAACAATTTTCAAAAATAATGCTTTTTCATTGTGTATTCCAATTAATCTCAATCAAACTGCAGTCGGGTTATTTTGATTAGGTAGAAAATAACTAATAAATACTAGCTAACTAACACAATAAAAAACATGACAACATAATAAAAAACATGATTTTTGAAAATTACTTTTGAAAGTTATCTATTTTTGCAAATAAACTCCTCATATATATGTGTGTGTGTGTGTGTGTGTGTGTGTGTGTGTGTGTGTGTGTGTGTGTATGATTTTTTTTTATAGACAAGGCCTGTCTATATATATATATATATATATATATATATATATATATATATATATATATATATATACACACACACACAGTCATGGCCAAAAATATTGGCACCCTTGGTAAATATGATCAAAGAAAGCTGTGAAAATTAATCTGCATTGTTAATCCTTTTGATCTTTTATTTAAACAATTCACAAAAATCTAACCTTTCATTGGATAAATATCATTATGAAATAAAAAACATTTATTTCATAATGATAGTTCCCCCCACTTTAAATTCTTATTATCCAATGAAAGGTTAGATTTTTGTGAATTTTTTTTAATAAAAGATCAAAAGGATTAACAATGCAGATTAATTTTCACAGCTTTCTTTGATCATATTTACCAAGGGTGCTGATATTTTTGGCCATGACTGTATGTGTATATATATATATATATATATATATATATATGGATGATAAATTCTTAAAATCATCTGACAGTGATGACATGGCAAAAAGTTAATTTTGGATCCTGGCTGTGTCTCATGTCATAAAAAAAACAAACCGATTTAGTTGCTTTAAAAAAATCAAACAGAACAAAAACTTCTCTCAAGATAAAAAAAAAGTCAAGATTAAAAGAGGCATACAAAAAATATATATATATATACTTTTGCTTTTATGATGCATCACATAATTAAAATATATAAAAAATTGGTAAAAAAAAAATAAAATAAAGTACAAATATTAGAATATTTATTTGCATTAATTATTGTTTATTCATTGTGACTGCCTTAAAATAGTTTTTTTTTTTTTTTTTTTTTTTTAAATCTGTGCATCCATAAATAGAGTTCGAATTTTATGAAATACTTTAAGATGAATCTTCCTCTGCTCCACTTTTCTTGTATCTGTCTCTCTCTGTTCTCCCTCTTTCACTTAAACTCTCCAAGTCTCCTAGAGCTTCACCTCTTTCTCCACTAGTTTCTGTCTTCGGTTTGTCTCTTCCTGCAGTCTCCTCTCCAATTCCTCCCTCCTCCTCCTCTCATCTTCAAGAGCCTGTCTGCGCAAGTCCATCTCCCGCTCCTGCAGAGAAGAAAGAAAAGTTCTGTTTTCATGCATCTGTATATTGGTATCTTTAAGCATGCAGATTGAGAGAAACTGAAGTACCCTGTGCTCCAGCAGCCTGTTCTTCTCAGCTTGAGCTTCTCTTAGCATGCGCTCCATCTCCTCGATCTTCGCCACGTTAGCTGTGCTGGCGCTTTACAGACCACACATGCACACTTTTGTGAGACAGCTTGTTTTACGCTGATGATTTTCAGGTCTTAATAAGATTTTAGTAGCAAATTTCATATAAAATTAATGTATTGTCCAATAAAACCAGAGGTTTAAAACCCTCAGCTTCATCTGGCAATGTGTCCCAGAGCATCTTAAGCTTCAGCTACTTGGAGCGACCTTGGAATGCAATAAAAATTCCTCAGACAGGATGTGTGTATATCTGGGCTACTTAAAGGCAGACTTCTGTCTATACAGCATCCTTATAAACAGTAATAAATACATTTAAGCACACAATAGAGATAAACACACTTTACACATCTTACACACTACACACAATTTTAATGGCAACAATGTCATGATACAGTGTGTTTATAAAGCTACCTTTAAAGTAGGCGTTACTGTTTACTATGCTTTAAAGGGGTGGTTTACTGCGATTTCACTTTTTTCATTTTAAATAGTGTGTAATGTTGCTGTTGGTGCATGAACAGTATCTGCAAAGTTGCAGCGCTGAAAGTTCAATGTAAACGGAGATATCGTCTTTTAAAAATCAGGAAGTTTAATGCCTACAAAAACGACTCATATGGGACTACAACGAACTACTTCCTGGGATGCATACGAAATAAACCCATCAACCCCTCCCTCCAGAACATGCAGAAAAGGGGGCGAGGCCATGTTCTGCGGCTTTGTCGAAGAGGAAGAGTTATAGTGGAGAGTTGTAGCCATGCCGTCGAAACGGTGTTATTTTCACCCAGCTGTCGGGTCTTCTGTGTTCGGGCTTCCTACGGACGCTGTAGTTCGTCAACAATGGTTAAAATTCATGTTTGATTATGTTCCTGACAATTACAATCCTAATTTAGCTCTCTGTGCTGCGCATTTTACGGAAGACACGAGTTCAATGCCGGATTCACACAGAAACTATTACTAAAACATGGAGCAGTTACAGCTTTAAAACCAGAGGCAGCAGCTGTTCGGCCACAACCTGTAAGTAAGATTTCATCATTTTAAATGTATTTGCATGTATAATTTCAGACGTAATGTTTTAGTTTTATCAAGGTCGTAAACAAATGCCAACGCGGGCTTTAGTAGCCAGTTAGTTAAATGCTATTTTGTGTGTCTATGACAAACGCGTACAAACATTTTGGACCCGAATTTGTAATTATGTACTAATTTTGTAAATGTATTTTCCATGTATACTTCATGACGTAATTTTTCGATTTGATCAAGAACGTAAACACAAGCCAGCACTGTTTGGTTAGTAGCCAGTTAGTTCGATGCTGTTTTGTGTGTATAAGACAAACGTGTACAAACTTCAAAAAATCATATGTAATCACAACAGCAAACTTCCATTCAGAAACGTTTGTAAGAGCCGTACTTGCGGAAGTTCTGCTTGACTCTCTTCATTACCGCTTTCTGGGTCTGATTCTGGCTCAAACTGATACGGCAATATTGACACCATTATTTACATTTGACCAGAGCATGTGCAGCTGTCGCTCGTGAAGGTAATGGGCGTGAAGTTTCCGGACAACGTGCAGTCCGCAGTTTAGCCAATCACAACACACCGATCACAACTGACCAATCTGAGCCCATCACCTGCTTCTGAGGGAGTGGTTTCAGAGAATCAGGAAGTCAGCCGGTCGTTCAAATGGCAGAGGAGAAAGCGGCTTACAATAAAGGTGAAATATATGAAAAATAAGGCGTTTTTTAACAAACGAAACACGAAGACATGTTATATTGCACCCCATAAACACAATCAAGCAAAGAAAAAAAGCAGTAAACCACCCCTTTAAATTATTTTCTTATTTAACAAAAAAAGTGTATCTAAGGTTTCCAGTAAATATCTGTAAAATGGAAAAGCTAAATGGTTAAATACTACATGCAAAATGAAAACTTTGAATTGTTAGAATAGACCTGTCCTGATCTTGAACAAAGTCTTGGCCTCACCTTGAGATGTTGTCGGGTGAACAGGCGGAAATGCTGGTCTCTAGGCTTTCTGTACTGTCCACACTCATTGTGTCAAAGTTGAGCCCATTATCCATGTAGTGGAATGGCTCCAGGAAGACGTTTGTCTCAGAAACTGCTCTATTTGACATCTCGCTCATTCTCTGCCTCTCGTCATTCAAAAACAGTTGACCTGCTGTAAGAACAAAGGGAGAAAAAAATAGTAAAACGCAAAACAAATGTATTTCTCTAGAACACTATACATTCAGAATAATTTCTGAATGATTGTGTGACAATGAATACTGCAGAAATGGCTGCTAAATAATCAGCTTTGGCCTCACAGGAATAAATTACACTTTAAAATATATTCAAACAGAAAACAGTTATTTTCGTTTTTAATAATATTTCACATTATTACTGCTTACATTGCATTTTTGATCAAATATATTCAGCTTTGGGGATATAAAGAGAAAAATCTTAATTATACAAAACTTTTGACTGGTAGTGTAAAGTATATATCAGCCAACATTATACATAGTTGATTTCTATGTGGTTGCTAATGTATTTTTTTTACTAAGCAAAGACAAAATAGACTATTTTCAAGTCGATTTTTTTTATCCCTAGATTAGAAATAGTATTTTTTCCAGAGATATTTTAATTAAATCACTTGGAAATGTCCAAACGAAATGGTTCCATCACACACCGCATGATTTGAGGTATTACTGATGTTAATACCATGATGGAATAAGTAATATTCTTAATAATATTTATAAAAGTAGAAGAAAATGAAAATGTATATAAATCAAAATAATAAATCATTTGTATACATATAATAATACAAATTACACAAAACTCCAGGTATACAGTTCTACACACTAAGTGTACTGAAGAAAGTAGCATAAAAATATATATTTATATAATATATATTATTTATTTGCATATGGTTAACTAATACAAATAAATATACTTAATAGACTTCAGAAATATGATTATTTCTCTGCTTAAAACTTGTAGAATTGTAGACCTGGAGAACTGTGAGTGTCATAGGATAACTGTCAGTATGTTACCCTTGAGCAGGCGGCGGGTGTCCAGGTCGCGCGAGGTGACAGACAGAGTGCGGGGGAGTACACTACCACAGCTAGAGCTTTGAGACAGCGGCATATGGGGCTACAGGATTAAGAATATAGAGCAAAAGAGACTGTTTAAACCTCTCTTCCACATATCAAAACAATGCATGCTGAAATTTTTAATTTAAATAGATTTTTTTAAGATGATATCAAATACTTTTCCTATGTGCCGTATCTGTTGTCTGACCTTGGGAGACAGACTGCGATTAAGGGCAGAGTTTAAGGTTCCGGAGCTCTGCCTCTCTCTTTTACGGGACATTCCGCCGTCACTCAGCAGAACTCCGCCCTCTTTACTGCCATTGCTCCGCCTCCTCTCCTCCAGAGAGCGAAAGTGCTGGAACATTCAAAAAGACAGGTAAAATAACAATCTTTCAGTATTGAAAATCCTTGTTTGTCATTACTGAGCTTAATTTCTTTACTCCTAGAAATTGTTTATGTTACCTCCTTCATGGACACAGGGTTGAGAGGAAAGGCTTGACCACCTGTCAGCTCAGAGTACTTCCTTTCCAGAGATGCAAGGTTCTCCCGTTCCTGAAAAGAAATTATTAGAAGACCTTTCAGAAATGAAGTAATCTATCTGTTTTTTTCTATTTGGCCATTTTTAATAAGTGGAACATGTCCATAATGATATGTTAAGGGGAAGTGATTTATATCTACTGATAATCACAGTCAAGTTCATAGTTGAAAGCAACTGCAAAAATATCTTTGAATAAATAAATTAATAATAATAATAATAATAATAAATAGAGAAGTCAGAGAAACATAATTTCTTATTGTTTGTTTGCAACTTGGTTTGATATGTAATGAATTAATATATTTTAGAAATTTTATAATATAATTAGAATATTAATGTAATTTAATAGATAAAGATTATAGATTAATTTAAAATAATTTAATAGATAAAAATTTGAATATTGTGAAAAAGTTAAAAAAAAATTGTAACATTTCAAAAAGTGAAACTTTCATATATTCTAGATTCATTACAAGTAAAACATTTCAAAAGTTCTTTTGTTTTAATTTTGATGGTTAGAGCTTACAGCTCATGAAAGTAAAAAATCCAGTATCAAGATCAATAGTCAAATATCAAAAGTCCAAGTTCTTTAAAATATGTAAATTTATGCACTCAATACTTGGTTGGGGCTCCTTTAGGACAAATTCCAGCATCAGCGAGGTGTTGCATGGAAGTGATCAGCCTGTGGCTCTGCTGAGGCACTATTGAGCCTTCAGCTCATCTGTATTGTTGGATCCACTGATTCTCGTCTTTCTCTTGAAAATATCCCATAGATTTAATATGGGGTTCAGGTCAGGTATGTTGGCTGGCCAATCAAGCACAGTAATATCATGGTCAGAAAACCACTTGGAAATGGTTTTGGCAATGTGGGCAGGTGCTAAAGTCCTGCTGGAAAAGGAAATCAGCACATCCATAAAGCTTCTCAGCAGATGAAAGCATAAAGTGCTCCAAAATCTCCTGGTAGACAGCTGCATTGACTTTGGACTTGATAAAACACAATGGACCAACGCCGGCAGACGTCACATCACCCCAAATCATCACAGACTGTGGAAACTTCACACTGGACTTCAAGCAGATTCTGTGCCTCTCCAGTCTTCCTCCAGACTCCAGACCTCGATTTCCAAATGAAATGCAAAATTTACTTTTTTCTGAAAAGAGGAGTTTGGACCAGCAACAGTCCAGTTCTTTTTCTCCTTAGCCCAGGTAAGATGCTTCTGACATTGTTTCTGTGGTGACTCTTGATGCACTGACTCCAGCTTCAGTCCACTCCTTGTGAAGCTCTCCCGTGTTTGAACTGGCTTTGCTTGACAATATTCTCAAGCTTGCGGTCATCCCTGTTGCTTGTAAACCTTTTCCTACCCAATTTCTTCCTTCCAGTCAACTTTGCATTTAATATGCTTTGATACAGCACTCTGTGAACAGCCACCCCTTTCAGTAATGACCTTCTGTGACTTACCCTCTTTGTGAAGGGTGTCAATGATTGTCTTCTGGACCACTGCCAAGTCAGCAGTCTTCCACATTATTGTGGTCTCAAAGAACAAGAGATACCCAGAATTTATACTGTAGGGATGGTCATTTAATGAAACTCAAATGTAAATATGGTAATATTTCGAATATTTTAAATACTGGATTTTTGACTTGCATGTGCTATAAGCTCTAATCATGAAAATTAAAACAAAAAATTAATTTGGGCTCTTATTTATATTTCTGTGTAACAGGAAGCCATGGCTGGATAATTTCTTGTTCATAATCACCCTGGAGTGGTCAAAATTGTGAATATGAATGGGAATATACTTCAGAGATATTTTACTCATAAGAATTTCTAGGGGTGCCAATAATTGTGGCCAACGTGTATTTGAGAAAAAGATGTATTTCATAATGATATTTCCCCCCCATTTTAAATTCTTATTATCCAATGAAAGGTTAGATTTTTGTTGTGAATTTTTTAAATAAAAGATCAAAAGGATTAACAATGTAGATTAATTTTCACAGCCTTTGATCATATTTACCAAGGGTGCCGATATTTTTAGCCATGACTATATATATATATTTGGACATGATATATATATATATAGATAGATAGATAGACAGGCCTTGTCTTTAAAAAAAATCATACACACACACACACACACATACACACATATATATATAGTTTGTGTTCAGTACTGTTATTTTGTTTTATGTGCAAAAATATATATATGCTACTGTTACATGCATGTGTAACACTGATGTGTATATTTTTAAAATTAAAAAAAGTTGATCACTAAAAACATTAATACATTTTAAATGTGGACGAAGAGTCCAAATACTTCTCACAGGCACTGTATGTTTATGTATGTATACGTTATACTTGCAGTATATAAACACTTATATAAACACATTCTGTGTAAACATACTCACCCTTTGCAGCATATAAATGAGGTTGCTCTTTTCCTTCAAAAAGTTCTCCTTTTCCCGCTGTGCCTGCTGGGTAATCTGGGTTGACTGTTTCTTCAGGGTAAGTAGCCTCTCCTTTAATGGATGCAGTTTTTTATGTGCAAAAGGAAAAATATGACTATAAAAGCTCTTTGTCCACACACAAACACTCAATGATTAAAATCCTCTACACACCTTGCGAGTGACAACAGATCTCTGATATTCTGCAATCTCTCTGAGGAGTTGCTGCGTCTGTGTCTCCTTCTCTTCATCTTGACGGCTCTCTTTTTCCAGCTGCTGAAACTCCAGATCTTCAAAACGCTTCGTTTCCGCTTCCAAAGCTTCAGTGTCCTATCAAGAAAAAAGCCAAGTACAATAAGCACGAGGCAATAGATTACATTTTTTACATCATGGTGCAACTCCAAACTAAACTAAACTGAAAAATCAGCAACAATTCACAAGATTGTGCTAAACAGAAAAGAGACAAAAGGTCAAATTCTCAGGAAACTTTGGTATGTTAAAAGACACAGAGAAGAAAGGCCTACCAACAAGAACAAAAGGTATTTCCAGAGCTGTTGCAGAGAGGAAAAAACACATCAGGAAGTGTTTGTGAGAGACATACAGCAGGATAGTTGGTGGGCGCAGGTACGAGGGAGACCACGGTAACTGACTGACCCTGGATAGCTGATTCTGGAGCTGCTCCTTCAGTGCTTCAGGACAGGTGTCCAACTGGGTCTTCTGCTCTGAGATCAGCTCAGCTAGCCTCTCTACTTTAACTCTCTCTGCCTCCAACAGGGCTTTGTCCTACCGTACGGATGACGCACACATACAGAGGCACACAGTGGTGAGATGGGCACAAACAGGACGGACAAAGAAATAGAGAAAGTGCAAGTTTGGGTTAGAGCAAGGAAGAGATCAACTGGAAAAAAGGGAGGTAGATGTGACGTCAGTGGGTGGCTTTCATTAATAACGGAGTACAAGTTTTCCTCCATCTAAATAGTTCACTCAAAAATGTAAATGTACTCACCTCAGGCCATTCAAGATCAATCAGAACACATTTGGAAAACTATAGCATTACATCATCTGCTCACCAATGGATTTTCTGCAGCTTTTCGCTTCATAAAACGGGCTGGAGTCATGTGGATTACCCACGGATTATTGTGATGTTTTTATCAGCTGCTCGGACTCTCATTCTGATGGCACCCATTCACTGCAGAGGATCCTTTGGTGAGCGAGTGACGTAATGTTAAATTTCTCGAAATCTGTTTTGTTTTTGATGAAAAAACGAATTCATCTACATCCTGAATTTAAAGTTTTCAGCAAATTTTCATTTTAGGGAGAACTATTAAGAGCAAACTTGCTCGTAAATCATGATTTCTGTGTAGAAATGTTCACACGCAAGTTTTACGTATAGTTAGTGAATGAGACCCTCTTGTTTGACTTTTTGGAGACACTAAACTTTGTCCTGCAGCTTTGATATACTATACTGAATCATTTCCAGCTGTACAACTACATTGCCACCTGATGCTTACCCGAGTTTGATTTTTTTGAGCATTTTTCTCCATGTTGGCCATTTTTTCGTTGAGCTGTTCCAGCATTTCTTTATCGCTCTGTAGCTGAGCCACTTCCGCCTCCTGCTCCCCGTCTAAAAGAGCTCTCTCCACCTCCATCTAATGACAGAATCAAATGTTTATTGACTAGCTTCACTGCACAAATAAAACTAAAAGCATTAAAAATATATTTTTTGGTAATTGCAATAAACTTTTTTTTTAAATTTACATTTAAAGTGTCTTTGGCAACTAACTGTAATAAGTTTAAGTTCCAAAATTACTGAAACTGAAATAAAAATAAAGCTATATAGAAAACAAATACCTATATATATATATATATATATATATATATATATATATATATATATACATATAGCTATATAGAAAAAAATACCTATATATATGTATATATATCGCACAACAAAATTACTAAAACTTAAATTAAAATAAAAACTGATAATAACAAAATAAAAGCTAATTCAAAACATTAAAAAATTCAATAGTAGTATATAAATAATACTAAAATAATGTTACAGAATAAAAGTATACAAGTCTAGAGAGTCCATCTGTAAGAGCTATTTACTGGCAGACATGAAGACATTTACATTAATGCATTTCTCAGCTGCTTTTAATCGAAACGGCTTGTGATTTCTGGGAATCGAGCCCATGAGCTTGGCGTTGCTAGCGCCACGCACTACTGTTTGAGCTTCAGGAATCATTACTAAACATGTTCCCTTACTTTAAAACACATAAAGCTTCTCATTTAAAGCACACACACCTCTCTGATAGACTCGTCCATCTGTGTGTCTAGATCTCTGATCTTCTGTTCAAGTTCCTCGATGTTGTTAAGCACCTGAATCCTCTCCTCTTCAATACGTGTCACTTCCTGTCTCAGCTGCATGTCTTCAGACACCTGCTAAAAAGATACAGAAACAAAAAAATGATTTCAGTCCTGGATGATGACTGGGAAATGTTCAAACCATAAGGACAATTTTAGAAGTTCAGCTGAACTCCTGCATCATTCATTAGTCTCCTATAGTCACATCACCTCTCCTTGACTAATTGAACAGTCACAAACATATAATCACAAATACGTGACAATGCAATGTAGAAATAATGGATTAAACATTCACAAATGCGGTCATTGAGACCTGACATGAGATTGAACTCTAAAATTAATATCCAGCTCCTCATGACAGCTCTTTATGGATAGTAAACTTGGCCGGTTCTGAGGCCACGAGGTTTCCAGTGACAGCGCAGAGGAATGTAGCTGAGCAACAGATGCCAGACTACAGAGTCGCCACTGTCTGATAATGGCGTCTAATCTCCATGCATTTGACATTTACCAGAAATATCCAGCAGCGGATGGACCTATGCATATGTTTAAATGCAAGCTGTCACTGTCAATAGCAAAATGAGTGTCACATGAGAGTTAATTAAGAAATATTGCTTGAGAGTGGATGATAAGTGTAGGGGAACTGATATGCAGATCTGCATTCTTTCCTTGCATTTCTGTGTTTCTTTCCAACAGTTGAGCACACACATGCATTGAAAATCCACTGGGAATAGTCATTTCCCGTTCCACTCCTCTTGCAGGAGAAGCAATAACTGCCTTTTCTCTCCTGAGCAAGTCTATTAAACTCAAACACGCCATTATGTCATTATATGTATCCAATGGAAAAACACTTCTTCCACAGAGTCCACCACCCCCTCTTAAACTGGAATTGACACGTTATGTGCTTTAAACGCAGAGGGAATCTGTTTTAAAACTTGTTTCGGTGTTGCTGCAAAGAGTGCGAGGTCAGCGTTTTTAAAAGGTCAAAGTTCACTCTTTCATGCTGTTTAGAAAGACATCAGTTAGGTATAAAGACTCCACAGCATTCCCAAACTGTTTTACATACTTTAGATCCCTGAGGACTGCATACTTTCCACTGCATCATTAGTTCAATCTGGTATATCGAGTACACAATTGGAGACTAGATTTGAATACATGGTGTATATATAGTAAGAACAAATATCACTGTGGCATGTAATTTGTAGCTGAAATTAATAGTCGAGTGAACCTTATAAAGAAATGGCTAATCAGAAGCTAGTATAAAAAAAGTCTAAATTTTAAAATGAGCATTAACTAACTATACAACAAGCAGATATATAAGATATATAAATACAATTTTAAATATTTATCCATTTTTACCATTAATGAGAATTAGTAAAAAATTAGTGCTGTCAAACGATTAATCACGATTAATCGCATCCAAAATAAAAGTTTTTGTTTACATAATATACTGTATGTGTGTGTACTGTGTATATGTATTATGTACGTGTATATAAATACACACACATGCATGTATATATTTAAGAAAAATATTTTATATTTATACATTATATATATTTATATATAATATAAATTATATAAATATAAATATATACATTTAAATACATGTAAATATTTTCAAAATATACTGTATGAGTGTGTATTTATATATATACATAAATATACAAAGTACACGCATATATATTATGTAAACAAAAACTTATTTTGGATGCGATTAATCGCAATTAATCGTTTGACAGCACTAGTAAAAATCATGTTTTTCAATTTTTTTATATTTTTTGGTGTTAGGTAATTATATATTTTTAATTAATTCAGCATACAAATAATATATCTTTATATATAAATCAATAATATATCATTGATTTATTTTGCATTAAAGTAATAAGAATTTAGTAATGAGCATAATATACATAATTATCATTAAAAAAAACAATGCAAAAAAAAAAAACATAACGGCCCTACAAATAAGATTCATTTTCTTTATTAAAAATGAAATTGATTTTCACTGTTTGACATCAGTAAAGGCCCATTCACAACAAGTACGATAACTTTAATGATAATGATAAGGATATAGTTTTAAAAATTGATCTTAGCTTAAAAGAACAGCAGAATCCACACTACAGAGGAACAATATTGTTGGAATTGCTTTTAAAACCATTTTTCCAGCAAATTAATGATTAAAAACATTGACAGCCAATCAGAATCTATCCTGCTTTAAAGATCTTGAGCAATGAAAGTGGCAGATGACAAAACTGCATCATGAACTTATAATAAACAGAATGATGTTGTGCATTGGTGTGCTAATAAGTATGAATGGGCTTCCATGGTACATGCAACATGTTGGAAAATTAAAAGTCCTTTTTAGCATTCAAGAAGATATGGCACAGTGTCTCACCTTGCTGCGGAGGTGTGGAGAGGGTGAGGGGACTGAGCTCCGCAGGCTGGTGGTGGGTGACTGGGGCCTGGTCTCCCTGTGTCCGCTGAGTCTGCGCTGTCTCTGAGTCATGATCTCTCCGCGACCCTTACCCAGAAACCCGCTGTCCACAGACACTGCTGCAGAGTCTGAGAACACAGATTCGTCATCAGACACCTGCAGCTTCTCCAGCTCTCGGTTGATCTTCTGCAGGTCTGATACGGCTGAGACACCAGAGTCAGTCTCCATCCGGCCCAGTTCAGACCGGCCCAGCTCAGAGCACAGGCACAGGATAGTCTCGAGACGCTGACGTTCCTAGAGTAGAATTAAAAATGTTAATCATTGACAATAATCATTGACAGATTTAAAAAAAAAAAAAAAAACCTTATGATGCAAAATTAATATTTAAGATTCTGTTTATGTAATTTGTAATCTGATATAGTGCAAAATAGAAGCATTTTTTACTAGTCTCAGAGTTTTGGACAGCATTATGTATCTAATACATAATATTATAAACAAAACTGGCTGACTCAATAGTCTGGAGTTAATCTTTGAAATATTAGATTTTACATACAACACGTTGTTAAGATTTGTATCTCTTTAGCAGTGCATTGTGGGGTTTGGCCCTGTGGAATTGAACTAATTTAGTTGCACACAAACAAACACATATATACACTGCACACACCCCTGCTGTCAGATCAGATAGTTTGACTACAGATGCACTGCTTTAGCTCAGTTAGCTCAGTCATGTGACCTTCTGGGAACATTTCAGGTTTTTCTAGAGGTCTAAGTGTAAAGCAAAAACTAATTTAAAGTGTGTTTACCAGCTGGTTCGTACACATGTAAGGTCTTGGTTTAGCTATGAATGAAAGTTCGTTAAGTCTGTAGCGCATGAAGGAGTGTGAACAATCCAGTGAACCGCACTTATAATGCTCTGCGCCAAGAACACAGCACTGATCAAAGTCCCTTAGACACTTTCATGTCTCACCACTGTCTCAAAGAAAGCAAACTGAAACCCAAAGAGCTGAATTCAAGCCTTACAATTATAAGGAATTAAAGTTAAAATAATATTTCAGAATACTAACAAAATTACCTCCCTTAATCATTGATTTCTATGAACTTAAAGTAAGCTATAATGTGACGCAGACACAAAAGTGATATATAATATAATATAATATAATATATAAATAAACACTTAATATAAACATTTAATAAAATATTTATAATATATTATATTATATAATATATTTATTTTATTTTATTTGTAATGTTGTATATTGTATAAATATTTTTTTTAAATCATGTGATATGTGATTTTAAAGACTTCAACATTGTCATAATTTTAAACCGAAATGAAGAATGAATAGACTGAAACTATTTTTACCAACCAAGAATTATGAAGTCACTGACCCACTGCTTTAGACTCACTAATGTAAGTGTTTCTCTGGTTGACTGAAGGTCCTCTTACCAGTCTTTCCACTTCCTGTTCTCGTAGTCTCTCATCTCTTTGTCTCTGATGATAATCTCGGAGTTCTTCTTTTCCACTGAGAGAACTGATACTGCCCCTCCTCGGCCCCATGCCGGGCCCCAGGCCTCCTTTACCAAACGACAGCCGCCTTTCTCCTACGCCTAGATCCAAACATGGGGCAGAGCCCACGGAACAGAGGCTGGCCCGGCGAGAACTGCTGGTCACGTTGGCTGTCACGGTCACATCTGGAGGCTTCTCCAAGGACGGAAGGCTGCGGCGTGGTTTAGTGGTACGTCGGGGTGGCAAAGAAAGCACCGGAGCGTCTCCTCGATACAACCTAGGCAGAGAGCGACTATGTCCCCCCAGGCCATTCAGAGATCCAGTGGAGTATTTCCTTTGGCGGAGCGATGGGTCAACGGTCGACTCCCCATCTCTTGCTAGCAGCCTGCGCCCCAAGCGAGGACTGGAGGGCATGCTGGCTGCCCCGCTTGGACCTCGGCGAGATAAAGGAAGAGCATCGGTCATGTAGGAGGAAGAACAGCCGTTCCACATAGAAAGGAGTGAGTTGGCAGTGTTGGGATGTCGCCCGTCCGAAGGGAGGCAAAGCAACAGGTTGTCCTGCGATTGGTGTCGGGCGCGAGTTTGGGTTGGGACTGGACTTATGGGTCGCTCTGAGTGATGGGGCGATGGTGGCATGCTCAAGCTGCTGGAGGGTGTGTAAGGGGAAGGGACTCGTATAGAAAGGGGTGGACGGTCCTGTAGATAGGATGATGCCGATTGGGGACTGGGAGGTGGGGACAAAGTGAGGTAACCGCGGTCTGCAGTAGCCTTTAAGCTGGCCTCCAGAGCAGACTTCCTGCGCTGCAAGCTCTCCATCAACTCTTGAAGCTCCGCCTTGGAGCGTGTGCCACGAACACTGGATCCAACCAATGTACCGCCATTTGAATGAAACTTTGTAGCATCTGGGAAAAAAAAGTTAATTTATGTCAGTGCACATTCAAACATGGCGCCCAAAGTAGGGTCGAAGAAAATTTCATTTGTTGTTGTGTATCTTGTGACCTCTCAAATCTTTCAAAATCAGCTCAGTGATTCCATGACCAATGAGTTTTGAGGGCTGGTTTTGAACAAATAATTACTTAAATTTCAGTCTTGGAGTTGGAAAAAACTTGGAATCTCAGAACACCACAGAAAGTTTGATTCCTCGTGATATGACCCGTTTGAGGTTTAATATGCAAGGTATTTAGCGATAAATTCATCTGATATCTAATGGTGGAAAGGTAATGCATGATGGAAGTTCCTTCAAAGCCAAATGAAACATCTGGAGGCGTGCAAATTATAATTGAGACCCAAATTTCCTCAGAGAAATGACAGAGCAGTTGTGCATTTAACCAGAACTAAGCAAGAGCTGAAACATATCAAATCAAACACTTGATTGTGAACTTCTTGTACTAATACAAAAGCTCAGTGTTTGCACAGGTTGTCATAGACACATGCACAAACAGAACTACAAAATCTCACAAAATGAACAGAGAAATCAGCCGTGTGCGCTGGCTAATTCTTTGGTTCTGCTTAAGTTCAAAGGTCACATGTGCTCAGCTGACTACACAACTAAAAAGGCTTTCTCATACAAATCTCAGCCCACACAAATATGGATGCTTTGGGTTTTAGAGGGAAAAGCGTCTTCTAAAAATGGAAGAACCAAAGCCAGAATGGGTTTGTACTTTCTGGCACTGGAGCAGAGGAAAGGGACCGAGTCAGAACTCCTCTGCAACCAAGAGTGTGATTTGTGAGAGCAGTGGTGGTCTCCGTCAAAAAACACACACACATACACACACACACATACACACACACACACACACACACACGTGTGGACCACCTGTACTCCATAATGTTTATCTACGTTTTGGGTAGTAAATCATTTTAGCTAAGTGGTTGACCTAAAGCCATATGGATGGGATTTTACATTGTCATTTATTTACAAGGTAACATGGTCATTTGTACAGCTGTGGCTGCATGGTGGTAAGATGAGTGTTTATATTAACTCAAGGTCTCACAGCCAACACAAAGCCCACAGAGAAAGAGAAAAGAAATGAAGAAAAGTAGAGGTGGCACTTTCCATGAATACATTACACTTTGGATCCCATGACTTTAAAACATTAGCGGCACAAATCCCATGCTTTTGTTGTGAGAGCCATTGCATAAACCATTATGTAACATACAATTAAGCTAGCATAAGATACAGCTAGTTTTAAACAACTGAAATGTCTGCATTCCTCCCTAAATTATGGTTTTGGCTTGTCTCACCTATAAAGTCTTGACCTTCTTGACTATATCTAAAAATTTAAATCACACACTGTGAAAACCTTGACAGCTTGTTGACTAGACAATATATACTGCTGCTCAAAAGTTTGGGATCAGTAAGATTTTTAATGTTTTTTAAAGAAGTCTCTTCTGCTCATCAAGGCTGTATCTATTTGATCAAAAATACAGAAAAAAACTGTTATTTTGTGACATATTATTGCAATTGAAAATAACAGTTTTCTATTTTAATATACTTTAAAATATCATTTATTTCTGTGATCAAAGCTGAATTACTCCAGTCTTAAGTGTCACATGATGCTTCAGAAATCATTCTAATAGGCTGATTTATAATCAATGTTGGAAACCGTTGTGCTGCTTCACATTTTTTTGGGGACCTGTGATTTTTTTTTTTAGGTTTCTCTGATTAATAAAAAGTTAAAAAGAACAGCATTTATTTTAAAAATAAATTTTGTGTTACAATATACAATGCTATTCAAAAGTTTGGGGTCAGTACATTTTTTCTTTCTTTTTTTTAAAGAAATTAATACTTTTATTCAGGAGGGATGTATTAAATTAATACAAAGTCATAGTAAAGACTTATATTGTTAGAAAAGATTTCTATTTTGAACAAATGCTGCTTTTTTAACTTTGTATTCATCAAAGAATCAAAGAAAAAAGTATCACACGTTCCAAAAAACAATATGAACTATGAAGCAGCATAACTGTACCAACACTCATAATAAATCAGCATATTAGAGTGATTTCTGAAGGATCATGTGACACTGAAGACTGAATATATATATATATATATATATATTACTTTGTGTTTATTGTTATAATTACACATTTACACAGATTTGGGTTTTAAACTGTACTTTAATCTATAGACACGTCCCAAACCTCATATCAAATTAATAGAAAATAAAAGGTCTCATATAATATTTAGTTTGACCTTTTAAGTTATCCATCAACATTCTCAGAAGTTTAAGCACCTCCTTTCACTGACATTTTGTTGAAAAATACCTAACTTTTAAGAGCTTTAGGCCCCATTTTGTACCCTATTCATGGAAAATTACAGGTAATGTTTAAAAAAAGTGGCAGGAAAGAAGAAAACACCACTGATTGAGACTGATGAGTATATTTACATGTTTAACAAACAAGCAAACAAACACAAAATAGCGCAGAAGAGCAGAACAGATGGCACTGAATTGCACTCTTCCTGTGTATAAAACAGTCTGCGGCATGATAATGGAGGGGACCAATTAGGCTGCAAGCAAGCCACTCTGTTTATGAAAATACAGCAGAATGGATCCAAAATCGAGAGCTGACCAAGGGGGAAGGTGAAGGAAGATGTCACTCACCCGTACTGAGCGACAGTGTGGGTCCTGCAGTCTTTTCTGGCAGCATGTTCCTCATGTGATTAACCTCCTCTGGGTGGTTGAAATGGAAAAAAGATTTACCCAGACAAAGAGTGCACCCTGAGGAGAACCACATCACACACACATAGTCATTATAACTTAGAAACATTGTGCTCAAGTCCAAGGCACTGGTAAGGAAATGAAGCAGTAATAAATCATTACCAAAACATACAAGCCCACAAGTATGATGCACATTCACTAGTAGCATTAAAGTTATGACCAAATAAAGTTACATAAAATGACAAAGAGCTCTGGTATTTTGAAGATAAAACCCTTTTTCCTGTACACGTCTTGAAATGAATTCAACTCAATAAGAGAGAAAGAGAAAGGCAGCCTCTTGATTAAGTGAAAAAACAGATCCAGAAGGCTCAGATTTCAGATACAGTTTGAAATTTCTTCTGAAGCAAAGTCCACTGAGTCTTTCGGAGGACTTAAATCCACAAGACTGATTTTCCCCTTAAGTCTGGGGCACATCCTCTCTCTCCCTTTCTGTTTCTTTTCTTTCCCCCTCTCTTCTGTTTTTTACAACTAATTTTAATTCCAGAAGTGAGCTTAAAGGAATAGTCTCACTCAGGCCATCCAAGATGTAGACGAGTTTGTTTCTTCATCAGAACAGATTTTGAGAAATTTAGCATTGCATCACTTGCTCATCAATTGATCCACTGTAGTGAATGGGTGCCGTCAGAATGAGAGTCCAAACAGCTGATAAAAATATCATAATAATCCACAAGTATTCCACATGACTCCAGTCCATCCACTAACATCTTGTGAAGCGTGTTTGAAAGAAACAAATGCATCAAGGCGTTTCTAACTTTGAATCGTTACTTCCACCAAAAGTACAAGTCAATCCATAATATTGCTTTCTCCAGTGAAAATTTTCTCTTTTCTGAATCAACAAAGAAATATGCAAAGATCAAGCAAGTGAAAACAGTCCAAAACAGTTCTACACAACTATGTCTGTGGATTTTGATTTAAGAGAATAATGGGGGATGATCTTTTTAACTGGAGGAAGCGTTATTATTGATTATGGGATCATATTTTGGCAGGAAACAATGGTTTAAAGTTACACCTTAATGATGGATTTGTTTCATCACAAGATATTAATTCATGGACTGGACTCTCATTCTGACGGCACCCATTCACTGCAATGGATCATTTTGTGAGCAAGTGGTGTAATGCTTAATTTCTCCAAATCCGTTCCAATGAATCTACATCTTGGATGGCCTGAAGGTGAGTAAAGTTTCAGAATATTTTCATTTTTGGGTGAACTGTTCTTTTAATGATGATGTGACCAACTAGAAAACTTTTTTTTTTTTTTTAAGTGGTAAAATGCAAATTGTTGCTTTTAATTATGAGTAACCCTATATATAACCAAAGTCTATGGTATGTGAAATATGAGATAGTTTGGGAGGCTTTTCTCTAACAAAACTCTCTAACAAAACTCCCCCAAACAAATGCTCTCTCTCTCTCCTCAATACACCAAATGTATAATAATCTATTTGTAAAGACATGCTGTAAGCACACAGGCTTTTCCTGAAACTCACTGAACACTCAAACTCCCATCAGACTCTCCTGAGCAGCTCAGCTCACTCCTGCAGTCTGCGGCTGCCTGTGAGGAGTCTGCGCAGGAAGTGGGGGATCGTTTTACGCTGTCGGCAACACAATCCTTCACCGTGAGTTCACCATCGCCAGCCACCTGAGAAAGCTTTGGCTTTCCTCTAAACCAACAAAGGCCCGAGTCGATTGTCCTACCCAGACAGAAGCAGAGCACTGGGAATTTTCTCCATCTTTCTCTGTTTGTTAACAACTGTGTGAATTTGCATGGCAGTTGTTTCATTGTTATTGAAACAATGCTATGGAATGAATGAGGTGATGAGGTATGTCCGCTGATATGTTATGATATGTGTTTATTACGCTCCCTCGAATGTGCCAAATTCTCAAGTCTCTTGCGATGTCTCTCTCACACTCTCTCCATCACCAGCTGACACTAACTCTCAAGTCTCAAACATATGGAAACCCTCCCTTCCCTCTCGGCCTAATGCACATCATTTGATCAGCACAGCTTTGGACTGGAGGAGCATACAATTACATACTATATGTCTCCATAACGGTATCATGTGTAGTGTAATCACTGCTCTCTGAAGTTTGACAGCTTGCTTTAGTTTACGGTTTTGGGAAAGGACTGCGAGTGACTTTTACTAAACTCTGGGATTTCCAGCTCTGAGTCGGGCTTGTACAAACTACATTCATTCTCTGTCTAATGATTTGCAGCACTTGTCATCCTTTCAGCGCGAAGCCCCTGCCAAAGTGATAAAGCCTGTTTAAACAGAACCAAAAGTGCCATGCTTAAAGTTTTTTTTATTTTTTAGCTATCTGCAGAACTCTATAAAAACTGCAAAAGTCCAATTCTCTGGCAAAAGCACCCCTTCCTTCTTCCAGCTGACCTTAAAAATTACAATGGTAACCATAGTTTCCATCCAATTCTGTCATTCCTATAGCTTAATAATTACAGTACTACTACAGACATTGAGGAGGACACGTCCTTCACGATATTTTTGATATTCGTCAGTATGGTTTTTCATATATTTGATTGCATCCTTGTGTAAAGCCATAATAAAGTAATCTGGGATATCCTTCATATAAGAAGCCTTTTTGTGTCTTTGTTTTTAATGGGTAACACTAAAATATCCGTTTTCACAACAGTAACTATGGTGTTTTAGTACAAACTGGTTACCACAGATTTTTGTAAAAGAATAAAATATTTTGTACATTAATAAACACATAATAAGAAATCCATACATAGAATGAAAAATAAAAAAATAAAAAGATTGACACGATTTAGTCGACGAATATAAAACATAAAAAATGACCATAAATAAAAACAGAAATATAAAATATATAAATATCAATAAAAGACAATAAAATGCTAGACACTCAACAAGTAAATAAAAAGAAATTTATTAAAACATACATAAAACCAAAAATAAAATTTCTATACGTAAATTAATAATATAACATTAATAAATAAATATTTTGGCATGGTTTTTGTGAAAATAAATACATTTTAATTTCTAACTCACCAAAATAAAACTATGTGGATTTACGTGAAACAGAAAGTCACATCTGAACATGTTAGAAGGAGAGCGCTATGATAACAGTTACTGTACTCACCAATAAACGCTTTAATATACCGGGATTAAGCGGGTTAAACATCAACGATCTGTTCGCGTGTGCCGCAGAGCAAACAACCGCACGCGCTGCTCTGTTTAAACAGCACTGAAAATTGCGTCACGTCGTGTTTGTCAGTCTAAAGTTCTATAAACATGCCTTCAAACTACTTTACTACAAAAACACCTCAGAAACCTCTCTACATCAATCCCTGCCCGACTAACAGGACCACAATATTAATTTCCCAACAATAAAACTCGAGATCAAACTATGCAAACTAATCGTATCAACGCCGCTCTTCACAAGGCTCCGAGTAACATTTCTTGAGCTCTGCTTGCAGCTGAAGAAACATAAACCAACCTTTATTTAGTGTCCCATTGATGAAGTCTCAGGAGGAGGAGGATGCGTGCTCGGTCCTCTCAGTTTAGCATGACAAAGAGGACAGACGCGATGCTGAGTGCTTGTCTGCGGACACGCCTCCTCTCAGCGGGGACGCGCTTAGTGGAACTCTGACTTATGGCTCATCACAGAGTGACTCACAGACTTCACAACAAATACTAATTGAGGTATTGTCATGGGACACTTCACTTGCATTTAACGTTTCTGACTCGCAGAGATTGTTTGACCAACATCCTACACGTTAGAGCAGGCTGATTGAACATACATCCTCTATTTTAACTCAATTTTCGGTTTCCTTACTGTAATGGATGATACATATCTTAAAGGTCTGGTAACAATTACCATACCAACCCTTTCACTGCCAGCTATACATATTTGCTAGCCAACAAAAACAAAATCACTTGATTTTTTTTGGCTCACTATGCTTTTTCATCTAATGGTGCCCTGTAATTTAGGTCATAGATGGCTCAAGAAAGCACACACACACACACACACACATATATATATATTATATATATATACACACATACACACACACATACAGTATATATATTGCCTCATTTTGACTACTAATAATTGCTCATAGCTTATCAATTAACTTAGCTTTTAAAATGCTATTACATACTCTCAGATAATAACTAAAGCACTCTTTGGCAGTTCTTTGTTAGAAGTAGTTTAAAAAAGTTCAAAGTTTGAAAAACTAACCAACTTTTGTCAAAAGGTGGCGCTATAGAGCACCTGATCCAAGCCTGTATCTGAGCTTTTGCCAGTTTCTATCATTACTGATGTGTGTGTTGAGGTCAAAGGTCAGATGAAGAAAACACATTTTGTAAAATGATTTTACTCCTAAATATATGTAAAATATAAAGTCAATTATTTTGTAAGCTGTAAATTCACAATTAGTCCTCTAGAGGGGTTAAAAACACCAGAAAAGAATATTAAAGTTTGATGCGTTGCCATGGCAACAGTATTTAAGACATCAAGAATCCCTTCACAGCTTTACATCTGCAGTGTTTTGACATTATTCTAATGAAATTTGAAGAAAGTCAAGTAAAAAACAAACTATGAGCTTTTTCATCTGAACGTACCCTGTAACTTAGGTCATACAGATGGCTCAAAATTTTATATATATATATATATATATATATATATATATATATATATATATATATACACACACACACACACAATATAAATATATATTTATAGCTTCATTTTGAGTTTTGACTACTACTAATTGCTCATAGCTTGTCAATTAACTTTACATTTTCTCAGATAGTAACTACAGCACTTTTAAGTTCTTTTAAGTAGTTTAAAAAAGTTCAAAGTAAAACTTCCCTGATTTGAACACTTTTCTGTAACTTTACTGTAGAGCGGAAGTTCTCTGGCCAATCCGAAACAAGCTTTTGTGTGTTTCGCTGGTTGCAAATCTTCTGCTTGACCTTGTATTAAGTCTGTGACCTAGAGAGTGCACTGGCATATTTTCCACTGTAAATTTCCCTCAGTGTAACAGTGTTCAGCTAGGACGAGGGTGGGGGAAGAGAAGGAAAGACGTTCCCTCCCCCTGCCGCCCAGCGGGCACTCTGTTCTCCATCACTCTCAGAACTCCAGTTGCATCATGGGGAGGGGGCGCTGGAGTGCTGCCCAGCAACTCTGATTACTTCCAGACTTCGGCTACACATTTCAACACACTTAAACACAGACATTCCCATATCCATGCATTCATACGGCAGCATATGAACACATGCGGATATATGCAATTATAAACATTAATTCCAAATACTCATGTAATTAAACTAGATACATAACAGATTCAGTTTTGTATCTTTTTTTCACTTGTTAGCCAGGAAGACAGTGGTAAAAAAAAAAAAAAAACAGATAGCAGAACAGCATGCTGAGGAGTGAAGCAACAGGAATGCTTTTTCAAGCCTGCTGCACTGGTGTTATTGTTAACTAAAACTAAAACTATTAAAATTGCTTTTGGTAATTGAAACAAAAATGTTTTTTAAAAATTAGGCACATTATTGTACTGAAATAACACTGGCCTCATGAGGATGCATGAAACAGCAAGTAATCTTGGGAATGTCTTTATCTAGCTATCTCTAATGTGTATAATATGCATGGGAATTGCAAAACTTCTGAGTCTCACCATCTGTTTTATGCCTGTCAACATCTTCTGACGTCTCTAAACACTGTAAATGTTTACCTGACTACAGAATCTTCCGCAGTAGAGTCAGACGAGGAGGATAAGAGATTGAGAGAGACGAGGAGGAGGAGGAGGAGTGTGTGACCAATCAACTATTAAACACTGAAACATTCTCTGGAAGTCTGGACTCACACAGAAATGTGTGATCTCATATCACTCTGATCAGAAACACAGGAAGAAAAGGAGAGGCAGCGATAGAGAGAATGAAAAAGAGAGTTTGTTTATAGACTCTGCTAAACATATGCTAAAAAATCAAAGCAAAAGGAGTGCGAGAGAGAGAGAAAGTGGGCGAGAGATGTTATTCCTGTGGTGTGTCAGGCCTGAGTGATATCGCTGTACAGGAAGTCATTCATTGCCGTCGTTTGTTTTGATTTCTCTCTGAGGCCGTAAGCAAGCAAGGTTAGATCCACAGAACCTGCTGAGTGGCCAAATAAGATATGCCCACATCAAATAGTTGACCTCCCTTTATAACTCTGACCTCTGGGGAGGTTGAGATATGAAAGAGATGCAGTAATAGCAAGTGAGCAGTAGTGGTTAGTTACTGTAAAAGTACAGTAAGGGATTTATAACTGCAATTTTGGAGGGGAGGCTAAAAATACTGTGTATTACCATGAGTGAGCTTTGTTGGCTTCGTGACTGGAACTCCATCAAGATGGCACATATTTCCATTGGGGTGTAAAGTAATAACTCCAGCACTGTTGGTGATCACACAGTGGTGCGGCTGGACCCCTGGACCATCAGCGCCGATGACATTCTTTGGCGACTCTGCATCCTCAAAACCAATCCGTGATATTTCTGTGATATAAAGTAAAGTTTCTTCAAGTGAGCATAATTATACTGAATGAAATGAAAATGAAAATGTAAAAATAAAAATTTAAATTAAATGTTTTTAAAAATAAATTAAAAATAAAACACAAATGATTGAATAAATTAATAAATAGAAATAATAAATACATATTGAAATATATATACAAATATATAAAATAAAATAAATAAATAAAAATGACAAAATATAATCATATAATATGAATAATCAGATAATTAAATAATCAAATGAAAAAAAAAACTTAATTTCTGAATGAGATGGATGTGTATACTTATGTGTATATAAATACACACACATACATACTGTACATGTATATATTTTAACAATATTTATATTTATATACATATATATATAAATATATTTTATGTATAAATATAACATTTTCCTTAAAAATATAAATGCATGTGTGTGTATTTATATATGCATAATAAATATACACAGTACACAGAGATATATTATGTAAAAACAAACTTTTGTTTTGAATGTGATTAATTGCGATTAATAGTTTGATAAAAGGATGGACAGACAGACACCAATCAGCCAGTCAGTTAATGGAGTCCTCGATTATCAGGTCCTCGAGATCAGTTTTACCTACAATTTACATCATGTTTTACTGACATAATGATGAAAGATGTTAGTCAGTTTTAGCACAGAAAAAGTGCACTTTTGATTGGATGTTTCACAGAAGCACTGAAACAAGATGCTGTTATGTTGTCATCACATTACTGTACGCTTTTACAGTACTGAATGCACCAGACCACTCTGGAAACCCCCATATTAAATAACTGCTATTAAACTTAGCGGGTGGCAAGAGGGTCCATATTCAAAGTCAAGTTTATTTCAGTCATCACGGCCTCAGTTTAAGGGGCTACATTAGTCTGGAAACTTTAATGGTCTCAGAGCAGCAAGATTGCCATGAGGCTAAAATATAACACTACCTATATGGCACAGTAAAACATTTCCATGCTTTCTGCGTTAACAAGTAAAACAAGTCTTTTTGTCACTAATATTCAGATATTTTTAAATATATATTCAGGCACACTCACCTTCAGTTAGAGGTATCAAAGTAATAAAGCCTCTACCAAGACTGATCAAGTAGGGTGTGGCAGACCACACCTGCAGGCCACGCCCACTCTCAATTAAATCCAACAGGGGTTCCTGAGGATAAGAGCAGGGGTTTAAAGAGACAGTTCACCCTAAAATGGCTCAAATAAAATGTTATTTACTCACTCTCGTATCATTATAAACCTGACATACCTTATACCTTAAATACTTGTACAAAGCTTTCACATTAAGATAAGTTTAAAAAATATGCAATTCAAATGATGGATTTACTCATCTAACTCAGGTACCGCTGCAGTAAAATATATCATAACCCTTCTGAGTCATGGTGAAGTGATTAAGTTTCATAGTTGCTGGAGTAGGTTTTTATAGGCCATTTAATGTAGCCTGAGAAAAAGACCCTTTACACACTCACTGTTTTGGAAAATGGGTTTAGCTGAGCTCCCATTGACTCAGAATAAGATTAATTCACTGATGCATACATATACACATAATCAGAGACAAAATAGCAGTTTTAGAGAAAGGGAGGTTGTCTCAGTTTATGAGAGAAGGAGGACATGGGGGAATGTTTTCATAAGATCTTCTGGGACCAAGTCAGAGAAAGGGACAGACGGAGGGAGAAGGAAGAAAAGAGGCCTGGCTGAGAGGGCTTACTATAAATTGTCATGACGGAAAAACAAATAAATAACAGAGAAAGTACCATGGTTAAAACGTTGAGGAGGCACAGGACTAGCAGCCAAAATGAACAAACACAGAAACCCCTAAAATCAAGCCAACCATTCCACCAGTCTGATTACTTAAAGGGATAGTTCATCCAAAAATGAAACATCTGTCATTATTTATTTACCCTCATGACATTGCAAACCTGTATGACTTACATTCTTCTGTGAAACACAAAAGGTGTGTTTTTTTAAGAGTGTACCGCAAAAGCACCAATAATGATAATATATGTAGGCTAATATAAAAATTGTCCATATGACTTGTCTATGCTTGTACTACATACAGGAAGTCTAATGAAGTCAGACAATAGCTAGTTTGGCACAACATAAAAAACATACATTAAAACTAAATAATGTAAATAATTTTGTCTTTTTCATTTTGGGGTAACTCTTCCTTTAAAACATTATTTAAATATTATTGTTTTTTTATATATTATATTTATATACTATTATAGTATTTAATAATATTTAGAATTTGCTTTTATGTTTATATTTCCATTTTAATTCATTTTAATTTCAGTTTCAGTTGCCATTTTTATTAGTCTTTTTTATATTTTATTGTGTTCATTTATATTTATTTCAGTTTCAGTTTTAGTAATTTTAGTATTTCAGCTTCATTTTCTAATTAAGTTTTTTGGGTTGAAGTTTTTTGATCTAAGATGTATATTTTATCTTATTTCAACTTTAATTAATAGAAACTATTTTTAATTTTCTTTAACACCTTTAGTTAACAAAAAAAAAAACAGCTTTAAAATTGACTTCGAAAAAGTAGGAGTGGGTAGAATCTATTTCCATGAAAACCAAGAGCTGGCTGTAAAACATATTCCATTTCTCACTTTTATATAAAATAATAGAAATAAATCTTTTACGCCAGCGATGCTTTGTGTGCCAGAAAATGGTTTATGGGCCACAGACTGAAAGACTAACAAAGCTGATGTTAAATGATCTAGAATCCCCCAAAAGCGATGTTTATCTAGATCTTCTTATAACTCTATATTACAAAAAGCAGCACAGCAGTTCTGCTCTGAGATATTTCATGAAACAAGGCTGTTCCCCTTGTTCTCCAGCTGGCTGATTTTTGGGTGTTTCCTTTTGCTCCTTCGGGAGGAAGTGAGGATCAGAAACAGCTGAGAGCACATCTCTCAGTTTCTGTAAGTGAGGTCACTGGGCTAGTCCATTTCTCCCCGATAATAAAGAAGAAACTCAAAGCTGATCTCGAAGACTTGCACCACCTTAATAAGCTAAAACAGGGGTGATATGTTGCATAGCAGATCCATTAGCCGTGTCAATGGTGCATGTGACCATGAATAAACCCCCTCTAAAGTCACAGCCTTTCTGGATGAGCAGTGAAACAACACCAATTGCGAACAAAGAAACTTTTGGCATGACTTGCTGCATTATATTGTGATAATCTCTAAATCTTTTAACAAAGTTGTTTTCCTCATGTCTAGATGTAAGAGTAACTTACAACTCAGCTTCACAACTTGAAGTCACTTCAATATTGTATTTCAATAACTTCTGCTGTCAACAATTTTGATACTAGGTCAGTTGGTACCAAAGGATTCAATCAAGAACATTAAGTTCACACAGCAAATTAATCACAGCAAATATCAAATGCATAAGGTTCCAACCCAGCTAAAAATTTTTTTAAAAAGTTCTAAGAATGCTTTGCCAAAATTATTAATTAATTAATTAATTAATTAATGTACAAATAATATTTTAAGATAATGTTTTTAGGATATTATTAAGGATATTATTAGCTTCTTATCTGTATTGAACTGTCATTTGGAATACAGGTTGTTCTTTTAAAGAAGACAATCAGCAGATTATTCCTGAAGTAAAAAGAATTTCAAAAAATTAAAGTGTGAAACATTTTTAGACTTTAAGCCTACTGTAAAAATGATATATTTTACAAAACATTTTGGAATCTAAAATTGCTATAAAATCAAAGCCATATGTCTAACTAAGTTATGTTCCGAATTTGAAGTTGACATCTCAAAAATTGAGGTAGACGCGCTATACCAGAAATCGCCTCCAGGTGACACCCAAACGCCATAGAATATTTTATGCATTTTCCAGTCACAATTTTATACATTTCTGTCACAATATTACTACTATTACAAAATATGGAACTTTGAGACACTATATATATTTTGTCAAGATTAGAAATAATTTTTATTATAAAATATTGCAGTAAATTTTGACTACTCAACTGATTTAAAGTAATATTTCCATGTCCGATTTCAGAATGGATTTCACAGGAGGAATTTTGAGTGTTTAAGCTTTGGAAGGATATTTAATTTGGATGATTACTGAAATACGCAGACAATAAAGGCAATAAAAAAGTGCGCCAGTTAACAGAGCAGACAGTTGGCTTAAAGACCAGATTAGTTTGAGCAAACATATATTAACCTTAAGGAATTAAGACATTTTGTTCACAACTTTGAAAGAACTTTGCCAAAATGCCAAAGTTCTGAGAATGTTCCCTGTAGGCTGGGAAATCTATAGACCAATGACTGCTAGATTATTTCAAGCGCAACCAATTTAGAAGTTTATTTGTCCATGTTGTCACGGCTCACTAACTCACTCTGTTGTGATTCACATTCACTGGAGCTGACTTATTTACAGACAGTGCAAACAACTCAGATGATTATCCTATGCCATGAGCTATTTGAGGAGCTATTTAAAAATGAGAAAGAGTCTGTTAATGATAATAGCCTGATTATAATCTTACCTCAGTGGAGATGCTCATTTCAGACCGGAGGGATCAGTAGTTCAGATCACATAGCCTACAGTAGTATAAAGTCCTGTATATTTAAAGTCCACTCAAACTTTAATCATCTCTGGTTTCTTATTTAATTAACTATGATGCAGTTACTTCGCTTACAGTACATTTGACGCAGCTGCATAAACTGGAAAGAGAAATTTCTGTGCTTTAATTTTTAAATGTCCACGAGGGAAGGACATGTCGCGTTGTAAACAGGAAAAAAAGGATCAGCCCCTTCCCAAAAAATTCCTTAGAGATTTAAAACAGACTGAAGTTATGACTGAAACGTCGTTGCACAATTTAGGCTACATTATTCAACTACGTGACAGTAGATGCTAGTTCATGGCCGTGAGTAATATAGGCTAGGCCTATAGCACTTTAATACATTTAAAAACAATGTTTAGTTTTCTTTTATTAAATATTACGCAAACACTTGACCTATTTTTTTTCTGACAGAAAAGAATCACTTTTAACCGAGAGATAAGCAAGGATACGCTAGAAGCATAAGATAAAAACTACGCAAACAGAAATATTGCCCCCTGCTGGTTATAGACAGGCGGATTTTATATTCAAACAGTTTATTTATGTATTTCACATAAGTCATGTAGTCTGTTCACATTGCAACAGAGGTTCACAAAAACTAATTACAACTGAAAATGGTTAATTGTACACGCTTTATCTAACTTGAGAGGTCTGTGAGGATAAGTGCAAGATATAGGCTATATAACTATATAATGCACAAGACATATAATAATAGAACATTTTTTGCATTGAAATTCTTTTATTAACTGAGCTTGAAGTCTTGAGAGTTAAAGTGTATAGTTGCATATTTCTCAAATTGGTTTAACGTTATTATTTAATCTACCATATGCCATTTATTTCAAGAATGAGCTCTGAAATCTAGTTATTATAACTAGTCAGCACCATTTTAATTGATCAAATGAATCTCAATCACCTGAAGCCATTAATCTGTGAGAGCTCAGATGTGGAAGATTCATATTTGTTATGAAATCTCTTATTCACTGTACTTTCCATCTCTGCTCCATCTGCTGAGTGTGCTTCAGATTCAAGTTCATTTCTCTCATTTTCTTTATCATCAGATGCCTCTGTATTCATCTCAGATGTGAGTAGAGTTATAATAGCGCCGGTTGGTGTTTGTGGCCTGGATTCATGTCTTTCCTCTGGTGTGTCAGGCGTAGAGGAATCAGTAATAATCATGCATGTGTTTATCATGCTGTTCTCTGTCGGTGTGTGCGGCAGGACATCGTTCTTAAAGCCGTCAGGATGTTGTTTGAGAGGTTTGGATGATTCATAAAGTGTTGTGTTGGACGGTGCTTTGTGAATGTCTGTCGCTGCTGATTCCAAACCGTTGCGACTGGGTTCATCTTGTCCTTGTCTCTCAAATACCGGGAGTTCTGTTAAAATGAAGTATTAGAATTAGAGAGTGTTGCATTTGCAGCAGAATGAATGCATGAATGAGGATAATTATTTACCGGATTTGTTGCTACATCTGATTCGTTTGTTGATGTCTGAATGGCCGTGTACTGGATGTTCACCTGCAAGAAACAATGTGCCTGTAATAAAAGCTAAAGTAAAACTGCTTTTGAAAATATATTAAATTGTGCAATGTTACACAAAATGTTTTGTTTTATGTAATACATTATCATATTATATATGTAAATATAAAATAAAAAGGCTATTATATTTTTAAAAAATCTTATAATAAAATGTTTTATGTAATACATTATCATTATATATATATATATATATATATATATATATATGTATATATATATATATAAAATGCTATTATTTAAAAAATATAGTAAAGTAAAAGCTAAAAATTAATTGCTTTTAATAATATTATATTGTGTAATTTTATACGAAATATATTAAAATGTTTTATGTATTATAATATGCTAAATATTACATAGCCTACATATATATATATATATATATATATATATATATATAGAGTAACAATAATACATATTATTTTCAATAATATTGTTGTAATATATAATATATATACTGCTATCAAAATGTTTATTTTAAAATGTTATTATAATATAGTAAAAGCTAAATGGAATTGCTTCTAATAATATATTACACAAAATATCTTATTTCCTACAATATATTATTATAATATTATTATATATGATAAATATTACATATGACAAGTATTTTTTTAAAGAAAAACAGTAACATGCAATATATATATATATATATATATATATATATATATATATATATATTTATGTTATCAATAATATATTACTAAAATATATATGTTAAAAATATTACACAAAATATATTAGAACATTTTATGTGATATATTCTTATAATAACATATATGATAATATATAAACAATGCATAATAATTTAATTAGGAAAAAAATAATAATCTATATATATATATATATATATATATATATATATATATATATATATATATATATATATATATATATATATATATATATATATATATATATATATATATATATATATATATGTGTGTGTATAATAAAAAATACCTCTCAATCTAAAACATCGCGACAGGGCTACAGATACAGTGATCAGAAATATGAAGACAGATACAGCTGTTCCCCACCATGACCTTCTGCAGTCATACTCATCATCATCTGGAAAAAAATTAACATTCATAACGACTGTGCCAATCTTTCAAAGACAAAGGAAAAAAAAAATTTTTAGTTTGATGAAGTAAATCTCACCAGTTACACGAACTGTAATATTGACATGAGTTTGGACTTGATGTCTCATCTGGAAGCCGTAGAATGTGCAAATGTAGGCACCGCTGTGTCCCAAGCTGTCCGGGTTCAGCAGGTGAAGGGAACCGTTGCCTAAATGAGCCTGATCTATGTCAAGTTCAGCTTTACTTTCCCACAGGTTCGCAATCCGACGGGTCCGACTGTCGTAAGTGAAGATGACAATGGATTCTGTGGTTCTGATGAAGGTCCAAGTGAGGGTAAAATTGTGGCGAGGTTGTGGCACCACGCAAGGAACCAAGAGTCCAGAGCCCTCCTCACCAAATAACTCTTCTGAAAGATTCAAATCATTCAAAGAGCTGTGTGAACTTTGTAACAAACACCTTTCTTGACAGTGTGTGTTTCAATGAGCAGTTACCTTGGTGATGCAGCGATGCGGTCCACACCTGCATCTCATCCGCGGACACAACAGAGCAGAAGTAAGAGTGATCTGAGATGTTTCCTATCATAGTGACACTGCTCTCGATGGTGAACAGGCCCTTGGAGTCCGAGGTTTTCCGAGTGAAGTTCTGGAGGCTTCTGGTGTCAGTAGGGGGATCAGTGGCCCATGTGACCTCAGGAGCCGGATAGATGTTCTGGGACAGACAGATCACCCGTTCCTCAACCATCTCAAGCTTCACAAACTGGATCAGAGCTGAGCATGACAGAAAACCCACCACATAAAATTTTTACAGTATAAAATTAAGTTTTGTTTATACACTTGTTTATCGCTCTTAAAACCAATAAACAAACTGGAGAAAAATGTGCAAGGCAGCTATGTATTTTATGAGGTCCAATTTTTACAGTATAAAAACATTTTATAAATAATATTTTATCAATTTAATAAACCTAGAAAATATATGTAAAACTAATACATATATATATATATACATATATATATATATATATATATATATATATATATATATATATACATTATATATATTTTTCAAAATAAAAATTGCATCTGAAAAAAAAAAAACTTTCTATTAAATGAATACTGTTTTGTGTATTATCTGTGAATAGAATAAAATATTTTGTTATTAAACCCTTTTTTTGTAACCAAAAAATATTTTAAAATATGTATAAAATATTCACCTATGCTCTATTATTGTTAACATTTAAATATGAAAATATGTGTAAACAAACATAGAAAATATGTGTAAAACAAAAAATATATAATTTTTTTTTTCAAAATAAAAATTGCATCTGAAAAAAAAACGTTCTGTTAAATGAATACTGTGTTTTTTATCTGTGAATAGAATAAAATACCTTGATATTAAACATAAAAATATTTATACATGTTTTTAAATTTTTTAAAAATATGTATAAAATATTCATCTATGCTCTATTATAATTGTTAACACTCTTTAGTGCATAAAACCAAATAAACAAACCTGAAGAAAAATGTGTAAGACAACTATGTATTTTCATGCATGAGCTCTAATTTTTACAGTATAAAAATTATGTGTAAAATATTTATGTTTTGTTGTTGTTAACACTTTTTTGCACTTAAAACAAATATTAAATAATATTAAAATTAATTATTTTTAAAATAAAAAAATACATAGTAAGAAATTACTTTGTATTAAAATTCATACTTTTTACTGTCTTATCCATCAATAGAACAACATACTTTGTGATTAATCTTATTTGTTTATTATTTCCGACCAGGGTTTATAACCCAGAACGAAACAGTATCTATTAGACTCAGCAAATTTTAACTTAATTTATGTATCAATATTATTATCATCACTGTTATTCATTTTACTTTTACACTATCTTTCTCTGCCCTCTTGTGGCCGCCAGTCTAAATTAATTTTACATTAGATGACTAACACTACTGTAGTTCTTACACTTAGCTGAAACGTAGCTTTTTACATCAGACAACCCAAATATCCCAAGCAAACTCAAAAATATGAAAAACATGTAACCCTGTTACTGACCTTTGACCCCCAGGTTAACAAAGGTTTCCTGGTTTCCCTTCCTGGTGCTGGTGTAGCACTTGTACCTCCCTTGATCCTGGACTTTCACTTTCTTCAGCACCAGAGAGGCATTTCCCTGTGCGATCTGGGAATTAAAGAGGCTGGTCCTGCCGCTGAAATGCTTGTTCTGGAGGCCGTACTGGTCTTTATTGTAGTAGTAGCTGTGGACGGGGATCTGCTGCTTGTACCAGTGGATGACCACGGCTCCTGTGGGCTTGAAACTGCAGGGCAGCACGCAGTCTTCATAGAACAGACACGTTACATGTGCATCTAGAACGAGACCAGCACATGTAAAGCCTCAGAATTCGACTAAAAATCATTTTGAAGATAAACAACTAGTCATGTAGTTTCTCATGCGCTTTAACTGCAATGTAAAGGTCAATATTGCTTTGTTTGCAAAAATACAGGCCTATATTCATACTCTCAACAGATATCAGAGTTTGGTAGCCTTGGATTAAAATTGCCTTATGCCGAACAATAGCAAATTAACATTTGCACATAAAAACCTGTTGTTTTGCTCAAATGGCCTGTTTTCCTACAATCTGTTTTTCCTACAATTTAAACAGCTATTTACTTGTAGGCTGCTTATTCCTCATAAATGAATCACAGATTGTTCTCTTTCACAAGGGTCATTAATCTGAGACTAATGGAGTTTCCTACAAGTGCTGCTTTGATCCATTTACTGAGCCAACAGCTACAGCTGAACACCTTAAATGACAGAGATGTAAAACCAAAAGAAAAAAAGACAAAACAAGCACCATTCAAATAAAATAAAATATTCAGTTATCTCCATCTTATCACATGTACAAATAAAATACAAATAGATTTTTATATCATAAATTAAACAGTTCTATTATGCATTACAGTAAAAAAAAAAAAAAATTGAGGTGAAAAAAAACCTTGTGTTGACAAATTTTATACTTCTACATGAACACAACTAAAACATTAAAAAGCATGTAGAGACTTTTAATATTTTTATTTATATTTGTTTTATATAACATAAATATATGCATTTTACATCCATTTATTTTTATATACATTTTTATTATGAATTTCAAGAAACTAAAACATTTTAAAAAAAGTAGAATTTCCCACAAGACAGGGATGGTCTTTCGTTTTTCCCTTAGCGGAGAAACAATTCATCTCAAAAATGAGCCCGTATGTGGCCTTACCTTTAGTAATGATGATACCAGATGCCCAAGTCCTAAGAAAAAGCAGAAATGCAGCACACAGACACAGCAGTTCCATGACAATCAGAATATGCCACTCGTTCTGGTCAATTTTCTGAGATGTCAAGATCTGTGTCTCTGTGTCCTGAGAGTGTGTGCGCGTGAGAAAGGGGGAGAGAAAGACCCTTGTGGACATATCAATTAAACCAGTGAATGATTAACCAGCTGGTGCATGAGTGGACATATAGTGACCAGAACCGGTCTGGCCATGTAACAGGTAGAGTTAAGCAGAGGAAGAAGAAAAAAAGAACCAGAGAAAAGAGCAAATCACAAATCACTCAAAGTTTAAACTTTGAAGTGGACTGAGTTGGTAAGATATTTTAATGTCAAGTCTCTTGTTCTCACCCAGTCTGCATTTATTTGAACTAAAATAATGTGTAATATTATTACAATAATATTCAGTTTTAATAGATTTTAAAATGTAATTTGTTCCTGTGATGCAAAGCTGAATTTTCAGCAGTTTTCAGTGTCACATGATCCTTCAGAAATCATTCCAATTCATTTTAAAGATTTATATCTGCATCTTACTGACCCCAAATATTTGAGCAGTAGTGTAATAATTACTATTTATATTGCCAGTATGAGGTTTATGGAAAATTAATAATAAAACACAGACAAATAATATTTTTTCTGAATAAATTATGGAAAAATATTTAATCGAAGTACCATTAAAAAAATACATCAAACATTTTCTCATGTCATTTTCCTGGATGACAAATCGTTTTTTCACAAATGATCAGACTGCATAGAAATAAAGTCCCATTAACTGGTCTTCCGTCTTGTATTTCATACTGGTTTCGCTCTCATAATATTCTCCTTTCTTCTCTCCACGGCTAACTGTGAGAAGCTGAGGGCTGTGTTGTTAGTTTATTTCCGGCTTGTGTTTCTTCTGAAGTTTTGTCTATGAAAGACAAAAGGAAAACAGTCAGTTTAATTTATATGGAAATTACATGGCTGGAATCTAATATGATTAAGTACTTATAAAAAACAGAAGATGACTGGACTATACCTGGGTTCATGCTTTGCATTTCCGCATCCTCTTGAGCACTTTCTTGATTTCTTTTTGATTTTGCTGCACACATAAACAAAATATTAATTTTGTGTGAACCACTCTATCCCTTTACTGATAAACACTCTTATGCAGATGAATTATTATGGATTGAGTTCTGTTCACATTATTACCTCGGTATCTTTTTATAACTAATGTGAGTGCAAGAAGAGCGATTAATCCCACAACGATACCCAACATCCACAGATTATATTTCACAAAATCTACAGAGAAAAAGAGAACAAAAGTGTTAAATCAAGACAGATGTTGCTGTTAAAAAGTAAACTGCCACAATGTTTAGGCAGGAAATGAGTTCTAGGTTTGGTCCAACACGTGAATTAATGGATGGATGAGTTCATGGATCAGTGGATACCTTTCTCCTGCCTGGCGGATGTAATAACAACACGGCTCTGTATCAGATGCTGTGTCTCTGCTCCTGAGAAGGTACAAGTGTAGATTCCAGAATGTTCTGAGCCAACAGTGTTCTCCAGGGTTAATGAAACGTCCCCCTTCGATGCGTTGTCCTCCTCTAGTTCTGCATTATCCCAGAAGCTTCTGGATTTATGAGTCCGGCTGTCGTACGTGAGGATATCTGTGGTTTTGTTTGCTATCGTAAAAGTCCAGACGAGAGAGAAGGACTGAAGTTTCTTAGGAGCTTTACATGGAATAACCAGGTCTTTCCCTTCAGAGCCGGTCATTTCTGAGATGTACATGAGAAAACATTGGTATTATCACCTTTAAAACATATATCACTTTTTTGCACATTATAACTTGATCAAGTTTTACCTTGCAACTGTAATGAAGCGGTCCGTGTGTGCGTGCCGTATTTAGAGGTGATGTTACACACATAAATATAATCAAGGCTGTTGTTTTGCTGTTTTAGGATGCTCTCCACTGTAAAGAGGCTCTTTCCGCCAGGAGCCATGCGGGTGATGGGCTGCAGGGCAGCAGGACTTAACCTGGGTTCTGTGCTCCACTGCACCACCGGTGCTGGATAGACGTCTTTAGTAGAGCACTGAATCAGACCAGAGGGATTGATGTCAATGGAGACCGTCCTGATGGGAGCTGGAAGGCATCAAATGAAAAATAAATAGAAAATTAATAGTTTAAAAATTAAAAATGTTCAATTTAATAAAAATAAAATTAATGAATTCAATAATTAATCATTTAATAATTAATCAGTAACAATTCCACCATTGTCAGATCAGAATCGGCCATTAAATGTTTACTATTTTTATCGTGTTTTATTAGCTTAAGAGTGCTAATCAACTTGCCTATTATTTCATATAAAGAAACTGACAAAAACTATCTAACAGATTGCTCTTTTTTTATAAAAAATAAATAAATAAAATAAAAAAAAAACCCTGCCAGCTAACTACACAAAAGAAGCTAAAAGCATTCGCAATTCAGCAACAAATGATAATAAAAATACAAAAATAAAAAGACGATTCAGAGAGTGAGTGAACTGTCCCAATGAATCAAACTGAATCGCTAACCTTTTTGCAAATCCGTTTGATTCAACAGAGTGATTCATTCGCGATTTACCAATAATATTATACTGGGGTTTGTGTTTCAGTAAAGAGACTTGCGACGCCCTTGGAATGAATTGAGGCATATTGTAGCCTACGTAAACAAACTGAGCTGAGGAAATTTTAATAAATGAACCTGTTTGGGTCGACTTGAATCGATGACTCACTCATTACACCAAAAGACTCGGCACCTACTCTAACAAATCAGAACGAATCTGAATCAATCTTTTTAGTGAACCGATTCACAACATCAATCTTTAACAAAATCTTTAACTACGCTAACCTCTTGTCAGCAACTACTAATCACAAATAATACATTTAATTTAAAATAAATCAAAGTATTCCTGCAAGAGAAACAAACCTTCCACTGTTGCAACAACATATGTCACAGTTACATTGTTGACCACACATTTGTAGCGTCCTTTACTCCTCGTATCTACTTGTTTCACAAGCAGCGATGCGTTTCCCTCAGAGATGCTGTGGCTGAACAGAGACACGTCGCCATGGTTGAACCTCTGTCCTGCCGGCTGCACACTGAATATAAGCGCCTCCTGCTGGAACCACTGGATCTTCACATCACCACTAGTGGGCGTGAAAGAACAGGGAAGAATACAGTCCTTAGAGAAGATGCAGGTCACACGAACCTCTGCAAATCAACAAAAACAACAAAAAAAGCTTTCAGATGTTCCTGCGTGTACGAGAATGATTTATACACCTTAGTCAGGTCAGGTTATAACTTTGAACTTCTTAAAAAAATTAAATACACGAATGCATTATGTAACACCAAATAAAACAACATTTGCAAACAAATTACTTTAGTTATATCATTTCCTCTCAAGTTCTGTAATCTAATACACTGATCATACACTGAGCTGGCTGCAAATTTGCTATTTAAATACCATAAGCCCTTTAGTACTGAATCATGTTATTTTTAACAAGACATAGCTGGACTGTTAGGTTTGTCATCAGTGTTGATTACTAACTTTCAGGGACAGTTGCTAAGGCAGGTAGATTTGTAAATCTAGTAACAAAATCGCTACGTTAGCAACATTGTTTATCATATGCATTATGTCTACCCCCAGCTTCCTAACCACGTGCTGCTTGGGTGTGCATGTGTACAAAACATATATACACCAGTATGTATGCCACTTTTTTTCTCAGAAATAGTGAGTTCTGCTGCCCCTGTTTGCTGTCTGGCCTTTTCTGAGAGTGATTACATTTGTGTGTTCACCCATAATATCTCTCTAAGAGGACATTTATCAGTAATGAGCACTTATGACTGTGATTGTTTAGAGTTCAACACTCGCCTTATCAGAAGATTGTTTGGCTATAAATACAAAATAAACAGAGCAGCAGTAGAGTTCATGACGGCGTTGACCTTTATGTTGTGACACGGTCATGGCTTTGCATGCATTGCAAGTCTGAGATTGCACCAGACTATATCTTTATCTACAGATTTATTGGCATTGATCGCATCTTTAAGTGTGCCAAAATCCTCCAAGCAACAGTTACAGTGTATTGGAACAGTTGTGGTTTTACTACGGTTTCTTATCTTATCTTGATGTCTTGCATGCAACACTTTCCTTTCCTAGTGTCTAGTCTAGATCTATTACAGAGAGTCCTTAGAGAGGTCTTGGCTTGTTGAAAAATTCACAGTGATCGTGTAAGTCACAAATGACGAGCCAGAGTGAATTCTAGCAGACTCACTCATCCCCTTAACTTGCAGACTCTATAACAAGAAGGGGCTCAAAAACCCATTAGCTGAAATTCTGCCTCCACTTGAGATCTAAGAGTAGCATCCACTTTAATTACATAATAAGATATTTTTATAACGAGCATTCATCTTTCCTGGCATCCTTTCAGTCCGGCCGATGATCTGTTGCTGGAATAATGCACATTTGAAACTGGCAGGTTCAGAAATTAAAAAATAAAAAAAAAACGGAAAAAAATAAAATTATAATAGTTTTATTTATTATAATAGTTTTATTTATATTTTAGTTATTTTTAGTTAACAATAACAAGAAATCGAAGCACACGTGCACACACACACTCACGTGTGTGTGTGTGTGTGTGTGTGTGTGTGCGCGTGTGTGTGTGTGTGTCTGTACTTTGATTTCTTGTTATTGTTAACTAAAAAATAACAAATATAAATAAAACTATTACAATTTTGGTAATTGAAATAAAGTTAAAATAAAACTATATAAATTTTAGATGAAAAACATCAGAATTCTAAATCTTGCTTTGGCAACTGAAATGCATAAGTTTAAGCTGAAGTATTAAAATGAGTAAAACTGATGCAAAAAATAAATGGAAACATTTGAAAAAAAAAAATTAAATTTAAGAAAAATCATAAAAGTTAAATTAAAATTAAAATGCAAACTGAAAATATAAAAAGCTCATTAATAAATCATACTAAAATAACACTACCTAATATTTAATGAACATATTATAATTTATATCTAAAGCAATCATGACGGGTAACAAATAAAACTTTTCCAGCACTGGAAAGAATTCCTAAGGAGGAACTATCTAATAACTAGAAAACAGATGTCTGTGGATGATCTTGCCAACATTGATACTTTATTCCATCCACTTGAATTACGTAATAAGGTATATTCACATAACGTACTACAAGTCTTTCCAGTCATCTTTTCAGCCTGGCAACTGTGACGTACAAACATGAATTGATAAAAAGTGGTAGCTCGAGAGCAAAAAGTCAAATAAATCACTCACTTCAGATGAGCGATTCAGAACTTTGAATTGCTTGATTTGATAAAGGAAAGTGGTATTCTTCCAAATAAAAAAAATGTGCAAAAAAATATTTCACTTTCACAAAAAATGTCAAAAATAACAATAAAAGTTAATCTTACCTGGAACCTTACACGCCACTAAGGAAAAAATCCATAAAACAACACAAGCGCCATAGTGGGTCCTTGACATTCTCCCTCACAACAAAGTATTGAAGCAAAATAAGACGTGTGGGACTAAACGAGAAGAGTAGACAGAAAGAAAACTGCTGAGAAGATGAGACTCTTCAAAGAGTCTCTCTCTCAGGAACGTAATCAGACCCTGCTTCTCTTTACTGCTTCACAGACAGGCAAAAAAAAAAGTAGCTCCTGGTTCCACCTGAATGAGAGTCTTTGTGAATATAAAAACAAAAAAGAAAGTGAACAGAGAAAGTTCCTCAGGTGACTTTTGAATATTGGGTCTGCTGTGCTGTAAACTTGCTGTGGGTATGAATGACAGAGAAGGAGCAAGAAAGAGAGAGAGAGAGAGAGAGAGTGGGTAGACAGGTTTCCACGCCTCTTTCATAGATCATGAGTCACTAAATGGCAGCTGAAACCCTTTAACGCTTACCACATACTCCAGCTACTTCAACATAACCTTCCCACATCCCTCCAGGCCAACCTTTCTGAAGCTCTAGGTCTTTTATCACCACCTTGCTCTTTGTTGAGGGTTTGCTAAATATAGACATGCGTCAAACGTCCTTGCAACCTTCTTTCCCAATTTGCCAAAGAGTGTGGTAAGCATGTGTGCTTAACTAGTAGTGGATTGCACTAACCCTGATGGTCAGTAAAGGTTCTTAAGATGTCAGAACATGAACTGTACATGGCCCAGTACATTATTCTGCTTGACATTCCACACTCAGCTCTATAGATGCTTAATGCTTAGGAGGAGTTTAAACTTGCAGTATTTACAGACTTTGACAGGTGCAAGTTGTCATACCAACCTTACAGGTTCACCAAATGCACAGACATGAGATGTGAGGAAGTGCTTTTCTTGCCTGAGCTGATCGAGTGCTTGCAGGCTGCAGCAGAAGCGTGGTCAATGTGTTTGATGACATGGCAGTAAATACATTCCTCTTGGCTTCAATCATTTATATCCAAAGAATGACTGTTTGCAATGTCATTTTGCAACTGATGCAATCTGATCCATTTGTTATTGTTGAGTTATGTATCCATGAGTTACGTAGTGTTGTTAATATCTATCCATCCATCCATCCATCTATGATAGACTGTATGACCTTCTAACATTTAAAGCCACTATTTGGCTTTCATAAGTCAACTTTTCCTTGACTAAAAAATAAAAATACTTTATATTTAATTAATATTGCACACTTTGTATGATGATTACATATGTTTTGCATCCTAAAAACCAAAAAAAAAACCCTTACTTTAAATTAAATTCAAACTAAATTCTTATTGGAGCAAGTCCATTCATTTGGCCACGCCCCCCGAGCTTTCCAGATTTTCCAGATTGCAAATAAAGTCAAGTTGTTGAGTGGGAACGATCGAAATCTCTGTGTTTATGTGTCAATAACATCTGTCAAACCTGACTACAATGGTCTCATTTGAATACTATTGAATACCATATTGAGCGATGTGATTTGTCTCATTCATTTTTCTGTATGTTTTTACATCATCACACCATATTGTTGTAAAAAAAAAAAAATTGAGTAGATGAGATTTAGATAGCCTATACAGTTTTCTAGGACATCAAAATATGACTTTTTGCTCATTTTTAATGTACAGACAGAAAAATAAGCGATTCCTTACAGTGCAAATATTCATTTAGTGGACGTTTATGTTTAATATCTAATAGCTATATCATCTACTTCAAAATTTTGTGATCAAAACAGTAGACTGTTAGCTCTCCTGTCATACAGTATTTGGCCACGAGGGGATGTTTGTAGAATTTGTTTTGATAAACTAAGATGAAGTGTGATTGTGGAAATTACCCTTTCGCTGTGATTGTGAAGCAGCTTTTTATATCCTTCTTATAATGATTAATGATGTGAATAGGGAAGGATGATCCTGGTTGAGTGTAAAAGAGCAGCTTCCTCTAGATGCACTGAGGCACGTGCTCGTCTCCCTCAGATGCCAGCACTCTCCTGTGCCCTCAATCAGACTCTAATCCTGGATTAGAGGAGCATGTTACTGCTCTAGGATTACTCTTCTGCTGGCTCCAATTTTATTTTTGATTGTGTGCCACAGTGTTTCATCAGATACTCGATTCGAATACGGTTTATACTCTTTTATATACGTAGAATCTGACTGTCTCTCCTCTATTCCCCTTTCTCGTACTTTTATGTCCCAGGGAATGACTTTTATTAGACTCAATAGATTTACCCCCGCCCTGCCCCTGTTTGTTATTAAAACTATCGGATACTTTTTTCATCACATGTTCTTGTTTTGCCCTTGTCCCAAACCAAGACTTTCAATGAAAAAATATCAGAATCCATCAGAAATGATGGGTTAATTGCTACAGAGTGAAATAATCACAAACTATTCTGACATTTATTGAGTAATGCTATATCTAGATTCAATAATATTATATTAAACATATTTTGTGAAAAGTATTTATATGCTGTATTTCTATCTAACAACCCTAACAACTGTCACCCTAGCAACCACTCAGAACACTCTAATAATATTTTTATGTAATATAATTTAGATATATTATAAATTATGTAATATGTAATTATATTTATTGTGTGTAAAATGAAATTATTTATACACTTTTTACACAAGCTGTTGCATCATTTCCATGATTAACTATTTTTCCACAACCAATAGACTTTTTGTCAGTGAAGAATATGCATGATTAAATATAAGACATGATGTGCAAACAAAGAAAAATAAATGTCACTTTTTTATGATGCATATTTTTCAATCAAGAAAAATAATTAATCATTATTTGCTATATCATGTAGACTATTGTTTACTGTAATTGTAGCCTTATATCATTATTAAAAGTGAACTTGTTTTTTTTTTCAGAAATGTTTAAAACGTCTTTTTCAGCAGTCATTTCCATGATTGAAAGCTCTCTCTCTGTGTGTGTGTGTGTGTGTGTGTGTGTGTGTGTGTGTGTGTGTGTGTGTGTGTGTGTGTGTGTTGTAAATTAACTTTTTCATTAAAGAGAAGACATTAACTTTTTTTATAATTGCCTTATTAAATGTGTGTTGTCTTTTATTAAATAAATCAGAATGCTACAGAATCTATACTATGCAATCTAGACTTGATGCATTTGACATGACTTTTATGATTATTTACAGACTTTTTAATGTTTCTCAAAGTTGTCATACATGTATTTACACAACAATACATATATTTCCTAGATGTCTTTTAAAGTAAACCTCTCTATTTCTCTCCCATCCCTGTTCTGTCTCCCTCTATCCCTCCCTTTTCATCTCTCTGTCATCTCTTGATGTTCTCCATGACTGTAATCCTCCATGAAGCGAGTTAAGATCTGCCTCACAGATTAGCCTCATGTTGGATCTACACATCAATAGCTAATAGCACCATGACACCTATTTATCTGCACAGACACATACAATTACAGAAAAAACACTGCCAAGTTATGCATCATTTACAGCTAGAGCTTATTCAGAATGTAGAAGACTCAGTAAACACACATAACACTAGTAACAACTAGTAGTAAAATTTGTGTTGACAGGCCCGGGAAAATCAGTAAATTATTCTGTAACATCTTACTTACTTACCTTAACAATATTGCGCAAAACAATACCATTTTTAACACTGATAATGAAAAAGAAATGTTTTTGAGCACCAAATCAGCATATTAGCATGATCAACATGTTAGCATATTAGCATAGATTTATTCTGTCAGAGATACAAAGCCAGTTAGTCAAGTTGTCTGTTTCAGCAATGTATTTGATTCTGAAGGAAAAATTCTGGGATACTATTCACAAAAAAAAAGAGGGCTAGTTGCTTTTTTTTAGCCAACCTGATGGTAGAGTTAGCTCTGGTTGTGATGCACCTCCCCTTCCCCTTCCCTGTGGAGTTTATGGGTTACTGAAAGATTTCAGCAGCTGCATGTAAGAAGATTAGAGAGGAATTAACGTCATTCCTTTGTCATTATAGAAATAAATTGATATTTGGTTTTAATCGGAGGGAGGGGGACATGGTCAGGAGAGCAGACAGGCTTTTAGGCAGGGTGGGAAACGCAGACCGCCAGCCGTATACACACTAACAGACATGCACAAAAGCAGAGCTCAAAGGATTTCAAATGGGACCGTGTAACTTTTGCTGCCCTGTGTGGATCTAAGGGCCTTTTCTGTGTCGGAATGGGAGGCACTATGAGATGGAAAGGATGCTGGGTAAGGAACTCCAGAGAGTTAGACTGATCCCACGCCGTCTCTCTATTTCTCCCGCATCAGATCCTGGAGCTCAGGACTCGGTCATGAACTTTGCTCTCTCTGTACTGAGGCTGGTGTGCCTGGCCTGGCTGTGGCCCGTCGCTCTTCTCAAAGGAAGCAACACGCAAAACCAGCGCAGGCACAAGGACGTCTACCTGGGAGAAAACACTCGGCACAAACATGGAGGGTGAGGATGCTTTTGCTGGCTCCTAAATGCATTTGCAGAATGCTCTGGTAGTTGAAACGTTGCTTTATATATAATCAATCAGGTCCATTCTGTTTAATTTAAATACCCGTGTCAGCCTGTTTACACTCTTGGTTTTATTTATTGTGGTCTCGGCCCTGTGGATTAATGTGTAAGGGTTTATTTGAAGCCCTGTACTGTGTTTTGACCCATACTTTGGAGTTGTTTGATTAGTGTTTGAAGGGGTAATTAATTGTGGATAAAGGAACTCTGTAATTAGAGATCATGGTTGAGCTGGGTATGTGAGGTAAACAACAAAAACAGCACTGGGTAGCAATTTAGTCTTTTAGTGCTGATCCAGAGGGAGGTCATTCTCAGGTAACAGTGAGAGTTTCAGAAAAGTATTATTATTTTCTTCTATGAATTGGATAAATATATATATATATATATATATATATATTTTTTTTTTTTTAAATTTAATGAATCCGGAAAATTTATTCATATTAATACTGTACACTGTGCCCTATTTAAAAAAAAAAAAAATTAAATAAATAAAATGCAATAAAATAAAATCTTAACCCTAAACTTAGTCTTAAATTGTTACATTTTTGGAATAGTATACTGGAGTTGAACTATTGAGTTTGTTGTGATCAATATAAGTGTGAACATAACATAGTATGACAAAAACATATTAAAATACTGACAAAGAGAAACTTACAGTCCCTGAAATATGATATCAAAAAGGTTGGACAGAGTTAAATCTATGAAATGATGTGAATGTTTATCCTATTAAATCATATTAGTAAGTCAGTGGGACCTGGAAATGATCCAGGTCAAATTAAAATAGGAAGCAAAATATTTTAATAAGAGGTGTGTTTAGTCAGAGTTTGATTGTATTGCTGGCTTTTGATTAGAAAAGTGTCTCAAGAGAGTGTTAAAATGTTTAACACTTTATGTATAATGCATTATAACTTTTCATAAATAATTCTAACCCAAGTTAAAATGCATTGTAATATTTGCAGATTTCTTGTAACATCAGATATTGGCTGTTTGTTATGTGTTTTAATGTATACTTGATACGGTCTAAAAGTATGAATGATTTAAATGACACTTTGTAAAAGCAATGAACTGAGTATTATAATGTACTATAACTGTGGTTACAATTATTCACGAGTTTATAAGGTGCATTACAAGGCATGATAATGCATTTAATATACTTGTATAGTGCATAAAGGCTTTAAGTATTACCGAAAACTGCTTTCTGGATTGCTGCACACTAAAGTTGAAATTAATTTCTCTAAACAACCCACTCTTCCAAATTTCTAGCTTTGGTCAGAGCTGTTTTTTTTTTACCTAAACTTCTTAACTTTGTGTATGCTATTGTTTATATCGGTTACATAATTTTTTTTTTAAATCCCCATTTTGTCTCTTTTCAGACGAATAGACTTCAAAACGAAGAAGTCTGACAGCACCAAATCTCTGCTGATTAAATCAGAGCAGCTCTTACGAATTGAAGATCACGACTTTGCCATGAGGCCTGGTTTTGGAGGTGAGGAAATCTTTCCCTTCGAAAGCCACTTATGAATTACTTTCGGTTGTATTCTCAAAATACATACTTGTTGCATTCATATATTTCAAGCATCACGTGTTATCTTAGTGTCATGACGGTTGATTTGAATGATATTGCCTGGGAATGCAAGCTCATTCCGCACCGTTGGCACGAATACATGGTGTAACATACAACAACAGCACTAATACAGCACAGAGAGGCACTGCAAGGACAGCTGGGATAATTTCAGGAGATAAAGAGAGGGGGAAAAAAAAGAGAAACAATGATGTGATTACCCAAAAATCTGCTGATGGGAATCGTGATGCCTCTTTCTGATGGAGATCACTACTTCACACTATGCCAGCAATTAAAATGATCACTATTATGTAAGCAGCAGATGAAAATCTATAGATCTTTTCTATAAAATAAAATTATACAGAACACTATATTCTCTGAAAATCTCATTCTCACATGCTGTTTAAGCAGCTTACTTTGTATGAAACATGCTGTGCTGATATAGAGATATCATGCATATTTGCTGCTGTTATTTGCTAGTATATGTCCATTGAGAGAACTCAAAGAACAGGGTTAAGCACTGCGTTCTGTTACACCGGCTGAACTCAAGATCAAGAGCTTTAAAAGTCACCGTGGGCCAAATGACCAGAATGTGACTCTGCCGCTGAGATTGTCAAAAATATAGGTTAGAATGTCATATGCGATGCGTCCAAATCAGAGAAAAAAACAAACAAAACAAAAAAAAAACACTCTGACCCAGATTGGTAGTAGTGCCAAGCAGACAATACACTGAGGACAGATGTGTTTTATACACAGTAATCTGCATTATAATCCCAGCGGCTCTCTGAGAAGCCTGAGAATGTAGCTAAATCTTACAAGCTAGTCAAAGGTCGCTGTTTTTAAAATAAGAATATAGAGTGGTATACTGTTTTTCAATCAAATCAAATCAAATAATCTTCTTGCCTGGGTATTTCAGTTCTATATGCGAATTCGGGTCCATTTTGGTGTACGTAATGTATTTGTGAAGCAACGACTCAGTGAGAAAGCTATAATGATCGTGTGTGTGGTCATATATGTTCATGTCCATGTTATTTGTCAACTTAAATGTACTGTTTAGCATTGTACTATTTCAAGGTGCTTTAAATAACAACATGGTATATATGTCCAAAAATGAGGGTATAGTACCGTAGTACTTTTCTGTTATTTTGTCTGCTAATCCCTACATGTGAACACTGAGATTGAGTTTTATTTCAGTCCAGATTAGGGGAACATGATGGTTCTCTGAAAACAGTGAGAGGCTGATAATCACACCGAGTCATGTGCACCGAGTTAAGTCTCTGTTTGTACCAAGCTTAACATCGTTTTTCAGATTTTACGTGGTTGATGACGCAGCCGTGAGACATCTATTTGACTTTATATCTCATTTCTTTATGTTAGTCAGTTTTTAGACTAACTCTCTGGAATTTTTCATAGCAGTTTTAAGGCTTTGTGGTAGAATCAGATTTTTAGATGCAGAGGATAAGAATCAGACACTTGAAATTCTTCTGTTATACTCAGAGAGATTGCAAGTGGTCTCCATGTGTCTGTTTAATGTGATGCAGCTGTGACTTGCAGATTCCCTTGAAGAAAAACAGCCGACACGAGCAGTGCTTAATGCAGATAGACACAGTTATGATAGTTAAACCTACGTTTGTCATGTCATTCTGTTATGGCAATGCAAATTGCATATAGTCCTTCTCTCACAAATACTCGTTTGATTTGATTACTGCTTCCACTGATGGATCTCAGAAGTAAATAGTTGGTGATTTGAAAGTTTGATAGTTTAGCATTACATTGTAAGGAATGTGTTTTTCAAAGTTGCGTTAATGATTCTTTTAAATTTGAGGAAGAAATATTTGGAAAGCAGAAATGCAATTGTGTTGGCATGTGGGATTATTTCAGTAACAGATAAAAGAAACAACAAAGAACACAAATGTGGTAACATATACTTAATAAAAAAAACTCATAATGTGTATCTTTGACTATATATTAGATACACTGATTTAGGTCTTTCCAGCCTTAACATAAGGCATTCTGGGAGCTGGACATGACAAATGAATGACTCACAGTTCAGTAAATGAGGCAGATTAATTGAGAAACTATTCCAACTGAATCATAAATGATTCACTGGAAAGAACAGGAATCGGAGAACAGTGTGTTTTTGATTCACTAAAAAAACTAGCTTGTAAGAGCTTGTGATGTGAATCAGCCTTCACCGGTCACGCCGTATGTTTTGGTTTGAATAGCAGACAACGCTTTCAAAGTAGAACCGTTAACAAAACCGAATGTCATGAAAATCAGTCGTTTATGGTTTGATTTATGGATCTCATTCTGGAGCCAAGAACCAGTTTTGGTTGCTAAGTCTATAGAGGTAAAAGGTTCATCTGAATGGCAAAGCTCAGATCATTTGATTTTAGATGAGTTTGAAGAGAAATGCGAGTTTAAACTGACTTTAGTATATCTTTAGACTTTAGAAGTGACTGAAACTTGAGCAAAGACTGTGAGGTCACCATTGAGAAACAACTGAGATATTAAAGAGATTTATTTGATTTGATTTTTTATGTGTGATCTTCTCCCAATTCTGTTTCTTTTGTGACACTGAGTCCAGGTTCGGCTATTCCAGTGGGCATCGATGTGCAGGTGGAGAGCATTGACAGCATTTCAGAGGTCAACATGGTGAGTGTCTACTCTTTTATAAATTACTTTTAACCTTTGACCTGTCAGTTAGATCCTCACACCCTCAACTCCCAGTGCAAGTCATCCATCAAGCTTAAATCCTCGACCATTTAAAACGATTGGATTCACGACTGAGGCAGAGGGCAAAGGTTAAAACAACAACGACTATGAATGCGTGCAGAAACACATGCTAAATCCATCCATTCAGCATACCTTTATGTACCTAAATGTCATTTTATTTGCAAATAATATAAATGGAAGTATGAGAATTATATAGTAAAAACAAAGGTTTGGCTCCAGTTATAATCATATATACACAGTGACATTTAAAGTATAAAGGAGTGGCTTATGCAAACTGACAAAGTCTTTTTTGTGTCTTTTGTGGGCATAGGACTTCACCATGACCTTGTACCTTAGGCATTACTGGCAGGACGACAGACTGGCCTTCCCCTCCAGCAGTAACAAAAGCCGAACGTTTGACGCTCGTCTGGTGAAAAAGATCTGGGTGCCAGACGTCTTCTTTGTTCACTCCAAGCGTTCTTTCATTCACGACACCACCATGGAAAACATCATGCTCAGAGTGTATCCAGATGGAAACATTCTCTACAGCGTCAGGTACCGCATGAAGCCGCTTTCCTGAAACCAGATGTTTTTACAGCAGCTGTGAAACTAGCAGTTACCCTGAGGCATTTTGCTGTGTTTTAAGATTTCACAGGAAAGGAAATAAGATGTTTTCGACTCTTTACTTTGAAGTAAATTTTGTCATGAATGCAAGAGTTCACCCAAATCTAAAAATTCTGTCATCACTTACTGTCGTTCCAAACCTGTATGACTTCCTTTCTTCTGTGGAACACACAATTTGTCGTTTAAAAAAAAAAAAGTCCCTTAGGTTTTTTCCATACCACAACAGTTATAATAACTTAGACTCCAAAAAAAAATGAGGGAAAAAAAGTCTTATGAAGTCATACAGTAGCTTTGAGTCAGTCATAATTTTGAGCTGATTCTATTTAGTGAGCCAGAAGAATCAGTTCACACAGCAGACTAAATGATTTGTTCAGTGAGTTGAACTTGAGAAGCAGATCAGACTGATTCATGAATGTTCTTTCCAATGAACTCAAGTTGGTTCGTGAATATTACTCAACTTTTGTTTTGGGATCATGTTGCATAGGTCAACTGTTCAATGGAGGGGAGGATTATGAGTGAACAGTCATTTCAGTTTTAGGTGTGTGGTTTCAGATTTGAAATATGGCCTATAAGCTGTAGCAGTAGTATGTTTTTGTGTGTGTGTGTGTGTGTGTGTGTGTGTGTGTGTGTGTCATTGTATGGAAAAATCTGCATGTTTATATCAGAAAAAGTGTTATTTAATTTAATTATTATTTATTTTAATGTTTATTTTTATTTCAGTTTTAGTTATTTCAGTGATTATTTGAGTTATTTATGTGACCAAATTCCCATACTTCAACTGACAAACGAGGCGTGGTTTTCGTTTAAATACTCGTTTTTCGTTTAACTATAGTTGGACAAGAATTTTTTTCTAGAAGAATTGGCAGCATGTGCTACAAGCGTAGACATGTGTGCGTGGTCAGGTGTGCCTGAGCCAGTTTACAGTATGTGCAGGATCGGTTTTCAGTTCAATTCACCTGAATTGTTTCCTTGATTTGATGTTTTGCTAAGCTCAATATCACATGTCACGATTTTGAAGGGACTTTTTCAGTCTCATTGTAAGTGATTTGTTAAGGCTGTACTGAATTGTGAATTGCAGAATCACAGTGACGGCTCTCTGCTCTATGGACTTCAGCAGGTTTCCTCTAGACACACAGAACTGCTCTCTAGAGCTGGAGAGTTGTGAGTATGACCGTCTGTGTGTGCATGTACACTCATCAGTGAGTACTATCAACACAGCACAAGGAAATCATTAGCCAAAGCACTAGGCTCTCAGTATACCTGTAAACATACCCTCAATGTAGCCTAATATTGTGTTTAAGAAATAGTTCACCCAAAAATGACTAATTTTGTCATTGTTTACTCGCCTTCATTTCTTCAGAAATTTAATGTGACAATTTAATGTTTTGAATTTTATATTCATCAAAGAGTTTTCCACATTTATAATAATAATATTTCTTGAGCACCAAATCAGAGTACAAGTGATTAGCATAGTCATTTCTGAAGGATCATGTGACACCAAAAACCAGCCCCAAACTTTTAATGGTAGCGTATGCAGTTACCAGGACCAGTCAAATGTACATAGATTTTCAGTGGAAACACATTCTTCTTGGCATTTAGTATCATTGGTGTCAAACCTGACTAAACTTATGGGTGCATATATTCAAATTGTATAACAATGGCCTGTTTCCTAAACAAAGCTATTGTTACTTTCAAAAGGTTTAGAATACAAGTCATGAGTCAGAAGAGTTATGGTAAAATGAATACAGCTTGGTCTGATGTGTCGGCGCCGACACAGCCGGTTTAAAAGGGTTAATAATTGTTTTTGGTAGTCAAAATAAAATATAAATATTTTTTTTTTATGTAAACAACCACTAGAGATATGTTGTCTTTGGACATAACTAATATAAATAATTTAAAATTAATAAAACTGAATTAAAAATTCATTATTGCTATATAGAAATTAATAGAAAAACTACTAAAAATAGTAAAGCTTAAGCTAAAAATAAAAACAAGTAAAAGCTGATTCAAATAATATTAACAAATATTATGATGACATAATTTTCATTTCTGGGTGAACTATTCCTTTAATAGCAGAGTTGTATGTGTTTCTGGCTTGCTAGTGGTATATCATATAACTCTGATTGATACAGGCTTCATTGTGGCAGATATAAATAATTGCACAGATGGTTCAAAGTTGCATATCTCTGTGTCTTTCACCCATGACACACAGAATTACATGGGCCTCCGCTTCAGAGGAGAGATGGCGGAACTGGTTTTGGATGCTCGGTGTTCTCTCCTCTGAGGAGTGCCGCCCATGTATCTTCAAAGAGAGTTTGCTGTCTCACACCTCCCCACTCCCTTTCCCACATTTTATTTTTTGCTCTCTTGAAGACGCTTACAATGAGAACGACCTCATGCTCTATTGGAAGAATGGGAACGATTCATTAAGGACTGACGAGATTGCACTCTCGCAGTTTTTTATTGAAGAATTCCACCCTTCCTTCGGGCTAGCCTTCTACAGCAGCACCGGTATGTGTGCTTCACTTCCTCCTGCAAGCTTTTATTACCGTACTACCATGTGCTTTAAAGCAAGCCAACAGAGAGTCCAGAAAAATAAGATTTCCCAGCATTCTTGACTGAAACGGTTGGATATATGCGGTGCTTTTCTTTCCCTTGATGACATTCTCAGGAAACATGTTACCCCATATCTTAGATATGTCATTATATGTGGGAAAATTACTAGAAGTTGTTACTAATTTTGGGCTTTAAATGTTACAATTTTAATAGTGTGCTTTCACTCTTAAAAATAAAGGTGCTTCAAACGGTTCTTCAAGCGATGCCATAGAAGAAGCATTTTTAGTTCCACAAAGAACCATTCAGTCAAAGGTTCTTTAAAGAACCATCTCTTGCTTACGTTTTTATAATCTGAAGAACCTTTTGTGAAACAGAAAGGTTCTTCAGATGTTGAAGGTTCTTTATGGAACCATTTAGACAAAAAGGTTCTTCTATGGCATCGTGAAGCACCTTTATTTTTAAAAAAAGCACATGTTTGAAAATTGGGGGTCGGTAATTTTATTTATTTATTTTTTTAAAGAAATTAATACTTTTATTCAGCAAGGATGCATTAAATTGATCAAAAGTGACAGTTAAGACATTTACATTGTTAAATAAAATCTATTTCAAATAAATGCGCTTAATCAAACATTCAATGCATCATGGTTTCCACAAAAATATTAAGCGACACGACTGTTTTCAACACTGATAATAATAAGAAATGTTGATAGGCCAAATTAGCATATTAGAATGATGACTGTATGAAGACAGGAATAAATGACATTTTAAATATATTAAAATAGTATAATATATTTTCAATAATATTTTGCAATGTTACTGTTGTTACTGTAATTTTCATAAAATAAATGCAGCCTTAGTGAAGCAGAAGAGGCTTAATACAACAACATTTAAAAAATCTTACTGATCCCAAACTTTTGAATTGTATGTAAATAAAATTATATGATCTATAATATTTCTCTTTCAACCCTGTTTCCATGAAAGTGTTTTGGGTTGAATGTTATGGTAGAAGATTTGTGCCAATAACAGATTGATTGATTTATACATAAACAATTAAAATAAAATTGAAAATAAATATTTATTTTCTTAATATTTCTATATGTATGAAATGATGTATCTAAGTTCATTATACTGTTAAATATATCAACAGTAATTCATGGGGACACGTGTATTCTGAGAATGTTTTTTTTTTCTTTTTAATTTGTAATAAAGTTTAATATTGTTCTTTCTTTAATTATTGTCTTCATATCTGTTGTTAAAGTCCCATACTCTGTTTCTCTCAGGCTGGTATAACAGGCTGTACATAAACTTCATCCTCAGGAGACATATATTCTTCTTCATGCTGCAGACATACTTTCCCACAATGCTAATGGTCATGCTCTCCTGGGTGTCCTTCTGGATCGACAGGAGAGCCGTACCAGCCCGTGTCTCTCTAGGTAAACCTCTCGAAGAAACATCCTTATTTTAGAATTTAAGAGATAAGTTGACTTAACTTAAAAAAAATTGAGGAAACCCGTTGCCTTAAAATTATTAAGTAAATAATCATTTTTTTTTAAAAAGTTAAGTGAATTGTCAAGTTCACTCAACTTAAGTTTTTTTATTATTATTTACTTAATAATTTTAAGGCAACATGTTTCCTCAATTTTTTTAAGTTAAATCAACTTATCACTTTTTACAGTGTAGAATTACGGTTAGAAATGATATTCTGTTCATTTGTTCTATTTAACCAGTCAGATCTTAACGTTAGACCTGTGACAGAAAGTTTCTGTAACATTGCCTCAGGTGGGTTAACAGTGAGCTGTGTGTGTTTACTTTGTTCTCTCTGGTTATTACACTCTCGAACAAGCACAAACCGGTTTAGAGAGAACAGAATTAAATTACCTCAAAAATACCATGATAGTCAGGCCAGCTGGCATTAGACACCCAGTCAGGAAGTTGCTCTTTTCATACATGTCAATGACATCATAGTAAAAGCCCAGTGAGAGTCACAATAGAAGAAGTAGTCCACACAATGTGTCTTCCTGTATGATTTCTTAAGAAGTGTTGCAACCTACACTGTGTAAGAATTTGGAATAAACAGTGACTAATTTATAGAACATTTGTAATGCATGTCATTTTCATTTCCTTTTACACCCAGTTTGACTGTCCATAATCTGCTGGGGACTCTTGTGTGAGATGCAATAGATGGAAACATTCATGTTTGAACTTACGAACTTCCTCTTAACATGTTATCTTTGTTTCCCATGAACCCGCTTCTTATTCATTACTCTGCCCTCTCTCTTTCTGCTTCTTTTGATCTGCTACAGGAATCACAACAGTGTTGACCATGTCTACTATAATAACAGGCGTCTCAGCGTCAATGCCTCAGGTGTCTTATGTGAAGGCGGTGGACATTTACCTTTGGGCCAGTTTCCTTTTTGTTTTCCTGTCAGTCATTGAATATGCTGCTGTGAACTACTTCACCACGGTGGAAGAGATGAAGAAACTTCGGAAAGGAAAGGTCAGGGTCACGGATTGATCAGAGATTGTATATGGTGATATTTGCTCTGGTAACTATGACCAAGACTGAATTTTCCCTTTTAAGCTACACATCGCCCCCCATTGGTCATTTTAAGGCAACACCAATTCAAACAAAATTGACCATGGTAACCATAATTTCTGTCAAAATACAACAACAACAACAATAATAATAATATAATTATTTATTATTAAAAATCTCTATTATTATTTTAATTTTGTTACAATTATTATATAATTAATATAATTTATAATATAATTTATTATAATTGTATATTGTAGTACATATATATAGTATATTATTATTATTGTTTTATATATATATTTATATATACATTTAATTACAGTGGGGTGGAAAAATTATTTGATGCCCTGCTGATTTTGTACGTTTGCCCACTGACAAAGAAATGATCAGTTTATAATTTTAAAGGTAGGTTTATTTGAACAGTGAGAGACAGAATAACAACAAACAAATTCAGAAAAACGCATTTCAAAAAAGTTATAAATTGATTTGTATTTTAATGAGTCAAATAAGTATTTGATCCCCTATCAATCAGCAAGATTTCTGGCTCCCAGGTGTCTTTAATACAGGTAAGGAGCTGAGATTAGGAGCACTCTCTTAAAGGGTGTTACCTGTATGAAAGACACCTGTTCACAGAAGCAAACAATCAATCAGATTCCAAACTCTCCACCATGACCAAGACCAAAGAGCTGTCCAGGGATGTCAGGGACAAGATTGTAGACCTACACAAGGCTGGAATGGGCTACAAGACTATTGCCAAGCAGCTTGGTGAGAAGATGACAACAGTTCCCAAATGGAAGAAACACAAAATAACTGTCAGTCTCCCTCGGACTGGGGCTCCATGCAAGATCTCACCTCGTGGAGTTTCAATGATCATGAGAACTATTAGGAATCAGCCCAGAACTACACGGGAGGATCTTGTCAATGATCTCAAGGCAGCTGGGACCATAGTCAACAAGAAAACAATTGGTAACACACTACGCCATGAAGACTGAAATCCTGCAGCAAGGTCCCCCTGCTCAAGAAAGCACATGTACAGGCCCTTCTGAAGTTTGCCAATGATTCAGAGGAGAACTGGTGAAAGCGTTGTGGTCAGATGAGACCAAAATCGAGCTCTTTTGAGATCAACTCAACTCGCCGTGTTTGGAGGAGGAATGCTGCCTATGACCCCAAGAACAAGTCAAGTCAAGTCAAGTCACCTTTATTTATATAGCGCTTTTACCAATACAGATTGTGTCAAAGCACTTAACAGTATCAAATTGGAGGACAGAGTGTCAGTAATGTAATGTTTCAGTTAAAGGCATTTCATTATTGAATTCAGAGATGACATTGTCTAGGTCAGTTTAGTTTAAATAGTATCTGTGCAATCAAATAGACGATAATTGCTAGAAAATTAAGTGTCCCCAACTGAGCAAGCCAGAGGCGACAGCGGCAAGGAACCAAAATCCCTCTGTGACAGAATGGAGAAAAAAACCTTGGGAGAAACCAGGCTCAGTCGGGGGCCAGTTCTCCTCTGACCAGACGAAACCCGCAGTTCAAAAGTTTACATTTCTATTTTTTATTTTGTTGCAATTTCTAACAATAATAGTATTATGTAGTTAGGTATTTTATTATATTTTATACACCAGGGCATTGAAAATGGGTCGTGGATGGGTATTCCAGCATGACAATGACCCAAAACACACGGCCAAGGCAACAAAGGAGTGGCTCAAGAAGAAGCACATTAAGGTCCTGGAGTGGCCTAGCCAGCCTCCAGACCTTCATCCCATAGAAAATCTGTGGAGGGAGCTGAAGGTTCGAGCTGCCAAACAAAATCCCTCCGGAGATCTGTGCAAACCTGGCCAACTACAAGAATCATCTGACCTCTGTGATTGCCAACAAGGGTTTTGCCACCAAGTACTATGTCATGTTTTGTGAAGGGGTCAAATACTTATTTGACTCATTAAAATGCAAATCAATTTATAACTTTTTTGAAATGCATTTTTCTGAATTTGTTTGTTGTTATTTTGTCTCTCACTGTTCAAATAAACCTACCATTAAAATTACAGACTGATCATTTCTTTGTCAGTGGGCAGACGTACAAAACCAGCAGGGGATCAAATAATTTTTCCCCCACTGTATATATTATATATAAAATTATTCATTATAATTGTATTAAAAAAATTTAAATAACTTAATAATAGAGATTTTGAATAATAATAATAAACAGAGATTTTGAAAGCAATCAAATTATTAATTTATAAATAGTACAGTATATTATAAATACATTTATATTTGGGTCATTTTTATATCAAATTTAAAGTCAGCACAAATTAATTGACCTAACAAAAATTTACCTTGCTAACCATAGTTTCTGCCAAATAATAATTAATTCATTAATAATATACATATAGTTATTTTATTTATGTTGTTAAAAATACAAAAACAGAGAGATTTTGAAAGAAATAAAATTCTTAATTAATAAATATTATATTATAACATGTATTTAAAAATATAATAACAATAATAATAATAATAATTATTATTATTAACATATATATATATATATATATATATACCTGTATGTGTGTGTGTGTGTGTGTGTGTGCGACCCTGGACCACAAAACCAGTCTTAAGTCGCTGGGGTATATTTGTAGCAATAGACAAAAATACATTGTATGGGTCGAAATTATTGACTTTTCTTTAATGCCAAAAATCATTAGGACATTAAGTAAAGATCATGTTATATACATGTAAATATATCAAAACTGATTAGTAATATGTATTGCTAAACACTTTATTTGGACAGTTTTAAAGGCGATTTTCTCAATATTTTGATTTTTTTGCACCCTCAGATTCCAGATTTTCAAATAGTTGTATCTCAGCCAAATATTGTCCGATCCTAACAAACCATACATCAATGGAAAGCTTATTTATTCAGCTTTCAGATTATGTATAATGTATGTATGTATATATAATTAAACTGAATAAAAAAAACTTATTTCAATTGGCCTAACAAAACTTTCTGCCAAAATAATAACAATAATAATTACAAAATAAAACAATAACAAAATTCATTTGATTTTGTTTGATTAAAAATTTAAAACAAATTCTTGCAATGAAGGAAAACCCATATTAATTTATTTTTGCTTTACAGTAGTAACAGCTCAAATCAAATGATTTGTAAATGGTATTTTACATTGACTTCAATGTATAATTTACAAATTTAATTTACAATTTTTTTTTTTTTTAAATCACTGTTGTTTGAACTCCTTAACAGATATTTACTTTCTCGCATTTCTCTTCCTACCAAAGCTTCCAGTTTCCTACGACGCAACCCAGGCTATGGCCTACGACGGCTGTTTTCACGATGACATAGATGTATCGCCTTTCCCCGAGCTCCCCACCACACCCAGCACGACGCGGACCATCCCGGCCAGAGCCTCCTCCACCGAGCCTCCGCCCACCGAAGGCACGAGACTCTGGAGGAAACGCTCAGTCGGCAAAAACATCAGATTCATAATGAGCAACAGCTACATGATTGACTCGTACTCCAGAATCATCTTTCCGGTGGCGTATCTTCTCTTCAACATCATCTACTGGTGTATCTACTCCTGATCGCGTAGCTTGAGTTTTTTCTGATCAGTCGTTGTAATAATATTGCACAAGACACTTGAACTTTGGGCCTGTGATGGCTGTCAAAATGAACGCTTTGACAATAAGCACAAGTGACCTCTCAAAGTGGACAGTTTTGTTTAAGTGTAACTGGACAAAGATCCAGATGGAGATATGGAAATCTCTTAAATGTTTTGCATTTCTCATAGCATTTGAAGGAATGTCTTTTGTCATAAACTCTCAAACACAAGGAGCATGTTCATCTCATTCAAGGATATACTGTATAAACAGCTGCTTACCTGACTCTTGTGACCGTTCTTATGGGATCCATCCACCACCCCAGCTTTATCTTCTAGAATTCATTAGATCCGAGAGCAGAAACTCGAAACCAAGCCAACCTTCTTTAAATACTCAACAATTATAACTTTTGAATAAATTAAATAAATTAACCCTCATGCTAGTCTCGCATATTAGGACTTTTGACTCCTCAAAGTTGGAACCACCCACTTGAGCAGGAAGTATAGCTGTCTGACTGGCATGTAAAGGGACCAATCACAGTTCAGCGTTCCACCCATGTTCACCAAGGCTGCATTTATTTGATTAAAAATACAGTAAAACTAATAAAGTGAAATACTGTTTTAATATATTTGAAATGTAAGAAACATTTAATGTGCAAGAAACATTTCTTAGCAGTAATGATGAAAACAGCTGTGCTACTTAATATTTTTATGGAAACTGTACATTGATAACAACAGTATTTCATTGAAACAGAAATCTTTGGCAACAATGTGTCTTTACTGTCATTTTTGATACATTTATTGCATCCTTGGTGAATAAAAGTATTAATTTCTTTAAAAAATGGTACTTAGCTGTGGGTAGATCTGAAATCTGTGAAAGCATAACACTAGACAAAGTATGCAACATTATAGTTAAAGAAAAATGTGAATAGACAGACTTTCATGTGTCCTAAAGATAATAAATTGGGGTATATTTGCTATTAACTGCCTCAAACAAAACTCTTGAACATTTTGTTTCAGTAGAAGCCTTGCTCCTTGTAAATATAACTTTTATATCCTGGTGGATTAAAAAGCTGTGCACTCTGATTCATGGAAACGGTGTAGCATCCAGCCAATCAGATTGGAGATTGTGCTTTTGTATGCCTAATAAGCAACACACACCAAAAAAAAAACCTTCATAATACTATTCACCATCATTTGTTTTGATTACAGTACGTTGCAGATTGAATGCACATGTGTGTTTGTGAAGAAAACTATCAACCAGACACTCTACAACTTGTATTTCTTTTGTTATACTCTTATGTTATACATTTTATTATTTTGACAAGCTATAAAAATACAAAAATAAAATACATGTCACAACATACATGATTTTGAATGTTCCAGACTCAAACAGATATATAAAATCATTTACCCATATTTTAAGCACATCGTTTCATTTCATACACAATTATCCAATTTGTTCCAACTGCACGAATATCCAACTACTCACAGAAAAATTATGCAACCTAAACCATCAGAGAATTTTTTTGTTGTTGTTGTTGTTGGTTTAAGAGGTTTTGCATTGCTGTGGTAGCTTCATTATTTAATTGCATTAATTAAAGTGCTTCGTTTGAAGTAATATTTCTGTTGTATATACAACACGCAATACTTAGCAGTGAAATACAGTGTTTCATTAGACCATACCAAACACATACATGCACACACGCTCATATCGGCTGTGATCAGTTCATTCATTATGACCTCTGACCTCGGTACCGGTTGTTGATCTCATTCAATACCACGTCAGAACCTGAGCTGGGCGCTTCTGCTGCAGTTATTATCCTGTCGTCCAACGGGTTGCCTGCGATCACAGACAAACAGCTCAAATTTTGCACTTCTTTCACAATAGAACTAATCTGATTATTCAAATAGCTTAACGTTCAGATTTAATATTGAACTATGTTTACAAGTATAAAAGATGTTTTCGTTTACATTAAATAGTTAAAGGAAAAGTTCTCCCAAAAATGAAAATTTGCTAAAGTCATGCGGATTATTGTGATGTTTTTATCAGCTGTTTGAACTCTCATTCTGACGGCACCCATTCACTGCAGAGCATCCATTGGTGAGGAAGTGATATAATGCTAAATTTCTCCAAATCTGTTCTGATGAAAAAACTCATCTACATCTTGGATGGCCAGCAATTATTCATTTTGGGGTAAACTATTCCTTTAATAATTGGTTCTGTTCTGTTTAATGATCAGTTAGCATCACCTGCTGTTTCAACTAGGAATTTCAGGTAATAACCACATGGAAGGATGATTAACACAGCCTGTCTTGCAGGTAATACTCACTGGCACCTAAGGGCGCATCAGATGCCAAGCTGTCATGGTTCAGGAATGATGAGCTAGAATTGTTAGAATTCGCCGAGCGGAATGAAAACCCTCCTTTTTTGGCAGCTTTGTTTATCTTTTGAGTTGCTGTGCGACTCCATTCTGTTACATAAAAGAGAGAAGGCCAGTAATTAGATAAATATGCTACATAAAACCAAGTCAGTCATTTTCATGAGCATCTAAGGGCCTCTCACCTGAATTTTCTGCCAGCCTCAGGCTGCCACAACACAGGTATGTCCTCCACTGTCGTCTGACGTTTTCTTTCATGGCACAATGGAACACAAAGATGAAGAATCCTGCGAAGGAACAGGTACATTAGCATCAGCATTCCATCAGAACGCTAAAAATAAACCCTGACATGTGCCTTTTAAGAATGGTAGAACATCTGTGCAAATTGGGACCCACCTTGTAAAGAGTTAAAAATAGCAAACAGGTACATGAAGGGCAGGTTAACAGGTCCCCAGGCGAAGAAAGCGAAGCCCCAAGTGAGGCCCAGAAGCACGGTGAGTCCAGCAACACTGCGCATCTCCTGCCAGCTGCTGCGATTCTGCACGTTGTGAGGGTTCTGATGCTTAATGCGACATAGCTGGATCATCACCACGATAAACATGATGAGGTTCATCAGGAAGACAAAACCGAAGTACGCCACCACAGCAACATAGAAGACAATGTCGTTTTTTATCCAGCAGCTGTGGGGAGAAAACAAATTGTATGATAAAAGCAATGAAAAGAAATGATCAATTATATTCAGCAGGGTTTAATTTGACATTAAAAGTAAAAAAAAATTGTTTTTGTATTTTCTATCATTTATATAGAATATATTTATTATATATTTCATATCGATATAGTGCTGAGAAAAATCTGAATTGTTACTCACAAATCATTAGTCGCTCCATTTGCATATCTCCCATACGTCACAAGGCCATAGTGGTCTTTGTTGATAGCTATGACTATTATGACTACCACGAGAGGAATGCCTTTAAAGAAACAAAACATTATGAGCTCATCTGCCCTCAGACAGACTAAACTATTTCAAAAAAGCAGCCATCAAAAGACAACCCATGAACTTGTGCAAGTAACAAATCAGTCACGTACCCCATCCAGCAAGTCCTATCTTGACCATAAAGCGGGTGATGTAGGTGTTGAACACCTTGACAAGGGCCAGATACATGTGGACAGCTTCCAGTGCCATCCAGGTAAAGGACGCCAGGAGGAAATAATGCAGGAAAAAAGCAGTGGAGATGCAAAGACCCACGGCATCTGGGTACAGAGCCAGCCAGGCGTCCAATAGGAACACCAGGTTTAGCAGTAGCAAGGCCAAACACAGCTGAATCAGGATCTTAGACGGAATGTCTTTGCGCAGTTTACTGTCATGAGACAAAAAAAGTCTTATATAGATAGACAGATTAAATTAAAACAAAGGTAAATGGTGAGTCTTCACTGGTCAGAGGGATCCATACCCAAAGGCCAGATATGTGAGCAGGGTGGCAGAGAGGAAAATGGCTGAGATGCCACATCCGATGTACGTAATGTATGTCAAAATGTCAGAATGCAGTCCATTGATGGGAGTCTTGGAAATGTCCTGCCAGGCAAAACACAATTATAATAACATCCCAAAGAATCTGAATATAACATTAAACAAGGATGTGTCAGGTGATGTAAATTCTTTGTGCTGTAACTCACTAGCAGAATACCGAAGCTGGTAAGGTGATTGCAGGCGCACCGGGTTTCTTCAGCAGAAGAATTAAGCACACGGCACCCAGAAGAATTCCAGCCACCCGAGCCATCTGTGAACCAAAGACCAATGGTTAAAACACACAATTCAAACCACTCCCACCCTCGCCTAAAAAGAGTCTATTCGGTAAAGAAGGGAACATTAAAAGACGACTTATACCATTCAATCCAAAGTCCCAGAATACACAGGTAGCTACATAGTTAGCCTGTGGAGGAATGAAAAGAGATTAAGAAAAGAAAGCAGTCTTTTATTGAAGTACAAATCTGTTTTGTGTTTGTTGTGATATTAATGTTATTATATTGACCGGAATGGGCCCTGTGTTTCGCAGGGTCATCAGCACTTCCTTCTGTAGACCTGAGATGCTCAGGTTAGCCACACTGCTACCCACAATCCCGCTGTTTAGTTTACGTATCCCCAGATTTTTGTCCTACACAGAAATATATATATAAAAAAAGAGTTCAGAGATACTTGTGGCTCTGAACAGATTCACATTTTAACACAATAACTACAGCAAAACAAGCATATATTGTTTTGAGATGTGCTAGCCAGATAATATCTAGAATAAGTAATAGATCCTATCAGTTCACACTGCACCATTCAGCTACTTCAGATATGCAGCAGTCATTTTAATACAAAGTTAACTAATTTGAATCAAAAGCATTGCTCTGTATCAGACCTGGAAGAAGGTGCTCTTCTGGAAAAAGTTGAACTGGACTCTGGATGCGAGCCGCTGCTGTTCTGCCGTGAGGTTCTGTGTGAGGGATGTTGGGAGGACGATTGAACCCAGAGGAGTAGACCGAACCTGAACCATGATGTCTTCAGTCTCCATGCTGGGGTTACTTCGAATCTGTAATCCCAAACACAGCAGAACCAAATCAGCTACTCTGACCCATAAAACCCAAACATTGTCAACATGTACAGTATTGTCACTTCATTTGTGTAGTATAGTGTATACAGCCATGATAAGTATAAAGTGATATAAAATTGATCATTGTCAAAAGTCCATATAATTAAAGCAGTTAGCCTGGCAAAGGCTACTCTGAGATGCCTAAAAATAGGAATGTAATTTAACTTAGTTTAGTTTAGTTTAGTTTAGTTTAGTTTAATTTAACTTAACTTAACTTAACTTAACTTAACTTAACTTAATTTAACTTTTTAATTTAATTTAATTTAATTTAATTTAATCAATTAAACCAGTATAGGGTCAGTCTACATATGAATACAAATTTGTATCTTTATTCCCTTATTCTACATTAGCCAGCAAACAGCAGCATTTCCATTATCTATAGTCTGTAAGATGAATAAGAATTAATGATGGAGATGTTACCTGCACATTAGATGTTTCAATTAAGGAGAAGGACGTCTCCTGAAAGTTGGTCCCATCGACTTTCTTCACTGCCAGAGCCAGTGATGGTGAAAGTATTGACTGACTCGTCCCTGATACAACCAGTTTAAGACCCACTGTGTCCACAACCCCAATGGCCCTAGTAACCAGAAACAAACAGCTTGACTGTATTCAGTATATCAGACAATATTTTTTACTGAATCTTATGTACAGTTAAAGCTTGATTTTAGGTCATTTTAGGCTTGACTCAATTCTTTTACTACTAAGTCATAATAAATTAGACAAAATAGTAATAAACCTGGCCACAGATGAGTATGTCTCACCTCTTTGAGAAAGGAGTCATTACAGCTACAGGAACATCAAGGAGGTTGTTGACAATGTTGACGGAGGTGTTTGCCAGCGCCAGGCTGACGTTGGGCCCAGAGAGGAGTGACTCTAGCTGTGATAAAATCTGCTCCACCTGAGTGGCGTTTAAAGACGAGGCGTTTGCACTCAACTTCAACAATCCTTCAGCATCTAATGTCCCTGATGTGGTTGAGGACACTATACCAAGAGAAAAAGGAGAGAAAGAGATACAAAATCAGTCGATTTATGACAGTAACAAGGTGAATCTCATGAAACACTCTGGGTCAAATTTGCAAAACAGTTTTGTCATTACTGTATTATAAGAAAAACATTAAAAAAAACATTGGTTATTTGTCATTATAATAATGTCAGAAAATGTGTTTTTCTTCATGAAAATATATTTGTTTATATCAAGCAATATATATTATAATCTATATAATATATGTTATATATTACATGTATAATAAATCAAATCATTTTTTGTTAAATTTGACATTGAATGTGGCATCAAATGCACACACATCCTACTGTGTTTACCTATGGTTGTTACATTCACAGAAGCTGTCTCTATTGTGACTGTAGTGTTAATGAAGGTTGTGTTAGAGAGTGAGTTACTTGTGAAAGATGGAGGAGTTGTGGTACTGTTTTGGAATGTGGTTGCAGATGAATTACAGCCGCCATTCAGAGGAATGACTTTACTGCCCCCTGAGCTGTACAATGAACAATAAATAAAAGCGTTGTTAAAAAAATGTGTTTATTAATTTTAGATTTTACTGTACACATGTGGGATGTATATTACTTATAAACACAAATTAAATGAATACGCTTATATATATATATATATATATATATATATATATATATATATATATATATGACACATTGTACCCAAAAGATAATGACTGAGGAAGCTCTACTAACCAGTATCCATTAAAGTTTGGCTCCATGCAAAAGCCTTCAGAACTGAAATTTGTACTCAGAGATTGCTCCCATATGAGATTTTGTCGTAAAGGATCCAAAGAGGTATTATAGCAGATAGCTATGAAAAGCAACATACCCGTATCAGCAGATATATTCACATATACATCAGATATATAATTATGTTTGCAGAAGACACTTACCCACTCTGCTCACAACACCTTCAAAGATCAAGCCTTTCTTAGGTGTTAAGATGACCTCTAGAGCCGTGCGAATATCACACAAGTCCATGGCTGTGTCTAGTTTCACTGTAACATTACAAAGCTGTGATCTGGACAGGAAGGAACAGTGTATTAACCACCCAGCAAAACAAAGATTAAAATAAAGTTTACTAAAACATTATGCTGCAACGAGACTCCCTTTCACGTACCCTTTGAACACTTTCGTGTTTCCACAAATCACTTGTGAGTCCTGCCGGGAATCAAATGTTTAGGAGATCTGAACCATTGTATGACTGAAAAACATCTCTTACTTTCATGCATAACATCAAGACATCTTACCTTATTGTGACTTACGAAAGACTGTGATATGTTACAAACAGATCTAAAATGGAGAAGAGAAAGAGGAGTGTTTTAAAAACAAGTATTTACTACATTCAATAGACATATTCATAGTTTCTGTTTTGCTAGACACACTAAAGTCATGGGTTAGATTTTCAGGAAACACACAATGGTAAAAAGAATGGCTTTGGATTGAATTTTCTGGCAAATAAATGAAAGGGAAAAGATACAATAGGAATTGTCTAACTTACGATGTGTTTGTGCATGGTGAGTATTTCAACATATCAGAAATCTGTAGACAAATAACAAACAGCAAAATATGGATCAGTATAACTATGATAAATCAGTATTCATAAATTAACATTCAGACATTTGCCTACAATACTAGACATTACTTACTTGGAATTCAGGGCTTTCCATTACAGTAATCACATCGATGTTAAAACTGTAATAGAAGAAATCTAAAATAAAGAAAGAAGTGTAAATATAACCTTTGACTTCATGATTTACCCTTCAATTGCTTTTATATTTGAAGCAGTTATTTTGTGCATTGACTACATACATATGTGCTAAATTTGTCTTACTTGAGCTATTGCAGTGTGAAGAACAATAACACGTTGGCATTGCTTTAGGGAAAACAAGAGAAAACGTCATTGATTATAAATGTCTAGTTGTTCGTCTTTTGAAGTATGAGCCAAAAAGGTCTTTAAAGTATGTCACATTTCTGAGTTACGAAATTTAATTTTTTTTAAAATGTAAGTTTTATTAAAGAGGATAACAGAAGCCTTACGATTTATAGTGCAGTTATCCTGAGAATCCAGTGTAAAAATCACATTTGTACTGTTTCCACTACAAAATTAAACAAAGAAATAAAGAAATCCACATTCAGTAAAAAGGTATTTATTAAAATTAAAATTGTACTCCACTCAAATAGCAATAATATAAGTATGATACACCATCCTTTTCCGGTTTGAGTCTAAACTTACCATGAGATGTTCTGTGGTTTTGTACTACATATATCAACTTTGACTGTCAAATCACATTTGTCATATTGTCCATCTGAGATCTGTGTTATGTCATCTGCACACACACCTGTGCAAAAACATATCCATTTCACTCAAATATATCTTTTATAAAGATTATAACTTAAAACAGTACAATTTATTTGTATTTAAGTAGAAAGTAGCACAATTTTGAAAAACCTTTTTAAATCTGAGCACTTTTTCCATTTGTAAACTTAAAAAAAATCACACTCTATTTGGTGGAAAACATTTGAAAACAAAACCAATAAGATGGGGGGAAAAATGTACACACAATGCTTTTATTCTATATAAAAACAAAATAAAATGTTAATACATTCTTAACAAAAAACTTTTTTTTTTAATTATTATTATTCGTTGATGTTTTTGATACTATTACTATTATTAATATTTATTTATTCATTTATTTTATTATTATTAAAAGACAAGAAGTAGGGGAATTTTACTAACCCACTTTTTCTATTTGTCCCACCACACTGACGTTAACACTTTCCGAGTTCATCTTCATCACAGCGTCTCTAATGCAGCAAACATTGGCAGGTGCACTCAGCTGCAGAAGAACATTGCACTGTGCATCCCTGTCAGAAAACACCAGGATGATGTAAGAGAAGCTTATAGAAGTACAATGATTTTATCTATTGTTTGAATATGTTTAATATGGATGGGAGCAGCATTTGATACTGACTGTGTAATATTTTTTGGATCGCATGTGATCTCCACACCCTAATAGGGGAAAATAAAAACAAACGTTGTGTATGCTTCTTATATGAATTGTGATGAAGTACCAAAATGTGCTGCATGCTCAGAAAACTGAATCTGCACTTACGACAAGCCTGGGTTTCTCTGTACTGCAAAACAAAAAGAAGACCAGTTTAATTTATTATACAGCTTTTCGAAACACAGTAAGACCTGCTGACAGTGGATCCACCCTCTCTGCTTTGTGTAAACTGAGAATAATGGCAACTGAAAGTGCATTAAACATCCCCTGTTAAATGAAGGAATTAACTTTACGAATAATCAGCCATTAATGCATGATGATAAAATTGTTTTATTTGAAGCTCAAGAAAGAAGACATAACACAAAATATCATTCAGATTAAAAGTACTGGCATGTCTAAAGGGCCTAAAGTCAGAACATTTGTTCATATTTATTCAAAAGGGCACTACAGTGTACTGTACCTTCTGCTGGAAGTTCTGGTATGCATAGCTGTTTCAGAAATATCGCTCACCACAGCATCAGGCATCCGTATGGAAGTTGTACATGCAATTAAGTTGTTTCTGATATTATTCTCAAGCTGGAAAAAAAAACATTTCAGATGATTGAGTTCAATTTCTGCTTTTCAAAGAATGACAGAAAACTAGTAAATACATCATTTTTATATAATTTACATTTTAATGTTTTCTTTATTGTTCTATATATATATATATATTATAATGAAATGAAATCAAATAAAATCTTCTCAGTATCACATGAGTATCATTCCTGAACTTACCCATGTTCGGCTCAATAGCTCGTCTCGATAGCTCGATAACTTAACAATCATCCAGTAATATGCTAATAAAAACCAAAAGAGTCAGTTATGCATTTAACAGAAAATTGGGCCATTATGTGTGCTGAGGTTGTAATACTTACCCCTCTCACAGCTTTGATAAAAGTCACAAGGTTTGGGTGCTGTAGCTACACAAGAATGAATGAATATTAGATAAAGGGGGTAAAATGTAAAAAATTAGCATGATAGAAAGTGTAAACTGTGGTTTGGTGCACACAGAGATAGATCTTTACACTGTATGTCTTACCAGTTGATGTTAATGTTTGGTCAGTGGTTGGTGTTGTATCAGTTATATTGGTGGAGGACGATGGTTCGGGCTGAAGATGATATTGGTAATGAGTCTATTAATATGGTGCTTGATAACATACTGTAGGATGTAAATTGAACTTTGGTGCTAATAATAGTGTATTTGTAGTACTTACTGTTGCTGTAAATGTTGTGAAGTTTGTGGTTGTTTCAAAAGCAGTTGTGTTTTCAGTGGATGTGAAGTCTGTGGTTGTTTCAAAAGAAGTTGTGTTTCCAGTGGATGTGAAGTCTGTGGTTGTTTCAAAAGAAGTTGTGTTTCCAGTGGATGTGTATGGTGTGCTTTCCACAGTTTGATTATCAGTGCTGTGTAATTTCGTCGTAAATGTTGCTGGGATGGTTGTGCCTATGTAAGAAGCTGTGGTTGTGGTTTGCACCATTGCTGTTGTATTTTGCACAGTAACATGGCTTGTTGTTAATGGCACTATTGATGAGTTATAACCTTCGGTCGTAAATAAATGCGTTGTGGTAATGTTAGCTGTGGTTCCTTCAGTCACTGTTGTTGAATTTGGGGGTGCTGTAGATGGTGTGATGGCTGAAGTCCCAATTGTTGTGACATTTGTGCTCGATGTTACTGCAGGAAAAAATACAGAAAAGATTAAATTACAACTAATGTATCATAACATGCATCATGTTGTAAGAATTTAGACACAACATAATTTGATCTCTATCAAATTATTAGTTGTATATATTGAATATTTAAGTTAACTGAGAATGTACACTGTAAAAAGTGATGTTGACTTAACTTAAAAAAATTGATGAAACCCCTTACCTTAAAATTTTTAAATAAATGATAATTTAAAAAAATAAGTTAAGTGAATTGTCAAGTTCACTTAACTTTTTTTTTTTTTTTTTTATTAGTCGACCTAATAATTTCAAGGCAACGGGTTTCCTCAATTTTTTTAAGTCAACTTATCACTTTTTACAGCGTATGGCATTTATTAATAAATACACAAACGGCTATTGGAAACTTCAAACTTATTTATTTTGTCTATCAAAAAATCAAATATCAATCTCTCTGGTAAGCATCATCAGCCTGCTGTTGTTGTTTTTGTAATGAAGGGCTACTCTTTATCTATCTCCTTATTTGTCTGCCCATTTAGCTGAATCATAAGCATAAATAGAAATTGGCTTTTGTTTTGTTCCAGACTAAAACATGTCCAGCAGGTTGACTGAGATGTATTTGTATGGTTGGTTCAGTTAGGCTATTGTGTTTCAAAGTGATCAGAGCCCATGTTTTACGTGACTCAGATACGCTCCTATTACAGGGATACTGAAAAATATAACTTTTTACACTAGGATAGACATGCAGACAATTACACATAGTCTGAAACAAATTACTGCTCATATGCCCTACATACAGTGTATATGAGAAATATGTTAATAGACAATGCGATAAAAAAAGAGGACAAAATCTTGGATTCAAAATCTGGAAATAAAATGAAAATGTTAACATGAATAAAAAATATTTAAGATTTCCAGGTCACTTGATTTGTGACATTGAAAATGTGAACAAATTTTATGCAAAATGTCAGATTTCTTCCATTGAAACAAAAAATGCTCTTTGGATCATTCTGGATCACATGATCATCTTGTGAAGTTCATGCAGCTCATCATATAATTGAGTACATAATTAACAATGCAAAAAATGAGATAAATTAGATCTTTTCAATAGCAATCTTTTGGGTTGCATATGTCCAAATGCAGGATACAGGATATTTGAAGACCTCTTGATCGCCATTAGAAGTTACACAGGCCATTGTGTAATGTTACTATATTGTGCAAACAGACGTTATATTTCATCATCATCTAGCTTTGTTCTATAAACTCAAATGTAGGGTAGTATTTTGGCATAAAAGGTGAGCAAACAGGAGGACAATCCCTAAAATTAACTAGAGCTGTATAATGATCTCAGGTGTGTCTTATACAAGCATCAGACCTCACCTGGATTGCACAGCAGGAGCAAGAGCAGGAAAAATACAGAATCCAGATGGCTCCAGAATCCAAAACTCCATCTACTCAATCGTTTGGTTGCCATTGCTCTATAAGACACACAAAAAAATCCACTCACTTTGCAACAGACACAAAAATGACTTCAAAAGTTTCAAAGTAAATTTTGTGAATTTGAACTGTAGTAATCTAAATGTAACTGTAGATTGTCACACCCCTGTAGTGATTGACACTTGAAGTCAATACACTGACCATGACGTGACTCCCAAACAAAAGACTTTGACAGGTAATTCAATTAAGTTCATGAAGTTTCAACACATCCGCCTCAACTCAATTCACATTTCATTCAGTTTCTTCAATATGGCTAGCTTAATACCTAACTTAATACATTTCATAAATACATAAGGCTGAAGTTACAGACTGTTCACAAACATTTGTTTAACCCTTGGTCTGGTTTCTCAAGAGCTTTTAATGGAAAATCAATGGTGGGTGTGCAATTCTAACAAATACAACTGATCTAATGTAAAATTTGAACCTAAAGTAAAAGTAAATGTTATCGTGGATCAGGCATTAAGAAGAAAAAAGTATAGTAATGAACAGCTAAATTAGCTCTCCTGTAACTCAAACTGTAGAGCATAGTGCTAGCAAATACATGAATGTAATGTAAACGTAACAGTATTTTTCGTCTTTTTTGCGGCAATGTTCAAAATCGCACTCTAAAAAGCACAAACTAATGCTAAATATTTTTTAATTCATTATTTTTAATATTGATCATTTTTAAAAGAAAACTACCAAACTTACATTACCAAAGGTTAATCAAAGGTTTGGGTTGGTAAGACTTTTTGAAAATTTCTTCTGCACAAAAATACAGTAAAAACAGTAATATTGTGAAATATTATTACATTTCAAAATAGCTGTTTTAACTGTATTTTCATATATTTAAAAATGTATATTTTCAGCAGGCATTACTCCAGTCTTCAGCGTCACATGATCCTTCAGAAATCATTCTAATATTCTGGTTTGGTGCTCAAGCAACATTTTTTTTTTTTATTGTTATCAGTTGAAAACAGTTCCGCTTAATATTTTTGTGGAAAACATGATACATTTTTAGGAATCATAAATAAATACAAAGTTTTAAAGGACAGCATTTATTTGAAACAGAATAGAATATTTGTAACATAAATGTCACTTTTGATCAGTTTAAGTTGTCCTTGCTAGATAAAGGTCTTAATTTCTTTCAGATAAGTAGCATATATTGAATATCATATATAAGCTATTCTAAAATAGACAGTATTTTGATTATTTGATAAGGTACCAGTGGTTTAACTAGTCTCTCATTACATAACTTACAATTGAAATTAATGTTTCAGTATATAATTCATTTAAATAAGAATTTAGTTATAATGTATAACCGAATCAAAAATGTACTACCTACCCCTGTAATTAACAATAAATAATATCAAATAAATGTATGTACATAACATGAAACAATCCATAAAACATTACCAAACCAACAGATAAAAAAAGGTATTTTTTCAGTGCATAGCTACATTTTAATCATAAAATGAACACTAAATATGTATTTATTCATTCACGCCACTTACCTTGTAGACACTTGCATAGACAACCTGCTGTGCTTCACATCATGATCTGTACCGACACACCAAACCATGGATATATTCTTCTCTCACACAAAAATGTGTCTCTGTTGACAGCCACAGCCTGCTTTCCCACAGAATTACAGGAACTCACCTACAAAAATGTACCCTTCCAGACAGAAAAATCTAAGACAGACAAAAGTTTCTCAGTAACTTCAAAGGTGCTCCGGTTCCACTGTCTTGTGAAGTGTATCAGTGAAGACTGAGTTATGTGCACCACCCACCTTAACCTAAAACTTCAACACACACCCAACCTCCAAAGCACAGGAAGTGTGCTTCCCCTCTAGCAAAGCTAATTGTTAACTGTAAATCAATAAATCATTATAATAATCATATTTTTCAGTATATACCCTTATATTTTATGCACATTTCAAGCATATTGGGTTCAATTTTGAGCTACATCTGCAGAATTTTTTTTAAGTGATTATTTTAAGTGATATTTTAAATTAAGTAAAATTAAAATAAATGTTTTTGAGAAATAACAAGCAATAGATTCAAACACTTGTTTATGTTTTTACAAAGTTATTTTGTTGTGGCTACTGTTTCATTTATATCTTGTAAATCAGTTTCATGGACTAACAGGTCAAGCTGCTTTTAACAGGCAGAGCTTTTATTTCAATGGAATGTAATAACCGCTTTGGGTTTTGCGTAAGTTTAAGTTCTTGTTCCACCCATACCTGCATCATACTCATGACTTTGTACACCTGACTCTCATTGAACAAAGAGCGGGTGGGGTTTGCACCTGACCTCACCTTCCCCTTGTTTTGTTTACGGCTGTTTACCTGTATCCATAAGAGCAAGATTTAATCTGTGTAGGTTTAAACCTATTTAATATGTGTGTATTTTGTAACAATAATACTGTGTATCTGTCAGTAATCTCTGTCTATTGTTATTCTCTTCTTCATATCAACTCCAAATCCTCATCTGACCCTTAGGGGAGGGTACTTTCCCTTATCGCTTATTACACAGTGATAAAATTTGTGACAAAGTGGACAATTAGCCAATGCCCCAATATTAGATTTAAGTAGCAGGAAGTCCAAATTGGAGAAACAATAGGATATTACAGGCTCAATTGATTTCAAGAAGCATTAGTCATCACATTAATTTGTTTCCCATCAAACAGATTTACTGTAAGTATATGAGTGATTCATACAACATTTTAGTGAATATGCAAATAACGTTTAGATTTATGAAAATCAATAATGCGATATTAATTATTGATTCATAACTTAACCTCATTTGGATCTGGTGTTTTCTAATAAGCAGAACACACAGAATATCTGATATAGCTCATTACGTTTTCTGTTTACTGGAAGCTTCACTAAGAAGCTTACTTGGAATATTATTCTCATTCTGATTCTGAGGGCGATTTATTTTATTTTTAAGTGACCACTGAAAATAGGTAGGCCCACATTAGCGAAATTTCGCTGACAGTTGTTATAGGCGCTCTGTTTTAAGTCATATGTGGATAATACCCCTCTGAGTCTGCACATAACTGCGCAAAGGCTGCGCATTTGTATCCCCTTGATTAACCTGTCCTCTAACGCGGAAGTTGCGGTTCAAGTGCTGGGAATTGAAATCTAACACACGAAAGGGATCTGCTCTCCGTAAATAATTGCTCTTTTAGAGTGTCTTGTAAATGATGCACATTCTCCATCCTGAAAATGCATAGCACTTTGAAAAACTGGAAGAAGACGTTTGCAGATTTTGCACCGGATATAGAGCTGACCTGTGGGGTAGTGATTGTGATCGTGCTGTCATGTGTTTTTAGTGCCATACCACATTACTTTGACATTTCAGAGCACTTTTTCAGTCTGGAGTCCAGTGCTGTTATCAGCGGCCATGGTAAGAGTTGTTTACAACTTATAAGTCACAAATAACCCCCTCAAGCTCCCCTTTTCCTTCTACAATGCACAAAAATAAGTTGAACTCATTGCATTTTGTAGACCTGTGTAGCCTGTGACCCACAACTAGTTTGAATGTACTATGTTGGGCAGAACGTGCCTTAAATACCTCAGAATTAGAGTTTTGTGGTTTGTCGTCCATGTTTATTATCTCTGGCGCCAGCTAAGTATATTCTAACATACGTTACTACTGAACTTTGATAGAATTCACTTTAGTCGCTACAGTTAAATTTACATGTGGTCTCTCTTTGGGAAAACGGACCAACAATATTGCCGACATATTTTTGAGCAATAAAAGCTAGAATGAGAATGTCCCGCCTCTTTATTTTATTGGTTATTTAAACAAAGAGCCCTACGATTTACCCCGCCTCTTTTACGTATGTTAGCCAATCAGAAAAAAACTGGAGGTGGGTCTTGGGCAGCATCGACCAATGATGTGAATTTGGGGGTGGGATTAGCTGGAAGATCGTGTGTTTTTGAGAAACCTGTTTGGAAACAACAGTCAACCAAATCCCGCCAAAAGAACTCTTTATTTCCCGCCCACTACTATAAAGCGCGTAATCAAGTCAACCTCCCTATGCTCTGAACTACATAAATATGTGTATATATATTCGAAATATGCTGTTTTTATATACATAATCAACATCTTCAAATTAATATTTTCCTATTTATCCATCATTTTTATTTGATGTCATTCACAATGCTTTGATTGTAGATGTTCAAGTATTTAGTCTTACCTTTGTCAATTTTTCTACATATATTTTTTGCTTCAGATCAAAGTTTGAAATGTTTATTGAATTGGGTTGCACACTCTGTTTGCAAAATTATGCTATCATATATAAATATAGCATAAATCATTTTTTGTGTTAACTTCATCTTTGTCCCCTCTCTTCACAGTCTACAAACTCTTCACCTATTTCCTCTACCACAAGAATATGATGCTTTTGTTCCTAAGTGGCGTCCCGATGGCGTTTCCCTGTAGCGGGCTGGAGCGAGGAATCGGAACGGTCAGATTCCTCTATCGGTCACTGCTGCTGTCATCCATCTGTGGACTCCTACATGTGCTGCTTGAGTCGCTGCTGTTCTCCCCGTCCAGTAGGAGCTCAGTAAATGGGCTCGTCCCATTAGCCCTGTCTGTCCTGGGTATGATGACCATCAATTCTGCTATGCGGAAGGCGTATATTATGGGTGTCAGTGTGCCTACTGCATCTCTCCCCTGGATTATTCTAATAATTCTAACCCTGTTCTTTCCAAACACTTTTTTCCTTTGCAATGTCCTGGCCATCATTACAGGAATGTTACGTATCCTTAATCTTAAATGTATTGAATGCTCAAGACTTTTTTCATTTTACTTCATATGGCAGTTCTATGATGCAGTTGAATCAGTGTATAGCGTGTTTTTATACTGTTCCTTAACTGAGTACTTTTAGATGGGATGGGATGGCTTTCATTATTAGAGATGTCAGAATCTAGAGCTTCCGTTTTGGAGAAGAAGTTCCCTTTTCGCTTGCTAAAGCATATACCTGGTGTCCAGTTCATTCCTGCATCGACTGAAGAGCGCAAAAAGCCACTTGACCTCACGTGAGTGATCAATGCCACAGTTATATATGTGTTTACTTTATGGTATTCATATTGCAGTATGTAGAAGGTTGTTAAGAGTGAAGATTTGATCTTCCTCATTTTGAGCAGTTAGCAGTAGTAAAGTGATGCATTTCAAGCTTTTTTTTATTGGTTATTTTTGGTGCCACAGCCTGTTTACATAAAAGAATCTAAGAAACATTTATTTTAAGATTGTGTCAGTAGGCTCTTTATGGAGGTTATTAATTTTATTTCTGCAGGTCTTTAAAAACAGCTTTAAACATAAAGTCCATCCAAAAGTGAAACCTCTGTTATATTTTGACAACGTTTTGAAGAATGTTGGTAACCTAACACTTTTGCTTTCCGTTGACTTTAATTGTATGGTCAAAATTCGAAATGGAAGTCAATAGAAACAGAAACTGTTTTGGTCCCAACATTCTTCAGAATATCTTCTTTTATGTTCCTCAGAAGAAAGAAAGTCACAGAGTTTTGAAAAGACATGAGGATGAGTAAATAATGACAGAATTTCCAATTTTGGGTGCACTATTCCTAAAACCAAAACATGTTTTGATTTTTCACAGTATCTTAAAACACCCGACTGTGTTTGTGAAATCATAATGATATTTCTCTTCCCAATCAAGCTTAATGCATTAAGATTTAAAATTAAACAAATGCAAGCTTGTCTCATTTTAAAACCACAATGCTGGGCGTTTTAATGCAGTTGCAGCTTTGGGGGATGGATTGAGGAGTCAATTCTATAATCTTAAGTAGAAATCAGTGGAAAAGGCATACCAGTCAAGAAAATGATAATAAAATAAGAGAAAAATTATATATATATTTGTAATTCCAGAGACGCTCCACCAGGGTCGTACCCTGTCCAGGCCTACGCTCCAGTAAATGCCACCAATGGTCAAGTAATAGGAAGCCTGCCCAACACATTCGATGGTTGGCCCGTCTCACTATATCCTCAACAGAAATACACATTTTCTTCACCTTACGCTGGAGTCGGCATAGGTCACAATCATGGACATGGACATCATCATGGGCACAGCCATCACACCGGAAGCCCATGGATGCCAATGGCCCCATACGCTCAGCATCAGTTCAGGCCTCCAGTCAACCTGACACATCAGCCCTTCACTGAACTACCTCAGCCAGGAGTGCCATTCACACCTCCCATCTCACAGTCTGGAGTGCCTGCCTTTCCCACAACTCCTCCTGGAGCCCCAGTGTCATTGTCATCCTAGAGATCTGATGCCTCATCTGCAGGGTTTTTTTGTTTGTTTGTTTGTTGTTAATTTTATACAGTTGCTGTTTTGCTAAAGAACATTTTGTACCTTAAATTAAAAACTGAATTAAGTAAAAATGCTTCCATCATGTTTTCATACATTTTATATACTGCAGTATTTTTTAAAACATGTTGATACAAACACATTTTGAGGCCAGACAGTGTTTGTGCATATTCTTTAATTGTCAAACATTGCATGACTTGGATCACAATTTTGCACAAAACATCTGACATCACAATGACACTTCTCTTCCCAAGCAGTATTGATGCATTAAGTTTTAAAATTAAACAAATGCAAGCTTCTCTTTTTAAAACCACATTGCTGGGCAATGCAGTGGCAGCTTTGGCTCACTAGGGAGATGAATTGAAGAGTCAATTCTATAATCATGAGTAGAAATCAGTGGAAAATGTGTACCAGTCAAGAAAAGCATAAGAAAAGAACTTACTTTTCTTTATATAAATGCACCTTCTAAAATGTTAGGGAAAATACATATTTAATATATTCCTGTGACCATTAGACACTTGACCAGTTGCTAAAACTTTAAAAATTGACTAACAGGATGTAACACTTCACCCAAAGATGGGAGTCATGTTGATTGCATAATTGCTCATTCACTGCTACTTAACATTAGTGTGAAATAATGCATAAAAATAGTGGCAGAATATCTTGAAACAAGAAATAAAAAAAAAGGAACAAACATCACATGATCAAAAAAGCATGACTGACCTAAAATGTTAATTTCCTGTAACACATTGTAGGATGTTTTGATGCACAATATCACAAAAACAAAATCTAAAGTTTTACAGTACGTCACAAAGTGATACTTGCAGTCTTTTCACATAGAGAAAACAATAAAAAGAGTGTGACAACATTTATATATGAATAGTTTTTATAAGGCCTCGTTCAAAAAAATAAGCATTTTGCATCCTTGACCTACATTAGCGTATGAACATCCAATGCCGTTTATGGTTCAAATGCAGTCAGTTCAGTTTCCTGATGCAGTAGGTTGAATATCCTAAACTCATCTGAAGGAAGAATGTTAAACCATGCTTTTGAGTGATGTTGGAGTGCATTATCTTTCATCAAATCTCTATTATATAACCAATCAGTCCAGGCAAATTCTCAAATGTTTTAGCTCTAGCTTTTGGAGAAATGATGGCTTGAGGTAAAGTGGCAAACATTGGTTTATCAATTAGCTTAGCTCCAAACGTCCTGCGAGTAACGGCCCTTGGTCATCAGCTTCTTGAAATAGTCCACAGCTTGAGTGTGCGTCAGGCCGCCCACCTCCTCTGCAATCGCATAGAAGGCCGTGTGCACGTCACGAGCCATGTTACGTGCATCTCTGCAAGGACACATATTCTCATTACATACGCAAGCAAATATGCTGCTGGAAAGAGATGCTGTGGTCTTTAAAAGATACAATATGATACTGATGAATGGCAGTATTGACCACTTTATGCTAGAAAAATCATATAATTATATGAAAGCACTATAATTATTTCAGGCTGTTTAATGTTCCACTGAAATCCTGCCAGTTAACTACTATTGTGGATTGCGTTCATAAGAATGCAAGTCATCTATGGTAGAAGCAACTTCTGGTTCTTACCCACAAACGTAGATATGGGCATTATTTGAATGAATGAGCTTCCACAACTGCTCCTTGTTGTTCTTCAGAAGATGTTGCACATAGATCTGTAAAAACAACAGTCCACAGAATTACTCTTCAGTTCCAAACTAAAAATGGAAATCTTTAATATCGTGAAAAGTCTTTTTCTGGTAACGCTGAAAACTATGGTAATGAAGTCTAAAGATGCAGTGCATCTTTAAATTTGGATGCAAATAAATATATATCGGTTTCGTGTTTTCCAATACGGTACGATTTTTGAAAGAAAAAAAAAAAAAAAAAAAGCGCTACATTTATTAACAGTAAAAACAGTAATTTTGTGAAATATTATTACAATTGAAAATAACAGTTTTCTATAAGTAATTTGTTCCTGTGATGCAAAGCTGAATTTTCAGCAGTCATTACTCATCTTCAGTGTCACATGACCCTTCAGAAATCATTAATATTATTGTAAAATAAATGTATTTTTCAATTTTCTTTGATGAATATAGTTTAAAAGAACAGCATTTATTTGAAATAGAAATCTTTGGGAATATCATAAATATCTTGTTCAATTTAATGCATCCTAGCTAAATAAAATGTTTATATAAAAGAATATGCAACTAATATTGTAAATTTTAAAGTGTATATTTCCTATTTTTAATTTGTATTAGTTTTGCCGTCATCTGCCACAAACTTCAAGTTAACTTTTTAAAACACTAATAATTTAACACTGTTAATCATAACATTTAGCAAATCTCAAAATGAATATCCATCATTCAATACAAACAAATAATTTTATAGATGTTTTTTAGCCAATATAGTATATCATTAATAATTTAGTTACTGGTCAGAATCTGAATTTCAGTGCATCCCAATGTCACTCACCTTCTGCTCCTGGTCTCTGGAAAAGGCAACGTTAAGCTGTGTCAGCACACCTGCCCTCTCAAACTCCTCTAGTTCCTGCTGATACAGGAAGTCCTCGTTCTTATGGCGACAACCAAAGTAAAGTATCGTCTCGCCAACTTCCTTCCCTGCAACAGAGAGCAAAAACTGAGTGAGATGCCTATGCTATACTATTATACGCAAGTTGTGTCAAAGCGAGTTCAAGCTTCACCTTGTTCCTTCTGCCATGCTCTCTCCTGGATGAAGCCCATGAAGGGGGCGATGCCAGTACCAGGCCCAATCATGATTATAGGGTTACTGGCTTTGAATGGCAGCCGGAATTGGGATCTCCTAACATACATGGGAACGATGTGCTTATGGCCGTTATCGGTCACTTCTTTGTTCTTAAGCCAGTTGGTGGCCACACCCTTGAAGACTCTTTCTGTCCTGGTGGTGTACTCTATCACCACAGCACAGATGTGGATAGAGGCTGGATGGACCTGAAATGAGGGTGAACAAAGTGTGTGTTTTGAATTGAATTGAATTTCTTTATCGTTATTGTATGCATACAACTTTCCTTGTATCCACCAACAAAATTTCACATGCAAAATCCACACTAAATGCAATTAAAACTAATAAAAATAAATAAAGTAACAGTCTAATAATTAGACATAACTCATTTCATAAACAATACTATAAAAACAATGGCCCCTAATCTTATTGATTAAAAAGTATGTGTCAACCTCAAGGTTTTTAATTTACGGTATAATATCGTAAACTGCAGGTTTTACCTTGCTGGAGGAGGCAATGGAGTAGTATCGAGCCTGAAGTCGAGGAAGGAGCTCGCACAGGTGGTCTATAGGAGGATTCAGGGAAGGTAGATCCTCTAGAATAGCTAGTATGTTCCTCTCAGAATCCAAAACCCAACTCTGATACAAAGCCTTTAAAGGACCAACGAGACGGTGAATAAAAATGTTTTACTATAGACTACTATTACATCAGAATGGAAGCCCGTTTCTGTCACTAAAAAAAATAAAAATAAATTGCAACTTTTAATGTCACAGTTCCGACTTATTTCCCCGTAATTGTGAGTTTACATCTCTCAATTCTGACTTTTTTTTTTCATAGAACAGTGAGATATAAACTCTCAATTTCGAGTTCTAAAGTCAGAATTGTGAGATATAAATTCACAGTCAGAATTATGTTTTTTTTTTCAGAATTGCATGATATACTCACAATTGAGTTATAAAGTCAGAATTGCGAGAAATAAACTTGCAATTGATCATTTTTTCGCAACTGCAAGTTTCTTACATTTCTGACTTTTTGCTCACAATTCTGACTTTTTTTCTCAAAATTAAGATATAAACTTGCAATTGCATATTCTAAAATCAAAATTGAGAGATAAATTCTATATATAAAGATAAAGTCTATATCTTGCGATTCTGACTATTTCAAAATTGAGTTTTTTTCTTGAAATTGCGAGTTTATATCACACGATACTGACTTTACAACTTACAACTGTGAGTATATAGAGAAATAAGTCAGAATTGTGAGATAAAATGTCACAATTACCTTTTTTTTTATTCAGTAGCAGAAACGCGATTCCATAGGTCAGTGATTATGACGTTTAGTTTAGTTTTATTTAAAGTTTGACATGACAGGATATTGTAGCACAAAACCCTGAAATGTGTCAAACATACACATACTCCAAGACAATCATTACTTAGTATGAAACAAATAAAAGATAGCTGATATACAAGCATAATAAATTTAAAAAAATGAAAAAGAAAATAAAAATAAATACTAATATACATACATACATATATATATATATGAATAACAATGACGTGATCCTAACCTTTCCTTCAGATGAAGCAGATGCCATCTTGCGCATGTTCTCTTGTTCTTGCGGATCAGAGGCGTACTGCGCTAGCTCATACAGCACGTTTGTGCGAGGCGTATTGTTGATGTCAAGGTAATGAGTCAGTGCCGTGCGGTATGTGGTTGGACAGGGGAACGGGTGCTTTTTATTGGATTCCTCTACAGAATTGAAACATTATTAGCACTCACAGCATGTTACAATATACATAAAACATAATCTAACTTTTGAATTATATAATATGAATTTCAGATGTTAGTACATACCATCCAGATTTTTGAGAGAGATTACAGTATCAAGATCTACTCCAAGTCTCTCTCCTATTCTGTTGACCACCGCAGCATCATTTGTGGGGTAAACAGCAACATGATCTCCAGAATCATATCTGCCAAGTTTGGTATTCAACTGATTAATATGTGGATATTAAAAAAAACTTTGGACACTGCAAGAATATATACTCAATAGTGAAGATATTATGCACAGTATGCATGCAAACTTCTTTTATATGTTATACGAATAGCAGTATTGTTATTTGTAGTAGTGATATTTCAAACCATTTTACTTGTACAATACTATAATATTAAGTATAATAGTTAAAAATTATAATCACCTCAGATTGTTGAATCAACATCACATCATCATATGATGATCATTTGTAAGTCGCTTTGGATAAAAGCGTCTGCTAAAATGACTAAATGTAAATATGAATACAATTATAAGAGATTGAATGTCATTAAAACCCTCAAGAACATGGGTTATATTACACCCTTAAAAAGGCACAAAGAAAAAAAGAAATTATATTTAAAAGTATAAAATCATTTTTCTATAATAAAATAATCAAATTTTATATCTATTATTTATATTTAATATAATATAAAACTAAAAAGAAAATAATAAAAACAGGCTTAATTTTCTTCCTACAAATGAATTTTTTTCCCCCTTTATTTTTTAGGGTGAATGTTTTTATGAGATTCATCCATCAAGTCAATTATTGTGCATACCTGATTTTAGAGTCTGTGATTTCTAACTCGATGTGCATCAGGTGCCGACTTCCTCCTTTGTTCAGTTTACGATTAACAGTCACACTTGCAAGGAAAGGATTCTTTGAATCATACGGTCTACACAAATCAAATGGATAACAATGTAATCAGATGAAATGCTTTAGTATAACATTTCAGTACATCATTTAAAACATGAGACTCTAGCTTATCCCAAAGAAAAATTTACACAAACTGAAGGTCATTTTACAGATTTCTAAAAAATAGAAGCATAAAATGTACTCTCAGATCAAGATTTGATCTTTTAAAATGCCGATCGGTGTCATACAATCATCACTTGAACTCACGGTTTCTGTGTCTGAAAGCTTTTGAGCCGCCCCATCTCTCCGGTGTACACTTGATTCATATTGATGTCATTATGAACCACCAGTTCAAACTGCCGAATGCTGAAAGAACACAAAAAAGATGGGAGATCTCATCCAAGCCTGTATTTAAAGCATTCAAAACACCTATGATGTTTAATAAGATGCAAAAACCTATTCAAAGCAAGACAGGGGAGGTTTTTGTTATGGAAGAACATGATAAATGGATTTGCTTCCTCTAATATGGAGATGAGACACTGCATGTGTTGTGTTGCCACAAAATACCCATCAAATAAACATCATGTTTGAACTAGATAATCTCACACAGCTGGTCTGCTCTTTAAAATTCTACTATTTGATGCCTACCAATACAAGACTGTATAAATTGTGATTCAATTACAAGACAAGCACATGGAGAATAAAAAAAGAAAAGAAAAATAATACCTGCTGTCTTCTCCCGTGGCCTCCACGCCAAAGAACTCACATACCGCAGGCCAGAACTGTTCCTTCCAAGAGATAAAATCCTCCTCCAAACTACAAATGATTTCAGATTAAATCATTAGGACAGGCAATGAAAATGAGTTAAAACAGGCCAAAAATGTACATGTTTATCCATTTTATGTGTTTCAATCTTTAATCACTCACTTGCTGTCGTCATCCCCGAGGCCCAGGTCAAAGACCCTATTTCCCCCAAGTTCAGCAAGCCTCTTGTCGGTATACTTGCCTGTGGCGTTGAAGTGCTCATATGTTTTATTTCCTAAACCAAACACCTATGAAAAATTTTTAAAAAAATTAAAAAGTCATTCAAACTCTGCAAGGAGTAAAAAAGACAGAATGGAGACACTTTCAATCAACACTTTAAAGGCTTAATATCAACTAAAAACATTTAAATTGTCTTGTTTTTTTTTTAAACGCGAGTTCAATCTACTACAAGGTTTTACTTAAACATTCAAAACTTCCTCTCCAGTTTAAAAAGATCAAACTGAGATATGAGTCGCCAAATGGAAATGGAAACTAAACCTAAATTATGGCTTCTGGTGAACCTGACCATATAACACAACATACATTTATGATTAAAACTGACTTCAATGCAATGTACTAAATTGCAACAGAATTATGATTTTTGTCTGCAAGATCTTCTTTGCTCCTTTTAACCTCCTTCGCCTATCTAGCCTGTCCCACAATCATATAACACTGTAGACGCACTGCAGTGATGTTTCCAACCACATGTTTTATCGCGCTGTCCCACCACAACCACATATAAGAATCTGAGAACTCCAGACTGAAACCACAAGGCTTTCATCCAGAATACAGGTCCAACTTAAGCGGCGTCTGGACACCCATGACTCCAGAATCAAAGAAACAGAAGATCCAGTGATCCGGTTCCATCTGAAAGAGTCCCGCTAAGAGAGAGGTTCCGCTCGGATGGAGCTCAAGCTTTGTTTGGCAAGGCCAGATGTTTCCATTTGGTGAGAGAGAACTGATGAGGATTCCATGGGCCCCTTAACTATGGGACAGCCTCAGGCTCAGGCTTGTTAAGAACTTCACTGACTGCCCAGGAAATAGGTACCACTTCATAAAAAGGCCAGGAATTTTGGAAGGTGAGCATAGGTGGTAGGTTGTCCCATGCAATCTACTGATCTCCGTTCACTTACCATAGAACTGAATCACAAAAGGAAACAAATTAGCTTTGCTGATGTTGGAGTATTACTCACAGCAAAATTGACCCCCTCTAGATCATCATCAGTCCCTTGCATCCAATCGTAGAACTCCTGAGCGTTGTCCGTGGGGTCTCCTTCTCCATAGGTTGCCATGCAGAACACAGCCATGGAATTAGGAATCTCTTTCAGTCTAGACAGCTCGGACTGCGAATGGGAGATTATAATGACAAAAGTCAAAAGAGTTGAAAAGTACTCAGTTCTAATATTGACTGATTGATTTTTAATAGTGCGCATTAAACAGGAAGAAATAATGGTGAAAGTACCAGGTCATACTCCTCTGGGTCAGCGGCCATGCCTTTCATGCCGTAGCGTTGGGCATCTTTTGCCAGCCTGTTAGCAAATTCCTCAGCAGTCCCTGTTTGGGATCCATAAAACACCACAATGTTTCGGTTCTAGAATGGGAAGATACAGAAATCAAACATAAAGGAACTTTTTTTTTTTTTTTTCACTGTTCAAGGTGGCGGAATTTTTGCCAATTATTTCAACTTTTTAGAACTTTACTAATTACTATGGTAATGTTCCTGAAAATCTCACCGTTTTCTTCATTTTCTCAACAAAGCTGGTCTCACGTATTTGTGGTGTTCTATGAAGAGAAAAAAAAGAAAATGAGAAAAAAAGAGAGAGAGAAAAAAAAAACACACATGTGAAAAGGCTGAAACGCATGCCAGACCAATTCTTTCGGTAATGAATAGGGGATTGAGCCATTCATTTCTCAGCCTTTTCCACACAGGAGAACTTCCTGAAGTTCACACCCCTCTGAGAGCACCACAGCATTAGCACACGTCTGCTTTCAGTCATTGTTCAACTAATGAAAACCACAAACTTTCATGTTAATTCAGCAATGAAGAACAGAAGGTAGTCCACAGAGCTCAAAAACCTTGTACGTTGTAAGGTTGATACAATAATCTTATGGATTCTACTCCTATTAAAATGCTCTTTATTTGTCAAATATAAACAAAAAATAAATTTTCCAAAATTTCTAAATAAATAAAAATTTCTACAAATAAATCAAACTAAAAGTTATACATAAGCACAATTTATTTCCATCTATAAATTAATCTATGTTTTTAAGAATATTATTCGATAGTTTGGTGTCAGACAGAAATTAATACATTTATTCAGCAAAAACTTTAAATTTATCAAATAAAACAGTAAAAACAAGGAGATTGTTGTTTTTTCCCACCTTCTATTCTATTAAAAAAAAGTATCATTGTTTCCATAAAATATTAAGCAGCACAACTGCTGTTTTTAACATTGATAAAAATAAAAAAAATGCCTCTTGTGCAGTAAATCAGCATATTAGAATGATTTCTGAGAATGATTAGAATGATCACGTGACACTGAAGTGATGATGCTGAAAATTCAGCTTTGCCATCACAGGAACAAACTAAACTTAAAATATTTTAAAAATAGAAAACAGTCATTTTGTATTGTAATATTTCACAATATTATTTGTCAAATTAATGCAGGCCTGGTGAGTAAAAGAGAGTTCTATCAAAACACTTTAAAATATCCTTCAGACACCAAACTTTTGAACAATAGTGTAGATTCATTTACGCATGCCCAAACGTTTTTACATAGTAGAGTTCAGGGTTAGGGTATATAATGTATAATGTATAATCAAACTATCAAATTACTAAACACAACCATCATTGCTCTGGCAAGACATCACAGTGCAAAACAATGGATTCCTCCCTCACATACTTGTTTATAACTCCAAATGAAAGAAACAAATTAGCCGCCTCTCAGAGAATTCTTGCAGCATTCCACAAAATAGTCATACCTTTGTGCAAATAAAAATTAGAAACCTCAATTTGCTTTTGCACACCACTCACACAACACTGTTAAAAGACTCCAAGCAATCTCTTCGATCAAAAGTAATTCCAAAGAACAAAAAGTCATAAATAGCACCTGAAATATCTATCACAACAGAAGAAACATTGCATAAACATCCATCTGTCCCAGACTAACCTCTCTGCAGCGGCCAGTCTGTCCTGAGGCAAAGAGAACATGCATCCCATGACTGGGGAAAAGACCCTGTCCTTAAGGGTTCGGCATACAGAGCACTTTCGTCTCTAAGAGGTTCGGATCAAGCCCTCAGACAGCCTGAGAAAGTCCTTTGGCTTGCGTAAAAGTTCATTAGGAGGCTCTGTAGAAAACACATCGCTCTTCAGTGCAGGAAAAGGGGGTGTGAGGCAGACGAGGGTCTGAGACAGGCTCTCCGTCTCTCTCTCTCTCCTGCCATCTGGCCAGAGCACAGCGGTTGCAAAGCAACAGGAATATACAACATTTCCCATGGATCTCTGCAGCACAACGCTGTTACTAAACCCCCAACCCATCTTAAATGCACACACACACACACACACACACACACACACACACACACACACACACACACACACACGCATGCATGCATGCATGCATAAAAACTTGAATGCTCCTGCCAACTCAAACACAAGGAGTCCATTCCCTCCCTTTCCCAGGCTAATAAAATACAAAAGATCACTAAACAAAAGGCAATCTAGATTTCTGGATTTAATTCAGTTTTTAACACACACCACATAAGAAATGCATTTGATTAAAACAACTAAAGAAGAAAGAGTTTGGCAGGATGGCTTGGACTGGCTGCAATCCTTCAATGTGAGTAATGTGAATCAGGAAGTGGAGAGAATTGGAAGAGATTATCCTTTCCTGCTTGCTGAACATGTCTTCCTGATAGAGTTCCCTACTTACACATCATTTCCTCCCGTATTCTTTTCTGTTCTTTATGTGCTGCTATTTTAGAAAACACAATCAATAAATAGTGAAAAGTGATTTATGTTGGAAGGAAAAGCTGTGCACACTATTGTCCAAAATGTACTTTTTTTTAATGTTTCTGAAAGTCTGTTATGTTCACCAAGCCTGCATTTATTTGAACACAAATACAGTAAAATACTGTTTTCTCTTTCATTCTATTTTAAAATGTATTCCTGTGATGCAAAGCTGAATTTTCAGCAGACATTGCTCCAGTTTTGAGTGTCACATGATGTGACTTCTGCTGATTTGGTGCTCAACATTTCTTATTATTCTCAATGTTTTGGTGCTTAATATTTTAGTGGAAACCATGATACGTTTATTTCATGATATTTTGATGAATAAAAAGTTCAAAAGAACAGCATTTATTTGAAGTAGAAAAATTATGTATAATTATATGTGACCCTGGACCACAAAACCAGTCATAAGTAGCACAGGTATATTTGTAGCAATAACCAACAATACATTGTATGGGTCAAAATTATAGATTTTTCTTTTATGCCAGAAATCATTAGGATATTAAGTAAAGATAATGTTCCATTAAGATATTTAGTAAATTTCCTACTGTACATACATCAAAAATTAATTTTTGATTAGTAATATGCATTTCTAAGAACTTAATTTGGACAACTTTAAAGGCGATTTTCTCAATATTTAGATTTTTTTGCACCCTCAGATTGCAGATTTTCAAATAGTTGTATCTCAGCCAAATATTGTCCTATCCTAACAAACCACACACCAATGGAAAGCTTCTTTATGATGAATTCAATTTCAAAATGGACCCTTATGACTGGTTTTATGGTCCAGGGTCACATATATATTTTTATTGTCACTTTTTATTTATTTAATGCATTCTTGCTTAATAAAAGTATTAATTTCTTTAAAAATATATAGTTTTTTTGAACGGTACCTTGATGCTAAAGTCATCAGGCCTTTCATTGTTTTCAAGGGTGAATAGGTCATATAAGTTTAACACACAGCACTACAACCGACTAGCAAGGATTATGAGGAACATTCAGGAAGAATAACATCCTGTGCCTCCATCTGAACAAACAATGCTCATTTTCAAGCTCATATGTGACCCTGGACCACAAAACCAGTCATAAGGGTCAATTTTTTTTAAATTGAGATTTATACATAAATAAGCTAAATAATAAATAAGCTTTCCATTGATGTATGATTTGTTAGGATAGGACAATGGACGAGATACAACTATTCTGAAATCTGAGGGTGCAAAAAAGAAATAAAACCATCAAAATATTGAGAAAATCACCTATGAAGTTGTCCAAATTAAGCCCTTAGCAACTATATTACTAATCAAAAATTAAGTTTTGATACATTTACGGAAGGAAATTTCCAAAATATCTTCATGCAATATACCCGTGCTACTCATGACTGGTTTTGTGGTCCAGGGTCACATATAATCCTTCTATTTATTACACAGCTCAGTTTAATATTTGATATCACCAGATATCACTAGTCACGGACACGTCTGTTGAGCATTGTGAAAACCGAACAGGAAATTCACTTTTTTTCATACATGGCATGTATGAAAATTCATGAACAAAGAAGTAGCTGTTGGCATTCACAATGACATATAACCACTTTGTATATGAACTGCGTCTCAGCTGCTACAGACCGTAACGCTGAGACAGAATGTAACAGACACACATTCTCTCGATCCCATGATGTCAACACTTTGCAATGTTGGAACCCCTGACCAACCGAACCACAAAGTGCTTAAGGAACGAGCCATGGTGCAGAAACGATGCTTTGTTCAAACAAGGCCAAAGGTCTACGGGGAGAAAAACTATAAACAGGCCATCCAACAAAAATATTATTGCAAATTTGAGCCCCATAACACAGTTTCTACCATGAACTCTAACGCATGAGCTCTTTATCATTTGCATTTACACTTTTATGGGGTGGAACAGATATATTTTGCTTGTGTTTTACAAAACTCTTGTAAAGCTCTGATCAACATTTCAGTCGCGCAGAAACATTTGTGTGGGTGTAATATTTCCCTCTTGAGGACAAATGAAGGGGGAAGGGAGTTCAAATCAGGCACTTACACTGCAGTGAATGGCTTGATCTCTGGAACAGGCTCTGGTTTTTTTCGGAAGAAGAACCAGTAGATAAGCAGTCCTACGATTAGAGAGAAGAGGAAGATGTCCAGAGAGCTGAGGAGAGCCTCCGGAGTCTGCTCCTCATCGGAGACCAGCTGGGATTCACCGTCCTCCATTTTCACAGAATTCAGAAAGTGGATATGTCTGGGAAAACAGGTTGTTTTCATCACTTAGTATTAGTCTACAATTGATTGAAGTGACTCTGAAATACGCATACATACATATGTAGGAAGTCACACTTTATATATATAGTACATACATAATTTGTATTTTTATAATTTATTAATCATATATAAAAAAAACAATTGTATAGATAGACAGTATAGATAGATAGTTAAAAAAAAAAAAAAAATTACATTTTTACTTGCATAGTTTGTGCCCATGTAGTTAACATAATATATATATCTTAAGTCTAAGTACACTGACAAACAATAGAATTTGTGACTTTTTGTCATGTTGTGCCCTCTCTTGAAGACTCAGTGTAATTACATAATGATGACCAATTACAAAACACCTTTTCCTTTGAAGGACTTTCGTCAATTTCTAATTAATTTTATTTTTTCACCACCTTGGTTCCTTACATAGAAACTTTTATCGCTCGATAACAGCCATGACGTGTTACAAAATAGCCCTCGTGTCTTAAAAAGCAGAAGTACTGTAATACCGATATGTTTTTGGACATTTAACATGTCTTTGTTTAAATATGTTGACGTCCATTGTACATGAATATGTTAATCATTCAGTATCAAGTAGCAAAGTCACATTGTGTACCATCTGATACTATCACTGTATTATGCTACCATCGCCATGGTACTTTTTGTAAGGGCAGACATCCCCTTATACACACAAAATATTCACTTTTTGTTTATGACTTCACAAAAGGATTGACAATAAACTAATAGGAATGGATATTAATATAATTCAACAGTTACACAACAGAACACACATTAAAAACACATACCTCCGGTTAGCTGGAGCGAGGAACACAGCACGAGCTTACGTCACATTGAAACGCCGGGTTGCCAGCGCAAGTTCAAATATCCCTCGCCTATAATGGTATAAATTAGCAGTTTAGTTTAGATGGGTTCTACTTTTTTGCTTTGTTGTAATGTTTAGAATGCGTTGACGTGTTCTTCAAAAAATATTTGGTCACACTTTATATTAGGTGGCCTTAACTACTATGTACTTACATAAAAAAAGTACAATGTACTTATTGTGTTCATACTGTATTGCAAAACACTTTTGCTGCTATTGAGGTGGGATATCCCTGCTGAAAAAAACAATAGAACCCTGCCCAAAACACAATAGAAAATGTAATGGTTTTAATGGAAATTGTATTGGTTTTAATGGAAACTATAGTGGTGTCTACTGGTATGTGATGGATTCTATTGGTGGGATGTTAAATTCTATTGGAAAAATGCCCTAAACACGCTACAAAAAGGAATTTTGTAATGGTTTTTACTGGAAAAAGCTAATAGTTTATAATGGTATTTTAATGGAAACCATTGGAATTTCTGTGATGGTTTCTATTGGTTTTTTTTAGCAGTGATGGGTAAGTTTAGGGACAGGTTTGGTGGTATGGGTAGGTTTAAGGGTGGGTTAAGGTGTAAGGGATGGGTCAACAGAAATTAATTACAGGTGTAATTACATATAGGTATTTTTAAAAATATAAGTACAATGTAAAAACATGTATGTACACAATAAGTGCATTGTAAATACATAGTAGTTAAGGCCACTTAATATAAAGTGGGACCAAATATTTAATTGTTATTCTGACGTATTTGTTCATTGCAGCCCCCCCCCCCCCCCCCCCCCCCAGGCAAGGGTGCCTGTCTATGACCGTAGAGTTATTTGGCAATTATTAATGCTATGAGAGTTTAGTTCAAATAAGACAATAAGAGAATTAAAATACTGTTATGCTCAATAAGGTGAATTCTTTACTGGACATTTTGGTTTAAAATACAAGTTGATGATGTCTTTTACAGTAGTGAAAACTTTGGACCTAACGTTCTGCTGAGCTGAAGGCACTTAAGGGATATTTCCATTTCCCATTTCTGTTTGACAGGGCTTCCTCAATCAATTCTTGAAAACATTGAAAAATTCGTTCAGATTTTCCTGGCATTTGGCTTGACCGCACATGCTTCTTACTCACATGAAGGTGTCATAGTCCTATGATGATAAAGTCATGTGTTGACATTGTGGATGAATGCCACTGATAGCAAATGATTTCCATAACTGTCTTCTAGCTTCTGACTTTGAGATCATTAACTTGCCCATTCAAATCAACTTTAAAGGAACACTCCACTTTTTTTGGAAATAGGCTCATTCTCCAACTCCCCCAGAGTTAATAAGTTGAGTTTTACCGTTTTTGAATCCATTCAGCCGATCTCCGGGTCTGGCGATAGCACTTTTAGCATAGCTTAGCATAGATCATTGAATCCTATTAGACCAGTAGCATCACGTTCAAAAACGATCAAAGAGTTTCGATAGTTTTCCTATTTAAAACTTGACTCTTCTGTAGTTATATCGTGTACTAAGACCGGAAGAAAATGAAAAGTTGCGATTTTCTAGTCCTATTTGGCTAGGAACTATACTCTCATTCCAGCGTAATAATCAAGGAACTTTGCTGCCGTAACATGGCCGCAGCAGGCGCAGTGATATTACGTAGCGCCTGAAAGTAGTCCCCAGCTATATTATAACTAGTTACCTAGCTGGGGACTACTTTCAGGCGCTGCGTAATATCACTGCGCCTGCCACGGCCATGTTACAGCAGCAAAGTTCCTTGATTATTACGCCGGAATGAGAGTAGTTCCTAATCATATCAGCCTAGAAAATCGCAACTTTTCATTTTCCGCCGGTCTTAGTACACGATATAACTACAGAAGAGTCAAGTTTTAAATAGGACAAATATCGAAACTCTTTGATCGTTTTTGAACGCGATGCTACTGGTCTAATAGGATTCAATGATCTATGCTAAGCTATGCTAAAAGTGCTATCGCCAGATCCGGAGATCGGCTGAATGGATTCAAAAACAGTAAAACTCAACTTATTAACTCTGGGGGAGTTGGAGAATGAGCCTATTTCCAAAAAAAGTGGAGTGTTCCTTTAAACACAGGCCAGAGGTGTTTTTTAAAAAAGTAAACATTAACACACTGTTATCATATTCTTATATCATGACTTTCTTTGACATGGTGTGCAAAATACCATGACACTTAGTGCTTTAATAAAATAAAAGCAAACTATTAAATTTTTTAGGTTTAGGGGAAAGACATTTCATCCCGTATGCTTTGTGACACATTTACAAAAACTTAGCCATGTTGAACCACAAAAAGAAAAAAAAACACATATAAGCAACAAAATTTTAACACAATGATATTTTAAAAAAAAACATTTATATAAAACATAAATTGCTTTAATAAAGAGTTCAGCAGTGCCTTTGTGCCCGTGATTTATAAAGCTTTGGCTTTGTCCTGATCCATGTATTTGTGGTAAACAACACCAAGAGTGGTGAAGAAATTTCCCATGAACAAAACGAGGAAAGTAGAGCCGCACATGAGAACCTAAGAAAAAAAATATATATTTGAATTACAAACTATTTCAACATAATCACAAAAATATATACTAATACTTCTGGATTGAAGCAAAATACACATCTTCAGTAGTTAAATATAATGTATGTATGCATATTTATTTTACTGTTATATTAAGCTAATACATGTTGGCACATGATGTAAACATTTCAAATTATTTTGAAAAACTGACCTGCCACTCTTTCCATTCTGGAAGCTGGGCCATTTGGAAGAGTGTAATTCCATTATAAAGCTGGAAAAACTGGATATACACAATAAGACAGTTAGACCTACAGCATAATAACAATAGAATTACATCAGTACTTTTCAGAATACCAATGTCAACATTTCATGTCAGTATTAAGTAAACTCTTCTTTTGTATGGTGCTGTAATTCAAGCACAGGTAAACTATAATAACATTACAGCTTTAAACTGATATATGGCCCTCTGTGCCACAGAAAACGTTTTTACAACTATGATTACATTGCCACAAAACAGGAAGTGAGCTGTTTGCCCATGCAAGATGATTGCATTTATTGCAAAATAACCCAAGATTAACCAACACATTATCAAACTTACATGGCCCAAGAAAAGGAAGGGCAGTAGAAAGGTCAGACCCCTCCACATCCAGGACTGAAACCCCTCTGATCATACAGCACATGTGAAAACACGTGTTAGCTGATAATTCTGCAACAGGATAAGGAAAAACAGACAAAAAACAACACACTACCCACCAACTGTGAGGTCCATGTTATGTCTTTCTCCAAGCGCTCTGAGTCTATATAAGCAGCCACTCTGGTAATAGTACTGGAGAAACTGAACAAAATCTGGAGGGAGAACAAAACAAGAAAAATAAATGAATACATCATTATTACATTCAAAGTGTTACTAATACTGTAAGGCAGACGGTCTTACTTATATACATGGAGTAGGACAGGAACTGATTTCTGAACATCTGGTAGAGTTCACCATCTGGCCTGTGAGACACACATGAACAGCTGACGGTACATTAGATATTCACACATACTATCTCAGTCTTTTTCACACTTATTCTGTTCTACTGTTCCTCAAAAATGACTATATTTGTCATACCAGGTCAGCATTACTCCAGAGAGAAATGTTGAGACATAGTGTTGAAACACCCACCAGCCCTTGATCCTGAAACACAAGCCAAGTATTAAAACTTTAGTACTTATTTAATACAAGTCAAGAATACTACATACACTGTAAAAAATAAAGGTTCCAAAAGGAGGTTTTCGCAATGATGCCAAAGAACCGTTCCGTGTTCCCAGAAAATCCTTCCAGTGAATAGTTCTTGTAAAAGAACACTTAAAAAAGAAATGTATGCGAGGATTGTGGAAAGCTTCCATGGATCTTTAAGGTTCTTCATGGAACCATAGATGCCAACAAAAAATCTTTCTTTAGTCTCACTTTATCCTTACATTTATTAAATAAAATTAAAAGAACCTTTATTTTTAAGTGTATAATCATATGATTGTTCGTACTTGGAGCCATTATTAATGAGGATGCTCTCTCTTATTGTCAATGTACAGTAATACCACACCAACAGGAAGTTGAAAAGTGCATCTAGAACCCTGTCAAAACACAAGGGGAGAAAGACAAAAAATAAGTTCAATTGATTATTTCACATGCATTAGTGAAACATGCAGCATTACATATAATCAATGATTAAAAGGCTATCAAGACAAGATATTTAAAAATTACACTTTTGCACTCTCAAAAAATTGTCATATTTGGTTGCAATAAGCATGTACCTGTAGGTGACCAAAAACCGACAGGTGAATGAGAACAGCAAGAGCAGCACAGTCAAGTATAGTTTGAACTTCTCATACTCATCTTTATAGGCAAACCTGTACAATTGAGAAACAGGCAAAAGTCAGACAAATCACATGATTCATGACTCATTAACGTGACTGCAATTCACGACACCACAGTGTTTAAAGATGATGATCATAAGTTAAGGCTATTGTGGTGTTAGACATTTTCAAAACATTTTTATCAAATAGGACTGTTCTGTAGAACTTACTTTGATTGTTTGTTAAGGAGTGTAACGTTAACATTTCCGAGAACAAGACTGAGGTATAACCTGGAACAAAAACAGGGTAATGTATTTCATGTTAGCATCAGGTGCTTGCCGAATCATAATATGTGTTTGAACAAGGTCAACTGTAAATCCACACACCACTATTAATTATTACTGGCACACCTTTAGTCTACAGTATTTTAAGGTCAACACTGAATTAGAAACAGGCAAATACAGAGCTGTATTACCTGCTTTGAATAGTAAATGCTGATAATGTGTATTTTAAAAGTGGGTGTGACAGAGGTGACATTAGCTAGTTCTCATTTGCATTACTCATTTTTCTTTGGCAGGAAGGCCTCCATCTCAAAGAAGACATTTGATCTTTCCTTTATAGAATCTTGGATCTCCTCTATTTTATTTACATCTTCTGGATCCACTACCGCTCTGCAACTATGAAAGAAAAAAAATATTAATATAAAAGATATAGATCAATAACATTTGTTTGTAACAAAAGCATATATAACTCATGACTTACTCCTGCAGGGATTCATTGAGATCCTTTATCTTTTTCCTCTGCCTTGCAATAGAAAAAGAACAGCTATCCTGCAGTTTTGAAACCTCCTCCAGCTTTTGTTTGTAAAGTCGATGTGTCTCCTGTGCAACAAATATAGACATTACAAACTTGTATATACCAATCTCATGATGAACAGTCATTTTGATATTTTTGGTGTATTTAAAGGTTTTTTTATTACTATTTATTTCACCATCTGTGTGGACTAACGAACATTTTTAGACTCTCATAATTGATATATACATGTGTGTGTGTGTGTGTGTGTGTGTGTGTGTGTGTGTGTGTGTGTGTTTCTCATAAATATTTGAAACCATTATTAATCCAAGGCTGATATTTCTATTAACTTCTATTAAATTCTTCTTTTTAGGATATTGTACGTTATTATTTGTCATTGACCCATACAAATGCAATGCAAAATACTATATATATATATATATATATATATATATATATATATATATATATATATATATATATATATTACAATTACACGTTATATTTGTGGGAACTGTAGGTGCTGTTTATTAATAACTAGCTAAAAATGTGTTTTTATTTTATTTATTGTACCACTGTTATACTGTGAGAGTTGGTAAGGATTAAATTGCTAAGCAGCTAGTGCTCAAAGCTGAAGCTTATCGACACAATTAACTATTCATAGCGATACTTCGATACATTTGTAAATAAAAACAATTATAATTTACATAAAAACATTTTTTAAGAAGAGTAAGATCTCATAGTTCAGAACTGTCGAGCTATGGGATTAGCAGAGGAGAAAGAAAGACTCCTCACCTGAACTTGTTGATAGTCTTTTTCCAGATCCTCCCATTCTTGTAAACATTCGTTTAAACCAGTCGGGTTAAATAACATTTCTAGAGAGTGTATGTGATGAAAGGTAGTGTTTCCAGATAAGTGTGAAGAGAATAGCGGTCTGTTCCACCGTTGTCGGAGCGCCTCGATGTCTTTGACAGACGTGTGTCATCTGAATGCATCTTCACAACAAGCGTGGCCAATCAGAGACTACCCCGCGGCATAATGAAACGCCCCTCCCTGCAATCTGACCAATGAGCGCTTTCAAAACAAGACTCATACGTCATAGACGCTGTAGCCTACTGACTGACTTCCCACAGACGCCCATGAAGAGGCAGAGGGAAAATACCAACTGTGAATAACTAGAGTTCAGGGTCAGTGCTGAAATTGTAGACAGAACCTCTTATTATGTCATAGGAAATTATAATTCGGCAGCAAATTTTAAAAAGGTTTATTCAATTTACAACACATTATATGCGCGTGTGTGTGTGTGTGTGTGTGTGTGTGTTAAAGCAACATACAGTAAAGTTGATGAAAATCTTAAAACTGTTTTGTACATTCTAATATTGCCTATAGTGTGTTTACGGGAAGTAGTTTATTGTTTTTTAAATAATATTTTTTTGATATATTAACATTAAATAAAAATATATGAGTCTGTATCATCATAGAAAGTCATTGAATATGAATGTGCACATGATGTTTCTGTTAAATGTTGTTATTGTCAGTAGTTGGGTTCTGATATATCTGTCACTCTCTTCCCAAGAGTCTTAAGTTCCCAGTCAGAAAGTTGCTGTACAAATCCTCGATTTGGCCTCATGTTGGCTTTGCACTGTTGAATATGATTCCATGCCTCCTAAAATATTTAGAAATGATAGGTGAGAAATATTAAAAAAGCATCTGTCAGTAACATCAATGCAAAAAGTAAAAACATTACCTTTAGTGTGTATTTGAGGTGGTACATGAGATATGCCATTGTTACAGCACAGCATCGGCTTACTCCAAGAGTAGAGAATATCAAAACAGGAGAAGAGTTATTGAGATGTGAACCTGAAATGTTTAAAACACCCACAATCATAACTGAACATCAGATTTTTATTTATTTATTTATTTTTTTAGATGTTTGAGTTATTGTTCATCCACTGGATGAAAAAAATCTCCCAGTACTTACCAATAAAAACACACATTTTCTCGAATGAAGTGATCAAATCTGCCTCTGCAGAATCTGCAGTCCGGATATGTAAGACAGTGCAGTTTGCCTTTTTAAACCTAGTTTGCAAAGTTCAGTTCATAGATTAATTTGGGTTTCAGGCCATACTTAGACTGGACTCTTTTTTTTTAATGCAATGATTACATGTGAATATATATGAAATTGTGGGTTGGCTCACACAAGACTGCATTCATCAGAGACATTGACAAGTGCATCCAGCTTCAGATCTTTAAGGATTTGAAGGTTTGTTGCCTGCCTGTAATCACCCATAAAAAGCTTGCCTGGCAAGATTTCCACCGGATAGGGATTCAAGCTCTCCAATTCCTATGAACATAAGTATTCATGATAATTAAATATGTTTACAAACAGCAAAAAAAAAAAAAAAAGATTAAGAATAATAAGTAATAATAACTATTAAGAATAATACCCTAATATTGTAAAGAATCTTTTGCGTTCTTAGGAAAGGGTAAAGTGCAGAAAACTTCTCATAGCCCCCACTAAGAATCTGAACAGGAAATTGGCTTGATTTTTCTATGCTGTCTGCACAGTCTATAGCTGGACCTATAAGAAAAACATATATATATATATATATATATATTGTGTACTATCAGTTTTAGCAGAGTTCATAACATGTTAGAAAAAGTAGTGTCTTACCTGAATCTGACAGTGAACGTGTACTACTGTCATAAACAATTATGTATCTCATACTTTCAACCTCAACATCCAAGGGCATAATAAACTTCCCATCAGAATCCTTTGAAAAGCAAGCAAAAAAATGACCAATGGTGCTTTCATATTCTACAATGTAGCAAAACAGGAGGGGGAAAAAAAAAACATAAAACTGAAACATACCCATTTAGCATTTCTGGCAGTAATGATGTGGCTGAAGTTATATGATTCTGCTGCACGGGCATCTGAAGAAATAAGACTATTATTATCATTATTATACTTTTACTTTCATTTGCTGGTGTTTGAATTAGTACATTCAATGTACAGGCAGTATTTCAGTACATAAGGAATAACTTGATTCTTACCAATCAAACAAAGATAGTTGCTGTCTGCTAGCCTTGGTAGATGAGTGTATTGATTTAGGATGTTGTACAATTTTGTTGCCTCACAGAGGACTTTTCCAGCCATTAGTAACAGCTTGAGCACAGAAAATGCTGCTATATGTCTCTAAACAAAAAATATACAGGCCTACATTTGACTAAAAATTACTAATTGTCGCGTCTTGGCTTGATACTTAATTTAACTTAGCGTTTTTAAATATCACTGCTCGAAATGTTTATCAAACCTAACTAGACAAATTTACTGTTCTTGCTTACGAACAAACGGCATACTCTATGTTTACACTCCTGCTGCTATGGTAACAGACAAACCGCCGCAGTGATTGGCTGAAAGCGTTCCGCTCCAGATGCAAACCCTTTCCGTTTTCCTTAACCAATCAGAAGTTAAAACCCGCCCCATCGCACTTCAGCTGCAATCCTATTGGAGCGTCAACAATAAGGAACTATTTTCAAAATCAGACATACAGCGTTCAGCATCTCCGGATATGCTTGGATTTGGGGTATGTTGTTATTATTAGCTACTTAAATAGGTAACTCATGAATCATTAAACGATGTGTAATTTCTTTCCAGGGCCATCGGCGGAGGAAGAGAAATGGTAGCAGTCGACGCTGGGCCATAAAGACCAAGAAGCCAACTGGGTCTCCTGCCATACCAACGGCCCCTGTGTGAGCAACTGAATTACTTATGCTGCACAGTGTTTCCAAGTTAGCAATTTTGTAGCTAAATTTAGCGACTTTCCCACCCCTTTTGAGAATTTTTTTCAAAAGTTTAGGGACAAATATAGCATTTTTTTGGACAAACCTTATCTAAGTTCTCATCTTGCCCACTGATCTATATTCATCTTTATTATGGTGTCATGTAGTGACATTTAGCTACCAGTTTTCGCTACTTTCAATTGAAAGCAGTTGGCAGCACTGCTTATGCATCTACAAAAACAACCCCTGTATATACAGTGCTTTCATATACACTTACAGTATAGTTTAGGATTGTTGTACCATGTGCATGCCATGTATATTCTTATGTGTTAAGATCAAATATGCTAGATAGATATTTACATATATTCCACAAGACACTTCATTTGCTGTAATAATATCCGTTGTGCAGAATTAATTAAAAAAAAACATTTTATATCTTTATTTTTGAGACTTAAAGGGATAGTTGACTCAAAATGACAATTCTTTCATCATATACTCACCTCCATGTTGTTCCAAATCTGTTTGACTTTCTTCTGTAAAACAGAAAAGAAGATATATGAAGAATATTGTTGGTGAACAAACTGTTTTGGTGCCCATTGACATCCATTTATTGACACTCATTGTATTATTAAAACTGAGGCATTTCTCAAAATATGGGTAAACTATCCCTTTAAGACTGTTATATCTATATATTCTTACTTTACTTTCTGGTAATGCTTCCACCCAGTCCAGACAGCAAGTCAAAGGTGGACACTATGGAGGAGACAAGTATTCAAGCCACTAAACAGCTGTCTTCACCACTAAGTATTGGAGCTCTGTTTTCTGCAGTTGGAAGTGTTATGCAAAAATGCAGAAAGACAATTAATCAAGTAAGTTTTTCTTTTTTCATTTATTAGAGTTCAAAAGAGCTTTTCAGTGTCTGACCTGCTTATTTTTTAGATCTGTTCTGGACTTCTGAATGCCGTCTTTTTCTGGAGAGGCTATTCAGAAAGAGTGGAGTCCCTTCACCAAAAAGTAGAGGAGCTGCAAAGGGAAATAGCACTATTGCATTCCACTTTGAAGGTTGGAACTTTTCAGCTGTACTGAAAAGGATTTTCTTTAATTATTTTCAAAAGTCCAGTGCTTGTAATGTGTATAAAATATTACCTGATAGCTGTATCGAGAAGCCAAGACTGTAGGTGGTCAGTGTGAAATGCCTGATGGTGTTCAGCTCTCTCCACCTCCGCCACCTCCACCACCACCACCTCCTCCCCCGCCACCTCCTCTTCCTCCTCCTCAAATTCTGTTGACACTTGCTGCTCCGAAGGTGGCCTCACTTCCCCCAAAATCTGCACGAACTAACTCTCTGAAGGTAATAGTTTATTTTTCAATTCACTTCAGTTTGCTTGTTGAGAAAACAAGTTATGAATGTTTGCACTATTTTAGGTTTTGCACTAATTTTCCTCCTGTCCCCTAACAGGAGAAGCAAAATGGCCCTGCTGCTGTGACTCTTCAAGATCTTCAAACAGTACGATTAAGGAAAGTGACTGTAGGCCAAAAAACTCTGGTGAGTGAAAGATTGTGTCCTCAATTTTCCATTGAATTTTGTCAATATTTATTATGGTATATTCGTTCACAGGTGTCTCCAGAGAGAAGAAGATCACCACTGGTCACACTCGCAGACTTGCAGAAAGTCCGTTTACGACGCTCTAATTCTGACCTTCCCTTGAAGTCTAGATCAAGCCTTGGCAGGTAAAATTCTGCATAAATAAATGTATGCAATGCATTCGTTTTTGCTTTACATCATTTGTGCTCTTCTCTGTAGGACTGTCTGTAGGACACCAACCAAAAATCCCATGAATCTTCGGGTACAGCTTCGAAAAGTCAACTTAACGAGGCAAGATCACTTTTACTTTGTGTTGTTGAAATACAAAGCCAAGACATGCTTAAAACCGCAGACATCACATCTAGCTAAATACTATTTATTTGTTATATTCTTAGGAGTCCTGGTGGCACACCGCTATGTAACAAAGAGAATGATGTGATGGATTCAAGCCTGGATCCAAGCATGACCAGAGGGTTAGGAAACCAATACCTGGTATGTAAACCGCTTTATCCCAAAAAGAATCCCAGAATTTGTTTTTTTAAGGTTCTCTTTGAGACTGCTAGTTTCATTTTATCAAAATATAATTATATTGAACAATATAAAATTATAAATCATGAATTTATGAGCTGAAAATGATATGTTTTTTGTTCTTTACAGAGTACTTTAACAAAAGGACTATCACCACTCAAGGCTGTCTAAACAAAGAAATTGACTGTTTTATTTTTATTGCATGGCCTGTCTTGTGTTATTCTTTTTGGCTTGTTTTTACGTGTGTACTGTGATAATAGCTTTGGTTCTCGTACTGTCATGTAACTATTTTAGTGACAGGACAGTATTTGATGTTACTTGCTGCTATGTTATTTTATATTCTTGTTGCATGTGAAATGTGCTTCTTGCTGCTTTTATATCAGAACCCCCTTTTCAAAACATGCTCACAAGCAAATGCACACTGTATGAAAATTAAATGCACATCAGCTTGAGCATGTTTTTTGATATAGTTAATTGTATAATTAGTAGAACTACATAATTGAACGTGCGGTTCACTGTTACTGAATATGACTGTGGAATGTGCAAACTTAACTCCGCTTTAAAATATAGTACTGTATTGAAGTCTGTACAGATGTGAGACAAGTCAGTTATTGTTCTGTAAATTCAATACGCCATTGATATCTTATGTGTGTGTGTGTGTGTCAAAACGTGAAGTGCAGCTTGATATAACCAGCCCTGTTATTGTGAGACTCAGGATGTTTTACTGTATGTTTACTGGTGGGCTTGAGGTGTGACACCCAATTACGTTACAATGTCTTAATGTTTTATTTTAAGGGTCTTTTTAAATATTTCGCAAAAGCCACTTTTATTTGTTTGCAAATAAAATATTGCAATTAATAAAAAACGTTTAATAAATATTGTATCTATAGAAAATGTGTATGTGTTTTTTTATTTATAGTGCAAGTGAGTGCATTTAAATAAAGAAAAAAGTAGAGATTGAATTTCTAGCTTATAAAATGTACATTGTTATTTTAGTAGTATTTATGTACTGTTCAAAAACAGTTTGTTTTAATAATTTGATATGCTTTTGCAATTTTTATTTGTGTTTTTAGTATTTCTATTTAGGTTATTTTTTTTTTTAGTTGTTTTAATACTTCAACTTAAACTTATTGCAATTAGCTGAAAAGGCAACATTCATCAAAATTTTGAATTGGCTTGTATTTGTATATTTTCAGTTTTCCTCTGAATTTTAGCTGTAGTAATTTTATGTGCTTTTGTTTGTGCGTTTTCATATTTCTTTTCAGCTTTAAGTTACGTTTGAGCACTTAATATTTTAACTAAATCTTTTTTTAGTTAGCTGTGTAGTTTAAGTGTTATCTGATTTTTATATTTTATTTTATTTTATTTTATTATTTTAATTACCGAAAACGATTTTTAATAGTTTTAGGTTTAGTTAACAATAATAACCCTCTATATATTTATTAAACAATTACTATTTACATATTACATTTTCCATACTTTTTGTCCGGACCTTAACTTGCAGATTTATGTATCCACCCGGAGACTCGGACTCTTCTTTTGCACTCGGAGAAATGCGTTCATCAAAGCCCCGCCCATTTGTTTCTGTCCAGCAAAAATGGCGGTGCCCATGAATATCGGAGCACTGTTACAATCAGAAGTAATAGAAGACCCCGTGGACAAAGATGAGGGCGTTTGCGTATTGGGCATATTTGGGAAAAGCGCAATGCAACCGGGATCAATCAAAGACTCTCTCATAAACACCTTAGCGGATAAACACGTCTTCTCTCTCTTCGGGAGCGACGAAACTGACAGCTCGAGCGGGGGAACGTCGATTCAAGCTTATTATAATCAAGAGAACCGCGTGCTGTATCTCGTATTAACATCTGTTTTTGACAACCGCCAGCTTATTCGCGCGTGCGAGTCATTGACGGCGGGTTTGGGTCATGCAGAAGCTCATGAGGTTTGGAAAGCAGCAGAGAAAGATCACTGTTTGCAGCTGCTCTATCTCTTCTCTCTGTGCCATGTTCTTCTGCTGGTTCATCCCACATGTTCGTTCGACGTCACTTACGATAGAATGTTTCGCGCTTTGGACGCGCTGCGTCAGAAAGCGCTTCCACTGTTGCGCGCCGCGATTAAAGATTCGCCAGTGTCTAAAGAATGGAAGTTAAACTGTCGGCCCTGTCCTCCTCGTTTACTATTCGTGTTCCAGATGAACGGAGCGCTCAGAGTGACCTCCTCTGGCACGGGTGGGAATGGGACTGATGGTTCTGGAGGGGATAAACCCAAAAAACACTCCCCTAGAAGGCGGCTGCAGCATGCTCTGGAAGATCAGATATATAGGATATTCAGGAAAAGTCGTGTATTAACCAACCAGAGTAGTAATTGTCTCTTTACAGTGCCTGCCAATCAAGCTTTTGTATATGTAGTGCCAGGACCAGATGAGGACCCCATTGGCTCTCTTCTGGGGCACCTGCGGTCCAACTGTGTCCTTCGAGAAACTGAGGGAGGTGCACCTGTGCCCAGGCAAAGGCGGTACCAGCAGATGAGGCACTCCAATAGACAACCCTCTTTCAATGTAGAAAGCAGTCTTTCTTCAGGGGGGCAGTTGGTGGACTGCACTTTAAAAGAGTTCCTTTGGCAGCATGTCGAACTCGTATTGACCAAGAAAGGTTTTGATGACAGTGTAGGTCGCAATCCGCAGCCATCACACTTCGAGTTGCCTACTTATTCCAAATGGGTACATGTTGCATACAGACTTTATCAGGTCATGATAGAGAGCGGTGAGGATGACGCAGCCGAGATCTCCCTCAAGGTGCAGGGTCAGCTCAAAGTGCTGGAGGGGTTCCTTGACGCAGATGCGAAGTTCTCGGAAAACAGGTGTCAGAAAGCCTTGCCACTGGCTCACAGTGCGTACCAGTCGAACCTTCCCCATAATTACACCACCACAGTGCACAAGAATCAACTGGCGCAGGCACTGCGAGTGTACAGCCAGCACGCGAGGGGAGTCGCCTTTCAAAGGTACGCCTTACAGCTCCATGAGGATTGCTACAAGTTCTGGAGTAATGGGCATCAGCTCTGTGAGGAGCGCAGCCTTACGGATCAGCACTGTGTGCATAAGTTTCATCTGCTGCCAAAGCCAGGTAAAGATCCATGCGTTTCCTGGGAATCGAACCCATTACCTTGGTGTTGCTAGCACCATACTCTAATGAGTTCTTTAAAGTAGAGAAGGGTCTTTTTTTTTTTTCTTTTTTTTTTTTTAAACTGATGACCCCTTGTACCTTCCAGTGATTTTTTTTTTTTACTTTACAAATCTGCATTATATACCATGTATAATAATCAATCAATCGATAAATAAACCTGAAAAGAATGTTTATTCCTAAATGCTTGTTTCATACTGTTAGTCAAGTAGCACTTTGTTTGTATTTTAGTCTATCATTGTTCATATTAAGGTAATATTAAAAGAGTGTTTCAAGTTAAACACATTCCTGTAGCTTGAGCATTGCGTTAGTGATAGTCCCAGGTAATGCAAGTACTGATAAAAATGTTTATCTCCAATGCAGCGCAAGTCTCTGTGTCTGCCAGATGCATAAATGTAAATATCTTCATGATGCTGTCAATTAGCACAGTATTTTGACTCTTGGCAAAGTTTGTAGAATCTAAAACTAAACATTTTGACAGAAAAAAAAGTCCCATTTATTATGGATGTCAGTCATCTAAGACAGTTCTGGAAAGCAATTGTATAGAAATACTTTAACGACAGACTTTGCTCAGGTATTTCAGAATCCCTCAAGTAAGCATAAAAAGTTGTTTTTTGAGAATTAGTGGATTTTATTTTATTTTTTTCACAAAATTTGGTATTTCCATCACTCGTTTCTGATGTGATGCATCAAAATGCGCATTAAAAAAGGGTGATGGAAACAGCCATTGTGAAGAGTCAGAATTATTTTCCTTGACATTTTGTAGAATATACTTCTCTCTACCTCAGTTACCACTTTTTCTTCACATTGCAGGAGAGAAGCCAGAAATGGACCACAACCCACCTATTCTATACCACAATAGTAGAGGCCGCTCTACAAGTTCCTGTAACTGTGGTAGGAAGCAGTCTCCAAGAGAAGATCCATTTGACATCCAAGCTGCCAACTATGACTTCTATCAAGTCAGTAGCAGTCAAGTTCTTCTGCCGTAAATATTCACTGCATAAGCTTTAAATCTATTCTTCATCACTCTGTCTTTTATTCTCAGATGCTTGAGGAGAAATGCTGTGGGAAGTTGGAGAAGATCAATTTCCCAGTGTTCCAAGCCAGCACACCCGACCCTGCTCCTGCCAGTGATGAGGTGCCCACACCTGGAGAGGTACCTCCATCAGGAGAAGCTGATCGTCTAAAGGAGAAAGAGACTAGCACTCACACACCTGGTGATAGCACAAGTCTGAGTCTTGCTCTTAGCTTGGGCCAGTCAACTGACAGCCTTGGAACATATGGTGATGGAGCAGAAGGACAAGAGAAGAGGCCAAGCTTGGTGGACAGACAGCCCTCCACAGTGGAGTATCTCCCTGGCATGCTTCATTCAGGATGCCCAAAGGGACTGTTGCCCAAGTTCTCGAGTTGGTCTCTTGTTAAACTTGGTTCAGCTAAGGCCTACAACAGCCTCACTGGTTTAGAGCAACCTGGATTCCTCCCAGGCTCCGCTTTCCTCTTGCCCTGGGATGTTGTCATTCGGAGCCGATCGGAGGAAGATGTAGGATCACTTGAGCCTCTGGACGGAGGCCCAGCCTCCTGGCCAGCACCAAATAAAGCATCCGCTGGAAAGCGAGGCAGTGCTGGAGGAATCGGACGAGGGCGCAGACGAGATGATGTAGCTCGTGCTTTCGTTGGTTTCGAGTATGAGGACAGCAGAGGGCGCCGCTTCCTTAGTTCTGGCCCTGATAAAGTAGTCAAAGTGCTTGGGCAAGGTGGACCAAAGGAACCTGCAACCAGATGCTTGAATTGTGATATGCCTTTATACATTCCCTCCCCAGCTCAAGGACGAGGGATAAAGCCACACTATGCTCAGCTGGCTCGTCTATTCATCGTCATCCCTGATGCTCCTCTTGAGATTGTCCTAAACCCACAGGTACAATATGTTAAAAAGAAATGAATTAAATTCTCAAATTGAAGTATTCACAATTATTACCACCCACATTTTCTCCATTGAAGTATACTGTTCTGTGCTTTCTTCTCTCATAGGTCCAGCCAGGTCCCCCTCCCTGTCCTATCTTCCATCCGGAGCAGCCTGAGGTTGTGCTGCCCTCTGATGGGCTCTGGGTGTTACGCTTCCCTTATGCCTACGTGACAGATCGTGGACCGTGCTACCCTCCGAAGGAGAACCAGCCATTGGCAAACTTCAGGGTGCTGAGAGGCATTCTGCGTGCCAACACGACTAGTTCAACTCCACAGTAACAAAAAACACTCTGCACTTAAAAGCACTGTTGGGATATCTGTAATATCTGTAGGACAAGGACATTTAGTGTCTCCATGCTTCTTTTCATTTCCTGTGCCGGTTCTTTTATTAACCAAATTCTAGAAGTAATTGTGGCTGTAAATACAAGCAGTCAAACTAATGAATGTTGTGTTTACAGTAAATAAATACCTGCAGTGAGAAAAAAAAACAGACAGTGCACAATCTCATTATAAAACTATAATATTATTTTAAACTGAATTTACTTTTTAAATGTTTATGCAAATAGTATCCACATTTTCTGTTTTCTGTGGACTTTTGAGGTTGATGTTATGAATTATTTTTACCTGAGTAAATAAAATGAGATCTTATAAAACACTTGTTCCTGTTAGAATGTTAAAATATCAGTCTGTTACGGTTGTGGTTTTAGATATCAGTCTACTAAGGTTTGTTATGGTTTTTACATAAAATAGCAAGTAAAAACACGACACAGAGAGGCGCTATTTAGTTACTATGTGATCTGTCTAATGTAATTATGACAGACAGACAAAAGTGAGAAAATGCAACGTGACAACTGTATTATAATATCTTATAAATACGTAATATTTTCTGAGTTTAAAGTTATTTAAGACTTATTTTCGCTTTTAGTTTTTATTACTTATCCAACTAACACACCACAAAGAACAAATGTTTTGGTTTTTCGCCTGCATATCCTCTGCGCTCGCTCATTGGTCCGTCCACTTTTTAGGCTGGCCAATCAGCGTATTGTTGCTAGGCCGTTTTGTCTCATCTATTTGCTGGCTTGGTTGTCAATCAAACTGGGAGCTTGTATGGAGAGGCCCGATGCGCAACGGTGCTGTATTTACAGAGCGCTGCTCTCGTCTGGAGGTGCGTGGCTGATGAAGATACCTGGAAAGTGTTGTGAAGAATGATCGCCTGCTTTTTTGCATGAAGTTGCAGTTTCAAAGAGAGAGAGAGGTGGACCTGCGCGATACCTTTCCATTCAAAGGTAACATATGTCCAATTATAATGCGTGTAGTGATACCTTTTATAGGAAGTTCGTCTTTTAAAAAATGTTACGTTTGTTATTTAGTATCTTGCAGTAAATGATAGCTTACTAAAAATTAGATCAGATCTCACTACATAGTTGCTAATCTGGGCTTAAAACGTACTGTACACAGAATGCATCAATGCATAGTTAAAATGTCAACAATTAGACTCTATACTAGTTGTTATCTGTTTTCCGAAAGTGTGCTTTAAATCCAGAATGCAAATGTTGATACATTAGGAGAAGAAAAAATATTTTTTTGTTTAGTTTATGCACGAGTCATTGGCCATGAACACAAATTGTATGTCGTCAGGACGTTTTTATATTAATTTAACTATTATTATTTGAAATGTAATAATATTTTATCAATGAAATTAATTTGGTTTAATTTTCAAATATATGCTGTTTTGCTTGAAAAAGAACATGGGAATTGTGAGAAAGCGTTCATGCCACTCATATTGCATAACAAACTATTTAATTATCATTAACATATGCATGCTATTGATATTTCGTTGATACTTGCATAAATGCACTCACGTTGCTGCTTATTTTTATGAAACATGCTACGCATAAGCACGTGATCTTAGAGGGCTAGAACACTTAAAATGAAAGTGTGGCTATTACATATTGTGTACTGTTTTGTCATCACAACGTATATGAGTGACACTCAGGCTTGTTGTCATTTTAAAGCTGGCTTTTCTGAATTGGTTTAGATGTGGGTGTTTTCAAAGATGTGATTGCCAGAGGTGCTGAGCTGGTGCTGCCATCTGCACTCTCAGTCTGGTGGCATCTACTATGGCCTACATAGAAGCTGGTTCACTGACACCCACACATACTCGTCTGACCTGGATCCATCGCTCTGTCTCTCCATCTGACCCACTCCGTTTCCAACACTCTTGCCCTTAAGTAGCTTTGCACATTCATGGGTATTTCTGTCGCTTTGTGCCATCAGAATATGGACTGGGAGGTTATACTTACGGATGATTGCACGAAGAGTATCTTTTCAAAGGCGGTATATTAATTTAGAGGTTGTTTGAAATCAAAAAAGTTTTTTTTTTTTTTTTCTTGAAGTGGGGATTGTATTTTTTCCAAACTTTAACATTTGTTTTTCTTGAAGAGGGCTTTTTTATTTTTTACTTTTTATTTTTTTAGGATTGTATTTTTTTTTCCCAACTTGAAAATATTAAAATGTTATTTTTAGTGTGCATTTACTAATCAACATGCATCCTTTTAAAGAGCTCCTTGTATTTGTGTATTGTAATTACATTAACAGGGACACTGTAAAATAAAGTGTTAATCCATCAGATGTATAATCGACAATTTAGTTAGAGCTAAATATCACAGCATATGTGTGTACGCAGCAGGGGCTTTTTAATTTGTGCTGACAGATTTCAAAGGACAGCAAAAAAAAAAAGTGCTATTATGGGAGCTGCCTGCTGTGTATTATGTGAGGGACTGGGGGGAACGAGGGGGGATTCGCCACCTGTCCGGGGGTCCTTGTCTGTTTAGATGCCCTCTTACTGCTTAAAATGTGCCAGACCTTTTTTATGTTCTAGTTTAACAAGCAAAACAAAGCCATTTATTAAAAACAGATTTCGTGCTGATGTACCTGCTACACCATGTGTTATTGTTACATAAAAATTACAATAATTATGCAGTTGAAAACAGCCCATGTGTGTTTCCATGTTTTTGTGGGAAACCGTAGCTAGTTTTCTTGATATATCCATTGTTGGAAACTTTTCCACGTTGAAGCAGAGACCAGGAGACGTTGGGATATCTTTCATACAGAAGTTACTCTTTATTGAGAACTCGCTGTGCGTCGCTGTAGTCATCCAAGTCCAACTAAAGCAGTGATACATTGTAGTGTATATACATTTAGGGGGCAGTGCTTAGGAATGGAAACAAAGCACCTGGGTGACGACCTTAAACAAAGCATGCAAATGAAGTATTCAGGTATACCAACCTGGCCCATTTAACCACTCCTAATCTAATCAGCATAACTGCTCAAAGATTGAGGCAGGGGCATCAAGAGCAATTAGAAACAAAAGGTGAGAGTCTCCGTCGTCTGGCTCATTTGACTTACAATAAGAGAGCAGGAACTGACAACCTCTTGCTACAAACTTTCTTCAACAGAATCGTTCATCTGATGTCACCATCTTCACCATAAATGCTAAATACAATGTATATAACTAGAACCTAGATTTAACATTTTACAAATTTGTAATCCAACACCATGCATAAACAAGAAAAGAAAGAAATCTTCATTATGTCTTTCCTGTCTTTAGGTTAGCATTACTCAGGGTCTAACCATCATAGAAATTAAAGGAATAGTTCACCCAAAAATGAAAAATGAATGAAAATGTACTGTCCCTCAGACCATACAAGATTTAGATGGGTTTGTTTCTTCATCAGTATAGATTTGGAGAAATTTAGCATTTAGCATGGGTGCTGTTAGAATGAGAGCTGATAAAAACATCACAATAATCCACAAGTAATCCACACAACTCCAGTCTATCAAACATCTTGTGCAGTGAAAATCTGTGTGTTTATAAGAAACAAATCCATCATTTAACTTTAAACCATTACTTCTAAAGCAATATTATGGTTAGAGGACTTGAAAAAGTGTTGTAAAACTTGGATGACCTGAGTGTAAACTATTCCTTTAAGGGAAATGCATTTTCCCTGATATACCACCATAATTGCAGTCTTGGTTTTGTTACAGCAGTCTGTATTAGATTTGTTTGTCGAGTCGTCAGCTGTGTGGTCAGAAGAAGAAAGATTAGCCATGTTTGGACATTTGATGAATGAGATCTCTTCATTATACGCGTGTGTTTGGTCTGCTCCAGACTAATTTGAAATTGTAAACACACAAAACAGACAGAGACGAAGTGGGCACCGTTTCTGTGATTATGGCCTCAGTAATTATATTGGCGACAACCGTTTATCTTCATCTCATCTGTCGAGATCTGAATGAATTCCAGCCTCCGCATCCTTTCATAAATTTCCCCCATAATCATTTTTACCTCCAATTAGCCTTATACCAGCGACGTCTCTGTCCTTTGTTGATTCTATATAATTGTGTTAGAAATCGCATGAGGAAATGATGTCAAAAATTGATGCTGCTGTATCATTTGGCCAAATTATCAAGCGTTCCTAATGGCAGAGCGAACACAATGGTGCTTAATTATGCCAAGGAGAGTCCAATTTCAAGCCTCACGCTGGTGACTAGAATACTCTCCGGCTGTATTTTTGTAAGGCCTGTTTGATCACGTCTGTGCCAAAGCAAATATAATCACAGACTCGCAAATAGCTTCCCAGGAAACCTTACTTGCAGCCTTTTATGAATTGTCTAATTCAATTTGCTGCAGGAGTCACTGAGTTCATGTGATATCTAAAGAAGTATTTAGTCTTAGAGTTTTTCCTCACAGTCACACTAGCCACATGGTAACACTTTACAATAAGGTTTTTGTGTTAATGCATTAGTTAACATCAACTAACTAAGATTAATAAACGCTGTAGAGGTATTTTTTTTATTGTTAGGTTATGTAGTATTAACAAATGAAACGTTATTGTTGAGTGTTACCATTTGTATTCTACAATGGGAAAAAAAACATTTAAACATTTGTTCTTTTCTAAATATGTGCTTTATGACCTCAGCAGGGTTTATTGCTGACTTTGCTGAGTCAGAACAGCCAACAAATGCTTTTGTTTATGTGATAATTATGTCGGTTTGCAGAGATGTGGTTGGAATTCAAATATCAGATGATGTCACTCACAAGGCCCTTTTTCGATCTCACGAATAGCTGTCCGCGCTTCTGGGTAATTAAATAAGATGCCTGCGGATTCTTTTAGTAATTAGTTCTGCCTTAAATCTCGTCCAAAGCTGCTGCCTCAACAGGCGAAGAGCTGCCAACATGCCACGATGACGTAAAAGAGGGCACACAATAAGTCAGATTGCCAACTTATTAATTGAATTCAGAAAATCGCAACAAATTTGTCTGACCCGAAGGGGTAGTTCATCCAAAAATGGCAAATGCATCATCATTAACTCATTTCATTCCAAACCTGTATGACTGAAAAGGAGATGTTTAGAATAATGTTCACGCTGCTCTTTTCCATAAAATGAAAGCAAATATTGACCAGAGGCTGTCAGTCACAAAAAGGACAACAAAGCACCATAAAAGTAGTTCAAATGACTTAAACTATAAAAATTTCAGTGCGAAAGTATAGGGAAAATTTATGTAAACGTGAAATTGGAACACATGAACTACTTCTGTTACATCCAGGCAGCATTTTGTGTGATAACATATGGATTTGTTTTTTTTAAATGTACCACATTTTATTAGGGATGAATCCATCGAACAAAGAGGAGCATTGAAATCATACACGTTTGGTTGTCTGGCTGTCTCTGTGTGTTTGAGCCCACGTCATTGGCAGGTCTCCAGCTCTCTGCATTAAAAAGCCGCCTCTCATACAGCGCAGCCCCCTTCTAACCCGAGGGCAGGATGAACGCAGGACCACACAATCACAGTTAGCTGACAGACAACAGCTCACACACGCTCTGATTCATGCCTATTTGCCTGCATTTGCACCGTGTTCTTGTGAATGACGTCTGCTGCGTTCACGGTCTGTGTGTCTTGCTGACGTACACTCAGTTTTCAACATCATTTTGCATCAATCTGCGTCATTAATGACACCAAAAATGTAGGAATACACTGTAGAATTCTTTAATATTTAATATCTATTCATTCTTTATGTCTTTGTATATTCATTTATATAGCTACAAAGGGGCCACTACACTTTTTTTTTTATTTCGTGACTATTTTCTCTCTTTGATACTTAAAGTTAAACGGGCTGTTTTTGCAACTGCATTTTAAAGACTATAATGTGTAAGTTCAATATGTTATGTTTTAATACGAACATGTATGTTGTTATATGTTAATATGCTTATAGTGGTTTCATACATATGATTTCTGAATTATACACTACTGTTCAAAAGTTTGGAATAATTTGTTTTGTGTTTTTGAACCATTAGCATTTATTTGAAAAGAAACATGGTAAGAACAGTAATGTTGTGAAATATTATTACAGTTCAGAACTGGTTTATATATATATATATATGTGTGTGTGTATATATATTTGTATGTATATATTTTTATTAATATATTTTAAAAAGTAAAATATATTAATAAAAATATAGTTTTCAGTTTTCATTTCTCCTGATACTTCAGAAATCATTCCAATATGCTGATTTGATGCTCAATTATGATCAATTATTGTTGGTAATTATTATTTATTATTGTCATTGTTGAAAACTGTTTTTGCTTAATATTTATTTATTTGTGAAAATAATTTTTTCAGTATTCTTTGAATAGTAAAGAAAAGAAAAAAACAGCATTTATTTGAAACAGAAATCTTTTGTAACATTATGTCTTTGTAACAAATGCCTTAACTGTCACTGTTGATCAATTTAATGCTTCCTTGCTAAAAAAAGAAAAAGTATAAATCTTAACCCAGACTTTTCACTGGTTGTGCAATTTTAGTTCTCTTCCTAAAAATGTGTGTGTTCCTCACAGGTGTGCTCTCATTTCTCCTGAAGCTTCACCACGGCCCTCACCTGTGTGCTCCACTGTTTCTCCTGCGAGTCGTCCTGGGCTGACCGGCCCTTCCTGCTCCGCCCCCGCGCCGTCTCTCCCGCCACGGTCGCCATGACGCGCTCCAAAACCTTCCAGGCCTACCTGCCAAACTGCCATCGCACCTACAGCTGCATTCACTGCCGAGCGCACCTGGCCAACCATGATGAACTCATCTCTAAGGTTAACAGCAATGTCTCTTTTAGCCTCTTTTATCTTAATTATAGATCTTAATCGGGTTAGACACCATATTGAATTGGATGAAAACGAGGCTGTGAGGGGTAGACTTACAGTCTTTACAATGACATGTGCTGTATAAAGGTCCTAGTAGTTTTCAAAACTGTTTTATAGAGGGGTTTTTTTGTGTAATATGCTAAAAAGTGTATAATAATTTTTTATATATGTTTATCGTTCAAGCTTTTGGGGTCAGTAAGATTTATTTATTTATTATTTTTTAGGAATGAATAATATTAGTATATCCATTTATATAATGTATCAGAAGATTTCTATTTCAAGTAATCGCTGTTCTCTCAAACTTTCTACTCATCAAAGAATCTTGAGATGTTTCTTGAACAGCAAATCAGCATGTTAGAATGATCATGTGACACTGAAGACTGGAGTAATGATTCTAAATATTCAGCAATTCTATGATATCAATAAATTACATTTTAAAATATATTCAAATAGAAAAGTTATTTTAATTTGTTATAATATTTCATAATATTGATGTTTTTACTGTATTTCTAATATAAAAAAAATTAAAGCCTTGGTGAGCATAAACAACAGTTTTCCACATATAATTAAAAATCTTACCTCAGACTTTTGAACAGTACACTGTAAAAAAAAAAAAAAAAAAAAAAGTCCGTAAAATTTATGGTAAAAAACAAACAAAAATACAGTAGCAACATTTTTGGTTTTACGGTTGTAACTTAAATTTACAGTTAAATACCGTAATTTCATTAACTGGTATAATGTTAATATACCAACCTATTAAAGTACGGAAATCTGTTTTGTACCTTTTTAATAAACTGATAACCACCAATAGCAAGCCCTTTCGCACCGCAGGAACCTTTTCATAGTACCCAAACTAATTGTGGAACTACCCACTTTTTGGCGTGTTCGCACCGCGGGAACTAGGAACTGTTTTAGTTCCCGGAACTCCATTTTGAGTAACTAATTAACTCCTACTTCAGAGTAGGGTCTAATACAGTTCCATAGGAACTATCGTGACGTAAGTGTACGCTGATTGGCTAAACGCGTACGAAAACGCCCTCACCCGCCATGATTTAAAACGCTGTGTAAACACATACTGTGTAAACATCGCATCAACTTATATTTTGCAAGAATGGAGAACAGCGATAGATGGACGGACGCTGAAGCGCAGGCACTTTTGAACATTTTGAACTCCTTTCCGATCTTTCAATCGCTTAACGTATAAGTTACGTCGACATTCCATGTCCATTATTGTGAACCCCGCAAGACACAACAAAAACGCAGCTCCGATCACAGCGTCCTCATCCTCCTGTTGTTAACGTTGTTCTTCTTTGTTTTCGTCGTTGAACGCCGCGCACAAATGACGTCGCTGTCGACCGGCTTATGTCACTTCTTAGTACCCACTGTCGGTGCGAATGCAACCCTTTAAATGGTACTGGGAAATAGTTCGCGCAAAATCGTCCCAGTACTTTAGTACTGTACTTTTAGTTCTGGAACTAAAGCAGTGCAAAAGGGGCTAGTGATGAGAAAGTCACCTGATGAACCAAAGCCTATCACAAGCAGCTTTTAAATATTAACATATAGAAGGTGCACAGTGTCATTCACACAAACACACACACACACACACACACACTAAACACCATCATGGTAACGCACATGAAAATGAAATAATGTAATAAACATAAATTTAACAACATTAGGTGTAACAGACAACCCTAATGTGCAAACCTGATAAGAAAAAACTAAGAAGAAACCATGGTTTTTTCAACAACAAAAAACATAAAATTTGAAATGTAACGCAGGGAATTCTGGGAATTTACGGTTATTCACGGTAAATTATACGTTCTTTTTCACTTCCAAAAACGGTATGCTACCGTAAAATTACATGTAATGGCCAATACAGTATTTCACCGTATATAGTAGGGGAACTTACCGTTAACCATTTAAAGGTGGGGTAAGCGATTTCTGGTAGTCAATGTTGACATTTGAAATCACCAAAACAAACACCCCCCTACCCCAAAAGGCTCTCGCCCCTATTTTGATAGCTCCGCCCCACACATACGTAACATTACACAACCCAGACAACTATTAGTTCTGTGAAACAAAGCAAAACCAATGTTACTCATCTCGAGAAGAAACAAAGCAACCTTGGCGTCCAATCGCAGGCCTTCCTGCTCCTTCAGTTCTCTCCAGCACTGGAAAGCTGATCCGATATTTACTCGGGTTCTACTTCTTGCCTTATCGTAACACCGTGTCTACATCGGACATGATCGGTGTGGCGCGACAAAATACTATAGAACTCATTATAATCAGTGATGCTGTCTACACTGGATGGGACACGACACGACAAATCCCTGACATTAAACTGCTGCCGCGTTCTATTTATGACGTATTGACACAAATTTCAAATGATTTTCAACGGTTGCTTTGTCGCGTCCGGTGTAGACACAGTGTAAGCCTTCTTTTGTTCCGCAGATGTTTTCCTCTTTTGTTTTTTATCCGCCATCTCTATCTTTCTGTCATTGCTCGGCTCGGCTAATATCCGTCATGTGGACTGATGAGCACTCTCTCCTCGCATCATGAGTAGACACGCCCCTTACTGCTGATTGGCTATAAGTTTGTTTTGGTACTCGGCCCGACTCGTTTTCTAAAGCGTTTTTGAAAAAATGCATACCCCACCTTTAACAGGTTTTTACTGTAGCATTCTTACATTCTTTTAACATTAAATTCACATTAATGTTTTACAGTATAGTGTATACATTTTTTGCTGTGTAATTGTAAATTGCTCTGTGGATTTTGGGTAAACTTTTGATTCTGTTCTTTAAAAATGGGCCCATACATAAAAACTGAGTTTATGACTTCGTTAGTGAAACCATATAATCCCACTTTAATTGTACTAGATGTGCATAGACTCTTCCAATGGCACATTTTTAAAACACCATATGGGGCCTTTTTATGAGGTGTGTGTCATTATGTGTGTGCACGGAGAAATATGTGTCACAGATTATTAATAGCACCTTTAATTCATAATGTGAACTTTGTGTGTGTGAGTTATCTGCGCATGGATTGTGTGTGCGGGCAGAATGTGGGTCAGTAAGGCACTCAGTTGTGTGTGCACATGTCACACAATCAAGGATCAAGGGAAGCAGGTCATCGTTTGGGCTTTTGTGTGCTGCAGGTATAAAAGTAATCACATCTCTGTAGTATACACAGAAGATCCAGGACACCCACGTATACCCATAATGCTACACTAAAGTCTGGGTTTGGGTCGTCTGATACCATGACTGTATCAGACAGGGTTTTTGATGCGCCATGTGTGTTTACAGATTGTGCAGATTAGACAAGATTGTTTTTTCTTCATTCATTAGTTGTTCACATACTGTGTTTGCAAAATAAAGCCAGCGGTATCCGGCCTGCCGAGGCTTACTTGTGTTGCAGGGGGAGCGAGAGCACTGCAGGCGGTTCTGGGGTGGAGTTGAGGTTGAAATGATAATTAGATTTCAATTAGTACAAATCCCTCTGAACCAAATAAAGGTCAGAGTGGAACATAATAATTGTAGTAGTTTAAAAGTAGGTTAATAGACTTTGCACAATAGGAGGCTTGTGTTTTTGATTTAAAATTCAGGTAGTAAAACTTGTTAAAGGGAAAAAAAAAAGGTGATCCAGCATTTGGATAGCTAGTATTTGAAGGCTCTACAAACTGAAAATGGCACGTATTCAGTAAATTTAAATACATTTTTAAATGTTTTTAATTAATGTGTTACTTTGGCAGCTCTTAAATACAAAAATAATGTACTCAAAAATAACAGTGGAAACACTCATTATTTCAATGTAACAGTCATAGCCAGATAGAAGTCAAAAGTAGTAAAATATCGGTTTAAAATAATTGAGGCAAAGAAGAATTATATTAATAATTTTCATTTAAATCATTGAATGGCTGATTTTTCATTTGTTGAAAATGCAACTTTAACATTTTACATTTTAAATGATACACAATTTTAGATTTTGTCATAATATTTCACAATATTACTGTTGTACTATATTTTAAAATTAAATATATTAAAAACATTCAAATGTTACCAACTCCAAACATTTAAAAGATGTGTGTAAAATGTAATGATATAATTTAATACTATTTATACACTTTAAATATACTTCAGAGTTTTCATGTATGCATCTAATTTGTTTTTAAAAATTGTAAAACTTTTTTGTTAGATAAAAACTATTTAAATGTTATTAATGAATATGTTACTTTGGCAGCTCTCAAATACAAAATAATTTATTTAAAATAATAGATTCAAATGAATAGATTCAATGTTTTATTTAAACATGTTTAAAATAATCAAGGCAAGGAAGAATTATATTTAATTTCTTTTAAATCATTGATTGAATCATGTATCTGTTAAATCACTGAATTTGAATTGTTAAATTTGAATCTGAATGAATCATTTAATCCATTTTGAACTGATTGATTGAAAATTAATTAACATACTACAAGTTTATAATGTGTTTATTGTATTGTGTTTGAAGTGTTTACCCATTGTTGTCATGGTTCATTCTGGTCTTGTACATTATTTAGGCTTAAAGATAGCACAGCCAAAATGAAACCACCCTAATGATCTTTTGATCCATGCCCATATGGCCAAACCGCTTTCAAACACCCGTAATTATGACCCTGTTCCTGTTTTACATCATGCCTGGGAAATCCTATCTGCCAAGGTCATGAATGGAGCAGCGAAGGGAAATAGATTTTTCCAAAAGATTACCTGATTGTGCAGTCACAATACAAGTAAATGATGTTGAATTACTGTGACGTAAATATGTAAAACACATGTCAGCCAATTCAGTGTGTTTATTACGATGTGGGTTTTTTGGCCGATTTTGAAATGTAATCTTTCCTGTTTTATTTCCTTTGCAGTCTTTTCAAGGGAGTCAAGGCAGGGCCTACCTCTTCAACTCGGTGTAAGTCCTGTAGTTTGTCTCAACCATCCAACACAAAAAGGTCATGCCAAATTTTGACATCCTCTTTTCATCAATCAGGGTGAATGTAGGCTGCGGGCCAGCAGAGGAGAGGGTACTGCTGACCGGTCTTCACGCGGTGGCTGATATCTACTGTGAGAACTGTAAAACCACTCTGGGCTGGAAATACGTAAGTTCTGGATCAGACTAGATACACACACTCACTCAGAGACCACTTACCTCAAACACACACTCATACTCATTCACCCCGGACAAGAACACTTACAACTTTCTCCATATCTCACGTGAGGGATAAGACTCATGCTGGAGACACAACTCAACCAGAGTGATACTTTAAGTGGCTTTTCCACACACTTGTGACCTTCTTCCCACGTCACTAATCTACTGCTGACAATCTTTGAGTACCTTGTGCTTTCCAAGACAAAAGAGTTTTCCAAGAGTCATTTCAGTCTATTGGCTTTGAGCGGCTAATCAGTGAAAAGCACTTCAGAAAATGTTAAACTTTTGTCACTTTTGAAAACTTATCTTATGAAAAAATAAGTTATCTCTCCAAAAAAAAAAAAAAGTATTTCTCTATTTAAAGTCAGGCGTAAACATCTGGTAAAATGCAACATTTACATAATTGTTTGAAAGTGTGAGCTCAATAGGATTTTATTTTTAAATGTGAATACTTTTATTCAGCAAGGATGCATTAAATTGATCAGAAAATGTGTAAATTTATAATGCTACAATAGACTTCTGTTTCAAATAAATGATGATCTTTTAGACTTCTGTTTATCAAAGAATCCTGAAAAAAATAATCAATGTTTCCTCAAAAATATTAAGCAGCACAATTGTTTTCCACACCGATATTAATAAGAAATGGTACAAAAAAAGTTTCTGGAATAAATAACATTTTAAAATTAGTTTGTATTGTATTGTAATAATATTTTTCAATATTTGTGATCAAACTTCTTTCAAAAATAATATATACCCATATAGTTTATTTTAAACGGTTGTAAAATATAGAAATATGAAATAATATTAAAACATAATATACAAAAATATTAATATTAAAAATGACTACAAATATAATATTATTAAACAAAATTAAATCTATAAAAAATGAATCATTATACACATATATATTATTATTATTATTATTACTATGATGATGATTTATGTATACCTGTATTTTTTTTTTTTTTAAAGAAACATGTCAGAAATCATGAGGGACTTCGGAGTCCACTCTAAGATATAATTTCCTATTTTATATTTTTAGTCGCATAACAACAAAATGGTGACATTTGATTCATCTGAAAGGTATTTCATCATGCAAATTACAACTTTTCAGCCTTTTTATCTTGATTCCCCCCCTGCCCCCCACAAAAATATCAAAGTGAATGTTAATTTCATTATATAAGAGGTGTGTTCAAGACAGACATTGTTACTGTATAAATGATCTAATTGACATTATTGACACTTATATTTAAAGAATAAGCATATCAGAATAGATTTAGAAGTTGGCGCTTGTTTTACAGCCCATATATAGAGAAACATCTCCTCTAATACTGCTATTTAAAGGTCTTATATTTGATTGACATATCTAGAAGAGTTTCCCAACAGCTGTCCATTATTTTTGGATCAGCAGATCTTGACTTTGAGGTGACCACACATTCGTTTCTCTTTCTCTCTCTCTCTCTCCCTCCCTCTTCTTCTTTCCGTTAGGAGCATGCCTTCGAAAGCAGTCAGAAGTACAAGGAGGGCAAATTCATCATCGAGCTGGCCCACATGATCAAGGACAACGGGTGGGACTGAAAACCCTGGACTCCCCACGGCCCATAACGCTGGAAAGAGACGTGCAGCATATGAATAATTAGTTTCATTATCTGGCTGTAACTTCCTCCCTGGAAATCTATCTACCTGACACACATCTATAAACCGTGAGGGTGCAAGGTTCATAGCAGCAGCGCTACCCATTTCCTGTGTGTATATACAAACGAATGTGTGCCAGCTAGACACCAAGTGTTTCTATTATGTGAGTATTTTCCTATTCAATTCAAGGGAGTGCGTGTGTGCAAATCAAGGCACAAATCGACGTTTGCTTTCCTCGGGGTTGGCCAAGGTCACAGTTTTGTCCCACACTCAGGTTTAACTAATGGCTGGATCCATGGTGAAGAAGGATGCAAGACGAACCCATTTAGCACGGCACCTTTTAACTCATCTGAGGCGAAAACACTCGAACAGAGGCGTCGTCCATTTGTTCCCCTTTTCTTTTGTGTCTTTATTTCCTCCAGTCACTTGCATGTTGTTTATTTATACATGTATTTATTGATCTGTTCGTTTTGGGGACGTTACGTTTATGGTAAACCGAAGCAACCACAGTGGTCTTACTTTGACCTCGTATAGCAGAAGTAGCAACGTTTGATAGAGGTTTGTATGCACACTTCCTCTCCAGATTGGGATCTGTCTCCGTTTGAATGTGATTATGGAGTAAATGAGGCATTCGTATGCCATTTATAGGGCACAGGTCGCGTACATTAGCTAGAGCCAAGTCTTTCTCCCCAGCCGCAGCTGAGAAAAGCAGCTGTCAGCTTTGAAAGGGAACTGAGGCGTTCTCACAGCCTGTGATGTCCCCTTCGGTCTCATTAGTTCCCGCCATTAAATCACAAATCAAGTGGTAAACCAGGCTTTCTCACCACGTGTTTTGGGGAAGAAAGCGATCGACGTGTAGTAAATGTGGCTGCTGAACGAGGTAATCCAGATGGGGCTCGTAAATAAAAAGCCTTGACGCAACCAAAGACTCTTTCATCACCTACGCTGACCAAACTGAGTTCGATTTCCTGATTTAAGGCCTGTTCACACTAAGGACAATAACATTACGGTCAGATATCAAGTTTTAAGAATCATTGTAATTCTGTGAGAATACTAGAGTCCACGACTGTAACAATAACGACACAGAGGAACAATAATGATTTTTGTTTCAGCTGACGAATGATAAAAACATTAAAGTTTAAAGTGAGAGACAACATTAAAGGGTTATTTCACCCAAAAATGAAAATTCTGTCATTCATTACTCACCCTCATGTCGTTCCAAACTCATAAGACCTTCGTTCATCTTCGGAACACAAATTAAGATATTTTTGATTAAATAAACAGCATCAGGGCACAGAAACGTAGCAAGGACATCAGTAAAACAGTCCATGTGACATCAGGGGTTCAACCATAATTTTACGAAGCTACGAGAATACTTTTTGTGCGCGAAGAAAACAATAATAACATAAGTTATGCAACAATTCTTCTCCAGAGTTACTGTCTTCCGCCATTTTGGAGAGTACCCCAGCGCGCGCTGTCTACTGAACGTAAACATGCCAATGAGGTAAAATCCTCCAAAATGGCGGAAGAAAGTAACTTGGGGACAAGATGAACGAAGGTCTTACAGGTTTGGAACAACATGAGGGTGAGTAATTAATGACAGAATTTTCATTTTTTTGGGTGAACTAACCATTTAATGCAGTGCTTGCTTATAATGAACAGAAATTAGCTTTGACTGTGTGGACTCTTACATAGTTATCATTATAGTTATTATTGTTCTTGGTGTGAACAGACCTTTAGATGCATTCTTGTGTGTCATTTGGTTCAGTTGAATTGTCTTGTGCAGAACAAGTCGATTTTACTTTGATTTACTTTGGTGTTTTGGGTGTTAACATATAATGTCTTATTTTGAGTATGTATTTATGATCAGTCATCACGTATTGTTTTAGCGTTCAATCTTACATCTGTGTATTTATCGTTCTGTGGGACCGCTCCACCTATTCCAACATTTTTAAAAATAATTTTAAATTGTTTTTTTTCAAGAAGAAAAGTGTGTGTGAGATAAATTTGGAATCGGTATATTTTAATCTGATATCAATAAAGCTCTCATTTTATGAATGACCTTTTTCCATTGGTCTTTTTCAGCGTGTATTATTCACTGTTGGATTATTTCACAATTAGAAGAGAGTTTATTTAAAATATCAGTCTTTTGTATCATTGTAAAAAGTTTTAACTGTCACTTTTGATCAGTTTAGTGCGTCATTGATTTTTTTTTTTTTTTAAATAACACCCTTTTAAACGGTATTGTGCATTTAAATAAGGAACACTGTTATCTTTCATTCATATTTTTAAAGTTATGCCTGAAGTAAATCATGTGTTTCTGCATTTAGGGTATGAATTTTTAGAGCAGAGTTCAAATGTTCCCAAAGGCCTATCTGTGCTGAACCTTGTACGCTGTCTCTGCATGCAGTGAGTGTGTGTGAGAGAGAGTGGCAGAGCCAGGAAACATTGTTTACAGCAGCAGATGGTGGGCAGACTCTCATAACCATGATACTAGGAGCAGCCATGTGAGTGACAAACATTGTGTTCCCCCCCCCCCCCCCCAGGCAGAACTAATACTATGAATCCATTGTTTTATTCAGGCTCCCGATGGGAATTAACACCCTGTAACATCTATTACAGCAATTAACAGCTTCACATTACTGATAGAGACTGCTTTCCATTAAAAAGACACAAAAAGCAGATTTTAACAAAGATTTAAGCAGATTTATACAAATGTTTTTTATTCAGACATTAAGTAATTTTCCGAGAACATTGCATGACAAAAAACACATTGTATTGGCATGAATATACAATTTAAACTGTCAACTGATGTTAGCTAATTCATAATATATTTATCTCCTTATTCCAGGAAGAATTTCACCTCATTTCTGATACACATACACACTGTATTATACTATATTGTGACCCTGGACCACAAAACCAGTCATAACAGTCAATCTTTCAAAATTGAGATTTATACATCATCTGAAAGCTGAATAAATAAGCTTTCCATTGATGTAAGGTTTGGATAGGACAGTATTTGGTCGAGATACAAATATTTGAAAATCTGGAATCTGAGGGTGCGAAAATCGCCTTTAAAATTGTCCAAATGAAGTTCTTAGCAATGCATATTACTAATCAAAAATTTAATTTTAAATATATTTATGGTAGGAAATTTACAAAATATCTTCATGGAACATGATCTTTACTTAATGTCCTAATGATTTTTGGCATAAAAGAAAAATAGATAATTTTGACCCATACAATGTATTTTTGGCTATTGCTACAAATATACCCCAGCGACTTAAGACTGGTTTTGTGGTCCGGGGTCACATATGTATATGTGTGTGTGACCCTGGACCACAAAACCACATACTGTGTGTGTGTGTGTATATGTGTATGTTTTAATTATTGTTATTTAGAACAAATTATAGATAGATAGATAGATAGATAGATAGATAAATTTGTTTTATATATATATATATATATATATATATATATAAATTACAGTATATAACTCATAATATAAGCAGTTATTTGAAATTATTATTATAAAACCAAACTCACTGTGAAATGGTAAGTAGTTGGAGGCAGTAAAACAACTATTACCATGAAGAATAAATACTTTACTTTTTTCACAACAGAGTCATGGGAATGTGGTATTTTTACATTATGGTAATGAGAAATGTGGTGTCGGGTACATTTAAAGCAGTAGCCAATTGTGGAATAGGGTGGAGGTCTGTCTTTCTGTCTCTCTTGACCTCTCCTCAAAGCTGCCTGCCTCAGCCACATGATGTATACTAAGCTTCTTGCTGGCCAAACCCACTGTATCTAAAAATAAACGTGATATCCATCCCGGACAGAGTGAGTGAGTGAGTGTCTATGTGACAGAGGGACAGAGAGAGAGAGAGAGAGAGATGAGGAGAGACAGAGACACAGCTCCTCTGTAGTAGAGAAAATATACATTCTAACCCAAAGCAAACCACCAAAACCAATATAGAGCAATACCCTAAGATTAAATGACATTATATGTCGCATGAAGTCACACTAAAAAAGATTTATACATACAAATCATACACTCATGCATTTAAATGTCAAAATCTATCCTCAACAACACTCTTTTAACTCTGATGCATATGAGAAAATGTTCCCAATAAGAGTCTTTGGATTAGAGATGCTGTAATCTCTGCACTGGTTTCAGATTATACAGGTTTATTTACCCACTGCCCTCATCTCAGACTGTGGTCATGAGCTTTTGCACAACCAACACGTGTGCATGTGTGTGATTCCTTGGACTTGGATTATTTCTGAACTGTGTACAAACACAGCTCAGTGTTTCCTGCTGCAATATTATCAAGCCTTTCTGCTGTAGATAAAGAGATCACCAGTGAATTTGCCTGTGAATCCCATCGACTATGGAAACTAACCAAAAGACCGAAACACTCTCTTTTAAACAGTTGAGACCATTTCATAATACCAATCTGACATTATTTGTTTGTCAACATGGGAACAGTATATAGGATCCAAACCTGGCTGTGACCCTTTTATTGTCAGTTGGCATGTGTTTTATTTGTGGGGATACATTGGGGTGTCACAAATAAAGTTTTTGGCCACTTATTTGGTCATTTATTTTAATGAAAGATAGCACCTTTCAAGCAAAACATACCAAAAATAGATGACAACTGTTCAAAAGATGAAGAAAGGTATTTGGAAACTTTGTGGCTAATACCTTCATTCATCTTCGGAACACAAATTAAGATATTTTTGATAAAATCTGAGAGCTTTCTGACCCTCCATAGACAGCAATGCAACTGCAATGTTCCCAGGTCCAGAAACGTAGCAAGGACATGTGACAACAGTGGTTCAACCGTAATTTTACAAAGCTACGAGAATACATTTTGTGACAAAGAAAACAATAATAACGTAATTTATTCTATTTTACCTATTCTATTTTATACCTATTCTATATTCTGTTTTACTATTTTACCAATGTCCTTGCTACTTTTCTGGACCTGGGAACATTGCAGTTTTATTGCTGTCTATGGAGGGTCAGAGAGCTCTCAGATTTTATCAGAAATTCCAAAGATGAATGAACGACATGAGGGCGAGTAATTAATGACAGAATTTTCATTTTTGGGTGAACTTTCCCTTTAATGTAACATGTTACCAAGACACTGTGTACTTGAAAAACACACACACACACACACACACACACACACACACACACACGCATCACAGATAGACAGATAGATAGAGAGAGAGAGAGAGAGAGAGAGAGAGTTATATATAGTAATAGTTATTTATTGTTGTATGTATTATATTTATTATTTTATACATTATAAATATATAAACAAAAATTACATGATATCATTTATCATATACAGTATATATATATAGATAGGTATAGATATATATAATAGATAATACATATTTATTATATATTTATATACCACATTACAGAAAGTGCTCAAATGTATTTGAGCACTTTCTGTAATGTGATGAACTACACCTGTGGGTTTATCTATGACACTTATGTGAACTTGAGGGTGTAAGGTCCACGAATTTGGTCCAAGGACGGTATCCAATCGTGGGTGAAGGTTTCCTGCATGTTCGGTCTTTTCAGTTCGCAAAGTTATTAAATCTAGGTTAACTTCAAATCTGACTCCATTTTTATTAACTAATCTGACTCCATTTTATTATAACCTCGAATTTAGGTTGGAATGCAAATTGGTTGTTTGTCTATTTCTAATTAGTATTCTTTTGATATTTGATTATTCAAGTGACTCTTTACTTCATATTTACTCGTTCATTCCGGTGCTCATGTCGTATTCTACTAGAGTCAATAATTACAGAGTAAAACAGAATAAGATCAAATGTAACAATTTATTATCAGTCAGGTAAATATGTATTATGTCAATTACATAGCCAATTCAGGGATATCAAATCATATCAATACAAAACATCGAATTCTCAAAGATAAATCTACGAGTAAAAGATGCATACCTGACTTTATAGAAATACATAGTGTGAAGTCTAGAGACAAACCACACTATGGGCTTCTGGCTACAGAAAACCCCCGATCCTTTTGCAACACTTCAAGTACCCCAGACCAAGACCAACATCCCCCGAGATGGAGACAGGGGCTAACGATTGGAATTTGCATTGACCAAGTTAACACCTTTTGGGACAAAAGGTAATTTTGCATAGAAACCACTGGAAACTGACCCGCCCTCTACAGTGTGCAAAATATCTCTAAACTCTTAGGATCTGTATTACCTGTTAGTTTACTTCTTGTAAGAATGAGCCCATTGTACCAGACGCCCTGAGACAATTCAAATGATACCAAACTTGACTGTAAATATCACTTGCATTCATGTAGAACGTTACAATCTACTATTGACCATTTTGAGCAGAGTGGAGGGAAGGATGGGTGAGGGGAAGGAAGGGGATGAAAAGGAACTGATGCATATGTGAGAGAGGTGTTTTCCCGCATTTTCTCTCAGTGGGATGTGGAGACAGATGTCTGTATGTTAATACACCGTGTTGGTGTAGTCCATCTCAGAAGTTCAGTGTCTGAGGTTCTGTAATTCTTACAAGGGGAAACTAGTCTTGATAAAAACATAAATCCGAACTACATTTTTTGTAGATACTATTTGGTTTTATCATTTAAAAACCAAAAATAATTTAAAATATTTTTATGAAAATTATCATGAATGTTATTATGAATATGCATGAAGCAACATATCGCGTTATAAATAAGGTCAAGCGAGTCCACTTTAGAAAGTCAGGTAAAATATTTGTGTTGCCTGCTCATTAAAGCTATAACTTAGCACTGAAAATGCTATATTGCTGTCTAGGTCTAACCCAAATATAACATTTGTGTTTCTTTGTCTGAGGCAAGGAGAGTAACACAGGGTCATATGAGGTGGGGTACATCTAATCAGGAAATCCAGAGGCTGTGGTCCGGGGGGAAGGGGCTTGTTTGGGGTAATTATGCTGCCCTCACAGCAGCAGATGGCTTGGGAGGGGGACCGGGAAGAAGGTTGATGTTAGTAATAAAACCAAAACTGGTCTGATGCAGGAAATTATCTATAAGAAAAACAAAAGACTGTTTCCTTTGCTCTCTCTCTCTCTCTCTCTTTCACTGACTATATTTCCCTCAAAATAGTAAAAAGCTCTTTGGCCATCAAACTGATACACATATGAACAATGGAGGATGAGCGTGTCTGATTAAATAGCACCTCACAATGAGATTAAAGGGGGAGGCTCGTGTGTCTGATGCAGATTTGCAAAAGGGGAATGTTTTTCAGCACGTAATTGGCCTCTGCACTTCCTGGTTCATGCTGGGCCATTAATCTGAGCCTGGCCAGGTTAAAACCATTAGACCAGCAGAAGGTCTGCACCATCTGCACTCAGCTCACAACAGAATATGGCCAATGAAGAGAAGTGAGGGGGTGCCTGAATGAACCCTGGCCAATCTGCATGTGTGTACATGCATGATGAAAGCACTCGGAGCAATAGATTGAGACCCTCCTCCTGGCAAACAGCCACACACGCACTGTCCGAAACAAACGGCTGAAGCATGCTGAATGGAAATGAGCATTTTAGGCTTTGGGTAACACACCTGCCCTTTTAAAATGTTGGAGCAGCTGGGTTACCGCTGTGCTGCTTATCCAAATGCTAAGCTGATATCAACAACAGGCCACCTGCAGTGCAGACGTTACCCATGCACTTTTTAATCTGCCGTGGAAACAAGGTGCCATGCGTTGAGAAAGGCCTCTGTAAATCAAGACTCTGCCAGGTGCATCACTTTTCCAAGCCGTCTGAGAGAATCTCATTTGGATTTTCGAACACATTTGGAGTTTATAGATTGTAGTGTGTTGGGTTTATTACTATGTTAAGTTGTTTAAGAATTTCATATAGTGCTCATGTTAAAGATAAACATAGTTAATGTTACTCCCCCGTTACTTCAAAATAGTAGGTACAGTATGTTACTGAAGATAGTTATATACAATTATATTTACATGACATTTCAGGGTTAAAAAAAATAGGTACATGTCCAAAAATAAAACATTTTGGGGTGAAGAGAACATGCCAAACTCATTGTGGTTAGCACACATTATAGCTAAAGCTCAAATAGGCCTAACTGGGATGAATTTGAGCAGTCTGAAATGCCATTCAATAGGCCTAATTCATGAAACAGAGTGAATTTCTCAGGAAATGTTTTGTTTATATATTTAATTGTAGGCCTAAGTGTGAATTTGTAAATGTAACCAATTATCCCACTGAATTGAATGGATTAGTTTACAGTGAAATTGTGGTGTTTCATGTGTTTATGTTTCTAACGTGTGTCAACCTTTTTTCGTCCTCTTATTATTTTTATTATTTATCTTTTTCTTTACTTTCACTGTTTCTATGTCCTTACTTGTTCTAGCTTGTAAAGTTACTATTCTGGTCGATATTTAAAATTATGTGCTGCTTGAACACATTGCCTTCTTACGATGAATCGCTTGTTGTTTTCCTAATTCATAAATCGCTTTCGATAAAAGCGTCTGCGGAATGAACAATTGGAAAAGTAAAATGTAGCCATGTGTACTGAGGTTGTATTGTGATCGATTTGCGCCATCTAGTTGTCATTGAATTATAACCTCCAAAGGAAGACACGGTATGTGACTGCAGTCACACTTTCTTTTTTAATGCGATACGTTTCACAATAAAACAGTAAAATACAGTAAAATGCTTTTATTCATCAATTCACGTCAGGAGAACGTAAGTACAAATCAAATGTAAAGAAAATCAAATGCAAGTGTAAGTAAGTCAAAATCACCAAAAAGTGCCTTTGAGACTTCACAATTTGCCTTCATTTAACCTCATATTTGTTGTATTAAGTAGACCTTAGTCTGTTAGAAATGCATGTTGGTTAAGCTCCAGCACTTTTCATAATTTAACTGTGGGCAGATAAAATATAACAAACCACAAAAGATGTCAACCCTGTCATGGACAAAATTCAAAGTAGTATAAATATATTTTCATTGCATAGTGATTGTAAAATGTAGATTTGCAGAAAGATAACGTGTCCCTTTACCAACAAAACATTTTAGATAATTGGAAAAGTATTTTGCTAATAATGAAATTGCGGCCAAAATATGTATTGCCCAGTAAAATAAATTATATCTATATCTAAATAAAATCTAACAACAAAGATATTTAGTCAAACTTTCAAACAATACTTACTGGCCCTCATTTGTTTATTAATAAATCACACACAAGGTTTTGCTAACTTGTTAAAATAATTAGTTAATTTTCATAAAAGTTGAAGATGACAGGGTGGACCTTGGCATGACAGGGTGGACAATTTAATGGGTGAACTTAGAGAACAGGAACATCAGAGAAACAACAGGAACAACAATAAGAAACCCTTAAACAATATTAAAAAGAGTTTCAAGAATTAATTTTCTGCATCACTCTAATTGATCTTCCAAACAGACGGAGCTATCTGTAGAGCGCACCTGTTGAGAGCTTGTGGTTCTGGCATTAGGCAAAGAATCAGCCAATCATGGTACAAATTGATGTCCTCCCGGGGACCTGGCCAAAAGAACTTGTTTGTGCCATTGCAGTGTAAACACTTGACTTTAACACTGTGCCCTTCCACATCCATGATGACACTTGGACCTTCACTGTCATAATTCACAACGCACCACTCTCCGATGTGCTTTGATTCAATCATTTCTGCTCTCATTTGGATATCTTGTGTCTTTCCACTTGCTGGGGACTTATCAGATGAAAGTGAAACATCAGTTAGAGATTTCCCTTACAAAAAATGACTGCAGTTTTTAAAAACTAATACTGCAGTTTGTTACATGTAGTGTGGGATCACAAATTTATTTAAATGTTTAATTTAGATTCCAATGTAATGGTGTACAAACTGAAGAAGTTATATGCATTGTATTTAGCATTTATGGTGAAGATGGTGACATCAGATGAACGACTGTGATATACAAAGTTTGTAGCAAGAGGTTGTCAGGTCCTGTTTTCTTATTGTAAGTGAAATGAGCCAGACGACGGAGACTCTTGCCTTTTGTTTGTAATTGCTTCTGATGCCCCTGCCTCAATCTTTGAGCAGTTATGCTGATTAGATTAGGAGTGGTTAAATGGGGCAGGTTGGTATACCTGAATACTTCATTTGCATGCTTTGTTTAAGGTCGTCACCCGGTGCTTAGTTTCCATTCCTAAGCACTGCCCCCTAAATGTATATACACTACAATGTATCACTGCTTTAGTGAGACTTGGATGACTACAGCGACGCGCAGCGAGTTCTCAATAAAGAGTAACTTCTGTATGAAAGATATCCCAACGTCTCCTGGTCTCTGCTTCGACAAGAGGAATAAAAGTTTCCAACAGTAGAGACACGAAAAAAACTGCATTATTGCCGTTTTACTGCAATACATCTGATGTACTATTGAAATACAACTGCAATACTACTGCAGTAGAGCTGTAGTATTACTAACAAACAACTGCAATAGAACCGCAGTATTACTGCAATAAAGCTGAAGTAGTACTACAATTATACTGCAATAAAACTGCAGTATACTGCAATATATAATACAACTGAAGTACAATTCAATACAATCAAAGTGCAATGCTAATAAAATGCTGTACAATAACACTGAAATGCAACAAGAATATTCAGAATAACAAGTTTTATTTGCACACAACTGCAATATAATGAATTAAGGCACAAAACATCAGTGAATGTCTCAAACAGCAATGCAACAATAAATGATTTTACTTTTCTTTAAACTTAAAATAACAGGCTGAGAGTTACACTAAATGTACTTGGTGTTTATTTACAAATCACGCAATCATGCACATTTCTTCCCGCATTATTCAGGCAGGTTTCATTTTTTGAAGAGCTTATCCTCATCGTTCTGCTTGGTTGTTATGACTGCCTCAGATGTGGAAACACTATTTTGGATGTAGTCTGGAAAAACAAACAAACAAAAACTTAGAAATTCTCAAGTTTCAGTTACACTTTTCACCACAGGCATATTTAGTATGCTTAAAATAAATCTTGAATTGTGATGTCACCAAGTGTTTGTGAAAAGTGTTCATACTATTCCCAGTTCATTTCTTATGGCATATTGGTCAGCATTAACAATGTCTTGAACACTCCAGGTAACAGAAGTTAAAGGGTTGGTTCACCCAAAAATGAAAATTCTGTCATCAATAACTCACTCTCATGACGTTCCAAACCCGCAAGTCTTTTGTTCATCTTCAGAACACAAATGAAGATCTTTATAATGAAATCTCAGAGCTTTCTGTCCCTCCACTGATAGTCTATGCAACTACCCCTTGCACAATAACATGCATTTCTGGAAAAAAGCATAGACACAATCATGTTTAAATACTGTACAGAGTCCTCCACAATTATTTGCCCTCTTTATCATTTTGGTTTTTCATTCAAAATTCTAACCTTAAATTGAAAAAAATAAATAATAATAATAATAATAATTTAAAAAATATATAATTTACAAATAAATGTAAATATACTATTAGAATACAGTATATAGAATATATGTGTTCCACAGTTATTGTGCCCCCTTCATTTAATACTTTGTGTAGCCTATAACTCTCTTCACACATAAGTGCTAAACCATGGCTAGGTGTGCATTACATGATTTTAATGCATGAGGTGAAGGCAAAGAACCACCCAACATGAAACGGGTTGCCTCCATTGAAGTCGATTGAAATTGTGTAATACACACCTGTTAAAGCTAGGTTAAAAAGTTAAGTTAAAGCTACCCTTGAAGAGATAGCTAAGCCAAAAATGAAAATTCTGTCATTAATTAGTCACCCTTGTGTCGTTTCACACCCGAAAGACCTTCATTCCTCTTTGGAACACAAACATAGATATTTTTAAAGAAACAGAGAGCTGTCTGACCCTGCATAGACAGCAATGCAACTTACACAATCAAGTTCCAGAACGGTAGGAAAGACATCGTTAAAGTAATTCATTTTACTCCAGTTGTTTTAACTCAATTTTATAAAGCAACGTGAGTGTTTGTGTCCAAAAAAAAAAAAACTAATTTGTTTACAAAAAATATTGATCTGTAATGTGCATTCACAAGAGCATCACAACGGATGAGTGTTGTGTTCATGCGACAGAAGACAAAATTGAAGTTAAACCACTGGAGTCACATGGATTACTTTCACAATGTCTTTCCTATTGTTCTGGAACTTAAATGTGTAAGTTGTGTTGCTGCCTATAGAGGGGTCAGAAATTTCTCAGATTACATCAAAAATATCTTAATTTGTGTTTTAAATATGAACAAAGGTATTATGGGTTTGGAACGACATGAGGGTGAGTAATTAATGACAGAATTTTCATTTTTGGGTGAACTAACCCAATTAGTTACAGTACAATTTGACTGAAAGGGTAAAGCCAAGTTAATTTTCATTAGTTTATTTGGTTACAGATCTTTAGATCTAGCTTTCTGACTGTATGTGTGTGCTACGGTAAAATCCACACATTAATTTAGAATGCTGATTGAACTGATTATAATTATCTAATGCATTCATTGTTTTAATGCACACCTTCCAGTCAATCAGAGAGAATCAAAGAGTCCTCAAGCAAACTGTTGAGAGCTGATGTTAAGCATTGAGAATAATTGCTGATATAACTAGATTTCTTTACTTTTCCACTCCCTCAGCTCTTTGTGTTTTCATGCTGAATTGGCACTAATATTGTAAATCTTTTTTAAGCTCTTTGACTTCATTTAACTCCTCAATCTCTTCATGTCTGAAGATCTCTTACATGGCTGAGGAGACAGGACTTGGTACACTTCATTTCTCCAGCACTCCCACGTATTATAAACTATAAAGATAATAGTTAATAAAAGATAAAATAAAGTAGATTACTGCTCACCATTATTTGAGTGCGTGTTTCACCACAGCCATCATCTTCTGCTGAATTATATTTTTGGTCTTATTTTTTTTTAGTTGTTACCAGTGCATTTTCCTGAAAATAGCAATCACACACACTAAAAAAAATGTCCATTTTCACACATTAATGTCACACTAAACATAAATGCTGGTGTACAGTGCTGTGAAAAAAAATAAATCCTGATTTATTCTATTTTTGTGTATATCCAGTACTAAATACAGTGATAAAAAGAAAAATAATGATGGAAACAAAATTCACTTCTGCTGTGAAGCAGCTCTAAGCAGTAAAAGGTATCATTGTTCAGTTGAAATCAGTGTTGACCGATCAGTGTTAAAAATCATCAAATATAAAATAATTCCAATGCATCTACATAGCAGTTGTGCAGAAAACAGTGGTGTCATCGTCTAGCTCAGTTCAGTCCTTGTCCAATAGTGTCAGTGGAGTCAGATCAATAATATTTCTGAATATTATGTATCCCCAAATAGCAAGCCAAAAGTCGACAGTGGCAAGGAACCCAAACTCCATCAGGTGACAGAATGGAGAGAGGAAAAACCCTTGGGAGAAAGTATAGTTTAGGGATCAGTTCTCCTCTGGGCAACAAATGAACACGGTGTGATTATGATTCAGGCTGCATCACAATTTAGTGTGAAATATACAGGACTGTAAGCCTACAAGTAGCTGGAGTTATTAATCTCATTTAAATACTATCTAAAATCAGGTTTGCATTTGTGGCTAACTAGAATGTGAGTGACCTTTAATGCATTTGCAAAAATAAAGTCTCACCAACAACTGTTTCCATAAATCACACAGAATGTAGTGTATTGAAAATCTGAAATAGCACAAAGTTTCCTGTAAGGGGTAGGTTTAGGTGTAGGGTTGGTGTAGGGCAATAGCCCATACAGTATAAAAACCATGTGTTTAAAATATGGGATGTCCCCACTTTTCACAAAAACAAACATGTGCGCGCGCGTGCGTGCGTGCGTGTGTGGTTTTTGAAAGAAGTCTGCATTATTTGATTAAAAAAATCAAATCAAAGTAACAGTGAAATTGTATTACTATTTTAAGGAACTGTTTATTTATAGTTATAAATAGTCTATATTTTAAAACGCCATTTATTCCTGTGATGGCAAAGCTTAATTTTCAGGATCATTACTCCATTGTTCAGTGCCACATGATCCTTCATAAATCATTCTAATATGCTGATTTGATTCTCAATATATCTCTTTCGAGACGATTTCTCTTTTCTTTCTAATTCTTTTGTAGAGTTTTTTTTATTATTTATTTTCATTATTCTCAGGGGTGAGAATGGTGTGTATTAACCAACAAACTATAAAACAGTGAGTACTTGACGTCTTTGTGCCGTTATTAAATATATTTTTAAATATGTAATATAAACAGAAATGCTTGTGTTGCTTTACATTACAACGCTAGTGGGCGGTAAAACACTGTAATCAATCTAATTTGCACGCGTGCGGTCACGAACATCATCGAGACGTAAACAACGCGCGCGGACGCGGGGAATTATGGGATATCTTCCCTCGGCGGCGCGGTGCCGCCATGTCTCCTGAAGATAAACGGCGGCTAGTCGTTTTCTCCGCTGCGGTGTTTTCTTTATTCTTCCTTTTACTCGTGTTGAGCTACATACCAGCTTATTTGTACATACTTTTTATCTGTGTCGTGTCTTGTATCGTTTATTTTCACAAAGCGGAGGAGTTGCAGCTCTTCGAGAGACTAGGCCTCAATCCTCGCCGTGGACTGAGAGTCCCGTCGGCTCTGCTGCGCTGGTTACCGGGCAGGACTTTGAGCGGAGTCCCGGCCGCCGGCAGAAACAGGTTACGTAAAAGTGATGCTAGAAATTCCTTCGCGTCACCCAGCGATAGACACTTTGCAGGCTCGTATTACAGAAGAGACCACACGCTCAGTGACTCGGTGTTCAGCCCTCGGGATATACTCATGGGAAGTTACCTCGCCAAGACTGAAGAAAGCCCCTCCGCAGCGGTGAGGCCCGCTGGAGGCTCGGGGACTTTCATGCACCCCAGAGATCAGCTCCGGGAGAGACTCGCCCGACCTAATCATGCTGTGCACACCCCTAACAGGAGACTGTCATTCGGGTAAACACCAAATGCTTTGTCTTGTAGCTTTCTCTGTCTAAGCTCACGTGTTTTAATAGGAACGCATTAGCGATTTTTCTGTTTACGCTCTAATAAAACACATGTATGGTCTATCAGGATCGTGTTTGCACACGTTTGGCGTTCTCGGTTGTTCTAACATGTAAGTTGTCCCAGTTTTCCCTCCATGATTTGAAAATGTGGGAGTTCCTGGAGCTGGTCAGGCGCACTGCTCCTCCTACACCAGTTTGGACGCCTGACACTACACGTGTAGGGTTGCATAAAGCTTTCCACTTAACACGAAAACAGCATTGTGACAGCTTATGTCCTTATGACCGCTAATACTTGGAATTGGATTCACAATGAATTTATTTTCTTTATTCCAGGGGTCATATTTAATATTTGCGTTTATAATTCCAATGTAACTCTTCATTTGTTTTATTTGTTTTGGAATTTGTCACCATGCTGTAGTCTACTTTTCAGCCTAGGTTTTTTTTGGGCAAACTTGTTTCATATTCTATACGTTACCTACGTGACTGACTGACTTCAGAGAAACAAAAATTGGATGTTTAGAAAGTGGTTTCTTTTCCATATTTCCAGAAGCATATTTCTTTCTTTGAAAGAAGTGTCTTGTGCTTACCAAGGCTGCATTTAATTGATAAAAAATACAGTATTATTGGGAAATATTATTGGAGTTAAAAATAACCCTTTTTCTGTTTGGATGTAAAATGTTATTTATTTATTTGAATATTTAAAATTAAGTATAGTAATATTGAATAGAATTAAAAAAATATATATATATTCCTGTGGTGGCAAAGCTGAATTTTCAGTGTCTCCTGATCATTCAGAAATCAATCAATAATGTAAGATTTATTTTCTGTGAGGGTGTTTAAGTTTTGATAAAGATCTTTTTGAAGCACTAACCTGTTGATGTTTCAATGCCATTAGGGACCCTGTGGGCACTGCAAGTCGGTTCACCATCACCCCCCAAAGGCATTACCCCCTTCAGCAGACGGGGACGTCCCCCGTTGGAGTGATGCCACCTGCAAACTGGGATGGTTTCCGTAAGAAGAATGTCCTAACCCAACGCAATTCACCTACTGTTCACAGTCCGGTCATGGTGAAGATTGCCAGACCAGACCCCACTCGATCATCATTGTGAGTCACTTTAAATTCTGTAGAGTGAATGAAGTGCACTAGCATTAAAATAGTTTTTTTTTTTTTTTTTTAATTATTATTGACCTGTAGTCTAATTAAGTCATTTTTTGGGATTATTTCTCTCCTAAAACCTTGTCTATAACTACCACACACTGTTGCTGCAGGATTAAATTGGAGGGCATTGTCAAGAGAAATTTGCTTTGCTAATATGTAAATGCTACGTTGTTTCTAGTTTCAATCACCTGAACTCCCCTGGAGCAGTCAAATCTCCAGGTATTGGAGCCCAGACAGACCCCTGCTCCAGAGAAGCTGTTCTGAGCGTGCTCAGAGAGAGCAGGAAGAGGGAGGTTGATGAGGAGGACAGGAGTGCTTCCTCTGGCCAGAAGAGCAAAAGGAGGTATGTGATGGGCAGAAAGTGACCAAATGAAAGTAGTCTCACAATCTTATCCTCTTTGAGGTTTTTATGTTGTAACTTTCCATGGTATGTATGTAGAACTTGGAGGGTTTGCTCTTGGTTTTTGTAGTTTCACCGAATAACTGTCTTGTTCTCATCAGGCGACATGACAGCAGTGGAAGTTCTCAGTCAGCGTTTGAGCCACTTCTTGCAAATGGAGCTCCATCTCAGCTTGTGCCAAAGTATGTGACCATACACCTTCCACTGTAATATCTGCCTCTGTTAAACATTGAGTTTTATTACATTATCTCTGCTTACGTGTCCTCTCCTCCTCAGACCTGGCAGTCTAAAGAGAGGGATGAACTCTTCTCTCAACGAAGAGTCCATTATGAAGCGGTCTCGCACCTCCTCTATCAGCTCTGTAAGTGGTGCTCCTGTTCCCAGTGGAGTGCCTGGATCTGTCCGAAATCCCATTCGCAGTTCTTACAGCTCTTCACAGGGTTATGCACAGGTATTTCATTTGACCATTTTCTCATAGTGTTGCAGATTGAGGAAATGCAATAAGAAATTATTAAAACTGGTAGTTAGTGAGCATATTAATGATTGTTGCTTTGTTTTTTTGTACTGTTGTGTTTTGTTCATTGACTCAACTCCTTAAATTTTGTCTTTCCAGAGAAGAGCAGCATCCAGTCTCAGTCTTTCTCCTTTCACAAGCCCAGGAGGGTCTCGGTGTCAGACTCCAGAGCGAGCTGCCAAGAAAGCAAGGTAGTAATCTTTAAATGTTCACTACCATTCATTGGTGTCCAAAAGACTTTTTAATAAGTTTCTTGTTCATCCAGCCTAATTTTTTTGTCGTCTTTACTGTCAATGCAAAAAAGCAGGTTGAGTTGAAAATAATCTATTTTGTAAAAGTGTATCTCGAGATTCATGTTTCATTCTGTTCTGTGCATATTGTGTAAACACGGCTGCAAAATGCCTAATCGATGTCAGATGAGCACATAAATACTCCTGATTATACAGGGTCTGCTTAAGACATTCTTATGTTAATCTGTACATAAACTCTTTTGTGTGTTGTAGGGAGGAAGATGCTACCTCACCAAGTTCTACATCCTTTGTGAAAATGGATAAGGTGGCAACAGACCCTGCACCTGCTACAAGTGAGGAAATGTGTTACCTCATTCATATAATGAATTTTTATTGCAACTAATTTATTGCAACTTTATATAATATAGAATTGATTAATGGTATAAATTAAAGATTAAATGTTTTGCACCAGGAATGCTACAAGAAGTTCATTTTGAGTTTATTTCTACCAGCTAAAGTTACTCCAAAATCTGAGGTACCTGTTGCAACATCAAAATCTGACTCTGGAAGCGGCAGTGGCAAACGTAAGCGCAAAATCCAGCTGGTGACCACAAACAGAGGAGATCAGATTTCTTTGGTAAGTTACAAAGCTGCTATTGATACACCTTTCCACCCCACATTTGCATAGTGGATATTCTTCACTGTAACATTGTGTCTGCAGCCACCACCTCCTGAACTTGGCTATACGATCACGGTGAAAGATCTGGATATGGAGAAAAAAGCAGCTCTCAGCCAGATACAGAAGGTCCTGGAGGAGCCTGGTATGTTCTCTTCACTTTCACAGGGCTTAAAGTTCTCCGGCACCGTGCCGGATCTCCGGTGTGCAGAGTTTAAAAAAAACTTATCACTTAAGAGTCCATGAGTTCACCTACTAATGGTATGAGAGGAGCACAGCTTTCACTCTCAACTAAACTAACATTACTAGCCAAACACTTTTACTTTTTGCTCTTATAAACACGAGACGTGCATTAGCCCTGATGAATGGAGAAAAAGCTGCGAGGTCAATGGTCAAAGAAGTCCACTTTAATTTCAGTGTAATTGCTTGGTTTTGATATTTTATTTGAGCCAATTATTATTGCCTCATTGTTAATTTATATATAAATAGTCATTCTAAAGCCTGGTTTTCGCTGGTCTATTTGTTACTGTTACTAAAAACGATCAGATTACTCAATTTTCAAAATCAGAAGATTACTTGGTTACCAAAATAATCATTAGTTACAGCCCTAGATTAGTTAAAATATTTCAAAATACAACTGTATTGTTTTATTTTGTAATTAAAAGAATAATATTTTGTCATTGAAAATTTCTTAAAAATAGTATTAAAATATTGTCTCGTTCTAGTGAACTAAGTATCTGTATTTTGCCTCATCTTGTGAGCTAAGTGTATTGTCACACCCCTAGTGTCGATAAGCGGTGATATAGCTACAGTCTTTTTTTTTTTTGCTTTAACCCCTGCTCTCACTTGGATTGGCTATAAATACAATGAAATGCTTGCAGCTAATTGTGGTACTTTTTTGTTTGTTTGTTTTTTAATTATATCTTCCAGAGCCAGAGATCCCTCCTCCAGCTTCTGAACCCACCCCAAATATGGCTCCCTCTTTAACCCTGTTCTCTCAGCCAGCTCCAACTTCTTCATCTGGGTCTGCACCTTCTGTGAGTGCTGCACCCTCTCTGATTTCTCTCTCCACACCTGTGCCTGAGACCACACCGGCCACTACTACAACTCCTGCTCCAACTATCGACCTCACCATCACTGCGCCCAGTGTGGCAAGTACTGCACCCCTGACTCTCACCTCAGCCCCCTCTATCTCTACCACCCCAACTGCTCCATCTTCAAGCATCTCAAACCCTCTCCTGGAGTCCCTGAAAAGCATGAAGAATAATCTGCTTCTCAATGCTCCCACTCTGATGGGCACTACCACTGCAGGTTTGTAAAAATTTTCCACTGTTTTTACAGATTTGGGGTAATATAATTTATTTATTTTTTGTCAGTATTGTTTGTTGAATAGAACATTCAAAAGAACAGCACATATTTAAAATAATCTTTATTTGTTTGCATTGTAAATGTGTTTTCTTTCAAAATGATTGTTTCTTTGCATACCTGATTCATGCGTTTTAACAGGACCTTGTATGCTTTTGTCACTCTAAACAGCTCCAGCAATGTCTCTGTCCAGTCTTTCTACACCTGCTGTTGCCCCCACAAACCCGAGCAGCGGAGTTGTCAAATCTGAGTCGGGTCCTACCGCTCTGCAGCCCTCATTCTCTACCCCATCCTCCATATCAACACCTGCCTCCAAGCCAGCCACTTCCATGCCCTCTGCCTTCGCTCAGATCCTGGCCCAACCTCTTCAACCCACATCAAGCAAGCCAGCCCTGGGCGGAGGAGGCAGCCTGTTCAGTTTGATTAAACCTGTGGCCACTCCTGCATCTGAGCCTCCTAAATCCACAGCTGCTGTACCTATGACAACAGTTGCATCAGTCAATAGCATTAGCAACCCCCTGTCATCTGTGTTTAAGCCCATTTTCGGTGCAGCAAGCACCACGCCTGCTTCCACAGCAGAGGTCAAACCCACCCAGCCCACCTTCAAGCCTTTATTTGGCACAGGAAGTGGCATTAGTGCCTTCGGGCAGACAGCCACACCAACGACATCAACCCCTGCTGCTCCAGTTTCACAGAAAAGTGGGATGTTATTTGGTGGATTAACCAGTACCCAGCCAGCGACGGTGTCCACATCATCTGCCGCCCCAACCACGCAAACTCCTTCCCAGTCTCTGTTTGGAAGTTGGACCGCAACAACCACATCCGCTCCTGCCACGAACAACACGTTCCAATTTGGAGCCACATTGACCACGACGGCCGCCCCAACGCTGAACACCAATACTGTTAATGCTAGTGGCACCACCTCTGCTTTTCAGTTCGGAGCAACAAAACCTGCACCCGCCCCTCAGGCCCAAAGCACGTTCACTTTTGGCCAGCTGTCAGCCAACCAGAACTCCACATCCGCTCCGTTTGGTGGGTTCGGCATGACCAGCAGTACCACTACATCCTCAGAGACGCCCACAACGCAAACCACTTTCGGGAGCTCAACTTTCACTGCATCATCAACCTTCCCAGCATCCACACAGCAGACCCCTGCTGCTTCAAAGCCTTTCACGTTTGGTGTCGGCGGTGGAAGTAGCGGCACAACACCATTCATGTTTGGAGCCGCTGCCAGCACAGCAGCACCTGCGTTTGGGACTAACACTCCGCCTACGTTCGGTGGAGCTGGCTTCTCATTTGGAAACACCACCACCCCTTCGGCGGCTCCCGTCTTTGGGGCCTCCACACAGACTGTGGCTCCTCTCCCTGCCCCGGCTCCTACATTCACCTTTGGAGGGGCGTCAACAGCCACTCAGAATCCTGCTCCGAGTACTCCGGCGCCTCCTGCTTCTGGAGGGTTTAATTTTGGGGCGTCGGTCTCAGCTTCAGCGTTTGGAACCCCTGCGCCTACAGCTCAAACACCAGGGTTTTCCTTTGGAGCCAACAACACTGATAACAAGCCTGCTTTTGGTAAGTCTTTTTCTATTGAGAAAGGTCAGGAAGGTTGTATTTAACACTGATAGATTGTAGTGGCTGATGATATTAATTGGTGATCGACCGATATTGTTTTTTTTTGTTGTTGTTTTTTTTATAACTGATACCGATACCAATTATTTGCATACGTTTACGTACCCGATAAACGATTTGCAGAACCAATATTTATTTACTGTTATAAAGTAAATAAATGACTGAAAGAGGAAAAACCAAAGTGAAGTATGGCCTTCACTGTTATCTTTAAAAAAAAAAAAAAAAAAAAAAGTTGAAAATGAACAGTCTTTTATATTAAATATAATCTTAATATTTGTTGTAAATTTAATCATATTACAACAATTAAAAAAATTTTATTTATAAAAAGCATCAGCGGCAACACTGATTTTAACAATAAGCAAAATAAATATATAATGTCTCATTTTCAAATGGAGAAAATAAATGGTTAAGAACTTCATTTTAAACTACAGTTTTAGGTTTATAAGCCGTTTAATAGGCTAAAGAGTGAAGAATAATTCACCGGATAATGTTAATTCACTGAATAATATTCTCTGGAATATTGAAATATAACAAACAAAACATTGTTTCATTGCAATTCTCAACTGGTATGTTATATCAGAATTATTAATGTTTTTGTCATTCTAGATTATGAAATGCCTGCCGACAGTGCGGTTTATCTATGCATTTACACAGAACTATAGCCTACTCAAATTGCGATCGTTCGCGGAGATGATAAATAATTAATTTCCATAGCAACGTATTTAATCAGATGTTTATTAACAAAGTAATGGTTATATAATAAATGTTAATGTAATTTAGCGTGTTTTAAACAAGTGAATCTTGTTAAAAGTTGGCCGTGCTGGAGCATTTCCTGAGCATCAATATGCTCTCACATATCAGCACTGGCCATCAAAAAAACAATAACAAGTATTGGTTCATATCAACCACTACTGTGTGTATATATAAAAGAGAGAGAGGGGCAATTATTTTGTGAACAATCACAGTTTAGTGACATCAGAATATTCAAACTTAATTTTTATGCAACAACATGCATACACAAACACCACAGTAAAAACTGTGATGAAACTACACTAATAAACTACATGATCATTGCTATTTTGTAATCAACTAGTGTGGTTATTTATATTTGGTTCATATTTTGTTTGACTTTGAATACGTCATGACAAGACCAGATAAAACCAGTGTGTAACTGCAGTTCCTGTGCCAGTCCCCCTGATTATTGGGTGGCATTTACTCCTTTTCCTCCCACAGATGCTCCACCCAGCAGTTACCTGTTTTACCAGATTTTGTCAAACGTGCAAAAACATGTACACTGTAAATTGTGTTCAAAATTAGAAGTAACTTGCCTTTTGTGCTCCTGATTTGTGTCTGACCAGAGGTCATATGATCTATTCTAGAATATAAGTATGCTGCAAGATCTGCTTCTTACTGCACTCCTTGCACTGTTCTCATCTATCACCCTGACAGGCACAATGCTAGAAAACTTAATGTAGTTTTGCTGCCCAGGTTTTATTTTAATTTATTTTGGACTGGAAATTACCTGAAATCTATTTAGCATCAAGTAGGATGTTTTGTTCATTTAAAAAAAAAAATATATATATATTTTTTTAAATCTATGTAGTTCTTTTTCTCAACGACTGATAACAAGAACAGGCTGGGCGAGTGGCATAAGTGGCATTTCATACTTCTAAAATTAAATAAGCTTCTATATTTGTCATTTATATATTCATATACATATAAATTAAGCTAAAATAAAATATAAATATTACATAAGAAACTTCAACTTATTTTCAGTTATAATTACTAAAATAAGATGATGATTTATTATTATTATTAGAAATGTTAATAGAAAACTATTTTACTAAAACCCATTCCCCCGGTTTCACAGACAAGGCTTAAGCTAGTCCCAGACTAAAATGCAAGTTTGAGCTGTCTCAACTGAAAATATCTTGCTCTGACATATCTTAAATATGTCAGTGTCATTCTTGTGTGTCAAGATGCACACCTGTAATGTTTTCTTCTTAGACATTTTTGTTTAAAGTCTGTCTAAGTTGCTTAAATGATTTAATTTAACTAAGGCCTAGTCCTGGTTTAAGCTAAACCCCGTTTGTGAAACTGGGCCTTAGTTATTAAAATGTAAACTGAAAAAATATGAAAATTCAAAACCTTAAATACTTGTATATAAACAATTCTAAAATGACACTAAATGATTTCACTTAAAACCAGAGTATTACAGCACAGTGTGCTAGTATTTTGTATTTAGACTTGGTTAGCAGTAAGTGGATGAGTTATTTATTGGTTTGGACTAAACAAAGTAAAGCAGTGATATTCCACTCTTCTTGTCTGTCCTGTGTTGTCTTAGGAACATCAACTCCTGCTTTTGGCCAGCCATCTGCAGGAATGTCAATGCCGTTTGGCAGTCCTGGAACCCCAGGATTTGGAGCAATGGGCGCCTCACCGTTTGGTAAAATACAGTCACTTCTAGTTTTTTAAATAATATTGCACAATAGTTCCCTCCATTTTATAAATATGTTTTAATCCTTTTAGGTGCGTCACCAGCCGCCTTCTCTATCGGTACAGGCTCAAAGACCTCTGGGGCTCGACGATTACAAGCACGCAGACAGCACCCAAGGAAGAAGTAAAGTGGCTGATGTGAGTCCTGTCCCTTTCATTATTGTCGTCTGGACTCTGCAACTACTCCTCCGGCTGTCCCACCTGCCCCAGACACTGCTGCTACTGCTGCTGGTCCAAACACAAGGCTGTCAGTCAGACCTCATCTCTACAACCCTCCAGACTGCCAGGGCTGGTCAGGCGTGTAGGATCAAGGCTCATGGGGTGTAGATTTTAGAGTACCGGGCGGCCCGTCTCTGCTGTTGGTTGCGCCCACCAAGACTCATCACGACCTCGCTAACGGAGTCTGTAAATGTCTGAGGACGTCTGGTGTTGGGGAAGGATGGCGAACAGGAGCGAATTATACTTGAAAGAAAGACTTTCAAATCTGGACTCACATATGAATTCAGTCCAGGCCTGTTGAAAGGTCTTATTTTTGACTCTTTCGTTTGAGTAGTCAAATGCTCTTTATTTTAGATCCAGTGAATACCCCTTTTTTTCTTCTCCTTGCGATTAGTGTAGATTTGTCATGCTTTTTCATCATGCTTAGCAGAATCTTTTTTTTGTTAAGCCTTCAAAACGTGAATATTTTACCCGTTTCATATAGAAAGATGTTTTTTTTTGCCTGAGTGAGCTGCATAATAAACAATCGAATTTTACATCGCTTTTTCTGCACGTTCCTTTAAGAGAAGCACGGTTTATGTATCTGTTTTCCTGCATCTGTTTATCACACATTGGACATCTGTCTAAAACCAAAGCTGATGTTTATAGTGCGACACACCATGCCCTGTTTTACTACCTCTCCATTTTAAATGTGCACCTGTGTCCCAGCTGAGCTCATTCGATCTACTGTTAGTTACACTTAACACAAACATATAGGCAAAACCACAATTCTATAGCTGTTGCATCTGCCATCAGTGTGTATTTGACTGTCAGGCACTGGATGTAGCTCTTTTCTTTTTTTTTTTCTTTCTTTTTTTTTTACAGCCATTCATTGCTCTGTGTGCCTTAGTGTGTTTTGCTTCTGGTTACATAATATGGATGTCAGATTTGTACTCTGAGAAATGGATGCCTGTTCTTTCATAATAATGCGTTTCAAAAGAATATGATCTCAACTTCAATTATTTTTGATTACTGACTAAAGAGTCCAATTTCAAACTCGGAAGTGCATACTTGCGTTTGAATATTCTTTGGAAACATTTGATTGAGTGATCAAATGAAGTGCAAAAAATAACTCTAAAGTGCCCCCAAAATGTGTGAACTTCAGGAGCATAGAGAATGCGGCATTTGCATTGCTGAATGTTGGTTTAAAATCATTTTGCTCATTTAGATTTGATTTGAACTAGAGAGGCTTAAATGCTATTTATTTTTTAAAGTTTTCCTTTTTTTTTTTTCCTTTTTTTTTAAATGTGCATGAAAACCATTACTGAATTTTTGTATGAACCATTCCTGGCTTTGTATGAAATCTATGGTTTGTGCATGCTTGTGACGTGTTTTAAAATACCAAGATATAGCAACCTGCGTTTGAAACGGCATGTCTTTAGAAGGTTTCTGGATTAGCATCTGTTGGGAAATGCAGTCAAGACATTATGTAGACCGCCGATACCTGAAGATTTTAAGTCTTAACATGTTCTCAGGTCTGTTAAGTGAAAGAGCTGTGTAGAATAATTTGTTTTTAGTCAGTATACAATGTTGTATATCCACAAAACACTGGATTTAATTAGTACTTCAATGCACAAATATGGAAGCACAAAAATACCGTTCATTTTAGAAGTTTATTGTATTTTTTATTTGGTTTACCATTCATTCTTTGACCTGAAAAATCTACTAAATTGGGGACAGCAGTTGTTTTTACAACAATGTAGCCATCTCTGTCCCCCTTTGCAAGGTTTTTCTCATGTAGGTCTTAACATAATTTGTAATTAATCACATTTTTGAAGTATCCCTCATGCCCAGACTGATGCAAGGAAGCATGAGCCCAGGCTTTCTGTTTATTAGAAAGCCGTACCAAATACAAGCGAGACGTGTAGACTGTTGAGAAAATGAGATGTGTGTTGAGATGAGAGCTGGATTTCTCAAGCTGTGAATGTTTGAGAGCAGTTGTACCTAGTTGTATGTTTTTAAGACGTTGCTGTTAGTGAATGCTCAGTTTGTGTGTAAATGACCATTCCCACTAACCCTCAAAGCGTGAATGGAGTTCTGAGTGAAGCAGCACACGGATTGTGTTGTGTCTGCATAAATGCTCTGATAATGACATGCTGGTTTCCAATAAAAATGTAAAGTTGACTTGCTGTGGATCTTAATCAGTGGTGTTCAATGCAAGACGGATAATTCACACATTTCGAAATAATAAATCTGAGGGTCTGACTTGAAACTATTTATATCATTCATCACATTTCAATAAAAGCAGGAGTCAGTTTTTCAGTGGTAATATGATTTTCAAGTCCTCTATAACTTCAGGATTCTTGCTTTTTGTGCTTCTTTCTGTTTCTCCTCCTTTTCTTTGAGACTGGATTTGTCAGTTGCTCGTCTGTGGTCTCGGTGTTCTCTTGTTCCTCATCAGATGGGGGTGTGTCCTGCTTTTCCTCACCACTAGACGGCAATGTTGTGCTGTGACAATTACAAAACCATGATAACAACCAGAATAAGAACACTTCACCTATAGTCAAAAAAAAATAAAACTGGTATAAAAATAACATTTAGGGCAGTATTTTCATTGTAACATTTTCAGGACAAATAAAAAAATTCTTATGTAATGTGAAATGATAAAATAAATAGTAATACATATTATATAAGGGTCAGTTAGATTCGTTTAGAATTTACGCACAACTGTTTTCAACATTGATAATCAGAAATGTTTCTTCCGCAGCAAATCAGCATGATTTTTAAATTACATTTTATAATATATTCACATAGAAAATAGCTGTTTTTACTGTATTTCTGATCAAATAAACGCAGTCTTAGTAGACATGAGACTTAAATAATTTTCAAAATCTAACCCCAAACTTTTGAACAATATTGTACTAATTCATTCATTATGTCATGATAGTACTGCTTTTAATTGATGCTGATATAATTAAAAACAGTTCGCATCTGAACGGCAGGATTCTCATATTCCTGTTTTATAATAATGGGTAATCAATTATAGTCATCAGACTTACACGATTGGGAGATTTTCTTCATGTGTCTGCGGGGGGCGTCTCTCCAGCATGGCCACAAAGAAGCCATGAGTGCGTGTTTTTGCTGTGCTGGCACGAAGGCACTGGGTGAAAGGTTCGTGACCCCTCTCGGGCCAGTTTGGAAGAAGGTGGACTAATCTACAAGCAAAGACAGACCAAAAAAAAAACTTCAAATTCTAATAATGTCCTCATACTGTGAAACAAATCTGAAACGAGTTTCTGACCTGAATCCAGGGTTCTGCTGCAAGCAGGCCGACACAACCTCCTCGTTCTCCTGTGAGTGAACGGAGCAGGTGGAATAGACGACGCGCTGTACCTGAGGGAACTGCAGCGTGTGGTTGAGACAGCGCAGCTGAAATGTAGCCAGCGCCTGCAGACGCCCCTCATCCTGCGGCTCGGAGACCTCATCCCGCAGACAAACCATCCCTGAGACAGACAAGCACACGTCTAAACGGCCACATCTAAAAGTATTGCTGATGCAAAGACTCCTTTATACACAATAATTACCTGATCCACTGCAGGAGGGGTCCAGAAGGATGTACTCGACTTCCTTGTATTCTGATCTCTGTGGATCTACTTTCAGGAAATCCTGATTGGCCAGCTGATGGCATGTGACCCCGGCACGAAGGAGAAGAGTGCTCATGGTGGACAGACGTTTTGCATCAAGATCAAACGCAAACAACTTCCTAAAAGTAAAATACAAAATATATTATATAATTGAAATATAAATAAAAGTATGTATATATTATAAGTAAGTATATATTAGTGTGTGCGTGTGTATATATATATATATGAAAAATGCTTGTGTGTGTATATCTGGATATAATGACTTTGTTAATATATTGTGTGTGTGTATATGTATATATATGATGTCAAATACCCTTTATTTTTCATTAAGGCAGCTAGATGGCTGGTTTTGTTCCCTGGAGCTGCACAAGCATCGATGACGTGGCTGCCAACTCGGGGGTTTAGGAGGAAAGCAGGAAGACAGCTGGCCTACAGAAACATGAACAGAGAGCGAAAAAACATGAGATTAGATTAATTTCATATTTTGCAACCTGTAGGTAGGTGTGGTATAACGTTCTACCTTGTCCTGCAGTATAATGTGTCCTGCTTTATAAAGGAAGTGATCGTGAAAGTCTGTTTTTGCACTGAAAACCAGAACATCTTGGAGATGAAGATCACACAGAAATGTCTTCCCAGACAGACGATCGAGATCCTCAAGCCTGGGACAATGAAAAAATAAAATAAATTAAATAAATAAAAATCTATCTTTGGAAATGCACTGTTAAAGAACTAGCTCAGGCAACATTCAGTCATCATTTACTTTCCTTCATGTCATTCTAAAGCTGGATGCTGGAGAATTTACGAATTATGACGTGCAGAGGATAACTTACCGACTTAATGTTCCTTGATATGAAAATCCCTCTCGTTTTAAATAGTCAATGACATCATCAAGAGTGGTTTTCAGAGTGTTCACTCGCACATAGCGTGGAATCACATCATCTGAAGAGACACAACAGAAAAATGAACTTTTCCAAAATCTACAAATAGCAGAATATGCACTGGTCTTGATATCTATATCTAGTTATCAATCCATCTATATAAATTTTATATCTTATAATATGTAGTATTATAAGAGAAAAAAATGCCAGGTTATGTCATGAAACTCTAGATGGCACATACTGACGATATTCACATCGTTAAACTACTTGGCAGAAGCTGATTGGTTCATGTTGCATATGCAGCTTTACAATTAAATGGCTAATGGTTAATGGCTATTCCTCTGAAACCCTCCACCTTCCCCAGCTCCACCTGTATAGATCTGCTACGGGTTATTTTATATGCTATTTGTGCAGCAGCAGTATGTCTTAAATACTCCTGTGTCACCGTATGCATTAGCAAGTTCCTGTCCATGCTTTGCAGCAGATCTATTCTGCAAAGACCAAATACATAAACACTGACAAATCCATTATCATCCTAAAATCTTCTGCGAGTTGTCATGATAGAATTGATATTAAGACCACTACATTATAATATATATAACATACAAATAACTAATGTTTACATTACCCTGAGTCTGCTGGAAACTGGAGGGCAGCAGGTCTTGATTTCGACTGACTTTTCTCTTGACTTTGATTCTTGCCAAGGCAGCTTGTAGTCTGGAGCGATGCTTCAGCATCATCGTCTTCCAGGTGCCTCCACATTTCACCCCGTGACCAATGAGCAGGTCATACACCAGCACCTGTTTTACACACGACACATCTATGATGCTCCGCAGACACAGACATGAGGTTTTTACAGGTGAGGATTACAGAAGAGCGGTCTACCTTAGCTAAATGAATCCTCAGTTTTGTTTCTTTCAGAAGCTTGGTGCTGTTGATGATCTGCTGCAGAACTGAAGAGTATTTCTGTGTCTCACACACAAGGGCAAAGAGCTGCTTGATATTCTGATGAATAGACAAAAACTATGAGCGAGAAGTCTAGCATAAAAAAAAGATTACATTTTTGAAGACATGACAGTCTACAGAAAGAGTGAAACAATCAAAAACAACATTTTATTTTGACAAAAATGAGGCCCATCAGTCATTTCCAGTCGACCAACCATCTCTCCCACAGTTTTATCAAACGTAAGTGTACTTCCTTACCAAGAATACAACAATTTCAGTAAAATGCTCGCTTGAGGAGCAATATGAGACACTTGTGAAGAAAACCAGGTACATATCATTTGTAAAGTAGAATATTTTAATGTATGTTAACTTCCGCCACTTAAGCTGGAATTTTGTTAAATTAGGCCAAATATTTGTTATGTAAACATCCAGTTAAACGCCCCATGTGATTTAAATATAGATGCCTGAGATACACATATATCAGCACTTACTTGAAATTTACTGTCATAAACCAGAGTTTTCACTGCACCCTTTTTCTGCTCCACTTTTTCAAGAATCTCTGCCGCTTTCATGTAAAGTGCCATGATTAAAATAACACTGACGCTTTATACAGTAAGCTGAACACGCTTAACTTTAAACACGTGCATAGAACTAAATCTAGTACCGTTAACAAGTCAATTTCTCTTACTCTTACGGAGCAGATACACTACCCACGTTTTCATATTTGCCTGGTTAGTTTTCGCAACGTTTTTCGACAGTACGGAACGTTTTACGACAACTGTAGTGCTACTGAATGTCCACTAGGGCGAGGCAAAGACATTTTTAACAACTAATCTGATAACTCATAAATAACATATAAAGGTTAAGATATTCTAATTGAGACATAAGGTTTTCCTTTTTATTTTATTTAGATTTTAACCCCACCCAAGTGTTCTCTCTCACACAAGTTGCTAATTACTAAACTGAGATTGTTTTATGCACCCAGAAACCCATCGAGCATCCTGTGAACTATTGTCCTCAGGCACGTGTGAATGATCCTGTCTTTGCATCCACTTTAATTCCTTTTGAAGACAATGTAACAGCCATTGACATCTCTAGTGAGTTTCACTTTAAGCTTATCATATGAAATAACAGTCAGAAAAACAAAACAAAAAAATCAAGCTTGCGTATGTGTTTTGTATTATATTTAATACATCAGGTTTTTATGGAGCCCTCACATATATGATACAGTGAGATATGGAGCTCAATTTTATTCAGAGGCCCAAAAATATGCATGCAGATGTTGTAATATATATGGCTAAACTTTAAAATGGAAATTCCATATAGCTTGTAAATCAAAGCGATAGATTAGTGCAGTATAGTAACTACATTCATATAAATATCAGTAGTTGTCACTCTCAATAATAGGCTATCTCTTCGTTACATAGTAATATTTAAATGCTAAGTTTTATGATCGAGGCTATGTGGTTTTAATTAAAATGCAGTACGATGATGATTGTGAGATGCACAAATAAAATGTAGGCTACTTTATTAATCATCTCATCGCAAAAAGAATGAGGATATGTGTGTAGAATTATACTAAAAGGCATTTTTCTTTCTAAAAAGTATGAACTATCAATCAGATGACAGAAGGCATTTTGCAGCATGGTTTTGATCATGGTTTTGAGGCTTTACAAATTCATGTATCAAATATGATACAGTAGGCTTAATAAGCAAACATTCCCATGGGTTAAAATGACAGAAATACCACCTACATGGCTTTTTAAAAACCTGAAGGGAAAGATTTACCATTTATTTAAGATTAATTACCTTACTTATAAATAATCCATTGAGTCATAATGAATCAAACTATGCAATGTGACTCACTTTTATGTGGACACGGCATGAGAACATTGCAGTGCAAGGTGATTTTTGAAGGTCCGGTGAATGTAAACTCAATCAGGTCAGTGTAAAACGAGTTAATGTTACCCTGAAGCTATTATGTGTAGATTAACGTAAATTGAGTTCATGCATGCTTGAACCTCTGGCTAATATAAACTCGTCTATGAATAGGTTCAATGATTTTTTACATTCCACACGACTCATTTTAGCCGTATCACATAACCAGGACATTATTGAGTAATCTTAGAGAACTTGTATATTTCTCCAGGGGGTTAAGAGACGATTTTAACATTCTTGTGATCTCAGGTTATAAAGGTGTTGGGTGATAACCAGCATTCCTTAAGCTTGGATAACCATGTCAAATACAGTTCCTGGGCTTCATGAACAGAAAGTTGAGAAGTTTGTAACTTCTAGCACTATATTAGAAGCAGTGAAGTTGAAACAGTGCTTTATGGGTGTCACCAATGCCCTTTAGCTTATAAACAGGTATATGTGTCATAGGACTAGATTGGCCAATTGACTCTTTGCCACTTTGTGTGTTCCAGGCTCAGGAAATGATGTCATTAGGCTCCTCCCACCCCTCACCTGAACAGAGGGGTAGGGCCAGACTGAAGCCGTCTGTACAGACAGGAAAAAAAACAAGGAACCGTTCACAACCTGTTTGTCTTTGACGGAAAACCTTTTTATGTGAAAAAGACAATCCAGATTGCACAGGATCGTATTAAACAGCTTGAAAAATGGACGTCCCAGAAAATTCCCCAGGGATTATGGGACTTCTGAAAACTTTTGACGCTTCAGAGTTTGGGAGTTGGGAAAAGATTGGCTCCGGTGGCTTCGGACAGGTGTACAAAGTACGACATATACAATGGAAAACATGGTTGGCGATCAAGTGCCCTCCTAGCCTTCATTCAGATGAAAAGTAAGTTCATTTTTTGAGTGTTTTTTACGTTTTTAGACTTCTTGGAAGCGTGTTTAAAGTAGGTGTGCGTATGTGTGTGAATGAGTGTGTGTGTGTTAACCACAAGGGCAAGTGAAGTGTGTTTTTGTGATATTAAAGCCATAGTTTAATTATGTTGAACTGGAGATATGCTTTAACATCAGTTTGTTTTGATATTAATTGATATCCATTGGTTTGTTTATCCATTATTTATTTTAAATCAAAAATGATGTACAGTATTCCTAAAACCATTTTTGTCCATATGCATGTATTTTAGGCAATGTGAATGTTCATGCCATTAAGTATCTATTCTGTTCACATTAACATTTGTTATGCTGGCATGCAAAAAGAGGCTACCCCTCAACATGTTGTGTCCGGAAACTGCAATAATATACTGCCTCGAGCTATGATTATGACCCCCGCCTCACCAAATATACATACAAACATATTAAGACACCGTGAATATGGCTCAAAATCTGTCTAAAGACTTCCATTTACACTACATCCATTTTCCACTTTAACTGTCTTGACATGATAAGGAGTGGCTGTATGTGAGCTTTGTTTCCCAGTAACCCTCCGTACTTAAGAATTACCCAGAGCTTTGGCATGCACACAGATGTTGCAGTCACACGCATAATCTATGATCTGTGACCTATGATAACATTTTATGTCTGGTTATATTTATAGAAGAAGAAATATATATACAGTACTTTGTAATTTATTATTATTATTATTATTTATTTATTTATTTACAGTGAATTGTGGTAAATGGGGTCATTTATTTATACTGTGATTTTTAAAAATTGAACGGTCAATCATATACATATATATAATATTTAAAAGTGTTTAAATGTTTTTGGCTACATTTATTGAATGAAAATACAGTAAAAACACTAAAATTGTTAAATATTAAAATTTAAAAAAAAAATTCCTGGGATGGCAAAGCTGAATTTTCTGCTGCCATTACTCCAGTCTTCAGTGTCACATGAACATTTGGAAATCATTCTAATATGCTGATTTATGCTCAAGAAATATTTATTATTATTAGCATTGTTGAAAACACTTGTGCAGCGTAATATTTATGTGGAAACCATCTCAGGATTCTCTGATGAATAGAAAGAACAGCATTTATTTGAAACTTTTTTTTTTTTTTTTTTTGTAAAAATCTTTGAGTCTTCCCTGTCACTTTTTAAATCATTTAATATATCAATGTATCAATTTCTTTGAAGAAAAAAAAAAGAAGAAAAATCTAACTGACCACACACTTTTGAGTGCCAGAGTGTGTATGTATATCCAGATACATATATACATTCCCCTAATAATTGAATTATGAACAACTACATTAATGTATATTACATTTTCCATTCTTCCTCATTGCTCTTCATATCAAGTCTTTTAAATTTATTTCAGATTGCTTATTATGAGTTGTGTAAGTCTGCTGTGGATGATGCTGGAGCCTTGAGTCACTAGTCAACCCATTTAAGAAGCACACACTAATAGAGCTCTTTCTGAAACAGTCTGCATGAAAATACCAATATTTAGACTGCTTATTGTGATAGTTGTTTTAGTTTAGACTCCCTGAGAAGCACCTCTAGCATGACCTAGCATGTGAAATGATTTCAGTAGCCTTGGATGAGCATGAATACAGGTGCATACAGGCTAAATGTGTTGTTATGCATTTCTTTTGGACTCCTCTGGCTCTTTGTAGAATAGGCACTATTGATATGTAGCACTTTGATATGTTATATGAGAATTATTTTGACAAAGGGATGCATCATCATTAATGCTGGAAGATTTGATCAGGCATGGTTATCAAAGTGTCATCAGCTGTAATCTAGCACGTCCTCCTGCAAAACCAGCTTTTGAAATATTCATGCGGATGTCACTTTGCTTCACCGAGCTTGAGGAGGAAAAAACAAAAGAATCTGATAGATGTTCCATGTGACCCTCACCACCACGACAGGTTATCAGTACCTGAGATCTGAGGGTACAAGAATTCTAATTTGCCTCCCCCATCTAAACAGGGCACAGACTTAAAAGCAGGCTTTGTCCTCCTGTGCTCCATCAGGCCTCCGCTTTGGTAGAGTTGCTGAACCGGTCGAACTGGATCCGTTCTTTTTTTTTTTTTAAGAAAAGAACGGCTTTTGTCGAGCTTAAAAGGGTGGCAGAATAGAAGAGTTCAAGGCTGTAGAATGGATAGTTTTAAAGGTTTACCTTCGCACTCCCTGTTAATCTTCTCACTCCTTACCTCCCACTTATCCATCCTTGTTAGAACTGCACAACTGTTTCCTACCAGACCTTATAAGGAATGATGTTTTCCCTCAGCCTTAAACCTTAAAGTTCTTAAAGCTAACACTGTGTATTAAAATGACATTGTTTACTCATTTTTAATATACATATTTATTTGTTTGTTTGTTTAGTTATGCTTTCCCTCAGCCATTTTAAAGTAAATGTTTTTTTGTCGAAAATAACAACTCTAAGTGTATTTTTAAATTGATTTTCTGTGTGAACATTAGGTATATTAATATGAAATTATTTACTAATTTATTGCTTATTTTATTTATTTTTTAGAAGGTATGCTTTCCCTTAATTTTCCTAAAACTTCCTAAAAGTAGAAAATATCAGCAAATTATTCATTTATTGTTTATTTTTAAATACATTTGAGGGTGTTTTTAATTTATTAAGAGTTTTGCTGTCCCTGTGTATTTTTTTTTCTATGCGAAGTATATGAAAGTGTATATGCATATATATATATGAAATGTATTAATATAAAAATAAATACAAAAATACACATGGAAAGCAAAACACTTAAGAAATGTATAAATACCCTTAAATGTATTTTAAATACATTTAAAGGTATTTTTAATTTATTAAGGGTTTTGCTTTCCCTGTGTATTTTTTTTTATTATTTTCTATGTGAACAGTAAGTATATTAAACTTAAATTATTTATTTATTTTTTGTTTGTTTTTGAATACATTTTATTGTATTTTTGAATACATTTCTCATATATATGCAAGTATTTATTTATTTATATTCTTTAATACATTTTAATTCATTAATTAATTTATTTAGCACACGCTAAAATTAACGGAGATCTAGCCTACGTGACCACTTTTACTTAAGCATCGACGTCATATGAGTAGTAAAAGAATCACTGAACTGATAAAGTGGTAAAGCAATTCACAGACTTACTGACATTGCATGTTTTTGTGTAATATCTTTGATTGATTTCTTGAGGTACATGGCTGGTGCTGTGAACTAAGCAAACAGATTGTAAACTCATTAAGATGTCCATTTTAAAAAATATATGACCTTCATGTCTGCCTTCTGTCTGACTTACTAATAATAGGAGTTGTGTAATAATAAAGTACAAAAGAGCCATTCATACCACCCCATATCTATCAGTGTTAAAGACTGGAATGTAATTAAAATATGATGTCAGATAAATATACTGTAAACAGCATTGTGAAAAACCTATTTGTTTCAGATGCCCTGTCTATATTTCATAAAGGAAATTTAGCCCATAGCTAAAAAACATTGTGTTATTGTTCATAAAATGCCTCCAGATAATATCAATGAGTCAGCTTGTGCTCAGGTCCAACGGGTTTTAGCACCTTCCCTTGTTGTTTGTATTAAAGCGTCTTGCTGTGATTTCTTTATGATCTTTTTAATTAATGGGGTGTGTTGCTAGTTATCCAGCTAAAATCCAGCTGGATCCCTCCCATGTTAAGACATTCCTTACACAATAAATGGCATTTACATTCCACGACAGGTGTGACTTTGAACTGATTCAGGGTTTTTTTGTCGTTTAGGGAGCGTGCCGAACTTTTAGAGGAGGCCAAAAAGATGGAGGCGGCTAAGTTCCGCTACATCCTCCCCGTATACGGCATCTGCAGCGATCCGCAGGGACTGGTGATGGAATACATGGAGACGGGCTCTCTGGAAACTCTGCTGGCCTCGGAGCCGCTGCCCTGGGAGCTGCGTTTCCGTATCATCCACGAGACGGCGGTGGGGATGAACTTCCTGCACTGCATGAACCCACCCCTCCTTCATCTCGACCTTAAACCTGCCAACATCCTGCTGGACGCGCACTACCACATCAAGGTGAGCCGGAGCGAGCCACGTCTGGTCATGACGAGGCCTTGACTCCTTTGCTGTAAAGGTGGTGACCTTATTGCTCACGGTTTAGAACTTCCAAGGAATCGATCACAGCGGGCGATGAATCACACACATTGATGCAGCGATAACAAAAAACACCTACAAGTTCTCTTTTCTGGATTTTTACATGTCTGTCAACTACATAGAATGCATAATGCAAAAGCAGACACAAATACAAACCCTTATATTGTTCCAAACCTGTATGGCTTTCTCTCTTATGTGTGAAACACACATTAAAAAAAAAGAAAAAGAAAAATGCCTTAACGCCGTTTTCCACCAAAACAGTTCAAATGACCTTCTTTTGTTTCATTTAATACATTAAATGTATCAAAAAAAAAATTATTAATTAATTTGTATTTATTTATTTGGACTTTGTTTGTTTATTTATTTATTAAGAGTTATGATGAACACCTTTGATAAAGAGATTTTAAGTTAATATTTAAAAAATTTTACAACACATGCGCATGATTTCACCGATGTTGATTTAATGGTCACATGCAGGTAAACAAATCAAATATTTCACCTTTTTAATGTTTTTTTTAAATGTTTTATTTTAATTTCACATTTTATTAGTAGATTTTCATCAATGAACCCAATCTCCAATTTGGGAAACAAAATTGTTTTAAAAGGTTATAAATTATATTAAAAGAACTATTATGATGTTTGGATCAAATTTCACTGAAAAAAATAAACAGTTACATTATGTGTTTCATGTTCATCAAAACATCCTGTCAGCGTGAAGGATTTTAATCCTAATCCTGCGTTGACGACTGAACAACGGTTTTAATCTCGGTCGTGTCAGATCATCTGTTCGGGAAAATTCATAAGGATTTCAAAAGTGACGGGGGGAAGGGCACACCTATCATTTTCTTTTCATGGTCCCTACATACCTTTCCAAAAAATTCCCTGAGGGTGGAAAAGCTTTCCCATGCTTTATCCCGTTTATATCCAGCCTTCCCATAGATGAGTAAGCAGGTGTCACGAGGGATGGGTGGGAATCGTCGTGTCGGATTGAAAAGGCTAGATGTAAACACGCATCCTGGACCAGTCTGAACAAGCTAAAGCTAGGCAGTGTTAATGAAGGGCTGGCACACACACGCCTACATATGCGTGCACACATTTACAGAAAAATCAGGGCTTCCCCGCCTAATAGAGCACTTGTAGGCGACTTTCTGGAAAAATCACAATAAATAACCCTTACATAAAGCCTAATCTGATCTAATTTGATTTAAAATGTGAAGTCTAAAGACTAAGCTGAATTCTTTGTGTTCTTCATTTTAGATTTCTGACTTCGGCCTGGCGAGGTGGAACGGCTTTTCCAGGAACGATGATATTAGCCGTGATGGGTTTTGTGGCACCATCGCCTACCTTCCTCCAGAGAGAATCATAGAAAAAGACAGAATCTCTGACACTAAACACGATGTGTACAGGTCAGCCATTTTGGATTGCTGTCATTGTGCAAATTATAACTGAAATACGAGATTCAGCTTCTGTTTGACAAAACCAACTTTTAATGGTTAAGTCAATGTTGTCTAACACACATATGTTGTTTCACAGTTTTTCGATTGTTATCTGGGGAATCCTCACTCAGAAGAAGCCATATCAAGGTAAGACATATCAAGGTTTTCTTGGTATTGAAAGAGTGTAGAATGCTTATTATTGTTTATCTCTGCTATGGTTGGCATCAGATCCCGTAAACATGGATTTTTGGCATTCATTTCAATCTGACTGGCTCTCCGTGAGGGAGTGTCTGTGTGTTTATCTGGTTGTGATTTCCTGGTAAATCTAGAAGGGAAGAGAAAATATGACTTCTTTTTTTTTTTTTTTTTTAAGTAACCAGCAGTTACAAGAATTCAGTGTGAAAGAATGAAACAAAAAAAGTTTTGTCAATAGAGGCAGAACTGTTGTGTTTGGCACCAGTGAATGGAATCATTTGGTTGCCAAACAACCCTTTCCAAAAGGAACGTAAACAATATCCTGATTTACAATGAAAGTTGAAATCACAGGATATGAAATTAGCTGCCTCTGAGAGAAGTGTTGATTTCTTTTTTTTTTCTTTTTTTCTGGTTTAATGAAACCAATATCTGCAGGATCTTGTTGATATTTTTTCCATGTCGTATAATAAAAGTATTTAAAAATTGCTAGAGAAAATAAAGTCTATTTAAAAAAGTTTACATTAATCCCCCACCGTTTATTAGTATAAAAATAACAATATATTATTTAAATGTAATTTAAATTGTAGTACTTACACATCACTGTAGAATTAGTTGTATTGCTCTTAATTCATGATCATTTTATGAAAACACATTGTGTCAAACATTACGATGATACAAAATAATAAAAGAAGCGAAACATTTCAGATCTACTAAAAATTTGAATTTAAGGGAAATGTACTACAAACACTTTTGAGTTTGAATTTTTAGTAATACAAAAAAAAAATTTCTGTTGATTTTTGTGGTAAAGGCAAGGAAAGTTTATTTTTATATAACACATTTCATACACAATGGTAATTTAAAGTGCTCTACATAAAAATAATTAAAGTAATCACAACAATAAAAGCAAAGAATTCAAAATTTAAATTTTAAATTTAAAATGAATAAAAAAGGATGATGCATAAATTACAGTGCAGTCAGTTCGGATGTAACAGTGCTCATTCAGTAAATGCACAGCTAAACAGACATGTTTTGAGTGAAATATGACTGTGTGTTTTGGAAATACAATCTTATTTTCTGTTGCGTGGCAAAAAAACTAATGTTACTTATTTGCTCCGTCTGTTTCATAGGAGAGAATAACATCCTGCACATAATGGTGAAGGTGGTAAAGGGCGTTCGTCCAGATCTCAGCATTATTCCTCGCAGTCGTCCTCAGGCCTGCTCAGGCTTCCTGTCCCTTATGCAGAAATGCTGGGCACATTCCCCTGAAGCCAGACCCAGTTTTCAAGGTGAGTGTCTCTCACTTCGATCACACCAGTAATGAACCTGCTGAGTCACAGGAACCAGAGTTGCACTGCAACAGTGATATGAAAGAATATGCCAGGCAACCAGACCAATAAATTGCCATGACACAATGTGCCATTCCTGTTCTGTGGTACGATTTTATACTGAATAGGTTTTGTAATTTCAGGAAGTATTTCTATAAAGAGGTATAGCAGACTTTCCTTAAATAAAAAAGTTTGCTATCATTGTTCATTGAAACATTGTTCGCTTTCTCCTACAGAGATCACTTCAGAGGCTGAGGAGTTGTGCACCAAACCTCATGACGAGTCCAGAGCTTCCGTTTCTTCAGAACCAGACTGTTCCCTTTGCCCTGCCCCAACCTCCAGTGAACAGGTAATAACAGATATATAACTATGCATAAATTTGAACAGATATTTTCCATTGTCATGCTGTGCACTACGTAAAGCAGTGTTTCCAGCAAGTTATGTTCATATGAGTCATTTAGATTGACCTCCAATGAGGTTTAGACTTCCTGTCCCTCAGTTATTAGGCAACTCTTTGGTATTTGTTTGTTTTAGTCTAAGTACATAGTGTAAATGTTTTACCGAGATGACAGTCTTTCATCAGAGACTGAATGCCACCAAACTGCATTGCTTTAACAGAACCCCTTTGTTATTTTCTGTGTCAGGGTATAAAACTGTTTATTTTAGGAAGAATACACTGTTCTTTATTTGTCAAAATGTTACGTATTTGAATGAACTTTTTGCATTTACAGTCAGTGAATTATCCATTTATAATTTATGTGGCTCTCTCCATTGTTTCTAAAATATGAAAACATTGTTGCTAATCTTCATTGCTGATGAAATGTTCTTTTACAAAGAATCTGTTCTACCTTTCTTCACATACAGACTAACAACCAAAAGCCGGTGAGGCCGAAGTCAGCCATGTTACCTGAGAAAGACTACAGCCTGTCTGAGCTGCTGTGTCAGATTGACTCCGGCTTGTCTCGCAGTTTTAGCAATGTCAAAGAAGAGTCCCTTGAGAGCAAAGACAACACCAGCAAGAGACTGTCAGGCATCTCCTCCGTGGACTCGGCTTTCTCGTCCCAAGGCTCAATTACATTGTCCTTTGAAAAAGAAAATGCTGTGAATGGTAAGAGAAAAGCCACAGTAGCATCTTGCATTTTTTCGTATAATATACATAAGCGTATCTTATCTTATTTTATTTTATTTTATTTTTATTTTTGTTTTGTGTTGCTGTTTGGTTTTCTTTTTTCTTTTATTTGTGTTGTTTTTGTTATTTTCTTTTTATTTTTAGTTGTTTGGTTTGTTTTATTTTTGTTTTGCTTTGATTTGTTTTATATTTTGTTTGTTTTGTTAAGTGTTTTGTGTTGTTTTTTGTTTTGCTTTTTTATTTTACTTGTGTTTTATTTTGTTATTTTCTTTTCTTTTTAGATGTTTGGTTTGTTTTATTTTGTTATTTTCTTTTCTTTTTAGATGTTTGGTTTGTTTTTGCTTTGCTTTGTTTTTTTTTGTTTTCTTTTGTTTTTCATTTTGTTACTTGTTTTGGATTTGATTTTGCAAATATTATCATTAATCTTGATGAATCTGATAATCGTAAAAGTCTTAATCAGTGTGCCATAAAATTCTTTATACTCATTTTTATTATTCTTCACTGTGTTTATGTACTACTTAGACTCCAGTGAGATACAGAAGAAGAAGCTTTGTGAAGCCATTCGCATTGAGGACATTGCCAAACTGATGAAGATCCTCCAACCACAAGATGTTGACTTGCTCTTGGAGGGCGGCAGCAACCTGCTCCACTTCGCTGTGAGTCTGGCCAATGAAGAAGCAGTTAAGTTTCTGCTACTTAGTAACTGCAACCCTAATTTGCCCAATATTCACGGAGCCACGCCCCTCCACCTGGCTGCGGAAAAGCGACTGAAGGGAGTGTCTGAGATTCTCCTGAGCCGCAAAACAACAAATGTCAACGCCAAGGACGAGGACCAGTACACACCTCTACACTTCGCAGCCCAGAACGGCGACGAGGCCCTGACCCGTTTACTCCTAGACCGCTGTGCTTCCATTAATGAAATAGATGCTCAGGGACGTACACCAACGCATATCGCATGCCACCATGGACAGGAGAACGTGGTGAGGGTCTTGCTAAGTCGTGGAGCTGACGTCCATGTGAGGGGTAAAGATGACTGGACGGCGCTACATCTGGCTGCCTGGAAAGGCCATTTGGGAATTGTGAAGCTCCTGGTTAAGCAGGCAGGTGCTGATGTCGATGGTCAGACGTTGGATGGGCGCACTCCGCTCCATCTGGCGTCTCAAAGGGGCCAGTACCGGGTGGCACGGATCTTGGTGGAGCTTGGTGCTAACGTGCATCTCACCTCTGACGGCCTCCACACTCCACTTCACGTGGCTGCAGACACTGGCCACACCAGCACTTCAAGGTTGCTTGTGAAACATGGTGCCGATATCCACAGCCGGACTGCCAATGGCTGCACCGCCTTGCACCTGGCCGCACAGAAAGGCCACCTACCGACAGTAAAAATGCTTCTGGCGGAGGGTGCTGACCCTGAGAGCGCCAACCACGGCCTTCGCACAGCATGTCACCTGGCTGCCGAGAGCGGCTACTGTGAGGTCCTCAAAGAGCTTCTGCAGAGCTGCCCCGACGTCGCCAACACTCAAGACCGGAATGGATTCACTCCGCTTCACCTGGCTGTACGCGGTGGCTACAAAGACGCCATCTGCGTCCTGCTCGAACGTGGAGCAGATGCAGCACCGCTGTCTCCACAGCCCACCGGAGAACATTCACTAGACTACACGTCGGAATCGGAGCCAGAGAGTCCGAATCCTCTCACTCCAACAAAGCTCCAGAGGAAAGTAGTCGTTCTGAAACTCACCACCCACAAAAACACTGACGGCACACTGATCCCTATAGACTCTCCGTGTGAATCGGCACTTTGTTGAGGGTCCTAGTGGGGTTTGACCTCATGGACTTTAGGAACCCTTGCAAATATGCTCATAGACACTTTATTCCTCTTTTTTTCATTCCTACATTGTAAAAACTGACAGATGCTGGACTTGTTATCCATTGGGATTTAATGTACATATTGTAAATACTCATTTATCGGAATATTGACAGATATTTCCTCCAGGGTTTGGGATCTCATTGGCTTTCCTCCTTAATAATAGAGTTATTTTGTGATTGGAAATGCATTTATGTGTATATATAGGTACTGTAGATAGAGCCTGGATATTGTACTTCATTTCACTTCACTTGTTTTTGATGTATGTCTTTGATTTCATCGTTTTCTTCTTCTTGTTGCTACCAGAATGTAATAAGTTGATTAAGCTTCCTTGTCATTTCCCTTTTGTACACAAAAAAGATATCTCTCATTTATCCATAGTGTTTGCACAGTTTTATATTTGCACACTTTTATATTTGATGGAAAATTAAAGTGCATCACAGATATGAAATATTTGTTGTTTGTTGTTGCATTTTTGGCTGATTTTCTTAAGTCAGTCTTAATTATCTTCTTGTTCCCAAAACTAAATTTTGACCTTTATTTGAATTAACTGAATGTGTTGTGCTCCTTCAATGTACTTGCAACCAACGAAATAGACTTGGTTTTAATGCCAGGAAGTCTGCAACGTCCATCACAGGAAAAACAACAGAATGCAGTGGTGATCGATGTAGTGCAAGCAACCCCGTAATTGTTTAGACATTTCATTTGTAGCATATTATCATTAAAATAAGCTTACCCTATATCAGCTTAATATTGCACTTCAAAGCTATAATTTAAACAGAAATGGTAACGCTCTGAGGCCAATTATATAATTAAAATGGTGCACTCAAAAAGAGATGTGCATTTATAAATCCATTTGGCTTGTTCCATGGGAATGTGCCCTCAGGAGGATCACAGGTGTGGGTAGACGTTTGGGGGGGTATATCCCATGTACCCTCATGTTCAAGCCACTGGCTCATTCCTGAGACCACTTTATCTTTTCATCGCTCTGTAAAATCACTGCGCCAAGCCCTGTTTTATGCCAAGGTGGGTGTAGCCGTCATTACCCTTCACTGTCTGGAACAGACAGCCTCTTAATGGCTAGGTCTTTAAACTGCTGTTGAACTCTGGGTCTTTTGGATGTGATTCTGTGTTGTTGTTGTTAGCATCCATGCATCTGCATCTGTATAAACGAAATATTCCATAGCAAACCAGTCAGTAATCCAACGCCAACACCTTTTTCAGGTTTAATTTTGTAATAAGTTGATTAAGCTTCCTTGTCATTTTGCTTTTGTACACAAAAAAGATATCTCTCATTTATCCATAGTATTTGCACACTTTTATATTTGATGAAAAATTAAAGTGCATCACAGATATGAAATATTTGTTGTTGCATTTTTAGCTGATTTTCTTAAATCAGTCTTAATTATCTTCTTTTCCCCAAAACTAAATTGTGACCTTTATTTGAATTAACTTAATGTGTTGTGCTCCATAAATGTACTTGCAACCGACGAAATAGACTGGGTTTTAATGTCAGGAAGTCTGCAACGTCCATCACAGGAAAAACAACAGTCATGAAACAATAGTTTACTGTTCATAAGTGTGTGTCACTGCCACCACCTCATTATCTTAAAAAGACAGCGATGTGGAGCCTCTTCCACTTTTTTTTCTTCAAAACTGGTAGGACTCGTCTGACAGGTTGTGAGATGATGCTGTTTTAAAGTGCAGCGACAGGTTTGAACGTGCATGCGTACACACACACGCGGACATGTACAAACATCACTCAGCGGATGGCAGAACCAGTGCTCGCGGAAAGCTGATGAATTCAGTGATTTATGAGCTGCTGTCAGACATATGCGGCACACACTCACTGTTGTACTCGGTTGATCGCATGGAAAGTTACTCATTGACTAGCTCTGCTGCAAACAGGAAAGAGCTGAATACAGTTATTGTTCCCCTAATCTATATCTGCTACCGTTTGTGTGGCCCAGGTCGCACCAGTTGCATAATTAGAAAAGTTTAAAATTTTATAAAATATGACTTAATTGCTCTTTGAACATGATCTGGTGGTTATGAGAATGAGTATAACGCGAGGATTTTGATCTCTACAGAAATTATGAAATTCAATTCAGGTATGAAAAGCAAATTGTTAAAACTAGCTTCTGAAATGGGTGATGTCAGGGTGAGTAATAGACTGTGACGCCTTGAACATACAGGTGTCTCCTTGAGGATGTCTTGAGTGCAAGATCTGACTTGAACTGCATTCTTCTATCTTGAATCCACAGATGAATCAACCTGATGCTCTCCTCTCCCACTCCAATGCCCCACCTTGTGGAAAAATAGAAGTAAATGTGCAACTTCATAAGAGCATTCTGTTTTTCTTTAAGCTTTGTAGTTTATGCATTTTGAAAAACTGTGCAGTGGGATTACATAAATTCCTGTTTGGCAAAATAAAATGTTATTTGTTGCAATAATCGATTATTACCCTAATTTAATTGCAAGATCTTTCTGCTTCAAAAGCTTTTTATGTGCCTTTGTTAACGAAATGTCTGCAAAGAAATAGTTTTTTTTTTTAACATCTAGATTTTCACAAAAAATGTATGTTAATGGAATGTGTATAATTCAGTTGCTGAAGAACTTCAGGGAAGCGCCATATTTATTTTTTGACTATGGCGTTAAAAATAATAATACAGTAGCCTACATATAGTCTCTAAATTAATATGGGATCATAAAAATAGCATGCATAATAATTACACAAGGAGAAGACATTTTTAAAATAGGAAATTAAAACAATATATCGCATGTAATTCTGCAAGACATACAGGTGCATCTCAATAAATTAGAATGTCGTGGAAAAGTTCATTTATTTCAGTAATTCAACTCAAATTGTGAAACTTGTGTATTAAATAAATTCAGTGCACACATGATGTAGTTTAAGTCTTTGGTTCTTTTAATTGTGATGATTTTGGCTCACATTTAACAAAAACCCAAAATCTCAACAAATTAGAATATAGTGACATGCCAATCAGCTAATCAACTCAAAACACCTGTAAAGGTTTCCTGAGCCTTCAAAATGGTCTCTCAGTTTGGTTCACTAGGCTACACAATCATGGGGAAGACTGCTGATCTGACAGTTGTCCAGAAGACAATCATTGACACCCTTCACAAGGAGGGTAAGCCACAAACATTCATTGCCAAAGAAGCTGGCTGTTCACAGAGTGCTGTATCCAAGCATGTTAACAGAAAGTTGAGTGGAAGGAAAAAGTGTGGAAGAAAAAGATGCACAACCAACCGAGAGAACTGCAGCCTTATGAGGATTGTCAAGTAAAATCGATTCAAGAATTTGGGTGAACTTCACAAGGAATGGACTGAGGCTGGGGTCAAGGCATCAAGATCCACCACACACAGACGTGTCAAGGAATCTGGCTACAGTTGTCGTATTCCTCTTGTTAAGCCACTCCTGAACCACAGACAGCGTCAGAGGCGTCTTACCTGGGCTAAGGAGAAGAAGAACTGGACTGTTGCCCAGTGGTCCAAAGTTATCTTTTCAGATGAGAGCAAGTTTTGTATTTCATTTGGAAACCAAGGTCCTAGAGTCTGGAGGAAGGGAGGAGAAGCTCATAGCCCAAGTTGCTTGAAGTCCAGTGTTAAGTTTCCACAGTCTGTGATGATTTGGAGTGCAATGTCATCTGCTGGTGTTGGTCCATTGTGTTTTTTGAAAACCAAAGTCACTGCACCCATTTACCAAGAAATTTTGGAGTACTTCATGCTTCCTTCTGCTGACCAGCTTTTTGAAGATGCTGATTTCATTTTCCAGCAGGATTTGGCACCTGCCCACACTGCCAAAAGCACCAAAAGTTGGTTAAATGACCATGGTGTTGGTGTGCTTGACCAGCCAGCAAACTCACCAGACCTGAACCCCAGAGAGAATCTATGGGGTATTGTCAAGAGGAAAATGAGAAACGAGACCAAAAAATGCAGATGAGCTGAAAGCCACTGTCAAAGAAACCTGGGCTTCCATACCACCTCAGCTGTGCCACAAACTGATCACCTCCATGCCACGCCGAATTGAGGCAGTAATTAAAGCAAAAGGAGCCCCTACCAAGTATTGAGTACATGTACAGTGAATGAACATACTTTCCAGAAGGTCAACAATTCACTAAAAATGTATTTTTTTATTGGTCTTATGAAGTATTCTAATTTGTTGAGAGAGTGAATTGGTGGGTTTTTGTTAAATGTGAGCCAAAATCATCACAATTAAAAGAACCAAAGACTTAAACTACTTCAGTCTTTGTGAATTTATTTAATACACGAGTTTCACAATTTGAGTTGAATTACCGAAATAAATGAACTTTTCCACGAGATTCTAATTTATTGAGATGCATCTGTACTGTCACGTGCACGGATACCAAATATCCAATACTGAATTGAAAAAAAAAAAGAAGAAAAAAAAGGGAATATACGATCATAGTGGTTATAGCTCCTATCACGTGTTATGTCAGCTGTCAGATTACAATATACTATATGTGAATAATGTTGAGTAATATGAGTAAATGTTGCAGTATCTTATATGGCCAGAGGTTGGTGCTCAAGCTCTGTTTATGGCTGCAGGATGTGGCTACATTTTTTTTTATTTAAAAAAAAAAATGCTTTTCAAGTAGTAGAACATTAAGGAGCATATGCACAAAACTTAAAATGTAACAAAAAAGAATGAGTGAATGAATGAATGAACAAACAAATAAATGGACAACACTGACAAATAAAGGAAATACAGACTAAGCCCTATCAATAGCATTACCAAAAATTGCTCATATTGCTTCATGAATCTGTCACATTTGTATCATGCTCCTAATTAAACAAGAGATTTGAGAACTGAGTCTACCTCAATAAAAAAAAAAAAAAGGACAGTAGGAAGTGGCTACATGTTCATCGATGAAAACAGTCTCTTTTATGTTTTAAATGTGCTCCTAATAGCTGTATTGTTCAAATGATTTGCCAGAATGACTCAATTAAAAACAGTTCTGCACATGGACAGTGACTCTGAATGCAGCAGGGGATTTTGGCATGAGCACTCACTCACTCACTCACTCACTCACAGACAGTCGTGTCTATGAGGATGACAGAGACGCAGAGTGCCAGATGAGGGCCCATGGAAACTGGCACACGATGAAAGCACAAGCCATTTCTTTTTATATCAAAGCAGAATAGAGTGACAATAATGGGATCCTCAGCAGAATAGCTGTCTTGATTAGACATTCATAAAGGCACGTGTAGCGCTGTTTCTAGTGCCATTTCAGTTATGTAAGGATTTAATTTCACAGACTTCGACGGAAGGATAGAGGGACGGAGAATCGAAAGCAATAGAAACGAGTCGCTTTGACGTGATGCGGAGAGAGAGAGAGAAAGAGAGAAAAAAATTCCTCTCTGGAATTCCCCGCGTGCGCAAATGCTCGAGGCTATATTGTTCGTTAATGAGTAGGCTACATAATGTCATAAAATAAAATTAAATAAAATTAATAGCGGTCTTGGAAATTTTGGAATGTGTAGAATTAAAATAATAATAATATAGATCAATTTTATATCGCTTTATACAACAGTTCTAAAACAATTAATTAAAGGTGAGAAAGTTATGTTTCAGACAAAAAGTGACTAGCTCGTATATTTTTGTTCACCAGCGAAAATACTTTAACAAGAAGCTAAAAATTAAACTTGTCAAGAAACTGAACATAGCTGATCTAAAACAACGTAAAAGTGGAGCGTAGCCACTGACATTCCGCTTTGCATCTCTTGCATTGTCTGTTCTAATATTTAATAATAATGAGTGGCAGCACTCTTTGAATGCTGCACTTTGTATAATCGTTATATAATTTAAATTATGTGTGCTTTTTCCTTCCTTTTTCCAGTAACTCACTGTCAAGTAAACCTAATTCTATGTGGATTAAAATGGAGTAGGTAATTAACAAATATCTAAAGTCATCAATATATACAAATAATATATAACTCCCCCCATAAAAGTGATGAATCTTGATGAAATGTTACCCTCACCCACACCCACCCTCTCTAAACCGAATGACGGTATTGACTAGCTTATCCACTCTGCTTGGTGGACAGAGTACAATTGTACCAGCGTGCCAAGCGCAAACAAAATCACAGAACCAATCAGAGGCCCGAATCCATAGCACGTGATCGAACATAGCGGGATTACTAGAGTGGCATGAGTGGCTTCTGTTAGCGTATTCTTTGTCGTTGCTGTACTTGTAGCTGCTTGCAGTCCGCTTCAATAACAACACCCGCCGCTCTACCAGCGTGGCTTACCTCTAAGGTCAGCCAATTTCCCTGTGTTCCTCTCTGGATTGTGTTGAAATTTCTTCTGACAACGTAACGAATAAGGTAATAAACGTCGATAACGTCTGTAGGTGTCGTCTGTTTTTCGAGAAGGCGACGTTTTCAGGGGATTTTTTTTATTATGAGAAATAGGTACACAGCTAGATAACGGGTCTACGCTGCTCTTCGGCTGGCGGTGTCGTTATATTTCAACACGAAATGTCTTGAAAACTGGCATTTAAAGTATGTTGCCATCTAATATTGTGTTAATAAGGCTTTCGGTCAACAGGTATTTCAAAATGTGTGTGCGTTTAAGTAGTGAAAATCCTTAAGCTTTGTTGTTGTTAGGTTAACTTCTGTCCACTGTAATCTGATTATGATGCTCTTTCTTACCAAATAAAGTTAACTTTTATACTTTAAACTGGTATGAAAGCCACCGAAAATATTTTGGTAGCTTTTGTTGATTGTTTAAATGTTAAATCTACACATCAAGCTTTGGTTTGGTCCAGCTAATATGTTGTTTTTTAGTTTGTGATGTGTAACGTTCACTTGCAGCAATTAATAAGTTACATGATTACAAACACATATTCACAAAATGTTTTGTAATTTTACATGAACCAATTACCTTAAGTAAATAATCACACTGGCTGTGTCTCATAGTGTAGCATGCTGACTAACTAGACACGTTTGTAGTCATCATTCGCAGGTCACACCACTTTGAGCTGACTAGGCAGTACACTAAGTTTTGAGACACAACAACACTGTCTTGTTCTTAGGTTGTTATGCAGTTTAAAGACTTCATAATCAAATGGAGTTCAACATGAGCCCACGCTTACAGTTTCGAACTCTTCTGTTTCATCTGTTTGTGGTATAGGTTTAAAACAAAGAGCTAGAAAGAAGTATTTGATCTCAAGGAAACGGTATTTAAAAGGGGATCATCAGTCTATTTTAGCTTGTTTGGACCTGTTGAAAAGCAGGCGTTTTGTGTAAATTTGTTTCCAAAGTATGGGAAAATACCAGGGAATTTTAAAGGCTTGGGAAAAGTCGTGGGAGGTGATTAAATCTTTAAAAGTTGTGGAAGTGTCTGAAGTGAACTTAATTATGTTCTGTTCTAAAACACTTAATTGAATAAATATTACTGAAATGTGTAACTGTGATATTGAAGGCCTTTTCTGCTACTGAATTAAAAAAGAAAAATGTGTGTGTGTGTGTGTGTGTATTAATCAATAAATAATAAATTAAACGGCTAGTTGTGGCTTTATCTCACAATTCTGACATTTCTTGCAATTCTGAGAAAAAAACCTGCAATTTAAAAATGATAAAACTTGCAATTCTGAGGAAGATGCTCAAATTGTGAGAGGTCAACTTGGAATTGCGAGAAAAATAGAATTCCCGTGTTTACATCTTGCAGTTCAGAATTCTGTTTACATCTTGTAATCGTGTATTTTTTTTTTTTCTTCGCCACATACCAAAAATGGTTGTCTCAATTTTGACTTCGATTCTGATTTTTAAATTTTATATGTATTTTTAATATTATTTTAATCTTTTTTTTTCTGGATCTGTTTACAGTATGAAATAGTTTTATGCAGTAGCAGATAGTGGTTTGGCTGTGATGGACAGACTTTTGACTGTCTCCAGATTGTAACTGAATTTGGCCACTCAACAGGCTGTGACATTGTGGAAGGGGGCTTTATGTAAGACTTGAGCAAAGGTAATTTAGTTGTGTAAACACTGGACACTAGAGTCCTTTGGCTTCATAAGAATCCAAGCGGGTCCCATGAAAGAGACTGCTGTAAAACTGGGCATAATAAAGTGCAGATGCACAGCGACTTCTAACACTCGTTGTGTTTTCTCATCTGTCTTGTTAATCTGCTTGTGTCTGAGCATGTTTTTCTTCTTATCTTTGATATTGCATTGTTTATATGGGGCAAAAACCTTCTCTGTATTCTTGATTATGGGGTAATCTTTTACTGGGAACTTAATTTTGAATCACACATTTATACAGAAGTAAAAATATCATGGTTGAAACATGACTAAGGGATCTGGTTGGTAGCTATTGATTGTCCGTTGCATATGTATCAATATCAATGGAAGCTTCAGTGAGATTAAAATTGATTGAGTAGCTGTTTGTTTTGTTTGCTTTGCAGAAACACCATGGAGGAAGAGGAGCACTTTGTGAACATAGACCTGAACGATGACAACATCTGCAGCATCTGTAAACTAGAGACGGACACAGGAACGCTTTCCTTCTGCCATGTGTGCTTTGAACTGAGCATAGAGGGTAAGAATTATTATTTTTTTAATCAGGTAGAAGCATTTTAATGTCCTCAGCTTGCCGGTTCTGGGTCAGATTATACTAATTATAAATGAGTCAAACCTCTTTCTCCATCCTCCCATCCATATCCCCCTCATTCATGTATTAGCAAGCACTCTGTTCCTCCGCTCAAAAAATGAACTGGAGCGTTTGAAGTGCCACTTTGGCATCTAATTAACGTTCAGCTTATTAAGGGTAGACTAGAGTTTCCTGAGGGGCCTCATTGGAGCGGCTCTTTTGTTCTGTGCAGCTGTCATTTTTTTGCATTGAACCTTCCCCAAAAGAGCACTTAGTATTTCAAATGGTTTTATATCGTCATGGCAGAAAGTAGGCATCTTGGGTGTAAAGAATTTTCGCTGGAATCACATGCCTTTGTCTGGAATTTTCTGTGGCATTACTTTCGGTTACATGACTTTCAGGTTTCAGAGTTTGGAAGGAATGTCTAAATAGGAAGTTTTCAATTGTAGTTGAAGAATCTAATGCTTGGGAACACAATTGGTCATTAATTAGAATGCAAAATGTAATTTTGTGTTTATTTATATATATATATATATATATATATATATATATATATATATATATATATATATATATATATATATATATATATATTAGGTATTATATAGGTACTATATTGTTTTTTTTTTTTTTTTAAATATAGATCAGTATTGGATGTTTAATTGTGCAACTTAATAGTTTTGCATATATAATATAATATAATATAATATAATATAATATATAAGGATTCCCAGGTGGAATGCCTAAGGGGATATGGCAATGGAAAAAATATAACATGGGAAGAAATGTTATATTTCAGTGCTTTTGAATTCATTCACAAAACCTTTGCGTTCCCCTTAAAACATTGCATTCGTTTGCAAAACTTTTACGTTCTCTTACAAAAGTATTGCATTCCCCTGAGAAACTTTGCATTCACTCACAAAAGCATTGAAATATATTCTTTCCACCCACCAATTATTATTTCCATCCCCGGTTTTGTAAGCAAATTCAAAGTTTCACAGGTAAACGCAAAAGCCTTGTAATACAATTTTTTCCTCTTCTCATATTTTTTTGTTTCCCATTACCATGACCCTTTAGGGGCCCCTTAGAATCATTTAGAATAATAACATTATTAAATGTAATTAAATAAAGCATGAAAGTATTGATTATCCATTTTTTCATACTGTATACTATGATGTCATGATTCCTAAATTCCCTTTTTGAATTTATACAAATGCATTTAGAGTTTATTTAGAAAATATGACACTTATTAGTTATCAAATGTAACATGAAAATAATTATCGTCTCATAGGTATCAGCCAGAATTGTAATATCAGTGGATCTGTATTTGTGGCTTTTTTTTCTAGCATAGATTGTGTTATGTCCTGCCAGTAAAGGCCTGTGCGTTCATTCTTTGGCTGTGTTGGGTCAATGGCCAATCTAGGTCAGGTTATCAAAGCGTGACTAGTAGATTCTATTACATACTGGGAAACTATGCATTGAGACCTCTTTATTTGTAATTTTAAAAAAAATTCTAATCTTTTTGTATTCTATCTATTTGTTTTCTTTTTTCTTTTTATTTATTATATAATTAACAAAAGCAAAAAAGGCCTCTAACACTAGCTTGCTCTATTCTTTTTCTATTCTATCTGTTTTCTTTTTATTTATTAAAAACCTTGCTACGTGTACTGTGTTAAGCTAACTGAGACTTGTTATAGCACTTGCATATCATTGCTCTTTTGTTGATTTTGATTGCTTCCATTGTCCTCATTTGTACATTGCTTTGGATAAAAGCGTCCACTAAATGTAAATGTAATGTTAGGTGTTTGTCTGCTGGAAGCCTTGTTGAATTGTGTAACACAGTGTGGTGTCCAAGCATTGTCTCCTGAGAATGTCACATGCCGGTTTAAAAACAAACATTCTTTTTTTCTGTACCTCCCTTCCTCTTTTAATTCTGTTTATTTTTGCGTTCTTCTACCTTGACCTTCAAAAGCAAAGTTGAATTTTTCAACCGCATGATCTAGATGGTTTCAAAAATAAGGGATCATTCAGCCAGACTGTCTTTTTTTGCAAATGCATTTTTATCTGCTTATCTGTGACACGCATAATCTCAGTTTATGAAGCGTCCGGATTTGAGCTGGAGAAGAAAGCATCCGTGACTCCGGCGAAGAGCTGGGTCCGCTCACAAATTAGACACACTGAATATTCATGACTGCGATAGAAGGTTGCCGCTCTTAAATATTTAACAGAAGAGTGCATGAGAGATCTGGCCAGGCAGCCCACAGTCGCCCAGCCACCAGGCAGCTGTATGTCACGAGTGATTCACCACAGCACTCGGCCTGAACGCCGAAGTGTTGCACAACAGCACTTGTGGCCCCATAAGGGGGCATTGACAAGCCTGTGGTCGCTCAGCATTCGCTCACAGGTCTTCCTCTGCTGATTGGCTGTTGGCCACCGAGTTACACTCTCTTCCCACTAACAATACACTCTAATGTTCTCGGCGTGGGTAAACAAGAACAAGCTGACTGTGCATGTTTAGACCTGAATGCTCAGTTGCCCTCACCTGCTCGCACACCTGCGTACCCTCAAAAAACATTGTAACTGAAAGTAACCAAACTCGTTAGTTTGTCACTCGCATATTTTTATTTCATTAGTCAAACTGGTTCCATTTGCCAACATCTAGCTTTCTTTGGACAGCCCAACTGATGATATTTGAGGTCTTTTGGTCCAAATGTTTTGTGTTGGTTGCAGAAGAGGTACTTGCAGTGGCTATTTTTATCATATGTCACCCATGCTGGGCGGTTCTGCTTTTCTGTTTCCTCAAAGCAGTTTCTCCAAGCAGAGAGAGAGAGAGAGAGAGGACGACAGAGGCTGTAATGTCTGTGCATGCATGTTGAGAACACACAGGAAGTCACTTGCAGAGATAAACATGTCCTCCAGCACTCAAAGAAGCAGAGAGAAATATTAAGAGAGATGCACATTCAAAAGGAAAGAATGGGGCAGACTGCAGTACACAATGTATACTCTGAGTTTTACTACTTGGATGGTTATACAAGGATCTTGTATTGTTTGAAAATTGATGCCTGTATTGCTGCAATTTTTTTTCTTATGTAAGAAATAACTGCAGCAGCCAGTTACTTATTTTAACAACACTTTGATTCATGCTGTCTAAAAGCTGATGGAATAGCTTGGGAAATGTTTCATGGGGGTTTGACTTCTGAATGTCAGTTGCTTGCTTTGAATTATAATGACAGTTTATGTTGTTTAGTGCATGATATAGAGCGTTCCATGTGTTTGCTTTAGTTTTAGAGTTATATTACGTTTTATTACACAATTAGCAAAAGTTCTGGTGGGAATGGTAGACAATACTTTATTACAGGATCTAGTCTGTATTTCGTTTGCAAGAGATGCTGGTTATTTTCTACTTTTGACATGGCAATATTCATTTATTTTGTTTGCAAAACATAAAAGATAAGAAATGCACTCTTTCATTAGAAACAAAATATCCCACTTTTAATATTTGAGTATATTTACAGTACAAACCTTTAATGAACTATGAGGGCAAAAAACTAAATAAATGAATTGTTCAAAAACAATTGAAATGAACTGTGCTGAATTATACGGATCATTACTCTGGTTTTCAGTGTCACATGATCCTTTAGAAATCATTCAGATATGCTTATTATCATTTCAGGATTGTTTGATGAATAAGAAGTTCAAAAGAACAGATAGAACATTTATTTGAAGTATCGTTTTATTTTTTAATATTTTAAATGGTCTATTGTCATTTTTAATCAGTTCAATTTGTCCTTGCTGAATAAACATATTAATTTCCTCCAAAACAAACAAACACACAGCAAAAATTCTTACAGCCTCCAAATTTTGGCTTATGTTTAACAAAGGAAGCTTTGGCTCTGGCAGACCTGGCAATACAAATATTATAATTCCTAGTGGCTAGGGTGTTGCATACTGACTAAGTCAAACAAACCCAAGATCCCAAATCTCTGATATTCTTGTCCCTTGATATATCTCTGGTTCCACCGTTAATTAGAGTCTTGTTTTCCTCGCCAGGTCTGGTGTCAGATTGTGTAGCCAAGTAATAACTCATCTCTCCTCAACAAGCTGTACGACTTAAGAAGGTATAATGTTCGTTTTTGTGTTGTCAAGGCCATTCCTTAAATGGTTTTATTTTTATCACACTGTTGTATTAGTCTCTGCCCACTCTTCTTTTCCACTGGCCCTGAAAGACCTTGATGGCTGGCTGGTTTCTTGCTCCGCCGAGCACACTTACGCAGGCCTAACAGTTTCCCCGCAGCAGACACAGGCCGTCTCTCATCCTCTTACGTAAGAGCAGTGGAATGTGAGCTTGCGTACATCAGCCGAGTGAATGGCTGGATAACCGAATATTCCAGACACTTGGACTGCAGCATGAATACAATGCTGAACCACTATGTACTGGTGTGCTTGAGTTACTGTTTTTTTTTTCGGTGCTCACATTTGTTTATTTTGACTGATGGATGTAATATAGTACACTAGTGTGACCTTTTGACCCTGAAGGTGCAAGGCTCTCTGATAATCAGTGAATGCAGTCTGCATGGTGATGAGAGCAGATTTGCTGACTGCGCTTCCCTTGCCGAGCGAGCTTTCCATTTCAGTAATGCTTCTCCATGCTCCAGAGTAATCGGAGGCTTTCAGCAATATTTCGGTCCTTTGAAATGGAAGCATTAGGGAAAACACATCCCCATAGGTAATGTAGGGTTTCAGTGTTATGTTGTATTACCTTCATAAATTGCCTCACAGCAGGTTTATTCCAGGATATGCACACATGGGAGATGTTTTGCACTGCTCTTGTTTGCATGCTGGTTCGTCTACATTCTTAAAATAATTTATCAATGTAAAGTTCCCCGTTGAACTCAACCTTTGTGTTCTTTCTCTTTAATGCAAGCGAATGCTGTGCATTGTAATGCCTTTAGCTGTCTTGTGTTTGGATGCTTGGACAGGCCTTTATGTAGAGCCCTATAAATGAGTTTTTCCCAAATTTTCCATTTTAATGGATAAATTTACATTTTTCTTTTTTTTTTTAATTACAAGTGTAGACCCCTATGAAATACATTTTATTTTTCCAAAATTCAGTGTTTTTTAGGATCCAGTTTTAATGATGTAATTAAATTTTTGTTATCAAACAGCAAGTCTAATTATTTGAATTCATAAAACAAACAATATTAATTTCCACAATAATAAGTCCCTATAAAATGCCTTCTTTTCAGAAATGATCTTTTTAAAATTTTCTGTGTTTTATGATTTATTATAAATGTATTATTTAAAATGGTTTAATCAAAATAATCTTTTAAAGTGTAATGCCTAACAGCACCTTTTTTGTTTTGGAAAACAAAGTGCTTTTAGTGTTAACATTTTAAACATGAAAAACAATTGTGTAATTTCTGTGTAATAAAGTTTTAATACTTTTATTATTGTTATTACTACTACTTTGAAAAGCTCTACTGTATTCAGTGGTATATATTGTCATAATTTCTTGAAGTTTAACCAAACGTTTAGGTTGATGTGAGTTTCTGTGTGTAGGTCTGTTTGAAATGAAAATAGTTTTTATCCTATGAAATGGTGAAATGCTCGTGAAGTGACTCTCAGAGCAGCTCTGGAGATGAACTTTATATCCTCATATAGTGAGACAGCAGTTGTGTCATTCATGCATGGCTATTGCAGTAGATGAAACTGTGGCACTCGTTCACCCAGAGAACATGCAGATTTCATGTTCAATAGCCATCTCTTTGATTTATCCAAAATGTGCCAAACTGTAAATTCCAAATTTATGACTGAAATCATGAGGCCGGGAGGCCCTACATTTATGGTTCTGCTTGAGCATGCAAGAGGATTTTAATCCAAATCCAAGCGATAGGTTTTACTCCAGTCTGATCAGTAGTGGTTGATTGCTTCTTTTGTTCTTATTTGTTACACTGTTTAAGTTTTATATTTTTATAATGTTTTTATTCTATTATTTTGATCTTTTCATTGTTCTTATATATCTCCACATATATTTCAAGCTTTGGCAATATCGTATTTTTTACAGTCACGCCAATAAAGCAATTTTGAATTGATTGCTTCTGTAGGAGTGGGTTGATATATGGACAGCTATATTTATTTTGTTGTGGGTGCACGTGAAGCCATCATGTCAATCAGTGCAGCTGTTAACCATGCTCCGGTTTTAACCATGAGGTGCTGTTTTGGGCACAGCGGTCCTACTATTACCCCACGTCCCCATTCCCAGCATGCATAAACACACACACTGAAGTGTGTCAAGGATCCAGTGTCCTTACTTCATGTAAGGACGCAAAAAGCAGAAGCAACCTACATGGTTATGAATTAACCCGCATGAGACAGAAGAACAGATTGCATCAATGGCTGAATCATTTCGTTTGAAGAATTGAAACAATTCTCAATAGATGATCATCAAACTGAGAACACATTATTTTAGGAAACGCTGAAAAAAGTGTACATTGAATTGCTCCCAATTAGTTTGAAGGCTGTTTATGACATAATTAAATTTTCTGTTTTTCTAAAGTGGGAAATAACAGTGAGTGAAATGATGATTTAATGGAACAATGAAAAGGCAAATGACATAGATTGCACTTGATAAGATTACCGTTTCCATGACAGCGACCCCCACTTTCACCCTTGGCAAATCGGCTAATCTCTGTGGGGCTGTTTTCGCCACAGTAGTAGTAACATGGATTACAAGGCTTCTTTTCTTTTTTCTTGTCTCAATCTGTTCTTGTCGTTCGTACCGAGAGCCACATACTTGTTGTTGAGGCCAGTGTTACACAAGCTTCATTGAGTAACTACAGGGTTTGATTCAGAACAGTTCTTCCTCTGTCTGCTTTCAGACATCAGCCAGATATGGAAATCAGTTATTTGCAAGTTGACACAGATTTCACGTTTTGAATACTTATTTTTTATTTTTTATTTTTTTTTATTGAGGTAGGTTATCATTGCACAAATTAACACACTCTCTATATTTAAAAAAATTAATATAAGAATTAGAAAAGTTCTAAACTAATGCACTGTCGCACACACGTTCACTCAAACAGATCACGTTGTGGCCGCACACAGACATTCAGCAACACAAACTTTTTAGCGCTGCCCTGCAATTTTATCAATAAAATAGCTTAATCGCTCAAGAGCTACATTAAGTTCCTCAACAAGGTGCTGGTAACATCATTGTTTCTAAAGGAATTTAAGCCATGGCTTCACTGTTAATAGAGAAACGTGGCAAAACGGTGGTAATTCATACATGCACAGCCTCTCTCTCTCGCAAATGAACAGTTGTTGAATATCGAAGCGGAGATAGCTAACCGGTGTTTTCAGAAAGCAAGTGTGTTTATCCACAGTGGAGAGAGAGCACGTGCACATAGTTGCCAGGTTGACAAAGATAAGTAACACACTTAGCAGATATTTCCATATTGCTCAAGGGAGAAGCTCTGTTTTGGGGATTTCTTTATATCTGGCAACCCAGTTGTGTTCCTGTGCAGCCAGGTTAAACCTTGTTGTGGCCTATATATTATGCTCTGTTCATTTATTTTTTTTAGGAACCTCGCACTTTTCTACTCCATTATAAACACTGCTCTTGTATTCAAATCAAGTGCGGTCACTGCTGCACACGTATCACAATATCGATACAGAGACAGCTGTATCGATGCTCGTATCGTCAAATCTCTGTGACGATACATCGTCATATCGATATTTCGAACACAGCACTAATATATATGTATATGTGTGTGTGTATAATAATTTTTTTTTCTCTCTGATCCTTGTTTTAGAGTAAAAAGAATATTTAAAGCTTGATCTGGCTCAAAATCCTTTTTGTGGAATCTTGAAACAGTCCAGTGATGACTATAGATAAAATGAAATAAGAGAAGGTTGCATTTAAAATCTCTCCATGTATCAGTTACACACTTTTTCAGGGTTTTGCGTTTGCTTGGCTCACGGTATCCCACAGTGGTGATTTGATTTCTGGGTCGTATTGGCTTACGGTAATCCTAGGAGACATTGCGTTCAGAAAAGTGTAGTTAAAATGCTCCCCAACTCCTTGTGTGCACATTCACTGTCAGAGACCGTTTTGTGTGTGTGTGTGCTGTTCTAACCTTCAGTACCTCTATTTATAATCGCACTCTACAGTGTGCTTTCCTGTTATTCAGACTTTGCTGTGAAGTGCAGGAAATTGGTTTATCGTAAGACGGTGAATGAATTTGGCTTTTGCCTTCTCTCAGCTGTGAGCTGCTTTGGTTAAGAAAAGCACAGTGAGTCAAGCCTAAGCAGATACCCGAAGTCTTGAGTTTAGTGGTACATTGCGTGCAGACATTACTGGAAACAAACAGTGTATGTGGTGAGGGCTTCTCAGTTCACAATAACCTTGAAGCACTGGCGGCTTCATTTTCCTGCACACTGCTGAGTAATCCACTGCTTCATATCGGTGTGTTCTTAAAGGGAAAGTTCAGTTGAAAATGAAAATCTGTCGTCATTTACTCACCCTCATACCGTTTCAAACTTGCATGACTTTCTTTGGAACACAATACAGTAAAAGTCACTTGACCTCATTGGGCCCAAGCCAAGGTGCAGTTACACTTAGGGTGTGTCCGAATCCACTTTTGCTAGTTTAACGACGGGAAAAATGGTTTTAATGAGTAATTGGTGAGTTTTGGGCATAACCTGCAATAAACCAGGGTCTCATCTCCCATTCCGTTTAAGAGCCAGTTGCGCTCGCACCATGGTGGATTCGCTATTTACATGGCAAGCGCAAAAGACTGAATGCGTCTCCAGAGAGGAAACGGAGCTGCTCATGCGCAAACAAATAGGTAGCCTAATTCTTTCTGATGCATGCAATGACTATCCATTGTGACATGTAGGCATTTCTATATTTATGTAGCCTACACAATAATAATATTTTACATTGTAATCCTTTAATTTTTAATATTTGTCATGTTTGTATGCTGCTGCGCGTCCCTGTGTATGTAATAAGTAGAGTGTACATGCGTTGTGGACCCGCCTATAGGCGCATATTACTAACACGCTCTTTAAATAACCAAAAATACTGCGCCACTATTTCAGTAGCCTCAATAGCAACGCGCCAACAATGTGCCTGAACGCCCATGAGCACACAAATGAGCGCAAATGCATTTGCTATTTAAACAACATGGTGCAAGACGTAAAAATGATAATTGTTTTGGGCTGAAACTAGCAAAAAACACTTGCGTCGCGTCTGGCGCCACATTGCGCCGGGTGTATGATGGGTCCCCTGGACTTCCATTGAATGGATACTGAGACATTTGAAAATGTTTATTTTATTTTTTTTAAAATTGTCTTCCTGGACTGGATCAAGTCAGTGAGATGAACTCTGAAACCAGATCAGAGTGATTTGTGAAGGGATCATTCAGAGTGGCTCTGTACTGGATGAAGTGATTCACTGAAAAGTGCTGACTCATCAGAATAATTTGTTCATGAATTGGACATTACTGCTGCACTACCGTTTAAAAGTTTGGGGTCAGTAATTTATGTTTTTATTTTTTTATTTTTGGAAGAAATTTATTCAAATTGATTAGCCTATATTTTATATAAATGCTGTTCTTTTTCATTTTTTATCAATCAAAGAATCCTGAAAAAAAGTATCACAGGTTCCAAAAAACATTAAGCAGCACAACTGATTCCATCATTGATATTAGATCAGCATATTAGAATGGTTTCTGCAGAATGTCTCTGAAGACTGGAGTAAAGGCTGATGAAAATTCAACTTTGCATCACAGAAATAAGTTACATTTTTAAAATGTATTAAAATGGAAAACTGTTATTTCAAATCGCAATAATATTTCTCAATTGTACCGTTTTTTTTTTTTTCTTCTGTATTTTTGATCAAATAAATACAGCCTTGATGAGCATAAGTTTGATGAGCAAAATGTAAAAATTCCAAACTTTTGAATGGCAGTGTATGTATAAACAAGTTACAAGCAATAGTACAAGTAAATACTAAAATAAAGATGCAAATGAAATGAATAGGGCCGAACCCTGATTTGTGTCCCACTGAAGAAAGTTAGTTATAAAGTTTGGAACAACATGAGAGAGAGTAAATAATGGCAGAATGTGTGTGTGTGTGTGTGTGTGTGTGTGTGTGTGTGTGTGTGTGTGTGTGTGTGTCTCTCTCTCTTCTTTCTCTCTCTCTCTCTCTCTCTCTCTCTCTCTTTCTTCTCTCTCTTCTCTCTCTCTCTCTCTGTGCGTCCCGCAGCAGTCTCTGATGCTGGCTGCTGTGCGGCATGATTAGAACTCAAAACATGTTTGAACAAAACTGAGCTCCGACATTAATGGCACATCCTAATGCAAAACCAACACACAAAGGCACCCAGCAGCACTCGTTCTGTGCCTGTGTGTTTTATTTGTTCTTGGCCTAGTTTGAGTTACAGGCAAAGATGTGTTTTTAATCTGCTCAACAAGGACCCAAAACAGGAAGTGATGTTTTCATGTGCTGATTCGCTCAGAGATGGAGTGATTTATAGTTGCAGCTTGTCAGAGTTCAGTTCTACAGTGTTGTTAGGGATTGAAGGACTAATTAAGGATGGAAAGCTGATCTTGGATCAGATTAAATTTGTAGGGGAGTGTGTTAAGATGGGTCACTTATGTCATGTGGCCCATTTTATATTACTGAAGAAGACAATTTTTTTTCTTATCATTTGAAAGTACATTTTATACATTTAAACAATTATTGCAGGTAAAAAGTATTTTGTCAAAACAAATTTATCCAACAGTTATATGTAATATTTCATAGGGGTGTTAGAAAAAATTGATTCACTTTACTATCGCAATTCTTTTTAAAACGATTTAAAAATCAATTGGTTTACCTCAGAATCGATTTTTATTTCGTTATTTTATTTTTCCTAAGAGGTGGTGGTGAGAAGTTAGCACTTTGTAATTCCATCAGAGGGTGAAACGTATCGGTGTGTTTGACTTGAAGCAGCACTGTGCAGACAATCAGCGTATGACATCAAAGTACCGCGAGAGCGATTCGAAAGCATGCAGAGCTGTGATTATTTATTTATATATATATATATAATATACCCTGCGTCCCAACGTGCATTCTATCCACCCTATCTGCCCTAAATAGTATTGAAAATTACTAGTATCACATAGAATTTAGGATGGGTAGTATGCACATTGGGACGCAGGCATAGATCAGTGGGAGCCGTCTGTTCTCTGTAGCTCTCGCGGGTGCTTTGATAACGTCATACAACGATCGTTCTGCGTGCGCAGTGCAGCTGCATTAGATGACGTCATATACGTTTCAAGCCGGTGTCCTGACATTTGATCCTACCCGTCAGATTTTCCAGATTTTCGCATGCACACATCAATATTTCATCCTTTTTCTCATGCTGAACAACAGTATTTAATGTATCTATATTACTGTAAGGGTAGGTTTAGGGTTGGGGTAGGTGTAGACATTAATAAAACACAATCTAATAGGTAGATAAAAATGACTTATTGTTGATTTTCTGGTAGCTGTATCCCTTCTAGCCACAACCGCGAATATAACACATAATTATTGTATTTGCATTACTGACAGGGTAGCACAAATCGACAGAACACCGGCGCGAGAAAGCAAAACCATGACGGAGGCAGAGGATCAAACCTCTTCCAGAAGTCTTTCTGCACCTTCACGTTTTGAATACCAACTGCTGGGAAAACATGACTAAACATGACTAAAACAGTATGCAAAGTAACGCAGCACTTTTTTCTGCTCATTTTGTTGAACATTTGACTATTATGTTCAGGGTTTTGGTACTTTAAATATACACTGTGTATGCTCCTGATATAAAAGTTTAGAAAGATGTGATGCATTGTTTTTGTTAATATGACTCATTATATACAGTCTCTTTCAAGGGTATAGTTAACTATTTTCCATTGTCTAGTCTTTAATAAGCAAACAAAAATCACAATAAATCGTAATATCGAATCGCAATAGTGACTGCTATGATGTTTTTTTTTATTGTGACAGTCTGTGTATTAAGTGTATGATTCAAATTTTTCCCATGGTCTAGAGTTAAAAACAAAAATCACAACACGGCAATATCAAATTGCAATACATATCGTATTGGCACCCAAGTATCGTGATAGTATTGAATCGGGAGGTAGGTGTATCGTCCCATCCCTAATATTTCACAATATTACAGTTTTATGAAATTAAAAAATCTTTTAGACCTCAAGCCCAAACAAAGTATTAATTAATTGGTAGAATATTAGTCTTCAGTTATTACAATGACATGTGTTTTTTTTTTTTAAATTGTAGCTGTGAAATAAAATGACAGATTTCTCGGGGTAAGGTGTGTCAGTGGTTCCAGTAATGGTGAGAATGTTCAAAAGATATGCGTTCTTACAAATGACAATTTATAAAATGTTAAATTATTTCTGAATTTTAAACTTTTACTGGCTAGATTATGAAAATGTGACTAATGCACAGCAAAGTAATAATGGGAATCTGCATTATTAAATTTTACTTTTCTCATTTATGTTCATATTTTTTATTAGAGATGTAAATCTTTCACATATTACACTATAATTCAGCTTACCCTCAACATGCCCAATATTAGGCGTAAGCTGTGTCAGTGGAGGAGGACCCCTCTCCCTCTTCTCATTTAACTTAATAGCAGACATCCTGAAATATATTTAGGCATATTAATTTAACCTGCCTCATTTCTCCTTGCCTAAAGGATGAAGTAAAATGTGGCACACTCACTCTCCCCTAACGACAGTATAAATAGTCTTTCACTTATTTCTTTGGCTTTCATTTGTTTCTCTCAATTATTTAAATATGAGCAGTTAATGAGCTTTTTTCATATACTGGAAGCTGTTAAGAGATTTCACTTAATTACTAAATAAATTTAAGATTTGGATATTTTGTTATCTTTCAGGATTATATATTTATTTAGGCCGCTCAGTCAAATCTGCATAGTTTTGTGGTTGTACTGAGCCGTTATTTATGTTTTTGTGTCTGCAAACACAAATAATGATACAAACCATTTCCCTTTTTTTATGGTCTTGGTAGTCGTATGCAGTACCACTTGCATCTTGACCTTTGACCTTTTATTGCATTTAATAGTATTTTTTCCATGTTTGACTCATAAAAGTGAATTGCAAATATCCTCTTTTGTGTTTTATACCAGGTGTATCCAGCGCCACCCTGCTGCACTCCAAATCTCTACGTGGGCATAGAGACTGCTTTGAAAAGTACCATCTCATCGCCAACCAGAAGCTCTCCCGCGCCAAGGCCTCCCACAGCGCGTACGAGGGCGTGAAGCGGGCTCTGAGCCAGCGAATCACCCGCATTATACAGTACGCCCAGAACAGAGACTCCGTAACCGCTGAGACACCCGGGCGCTGGGGGGCCAAACAGATTCTGTGTCACACTCAGCAGGGCGGCAGGAAACTCGTGCCCCAGTCCGATGCCCAGGTTCCCCGTTACGCCCCACGATGGGCGGAAGAGACGTCGATGGCGGAGTCAGAGTACGGGAAAACCATGCTGCACTGTCACTCTGCCGAGGAGCTTGGTCTCGGCCTGCTGCAGGGATCACACCAGGGACTGTGGGCTGGAGAGAGACACCACCCACGAGAACAGCAGAACCGAGAGCAGAGAGACACAGCCAGACAGAAGAGAAACACCGGACACAGTCGAGAAGAGCGTGAGTATTCATGATATACGTTAGCACTCAAACTAGCACTTTTTTTTTTTTTTTTTAAAGAAATGTAATGTTTTTGAAATGTAATGATTAAAAGTGATGACACAAATGTTACACAAGATTTTTATTTCAAATAAATTCTGTTCCTTTCAGCTTTGTTCATCAAAGAATCCTGAAAATCAATCACAGTTTCTTTGAAAATATCAAGCAGCACAACTGTTTTTAACATTAATGATTTTAAAAATGCGTCTTGAGCACTAAATAGTGTATTAGAATGTTTTCTGAAGGATCATGTGTAGTGACCGATATTGATTTTTTTTTTTTTTTTTTTTTTTTTTTTTTGAAAGCCGATATCTTGGAAAGCAGGGTGTGCTGATATAATTTTATTTATTTTAATTCATATTTAAGAAATTTTAAATAATTTGAAAATGGATTAAACAAATAAATGTGAAAAATAAACATAATTATACTTTAGATGACAAAATATTTTTCATAAATATTTAATAAAAATTAAAAAGGAAGTAAACACTGTAACCAACAGGGCACTCAGTATTCTGGGATGTTTGTGTGCATTGGGAATCATATTTTTTCAAATAAAGCCAAGGCAACACTCATTTTACATACAGCACACAGTGAAAATGACATGAATATGACAGTGGGCAAAAGCATAAAGCGCAGCATAATTTGAAATCACGAGTTTAAAGTTTGTCAATCGCGCGTCTCCAGGGAAGCTGAACTCTCCTCCTGTCTGCTTTCAATTCACACGGACCGACTGTCACGCAGAGAACATGCGATCATACAGGATACAAATACACACTTTAAAAGATCTCACTGCTGGATTCGACTAGTCTGCAAGGCTTGTGAAATTAAATGTTCATTAGTCATTCAAAGATTAGTTTAAATGATATAAATGCGCATTTGCTGAAGGCAGCCGAGAAAGTATTATAATGTTTGCCTTTATTACTAATAATATAAAAGCTATTGTTATAATACTTTTGTATACCTTTTAATTCCTTTGTTTAACAGTTCTATCTGAATATTAGACGGACTTCTGTCCGTATTAACCCACGTTCACACTAGCAGTGACTTGTCGCCAGGGGCTGGCGATGAGGTCGCTAGTGGGCGTTCCCACTGCTGGTTGCTTTGACAGCGAATCAGGTTTTTTGCCATTAAGTACAAACATTTTGGAGGCAAAAGACTAAATATAATCTAAATCTAAATTAAATCCGTACATACAAACCGAGAAACGGAGCATACTTTCTTCCATTGCTTATGTTTATCTACGGCTGAGAGGAGAACAATCACATGAGCTCTACTGTCTTCTTTCCTATTGGCTGTCGCTCCTGAAAGTCGCTCTTCATTTGCATAAAGTTGAAGGATTCCGAACTTTTTTGCGTTGCTGGACACGCCCCATCCAGTTGTCAACGGTCACTGTCGCTCGTGACGCCGGAAATCGCCAGCTCTCCATTGCAATGAATGGGATCATGTCGCTTTCTCGCTGCGTGTCGCTTGTAGTGTGAACAGGGCTTTAGACAGAACTGTTAACAACGACAACGAACAAAAGGGAGAATGTGAGTGCTGTGTGCTCAGTCGGCACACTTATCGGAAATAGAAGAACTTATAGGCCGATGCCGATATTTGAAAAATGCCAGATATCGACCTATAATATCAACTTTGGCGATACATCGGTCGAACCCTAATCATGTGACATTGAAGACTGGAGTAATGGCTGCTAAAAATTCAGCTTTACCATCACAGGAATAAATTACATTTTAAAATATATTCAAAGAGAAAACAGTTATTTTAAAGGGTTCCTATTATGCTCTTTTACAAAAATTTTGTTTTTGGGGTGTACTAGAACATGCTCTCATGCTTGGTGGTTCGAAAAACGCATTATTTTTCACATAATTTACATTATTACAATACTTTTCTCCCCAGTCTGGCACAAACGGCTCGATTACTTCTGGGTTTGATGAAGGCCTGTTGTGATTGGTTAGCTGTCCCAGTGCATTGTGATTGGCGAACAGCTTAGACGATGTTTCAGTACTGCCCCGCCCCGTGCCAAAGCAGCAAGTTCCGTCTGCTCCAGTATTAAAGATGCCGTCAATATTGCCATATCAATTTGAGCCAGATTCAGACCCCTAGAATATCGAACAAGAGGATCGCGTAGGACCTTTGCATGCACGGATGATAATGGAGTGATAACGTTATTGTTTTGGGCACGGTGGTGAAAAAAACTGCGTTTCTTCGACATGGTGAAAACTTGATGCTACAGCAGTACTTCTTCGTATTCTAATGGGCCCGCTTTGTGATATCACAAAAACCCCGGAAAACTACTTTGTAGTCTAAACGAGCCGTTCGTTGTAGTTCTTGAAAAGGGATTTTTTTAAAAACAAAATATCTCTCTTTGGAGTGGACTTTGAGATTTGTAACTTTGTAGATCTTTTTTTATGCCCAAACATTCAAACTAACTTGATTTTAAAAAGTGAAAAAGCATAATAGGACCCCTTTAAATTGTAATAATATTTCACAATATTACTGTTTTCACTATATTTTTGATGCATATATATAAATGCAGCCTTGGTGACTTCTTTCAAAAAACATATTTAATAAATCTTACTAACCCTAAACCTTGGTATTATTTGCTTTGATTTTGTCGGTTTTATAAATGATGCAACATTGCATATGGTTTTTGGGCTCAGTTGAATTCTCACAGTAGCATCTTAGACAAAGTGAAGGACGGAAATCGATATCCTCACCATTAGGGTTTTATCTGGCGCTTTTTTATCTCTGCATCTATCCCATCAATATAGTCCACAAAGCACCAATAAAAGGTTGAGGTCACAATCTAGACTTTGATTTCTCTCACCGTTCTTCAATGTCTGTCTCCTTATCTCACCCAATGAAATGGCTTCTGTTAAAAACAGATATGTCATCAGGGTCGCACCATGTGCCGTTCTGAGAAGAAAGCAAGGACTGTTATGAAGGCATCTTCTTTCAGCTGTGAAAGGAGATGTGTTTGTCAGTTTTCACTTTATTGAAAAGGATAACGAGGGAATGATTTTCATAGCCGCTTCATGACAGTGTTTGTGTGTCTTTCTCTTTCAGTGGTGAGGATGAGTGTGGAGGAGCTTCGCCAGCTGAACGAGCAGCTACTGCTACAGATACAAAGTGAGTCTCATCTTTAAACTTAAAGGGATATTTCACCCAAAAATAAGAAAAATATGACCATTTTCCATTTTAAGTGAACTACTCCTTTGAACCCAAACACATTCTGGGGCAAAGAGTCACTCAATATTGGTAATGAATTAAACTGATCTGTTTTTTTTTTTTTTTTGTGATATACCATATTTCCCCTGCTAAATTTGGAATATCACAACCAAAAATTATGTGGTAGATAAATTATTAATCTCATTAAAGCTACAGAAAAGCTTTCCACTGGCCCAGTTTGTACTTTACTTGCCAACATTTTATCATTTTATATTAACAAACATAATACTTCTACCTAATAATCAAAATCTAACTAACCTACCAAAACAAAAGAGAACAGAAATGCATCAAAATACCCTAACTCCCTTACTAACATAAACAGAGGAAAACAAGTCCAAAAAGGAAATGTCACCCCCTCTCTACTTAACCCCGTCCCAAATTAACAATGCAAACTAAAGTTAAAGATCCAATAAGAAAGAATACAAACAAATATAAACTTAGAATAACAGGTTTTCTGGTTGTAAAGATGGAAGTTGCAACAGGAGGTGGATAAACTCATAATCACTAAGAGAATCCAATCAACAAAGTAACCCTTGGAAAGCAAGGAGAGAGAAGCCTCACAACAAAGCTTCCACCCACACACACACACACACACAACCACCCTGTTCTGAGGTGGAAATGCTGCTTAAATCTCCAATGCTCCTTCTCATCCTCCAATCATTGGAGACAGGTGGTGGCCATTACCTCCTACTTGCGAGTAGAGTGAGAAAGAGAGAAACAACAAAAACATACGTCCTGGGACGCAACAGCCCCCAACACATGAATTAATGAATTTTTTAACTAATTTTAATATTGAATGTAATTTCATTATTTACATGTAAATTTCAGCGTTTACATTTACTGTTCAGTATTTATTTGCATTTACGTTTTATGTGTACATTATTTACTTATAAACGTCCTTATTTATTTCATAATTTGTTTGTCTATTGTTTTTTTTTTTTACCATATTTTACAATTTTTATTTCAGTTTACATTTGTGTTTTTCATTTTGTCGTTTTCTTATTTTATAAATTAAATAATTTAATATAAATCAATAAAAATATAAAATGTTACATCTTAGATGTTGTTGTTTTTTTTAGTTAACATTTTCCTCACAAAGGTAATTTTATGCAAGATATTCCATATATTCATTTACATTTTTTTTTTGTGGAAAATAATGGCCTACATAGTTTAAAAAAACTTCAATAAAACATCCATCCATGTGAGCCAGTTTAAATAGATTTTTTGCAACCAAATGTTTAATTTTGTGAGGCATGAAAGTGCATGTACATTATCAAAATGTAAGATATAGGGCAAGCTACAGATCTACTCTTTGGCCAGCTGGCCATCCTTATGTTGAGCACTGCTTATGCATATTTCACGTTTCATATGTAGGTTATCATTATTCTTGTGTACTAACGCACAGATTCTCTGTTTGTCCCTCAGATGTGTTTGAGGAGCTGTCTCTAGCTGTGCAGGAGAAGGACTCACTTTCATCAGAGCTTCATGTACGGCACATAGCCATCGAGCAGCTCTTTAAAAACTGCGCCAAGCTGCCGTGGCTCCAGATCGGGCGAGCAGGGGTCAAAGCTGGCAACAACCCAGTGGAATGAGCGCTTTTTTGGGGACCGTAGAGTCCCTCAAAGACCAGAATGAAAGCGCAGCTTAAGGCAGACTCTCATGGAAGCTCAAACGGACCAGAAACGCACAACGCTGTGCTAATGAGTTTAAAGTCGCCTCGCTCTAAAAGGTGGCATCTGAATTTTCAGCAAAAAGTACTGGACTTTGAAAGCGAAAGTGTCCAAAAGTGTTTCTATGCAGAATGAGGTGTAAGGTTTAAAACCTTACAAATACTCGTTTGTATTTTTTCGTGGTTCCATTCATATATGTTCCTTTTTATTCCTCATATCACTGTTTACTCTCTACACTTGATCATGTTGGGTGGTTAATAGGCTTGGATGAGTCTGACAGTGTTCCTCCTGCACATTCAGGCTTGCTGATTGGTTGTGGTGTTGCTGTGGTAACTGTTGCTTAGTTAACAGTTTTTCCCTCCCTCTGCTCATTGCAGTGGAACTTGTTAATGACAGTAGTTGTTCCATTACTAAGGCACATTTCTCCTGGAGGTTCAGCATAAGCGCTTTATTGGAAGTTTACATTTCTTTTGCTATTGCACTGAACTGTGTTCAGACATTTCATAGGTGCTTTTCCCCCCATCACAACATTTCACAGGTTATGTTTAGGAATGGACGTGAAAGTTTCAGCTGGTATAGTTTGGTCTTTCACAAATGTTAAGCACAGGGCCTAACTTTGATTTAGGCTCAACTCGGTGCTGGGATTAATATTGGAGAAAGAGAAATGCTCAACCAAAGCCTTTGTTACCTCACGGTAACTATTTCAGTATTTATTTTGTTAGGACAATTATTTGCTTATTACAAATATTTAAAACTGAATTAGCTTGTTTTTTTTTATTTTTTATTGTGTGGTTTTCTTTTCTGTAGTGTGTAGAGGTTGTTTTCTTGTGCTGTTATAGTATGGTTTCTTGTATTTCGGGTCCTTGCATAAACTGAAAGAATAGTCAGGGCAAAGAGAGCCTTTACCCAGCTGCCTTGATTTCAGATCAGACTGTGTTGCCATCTGGTGGACATTCAGAGAATCCTGTCCATCCGCTGCCCTGATGTGTGGCTATTATTATGGTTCTATGAAGTCTATTATCTGTAGAATCTTTTAAAAAAATGTTTGAAGAAATCAGCTAGGAATTTTGAATTCTGTTCTCTTTATAAGAGATAAATATTCGACTGACCCCTCTGGGGTTTCTAAGAGTGTTTTATTTTGTATGAGTGTACTCTGGTTATGCTCTGAGAGGTCAAGTTAGCAAACTAGTAATAATGGTTAAATTGTGGAAAAGAAGCAATATGTGTCTCTGTGTTGTTTGCTTTCTTGTAAAATATTTGAATCTTTCATTTATGGTTCATTCTGTGATTTTGGAGGAGGTTGGAGTTACTAAAATAATGAAGCACACTGCCCAAATGTTTGTTTGCTGTGGAAATAATGAATGAACTGAATGAGTTGGATGAGTTTCATGTTTGTCTCGACTGTGCTGCATATGTAGGCCATGTGTTAAAATGTTAACTTGATTATGCTGGTGTCATTGATGTCTTATTCATTTTCTCTTATGTTTATTCATTGCTTGTCTTATTATTTTCCTTTTTTTAATTTCTTTTTTTTTTTAAGATTGTGTTGTGACATTCAAGTGGTTTATGCAATACTGTTTGTTAGTGGATCTTCCCATCAGTTTAGAAGATTTCTGGATGCTTTTGTTTGGAGTGATGTGTACATTTTCTTTTTAGGGAATGAATTAATAAAAATATTTTTCCTAAAACTCTGTGTGATTCTTTTCATTTCATGTACTGGTTCGCCAGCAGCTGATAGGATAGTAAAAAGCGTTTTGAACTGATCATCTAATCTTAAAGCCAAAAGGAAGAAAAAATGGTGCTCTTGTCAGCATTGTAAATGACTTGCTGAAGAATTAGAAAGATAAAAGGGTTACGCTTTAATTTAAAGTGACATTGTGACGGTGTAATTACACATTTATGTACTTACTATAAGGTTATGTTTAGTGTTAGGGTTTGGTTTAGGATTGGTTGTAATTATGCATAATTTAAAGTTATGATTATAGTAAGTACTAGTAATGTGCAACTGTCACAAAAGTCTGCTTAATCAATTACAAATACTTTGCTGGTCGCAACCAAGTGGTCATTATTTGAAAGACAAAACATACATGAATACATTGCAAAATCAGTTTTAAACTAGAACCAAAGGTTGCCTTTATTGTTTTTCTAGGTCCTTTCTGGCTTGGAAATTCATTCTCCACTAAAAATCTTCTCTTGCTTCTAAGTCTCCGATGATAATACTTTTTCTTTTCTCTCTCTCTCTCTCTCTCTCTCTCTCTCTCTCTCTCTCTCTCTTTTTTTTTAATTTTTTTTCCCCCAGTAAATAATACAAAAATTTATAAATAATAATATTGTCAAGATTATACCCACCTGTAAAAATTTAAAACTATTAAAGGCTTAGTTCTCCCAAAAATGAAAATATTGTCTTTAATTACTCGCCCTCATGTGGTTCATCTTCGGAACACAAATGAAGATATTTTTGATGAAATCTGAGCGCTCTCTGACCCTCCATAGACAGCAATGATATTACCACGATCAACACACAGAAACATAGTAAGGGCATCGGTAAAATAATTCATGTGACATTCAGGGGTTCCAAAGCTAAGAGAATACTTTTTGTGCACAAAGAAAACAATAACAATTTATTCAACAATTCTTCTTCACAAATGACCGTCTTCTGCCATTTTGGAGAGTAGGCTACCCCAGAACATAATTGAAAGGGCGCGCATGCTGAATGTAAATAACGCTGATTACGTTGATTAGGTTCTGGGATACTCTCAAAAATGGCAGAAGACGGTAATTTGGGAAGAAGAATTGAATAAGTTGTTATATTGTTTTCTTTGCGCACAAAAAGTATTCTCGTAGCATCCTAACATTACAGTTGAACCCCTGATGTCACATGGACTATTTTACTATGTCCTATCCCTTGTCAAAAAATCCTATAGGATTCCAATAGGAATTTCTATCGTATTTTGGAACCATTCCTATAGGATTCCGATAGGAATAGTCCTATAGGACAAGACATAAATATCCTGTAGGAACCGTTCCTATAGGATTTTAATCCTATAGGATTTTAATGGGATTTTAATCCTATAGGATTTTAATGGGATTTTAATCCTATAGGATTTTTTTTTTAAATATTCTAAAGGTGCACTTTTCCACTGTATTTGTAGTACTTACACTGTACTTGCAAATTGCTTAAATTCACCCTGATGTAGAATGTAATGTAAAAATTCTAAGGCACTGATAATTGATTGACACACACACACACACACACACACACACACACACACACACACAGTACTGCCACTAGACCAGTTCTAGACTCTAAAAGAATTGAAGATATGAAGCTTATACCAGGAGACCAGAAGCTGAATATAAAAAATAACACTTTACTGTAACAACAACAACAATAACAATAATAATAGCAAATACAATCACATCACAACACAGAGCAATAAAAAATCAAACAGTAAGTAGAATTTGATATCGTAAATCAGTTTAATTTCCCTTTGAGGTGTATAATACTGTTCATTTCATGCGATAAATGTAATAAAGTTCAGTTTGTGTTTAATGGGAAAACCGGGGAAACTATGAAAAATACTGTATCCAATATATTTCAAAGCAATCTAATGCTCTGTCAATTGACCATATGCACAATTACTTCCTGGTTTTAGATGAGCCAGCTCAGTCATTTCCAGTCAATTCTACTGTGCTGTAAGAGGCGCACACTTTGCTTAGTTTCTGTACAAAATCCATTCACAATTTGAAGAAAATTTTTGTTTATCCAAGAGGACCAAACGTCCACGTATACCGCTTCAGGAATGACAAACGCGGGTGTTAAATATTACACGGGTAAATCTGCTAAATTGTTCAGGGACTCATTGCTATGATTGACATTGATAATGGAAGACAAGCCAATGTCAAAATATTGCTGTGCATCAAGTGATTCAGACTAAATTTAGAGTAGCAAAACTACAACAGTAACAAGTCTGTGTTGACTGAATATATTTAGCAGCTTTTACAGTTAAAGATAAAACTTAATAAATTGTAGTTACTAAATTAAATCTAAAAATATTTCTAAATATTGAATGCATTATTTAATTGTTATACCATTAATAATGAACTTATTTCATTTGTAGTTAACTAGTTTAAATAATTCTCCCTTATACGCTGTTGGTGTCGGGGCATATTTATTTATTTATTATGATTCCTGCACTTGCTATACTTTATACTTCAGTACAATAAAAGCACACAAATTTGGAGTTGAAATGGCAGCTGAGCTAATGAGTGATCCTCTGCTGCCATCTACTAGTTATAATGATAATTTAATAACAGTTTCATCTTAAAAGTCTTTGTTTTTCGCTAGGAGACACGTTTCTTTCATGTCATCTTCATGAATGAAAAGTATATCTATAAAGTGAATTTTACTGCACAGCCAGAGTTGAGAAGGCAAATATTATAAGTTTTTAAAATGTGTTCATGACTATGAAGGTAAGTTATTGATTATCAATAATACCATCATGATGTCATTGGGGAGATAGCATCTCTAATGTTAAAGACATCATCTATCATTGTTGTTATGCTATCATTATTTACCATGTTGCAATTATTATAATTTTTTCTCGATTTCTGACAAGCACGAGGCAGGAGAGGTTTATAAGGGTCTCAAGAGTCTCTAGCTATATAAACCACAACATTAAATCAGCTTTACCTGAAGTTTACGAGCTGGCTTGTTATAAAAGATGTATAAAGGATCATTTTAAATGCAATAATCTATCTTGTCTTTTTTAAATTTATTTTATGTACCATATGGGTTGTTTTTTTGAGTATATTATTTATGGGTTTTATTATTTATTTTTTCGACATGTTGTAAATTACAACATAAATTAATCACTGTAATCAAAGTTTTTCTTTTAGTTTTATAAGTCTGTTTTTGTTTCGTTTCTTCATTGTTTAGGTGGAGGCTCTAAATAAGCCCTTTGGGTTTTCTGCCTCTCCCTGCACAGTATATGGATTGTGTATATATATATATATATATATATATATGTATATATTTGTATCTATTTTACTCTTGTGCAAGAATAAACTAAACTAAAACTATGCAGAAGTTCAAAAGAGCGCTCTGTGCATATGGTCAATCGGTTACCAGGCAACGCAGCAGGTCCTGTAGCTGACCCCGGCTTGTCATGCACGTCTTCTCCATGTACACACAGCACACATATCACGAGAGAATCGTTGTCCAATGTCAAACTTTTTAACTGGAACATAAAACCTGACCTGAACAACAGGCCATAAAAAAATCTTATTAATCCATCAATGCAAATAATTAAAATAGCGCTATACAAAACCGTAAAGCACAACGTTATACAAAACAGCTCAAAATGGTGGCTGAACATACATTTTGTACTGTACTCACTACTCCAGTGTTTTATATAATGACATTTTATTATAAACAGCATACATTAATATTTAATTAATATCAGTTGTTTAACAATATCTTTTGCTATGTAACGGAGGACTCTTTTGCTAATCACATACAATAAAACCAGCTCAACAACTCACCGACAGATATTGTTAACCCAAAACTGTTCGTTTAGGATGCAGATCAGATAAGTATTACTATTTCTTCCTTTTTAGCATCTTTAAATACATTTTAACAAGTTAAACAACGTTAATCACTCGATTTCTCAGCTTCTTCTCCTCTTTGACCGTTACTGTTCAAAGTATGCGCGCTACAGTTGCACGCGCACTACACTCGGATTTCTTAAAGGGGAAGCGTCAGGACAATACCGTATATAGTTGTTTGTGTTTCTGTGAATTCCTACTAACATGTAATGCATTGTAACTTATTCTGACATTATGAAATGTCATACTTATTATCTTTGCCTTACTGTAATATTATGAATTTCAGTTATATTTGTGTGTATTCAGATAGGCTGCATTTTTATTGAGGGTTACAAGTACACACATGCAGTGTTACTTTTAAAAAGTAATTAATTAACAGAATCAAATACAGTGCCTTGAGAATGTATTAATACCCCTTTTTTAATGTTGTGCTAAACTGCTTTAAATTACTTTTCCCCCACACATCAATATATACTCCATACACCACATTGACAAAGCAAAAACCGAATTGTCACAACTTCGTAAATTGATTTAAAAAAAAAAAAACTCAAATAAGCTTACATTGCATAAGTACCTTTACAGCCTCAAGTCTTTTTTGTTTGATGCGACAAGCTTTGCTCATCAACATTTGGCAATTATCTGCCATTTGTCTCCTGACCTCTTCATGTCTCAAGCTCTGTCAGGTTGGATGGGAGCAGACACACATTTTCAGGTTTCTCCAGAAATATTTGATTGGGTTCAATCCCAGGCTGTGGTTGGGCCACTCAAGGGCATTCACAGAGCTGTATAAGCCACTCTTGCTGTGTGCTTAGGGTCATTGTCCTGCTGGAAGGTGAACCTTCTGCCCGTCTGAGGTTCTGAATGCTCTGGACTGGGTTTTCTCTATATTTTGGTGCATTGAGCTTTTCTTCTACTCTGAGTCCCTCAGTCCCTGCTGCTGAAAAACAGACCCACAGCATGAGACTGCTACCATCACACTTTACTGTTGGGACGGTACTCTGCAGGTGATGAGCAGAGCATGGTTTCCTTCAAACATGATGCTTAGAATTGAGGTTCATCAGACCAGATAATATTATTTTTCACAGTCTGAGGGTCCTTTAGGTGCTTTTTTTTTCTTTTGTCTTCACTGAGGAGAGGATTGAGTTTGGCCACACCGCCATAAAGCCCAGATCGGTGGAGTGTTGCATTGATGTTTGTCCCTCTGTAGATTTCTCCTGTCTCCACATATGATCATGGAGCTCAAATAGAGTGACCATCAGGTTTTTCGTCACCACTCTAACCAAAGCATTATCAGCTGTTGGACCTTTTATTAAGACGTGTGTGCCTTTCCAAATCATAGACCCATTCAATTGAATATGACACAGGTTTACCTTCACTCAAAGTCTAGTAACACCTACAAGCAATATGAATGCTCCTGAGCTAAATTTCAACTGTCCCAGATAAGGGTATGAGTACTTATGCAATGGAATCATTTAAGTTTTTTTTATTTTTAATAAATTTGCAAAGATGTAAAAAAACCTTTTTTTTTTTTTTGCTTCACCATTATAGTGTATGGAGTGTAGATTGATGTGGAAAAAAGTAATTTAAAGCAGTTTAACATAAGGCAGCAACATAAAACGTGAAAATAAGGGGTATGAATACTTTCGCAAGGCACTGTAAGATCTTACAGGACAAAGTGAATTTCCATTTAAAAATCACAGTGTCCAAAATGATACAAATCAATAAAAGATCCTACAGGAAAAATTAAAATGCCATTAAAATAAATCAGAATGTCCAATAGGATAAGAATCCAATAAGATCCTATAGGACAAAGTGAAATTCCATTAAAATCAATGGGAATGTCCAATAGGATTCTAAGAATCCAATAAGATCCTATAGGACAAAGTGAAATTCCATTAAAATCAATGGGAATGTCCAATAGGATTCTAAGAATCCAATAAGATCCTAAAGGATGAACTGAAATTCCAATAGGATTTTTTGACAAGGGATGTTTCTGTACCTTGATGGTGGTAATATCATTGCTGTATATGCTCAGAGGGCTAATCAAAAATATCTTAATTTGTGTTCCGAAGATGAACGAAGGTCTTACGGGTTTGGAACGACATGAGGGTGAGTAATTATAATGACAAAATGTTCATTTTTGGGTGAACTATCCTTTTATGAATAAAATTGAAATTATAATGTATTATTTATTGTAGATAATTGAAATGTTTGTTGATTTGCTGATTTATTTCTGTGATAGACACTGGAGTTTTCCATATTTTTACTGTAAAAATATTTATAAAACTGATCCTCCACAGAAGGTTTGTGTCATTTTGTTTTCTAATAACATTTGTTACTAAAACCAAGTTGCCACAGATTAAATGTCGTAACAATATCTGAAGTAACTACGGTATTTTGGTGGAAACTATGGCTAGCATAGTTTTTTTTCTTCTTTTCTTTAGAGTTTTGTTTTGTGCCATGTATCATGAAGAGAAATGCCGTTTTTTGAGCGGTTCCGCGCTGTACACCTTTGGTTCCGCCTCCAGCACGCGCGCACACCGGAAGTTTGGATTTTGTTGTTACACTGGAACAAAATGGCTGCTGTGAGTTTTTTTCATTGAAGGCACTGGAACATTTATTCCGCTTCTTGCTTTGGATTTCCTGCCTGTGGTGATGCAACTCGATTGGCAAGTCGGTTTTGATGTTGTTCGCCATTGTCACGGTCTGCCCCGCTCTGTCAGTTGGTCGTGTTTTGTGGATTTGTGCATTTGAAGTGAGCTGTTAGCTGTGGTTAGCCAGCCTGTCGTTTGCTGGAGCTGCAGTGCTGAAGTTTGCCTTTTTCTGCTGGGATCATATTCCTTTGCATTTCATGAATGCATGCTGTTTCTTGCTATTGCATCCTTTAACACATACTTTGTCATCATCCTGTTGAAGTTCGCCACATTTGTTTGCCAGATGTTGTGACTGCATATACACACAGATGCATAACAGTCTTAATGAGCTGAGTTCATGTCTCATACTTTGTGTGTTCGCGTTCATACACTTGTCGTCGGGTGTGTGGGTTTGAGTTTTGAATGGAAACTGTCAGCTGACAGGTAAATACACGTGGTAGTGTGTTTCTGAACTGTCTCTCTCTCTGATCTCAGGGCTTGAATGGTGTGTTTGTGGAGGTGACAGTGCTGGTGTAACACAACATCGCCTCCTGTCACGCAGCAACCACAATGGTAAGAACTGCAGGTTTGGATTAATGATGCATTTTTAACAGGATTGGATTTTGTATAACGTTATGTGATTGATTTGTTCATGTTTAACATTTTCAGTGACTGGTTTGGACAGTATTTTCATTTATCTTTCTTCCACAGCAACAGGTCTTAGAATATGCATTGGATCGGGCTGAGGTACTTGTTTGAACTTATTTCTGTATTATTTTCTGCTGTACTTTTTATTATTGTACGTAGTGGTGTTTATTTGTGTCTGTTATAATGCACTGTTATGTTATAAATGCAAACTGAGAAATCACTGTGGAGAACAATAGCTGTGTATATTCTATTACTGTTTAATAACATTGTTATGTCTTGTTTAGTACATTGTTGAAAGTGCTCGTCAGCGACCGGCGAAGAGACGAGTATCCTCGAGTGGAAGGAAATCCTTATATCAGAAACTTTATGAATTGTATATTGAAGAGTGTGAAAAAGAACCAGAGTTGAAGGTAATTTTCAGCTGCTGTAACCTAAAAAAGTAGCATTCACTACCATTTTTACGGCCATAATTTTATATATTTCTTAATGAAACAAGACATTAAGTAGGGTGGGTTATTATGACTCCATCAAATCATGTTTTATTAATATTGTATTGTGTGTATTCATTCTCTGTTCTGTAGAAACTGAGGAGAAATGTGAATCTACTAGAGAAGCTGGTCTCACAGGAGTCAGTCTCATGTCTGGTGGTCAACCTGTACCCTGGAAATGAAGGATACTCACTTATGCTTAGAGGAAAAAATGGATCTGGTACTGTCTGCTTTTTATTTGTTTTTAATGGTTAAATCAGCTGAGCTTTTCATGTTGCATGTTAATAAACTCGTCCCAACCTATAAGATTCAGAAACAATCCGACTTCGCTACGAAGAAACAGAGTTACTGGAGTACCTGGATGCTGAGGAGCTGCCGCCCATCCTTGTAGACCTTCTAGAAAAATCACAGGTTAGTGGCATGTAAATTTATTTATGTGTAGTCTCTTAATGTTTATTTTATTTCATTCTATTTCTAATTTCTGCTATCCATGAGATTTTGTATATTAACATATTCAAATATTTAAATTGTATTATATATAAACACAGCCTGCCCTAAATTATGTTCAGAACAACAGTCTTATTGGTGACTAAAACTGAAACTGTTATTAAATTGTTTTCAGTAAAGCTGAAATAAAATATATAGCTTATACTCAACTGAAAATGAGAAATGTTGTCTTGACAAGTGACTGAAATTTTACATTTTTAAAACTAAAAAAATATGTCTTAAATAAATAAAATAAAGCTACTTTGCAATATAAAAAATAATGACACAACCATATAACGGCTAAAACTAAAATGAACTGAAAATATAAAAATAAAAGCTAATTCAAAATATTAATAAACACTGTTACAGTATATAAAAAATACTGGTTCAGGATTGATTCTAGATTCTAATTGAATTAACCTACATGTTTCTTTAGTTCCAGTCAGAATAGTTTTATAGCACTCTGATGCATAAACCACCAGCTTAGATTTGTTTTCCTACTTCTGTTCTGTCAGGTGAACATATTCCACTGTGGCTGTGTCATAGCTGAGGTCAGGGACTACCGACAGTCTGGAAATGCAAAGATGCCCACCTATCAGAGCCGGCACATCCTGCTGAGACCCACTATGCAGGTCAGTAACAGGCCTGATCCATGACCAGCAGTCCCTGTTCTGTATTTTGAGAAACCCTTTTTCCCCCTATTGTATCGTTATTAAGTCATCCATCTTCTCCACACCAGACCCTGATCTGTGACGTTCATGCTATGACAAGTGATCACCACAAGTGGACACAGGTGAGGGGGCTCAAAACGTTGTTGTCAGTAAGATTATTTGAATATTTTCAACAGAAGACTCTTATGTACATCAAATAAAAATAAAGCTGAATTTTCAGCATCATTATTCCAGTCTTCAGTGTTGAAAATGTTACCTGCCCTATATCAAATTCAGTTATTGTTTACTAAAACTACTATTATTATTTACTATTGAAATAAAACTGAATTAAAATATTAGATGAAACTGTAAAAGACAGAAATGTTGCTTTGGCAGCTAACTAAGTTGAAGTTGAAAAATTACTAAATCTTAAATAAAATAAATGTAAGCTCAAAAATAATAAAAAGAAAAGAATACAAATTTAAAAAGCACATAGCGAAACTTGATAACTTATCGATGTTGAAAACAGTTGTACTTAATATTTTTGTGGATATTGTGACACATTTCAGGAAGTTAAAAAAAACAGCATTTATTTGAAATATATTTTTTTTTTTTACCACACATAAATGTCACTTTTGATCAATTTAATGCATCTTTGCTGAATGAAATATTAGTTTCATTAAAAGAAAATCTGGTAGGTTGGTAAAGACCATTAAAGGGACAGATTCACAGCACAATGTAAAGTATGGAGGATGCGTTGATTCTCATGTGGTTTGAACGTGTTTGTAGGACGATAAACTTCAGCTGGAGAGTCAGTTGATTCTGGCCACAGCAGAGCCTCTGTGTCTGGACCCCTCCATCTCTGTCAGCTGCACCACAAACCGTCTGCTCTACAACAAACAGAAGATGAACACACGATCCATGAAACGGTAATGCACTTAGCTTTTTAGCTTCGTTAAATATGCGCTTGGCTTCATCCGCTTGATCATAAGTTGTCTTTAAACCAAAGTGCATAATCAGACTGTCTGTGATGAGTTCCTGTTGTCTGCTGCTCAGTGTGATTGTTTGTGACTGCAAACATTTTGCATCCAAGAAATTGCTTAAACCCACAGAGCTCATGTAGATGTGCACAGTGTAGATCTTTTATCTGTGGTTAGTCACCATGTGTGAACTGAAAAGCCACTGCTGTTCTGATCTCATTGTATTGTTGAGACTAAAGAAATGTGAGTGGTTTTAGCTCTATGCAGCTAACAAAAATAGAAGTTGAAGTTTTTTCGCCTGTTTAAGTTGAGTGCCAGAATCTGATCATTTCATGTGTTTATCAAAGTTAAAGGCTTCAAAATGTTTTGTTTAATACAAAGATATCCTGAAATTCAAAAGCAGATCCAATCATGTATCAGTTATCCATCGTTCCATGCTGATGGTTGCTGTGTTTCTCCTCTCTGCAGGTGTTTTAGGAGGCATTCTCAAGCAGCTCTGAACCGACAGCAGGAGATGATGAGCCACTGCCCTGCACTGCCACAACTCCGACTCCTGGACTACCTGCAGAGGAGGAAAGAGAGGAAACCTGCTCCTTCCATAGACCTTAAGATCTCCAAAGCTGGAAACGTGAGTCAAAGACACAGACACAATTTGCAGACCTGCTTTACTTTCTCTGCTGATTTTGGATAAATGGATTTAAACATGGTAAAATATGTGAAACGTACATCATTGTTCAAAAGTTTTTGGAAGAATTTACTTTTATTCAGAAATGATGCATTAAATTGATAAAAAACAGAAAATTCATTTGTAATAATGTAAAAAGAAAAATGCTGTTCTTTTGAACTTTCTATTCATCAAAGAATCCTGAAAAAAAAGTATCACGGTTTCCACAAAAATTGTTGTCAGCGTTGATAATAATAAGAAATATTTCTTGATTTAATGTTTAGTTTTTACATTGCAATATAACAGATAAATGCAGCCTTAAGTATAAGAGAAAATCTTACCAAGTAAAGTTTTGAACAGTACTTCTATTAATCAAATGTCTCATTTAAAGTGTTTATTATATCTATTTGTTCTTTATGACTAGTGTGTGTGTTTCCTGTGTTTAAATCGCTCTTGTTTTTCCTGCAGTGTGTGGATATGTGGAAACAGAGCAGCTGTCAGCTGACTGTCCCTTCAGAAATTGATGTGAGTAGCGTTTCTCTTTTTTCTGTATGTCCTAAGCCATTTATAACAGAAATAACTTCTCTCTTTTTTTTTTTTTTTAAATGAAATGAGTTTAAATGTATTGCTAAGATAAATGTCATGTTCTTGTGTCCTTCAGTGTTCTGAGATGGTGTGTTTTCCTGTAAGTTTTTATTTCTGTTTCCAGGTGGAGAAATATGCAGTGGCAGAGAACTCTGTCAAACTAGATGACACTCAGCCCACTGTTTGGCCTGCACAGGTAACACAAATATGTAAATCGTACATACTAACTAGACTGCACATGGACCCTGTAATATGCTAATAAGGGTTTTTTGTTGTTGCTGTTTTATCTGTGTGATGTGCGGTGTTTATTTTGTAACAGGACGTGAGGGACAACTACATTTTCGAGTGTGAAGTAGGAGGTCAGCCTCAGAGAACAAAAGTCACTATCTTCCAGTCCATGGGGGACCCGCTGGTATATGGGAAAATCTACAGCGCCAAAGACTCCAAATCAGAGGAGGATGTCACAGACCTGCACCTCATTCACCCACCGTAAGAAATAACTGATGACATTTTACTATTTCATTTTAGAAGTACTTATTTCACATTTATATTATATATTACATTCTATTCTAAGATGAGAGTAAAGTATTAAGTTAAGTTACACTTGCCTAATTGTTGTTGCACTTAACTGATCTTGTATTTTCTCTGTGGTTTGTAGATTCCTCATAGGTTCAAAAACAGATGCTGATCGGTAAGTTCAGGAGTCATGCTTTGTTGTTTGGTGTTATTGAGTTTTGGGTCTTGAAAATATTCCTGTGCCGCAGGTTTCTGACGCAGTATAAGGAGGTGTATGAACGAGACGTGAAGTGTCAGGTGAAGATGTTGCACAACTCAGGCAGCGCAGGGTCCCAAGGCCAGCTCTCCCCCTCCAGGGAAAACGAGGTGAGACACTTTGTTACATCTGACCATTCCGACTAAGACATGTTGCAAAAAACTGATTTTATGTGATTTGAATCAGGTTTGTAAACATAAGATGGGTTTATTTTGTACTTCAGGCTAAACAAGTCTAAACAAATCTCAGGTGCTTGATTAGAGATTTTAGAGAAAAAAATGCTTTTGCTAAACATTCACGTGAATTTCATGTTAAGATCGGTCCATTTTGATGGATGTTTGTTGTTGATCCAGGCTGATGGATACTCAGCTCTGGTCCAGTCTTCGGTTTTAGGAAAGGGCGTCAAACACAGACCTCCTCCTATCAAACTGCCAGCCGGCTCAGCCTGCGCCTCCTCAGGTGAGACAAACTTATAATATAACAGTATGTATATGTATCAACAAGAGAAGAGCAGAATACGAACATGAATATAAATATTGTAATACTGTGAAATTTAAAATGTAATTTATTCCATCATTACTCCAGTCTCCATTGTCGCATGATCTTTCAGAAATCATTCTAATATGCTGATTTGATGTTCATCTTTTCTCAATTATTATTGGTGCTAAGTCATTAATAATAGTTCTTGTTATTATCAACATTGAAAACAGTGTTTGAGATCAGTGTATTTCAGGTCCGACCTCCATCATGTCTCAATCATTCCCTCTCTTCTATCTCAATATGTTTGTGTCTTTCCACTTTAAAAAGTGTACAAACGAACACTCCCTCCCTTTGTCTAGGTAACCCGTACAGTACACAGGCCTCAACCGGCCATCTCAAGTGCCCGACCCCTCCACCCACAAAGAATCAGTCGCTCTCCCGGAAACACTCCATGGAGCTTGGCCTCTTGTCCCCTGCTGCTCTCTCGCCCATGCAGAGTGAGTATCCCTCCATTCACAACTAGAAAGCTATCAGTGCTTCCTAGCTAGATATTTATTCTGTCTTTCTCCTCTGATTGTCCTCCACAGGATCAGGTACTCCCAAGCCCTCCACACCCACACCCACCAACACACCCTGTTCGACTCCCCACCCCGCCGACGTTCAGAGTGCCACGCCTTCAGTAACGCCCACCCCTCAGGACCCCGCCCTTCCACAGCAGCCCACCCTGCTGACTCCCTTCGCCCAACAGCAGATGACCCTGCCTGTCATGACTATTCCCCTGCCCACGTCCAGCACCACATCCTCACAGGTCATGACAAACCCCGCAGGGCTCAACTTCATCAACGTGGTGGGCCCGGTTTGGTAAGAACCCAAGTTTTTTTTTTCAGGGATATGAAAGTGAAAAAAACAGCGTCTAACCACCTCTGTTTGTGGTTACTTACAGCAGTCCGCAGACTCTGATGAGCGGATCTAACCCAATGCTGGGTTGTAGTCCTGGTGCTCTGGCGTCTGGTATACCCCTGAGTGGACTTCTGCCCTCTGGTGGTCTCATGTCTGGAGCTCTTCCTGCCATGCAGCCTGCAGCTCCAGCAGGTAAACCTCTCAGTGAATCTCTCCCTGCATGGTCAGATGTTCATCAGTGACTTTTATAAGTTGTCAGTCGCTATTGTGGATAGAAAAATGTTCATGTTGTTCCAGCAGGTGGGCCTTTTGGGCTGAACAACAGCCCGGGACTGCGACCGCTCAACCTTCTTCAGGTGAGAGAGCTTTTGTAGTTGAAGTATTGGCTTTTGTGGAGATGATACTCTCTTTCGCTCCCATTTATGTTTGTTTTTCCCATTTCCCTTTCTTTCAGCTCCCTACAGGACCACTGATTTTTAACTCTCTACAGCAGCAGCAGTTGTCTCAGTTCTCCCCTCAACAGCAAAGCAGTCAGTCCGCCACATCCAGCCCCCAGCAGCAGGGGGACGCAGTGAGTCAGACACACTGTAGCTATTATTTTACACTGCTATCAAGATTCTAGCAATTTCCAGAGGCTGCGAATCAACTCCAATAGTGTTTAAAGGGATAGTTCACCCAAAACTGAAAATTCTATTCCATGGAAGTCAATTTCTACAATCAACTGTTTGGTTACCAACATTCTTCAAAAGATCTTCTTTTGTGCTCAAAGAAAATAGAAACTCTTACAGGTTTATAACATTATAATTATTATATATTATACTGTATCATATTTAAAGTATAATTACAATAACAAATATTGTAAATATACAAAAATAAACGTGCATGGTAATTTTAAATGATTAAATAGCATTGTTTTTATTTTTGGTAATTTATATACAAATATTTTGTACATATGTTGACTTAAAGGAATAGTTCACCCAAAAATGAACATTTTGTCATCCTTTACTCACCCTCATGTTGTTCCAAACCTGTATGTGTTTCTTTCTTGTTGAACACAAAAGAAGATATTTTGAAGAACCAAACAGTTGTTAGTCCCCGTTGGAATTTGAAGTCAATGGGGACAATCAACTGTTTGATTACCAGCATTCTTTAAAATATCTTCTATGTTCAACATAAGAACGAAACTCATACGGGGGTGAGTCATTTTCATTTTTGGGTGAACTATCCCTTTAATTTTTTTATTTAATGCAATTTAACATTGGTAATCTCACAAACCCTCTTTAGTTTCATGCTACACTAAAGAAAAAAAGTATGTATGTACGTTCTGAAGTTAATTCAGTGGTCCTCTTTGAATCAGGCTGATCCGGGTCTGACGGCAGAACAGGGTCTGTCCGCACAGCAGACGGCGGTCATCAATCTCACCGGAGTGGGGGGATTCATGTCTCCTCAGGCAGCAGGTACAGACTCATGCACTGGACACGTGTTTCATTCCTCTGCCACTCCTCTCACTGTTATTCAAGAACATCTCTAGTCCAGATAACTCTAACAGACACTAACACAACGAGTAGACATACTAATGGATTTAGATATTGTAGTGTGTCATACTAATCTCAACATAGATCAGTCAAAGTTAATCAGACCTGTTTTTTGATTATCTGGGTTTGTCATTTGATTAACATGATGGTGGATGCCACTTTTCCTCTTTCTGCTACATCCTACCTTTTATTTCCTGTTACCTCCCTCCCCTCCCTGTTCTTTCTCTCTCCCCTCCCCTCCTCCTCCACCCCACTCCTCTGTCCGTGGTAGTGCTGTCCCAGCTGGGTTGTGGTCTGGAGGGGTCCGGGCCCAGCCTACCGTCCCCGAGGCTCCAGCAACAGCACCAGCCACAGATCCAAGTAATGCAGCAACTTTGACCTCATCCACCCATAGACATGTGTATATCAGACTGACCTTTGACCTCTCAGACACTGACTCCCCTTTCCACTGACCTTTGAAGACCACGTGAATTCAAAATCGACCTTCTTGAAGGGTTATTTCATCCCAAAAAGGAAAATTCGGCCAACATTTACTCACCTTCATGTCATTCCAAACCCATAAGAAATCGTTCTTCTTCAGAACACAAATGAAGATATTTCTGATCAAATTAGAGATATTTCTGTCCCTTCAGTGAAAGTCGGTTCACCCAAAACTCTTCAAAATGTTTTTAAAAATCCATATGAATTGAGCAGTTAAATCCAAGTCTTCTAAAGAGACAGGATTGTGTTATATGATGAACAGAATTATTTCAGGCTTTTATTCACATATAAACATTGATCAGCTAATAATGTTTACAACATTCAAATTTGTTCACAGAACTTTTATCTATTTTATAAATGTCTATTTTAATATATATATATATATATATATATATATATATATATATATATATATATATATATACATACATTTTTTAAATGTTAACGTAAGTTTGGGCTCTGTATTTTTTAAAAGCTTTTGAAAGATGTCTAATGTTTACAAAGGCTGCACTTATTTGATTAAAAAAAAAAACGGCAAAATGTAATAATGTGAAATAACACTTTTCTGTTTGAATATATTTTAAAATGTACATGTAAAAAATGAAATTTATTCCTGTGATCATCACTCCAGTCTTCAGTGTCACACAATCCTTTAGAAAACATTCTAATGTGCTGATTTACTGCTCGAGACATTTTTCCAATGGCAAAAAGGTTTATGAGATTTTTATAAGTGATAACAACATTATAAATGTTTTTACTGTCACTTTTGATCAATTTAATGCATTCTTGCTAAATAAGTGTTAATTTAATTTTAAAAAAGTCATTTTACTGAACCCAAACTTTTAAACAGATTGATGATCATAAATCATACCTATTTTTTATATAAAGTTTTACATTTTAAATTCAAAGGTCTGGTGAAAGGTCAGTGTGATCAGTCTGTTATATGACGTCTATGCATTCACTCTTTAGATTAAATGTTCCACACTACACAGCTAAACTGTTGTTCATAAGAATCACATCAATAGCTTTTCTGGCTACATTTTCTGACCGACGTGAATTTTCATGGGGATTCTTCTCTTGCCATGTTTTGAGTTACCATTTTTCTGTCTAAGCCTTTACCAACATTTTTCAAATAAGCTTGTGGCATCAGCTTATCTCCTAACAGCTGCTTGAGAAGCATGTTTTTGTAGCAATTGAAACAAAATCTCCAAAACTTAAGGAATGTTTAATTTATAAGGAGGTTCGTCAGATTTCATCTCATTTACGAGCATGACACATTTGTGCTGTTTTCTCCATCATCACGCACAGCTCACACTGATCGGCCCACTCTCCTGTCCTGCATCTGACCCCAGTAACAGCCCAACTCTTGCATTAGCCCCAGCTGAGATGCGAGTTGAAGTTGCTGTCTTACTGACACCAAACAAGAGCATGGCTGTGTGTGTGTGTGTGTGTGTGTGTGTAATAGAAGATAACTGACAAACCGCTGCTACATTGCACTTTTAATTTGACCACCTTCTATCCACCGCTCCTGCTTGATCCTCTTCTGTTCCTCACAGTATGTTGTTCCCATCAATTACCCTCGAGTCTTCCATTCCTCCCTCTTTCAGCCTCACACAGCTTCTGCAAACACCATTGACATTTGTCCCCAGCGTGTTGCATCCATTTTCACTGCAGTTAATGAAAGGTGGTTTCCTTTCAGCAGCTCTGCTTCAGTCAAAACTCCTCCGTCATCAGAGCCAGTGGGAGAGGCGACAAAAACATGTAACACATGCGTGAAATATGCATCTTATACAATGTTCAATACCAGTTAAAGGTATTTTTCCAAATTGCTTGGAAAATTGTAGGTACTGATAAATTGTAGTTTATCAGTACAGGTTGGTAATTTAACAACTCGTTTCACCTATTTTTATATTTAGTGGCCTAATGGTTAGAGAGTCGGACTCGTAACCCAAAGGTTGTGAGTTCGAGTCTCGGGCCGGCAGGAATTGTTGGTGGGGGGAGTGAATGTCCAGTGCTCTCTCTTACCCTCAATACCACGACTGAGCTGCCCTTGAGAATTGCTCCCCGGGTGCTGGGTGTGTGTTCACTGCTGTGTGTGTGCACTTTGGATGGGTAAATGCAGAGCACTAATTCAGAGTATGGGTCACCATACTTGGCCACATGTCACGTCACTTTCACACACACACACACACACATATATATATATATATATATATAAATAATCCCAATATTATGCATCCCAAATTTAACGTATTAATTCATTTGTAGACAGATTGTTTGTATAAGATGTCTCACCAAGGCTACATTTATTTGATCAATATTACAATAAAACCGTAATCTTAATATTAAAATTTACAATAATGTTTTCTATTTTAATACATATTTAAAATGTAATTTATCCTTGAGATGGTGAAGCTGAATTTTCAGCATCATTATTTCAGTCTTCAGTGTCACATGATGCTTTAGAAATCATTCTAATATGCTTTTTTTTTTTTTTTATTTATTTAAAATTACCAACCCCAAATTCTTTAACACTTTTCCACATTAAACATTCTATTTTTACTGGTTTTCCCACTTGGCTACATTTGTATACATCGATTACAAGAACCAATGGAGGACAGGATATGTTAAAACCGACTAATCTAACGATCAGAGCTGAATGTGTCAGTTTGCTTACATTCATAACATTTATCTTCATGACTAAGTGGAAGAGATGCTCCTGAGGCACAGCTGCTGTAAGAGGAGACTCTCTTTAAGCTGCACATATTCATTATCTGTTACTTTTCCCTTTCACAGTTGCAATTCTTGCAGCACCAAATGCAACAGCAGCAAATGGGTTTGGCAGTGGGGGCGGCAGCACAGGCGGCGCTGCCACGGCAACATTCCGCCAACCAGCCAAAAAGTAAGAGGAAACGCAGCACGCCACAGCCCCTCCCCAAATCATGACCTCCAGCCGGACGGCAGCAAATGGCACTGTGCTCGATCGGCAGCATTTTACGGACTGACTGTGGATTGACCGGACTAAAGTTGGTTTTTTATGTTCATAGGGGTGCAGGAATTGCCCTCCTGACCTCAGGACAGATGGATAGATACTGCAAGGATTTTTAGAGCAGGGGACCTTAGAGTATTACCGTATTTTTTAAAGAAATACAAGATATTAAATAAGACAATTCTTGTAGGGTTCTCTACGGCATGCTGTCTTTATTCTCCTTCCAAATGGCCCTTTCAACGAGAGCCTGTTTGGCTTGAGAGGGTGGACCCTACGCACACTAATAAGGGCCGTACAGATGTGCCTCAATCACCTGTTGCTCAACTTTACCGTTACGAGAAAGCTTCTCTCTACTGCTGGATGTCAGAGTGATAGGCCGCCTTGTCCCAGCATGCAATTACATGTGCGGTTTTTATACGGCACATTTTAAAATGGCATTTTGTTATACTGAGGGGGAGTTGATGTATATTCTTATGGAGAAAAAAAAATCTAAACCATGTGAATGGATGACATTTCTGAAAACTGAGGCAGAATTTTTGTAAATGGTCTTTGTCGGCAGTTTTATTGTGATAAAAAAGAAAGTATATATTGACAGTGAAAAATACATCTTTTAGATAAAAATGTCATGACTGTGTGTGTTTATTTCGGCGTCTTCGTGCTCTCAATGACTTTGCCCACCAGTTTGCTGATTTCTTTGTTTCTCGTTATGGCTCGATTTATGCAGTGTTGCAGTTTCTCACTGGATAACGACGTCCCACCTAAAACACAATGGAACATTTGTTTCTATATCTACAAAAATACAATCCGCAGATGCTCAGGGATGCATAAAAATCATTTTTGGATCCAAAACAACTCATTTGTGTAGATCTAATAGGTTTTTGAAATTTGTAAAGAGCGTTTATGGTCTCCCTGTAAATTTCCACCAAAATTAAAGCAAAATAAACCTTAAAGTTTAATGATTTAAAGCAAAGAAATATGCCGAGATGAATATTAGTATTGTAGTTTTACTGTTATGTAAAATAAAATTATTATTAAATACTACTATTATTATAAAATATATTATTTTAAAGTGCAATAGTATTCGTAATATGTGACCCTGGACCACAAAACCAGTTTTAAGTCGCTGGGGTATATTTGTAGCAATAGCTCAAAATACACTGTATGGGTCAAAATGATAGATTTTACTTTTATGCCAAAAATCATTAGTATATTAAGTAAAGATCATATTCCATGAAGATATTTTGTAAATTTACTACTGTAAATATATCAAAACGTCATTTTTGATTAGTAATATGCATTGCTAAGAATTAATTTGGACAACTTTAAAGGCGATTTTCTCAATATTTTGATTTTTTTTGCACCCTCAGATCCCAGATTTTCAAATAGTTGTATCTCGTGACCAAATATTGTCCTATCATAACAAACCATATGTCAATGGAAAGATTATTTATTCGGCTTTCAGAAGATGTATAAATCTCAATTTTGAAAAATTGACACTTAAGACTGGTTTTGTGGTCCAGGGTCACATATATGGTTCTGGGAAAGGTCCTTGAGCTGGGATTCGAACTTGGGACGCCCATAGTGCGATGGCACGATATGTTGGTGCTCTGCCCACAAAACTATCGGCACCAACTCAAATAAAACATACAAGGGTGCAGGTTTACATCCTCATGTTAAAATCGACAGTAAATCAATATTTTAAAGCTGATATAAAAAAAATCTCTGTTGCAGTTTTCACACCGATGAGTTTGCATTCCAGATGCTGTAAATATCCTGCAATTTGTCAAACGTCTTAATGTTCACCTGGTTTGTGGACGGCACAGAGTCGATCCTCCTCGTCCGTTACCACAGTCAGTAATGCCGTTGACAAGCTTTCTTCTTCTGCTGTGGGGTCGACTATGATAATAGAGCTGTTCAGTGCGGAAATAGAAAAGATTGCGTCTGTGAACTCATTCTTGTCATTTCTACAGAACTTTATATTGATCTTGAGACCAGTGTTTTCTTTCCTCGTGATCAAGAAGTTGACGTGGCTAAATTAAATCGTGTTTTAACACCAACCTACACTGCAGTTGTGTAATAGAGAAATAAGTTGTCAATTACTCATCAAATACTGCAAACGATGAGCCAACTGGATGCTGGTTGATCTTCAAGGGCCTCTTCTTCTGGATGTCAACTTCTGCTAAATCTGTATCTTTGTTTATTGTGACTTCAGGGAGTTGTGCTGAGAAATATGAAATGTGCTTATTAGTCATCATAACAGCAGGAGGAAATGTTATATTCAGGAGAAGCACTCACCGTTCTTTAAAGCTGCCAGCAGAACTATGATGCAGGCGTCAAGTAAGTTCCCGTCGTAATCCAAACACATAATATCACAGTACAGCACCCAACAAAGCTAGAAAAATCAGTGATAAAAGAAATGCAAAGGATTTGATAAGAAACATTTCAGTCATTAATATACATAATTTATAAATATATATTTATTAGTGCTGTTGAACGATTAATCGCATACAAAAGTTTTTGTTTACATAATGTGTGTTTGTAACGATACACACGCATGTATATATTTCAGAAAAAAATGCTTATACATTAAATATATATAAATATGAATATAAATGTAAACATTTTCAAAATATATACTGTATGTGTGTGTGTATTTATATATACATAAATATAAACAGCACACATGCATATATTATGAAAACAAAAACTTTTATTTTGGATGCGATTTATTTTTTGACAGCACTAATATTTATTTATCTTACCTTAGATTTTTCAATACACAATTCTTCCATATTTATTAAATCTGAACTAAAAAGCAGAAAAAATAAACAAGTATTAATATGGAATTTCATGCAAATATTTTTTGCCTTCTTTTTTGACAGAAAAAAATAAAAATAAAGATCACACTGCTTCAACAGAAAATATGCAGGCGTGCCTTTCAATGACATCTGCGATAAACTGGCTGGCCGCCTGAGCCTGTTCTCCTGGTGGACCGGGTCTGAATTTAGATGAGCACAGCGGAGGCAGATCTACATTTGGGACTTGGAGAGCAAAGAGGAACTTGAGTTGCATTTCATTCAACACCCCAATGTATACTATTTCTCAAATCTCCAATTATAATTTACATTTACCTATATATCCTTTATTTGGAGAATCAGATGGCGGCATAGTCAACTCCTGCAAGAACAAAATGCTTCTTAACTTCATAATCAACAGCCATATCATCATTTATAGGAAAAATAAAAGCGATTCTCACAGCTTTGATCCCACATATCACTGTTGTGTTTCCAATTTTCACCAATGCTGATCCATCAGCTGTAGATAAAGAGCCTAGAAGGACACACATTCATCCAGTTATGCCTAATAACATCTCTATATTTGAAAATTCTGATCACTTTAATTATAATATGCATCCCATGCTTACTAATATTTAAGGTTGTGGGTCTGAACTCTCCCAATTCCCTTCCATCTGGACGACAGTTTTCTTTCTGTTGAATATTAGATTAAGATAACGAATGACTTAATTATTGGATTAGTGTTATAACAGAAATCAAAAACTGATCAACTTACCAAAAAGCTCCTGTGATACTCTAGAGGCTCTGCGGTTCTAAAAAACAAACAAACAATGAATGCCTCATTATTTACATTAAATAATACAGCGAAGTCATTATCTCACTATCCAGAAGATGTTATTAAATGAAATAATTCAGAAACAATCTCTCACTCACTTGAAACCAGCCGCCATGATGTTTAGAAGACCACGTGAAGACTGGCCGCAGTGACGTAACAGCTGCGGCTCGCGCGTCCTCCGCTCCGGTGTGAGGCGCTAGTGTTGTTCCTCATCCGCCGCTCCGCCGCGCCGCGTGTTCTTCGCCCGCTGTGATGATGTGGTTTGTGAGGACGACTTCCGCGTAGGTGTTTTTTTGTGACTGGAAGTAAAGTTCAACAATGGAGATTTAACTATTTATTCCGTAATTTCGTACGACACCCATCATATATGTCCCGCCTCACGAAGTCGCCGGAAGGCTCGTTTTAAGGCTGTTCTGTATGCTTCAGTAAAGCAGTTTAGCTTTACACTGGTGACAGCTTCCCAGCAGTGCAATGTTCACTGAAATATGGATGATGGATTTCTCTTTAAATGACTTATTGCAGTTTTCTATGATCCTGGCGCTGATCGTCCTACTATTGGTATATTTATATCATTTTTTATTATTGTCATTTGTAATGTTTTCATACATCTTTATATTATAATGCGGAGGTTTAATGAGGATGGTTTGTTTGGTCTTGTTGATTTTTTTTATTTTGTTAAACAAAAATTGTATGTATTTAATGAATGAAAAGTGTTGAAATACTTGTGCATGTTAGCTACACTTTTATTGAGCTTTACCGATTCATCCAGTTGAACAAGTTAGTTACTCCCTTGTGTCACACCTGTTCTTGTCTTTAGGTTGTTGTCGGTGTTCATGTCAGTGCTTACACTGTAGATCAGACTCGCCATGAGAAAGAGAAACACTTCTTGAGTGCAGATGGCAAGGAGGAGTCTTTTCCCAGTCTGATGGACCCTCCATCACTGGAGCTGTCTGTGGTTGTCCCGTCATACAATGAGGAACTCAGATGTGAGTTGTTTTGATGGTATATGCAGAAATATGTATCCACCTGTGGCCTTCCGTCCATATAAGCTGGGAATGCGCCGCATACCCAGGCCCTCTGAGAGAATGAGTTCACGGGCTAATTAATAAACATGATAATAAGTTGATCCCTTGTCATTTGAGATGTGACTTAAAGCTTAACAAAGTGTTGGCAATAAGTATGTAAAACTATTTATTTGAAAACATTGGTCATTTTCTGTAAATCTATGTCAGTGAGCTTCCGGGTAAGCGGGAAAAAAAATCATTCAGTTGATGCAGAGACTTATAGACCGGGGGAATCCCCCATCTCCACACGCTCTGAATATTATGTATCATAAGGTAACTACCTGTAAACGTTATTTGGCGGGATGGGGATGGGGGGGGGGAATCTTAATCTTAGCACTCAACATACCCGGTTAAAAAAGTCACCGCTCGCCACTGGTATTCACTGATGGTCAAAAGTTTGGAATAATAAAAGTCTTTTAAAGCGATAGTTCACCAAAAATGTACTTACCCTCAAGCCATCCTAGTTGTATATGACGTTCTTCTTACAGACAAATACAATCAAGAGTTATATTAAAAAAATGTCCTGGCTTTTCCAAGCTTTATAAAGGCAGTGAATGGTGGTCAAGATTTTGAAGCCCAAAAAAAGTGCATCCATCCATCATAACAAGTGCTCCACACGGCTCCAGGGGGGGGTTAATAAAGGCCTTCTGAAGTGATGCGTTTGTATGAGGAAAAATATCCATAATAAAAGCTTTATAAACTGTAATCTCTAGCTTTCGCTAACTGTCGTATGAGTGTTCATGAGAGTCGCTTTTCAGTTGATGATGTAGGATGTAGCGTAAGCTCTGGTGCGAACGTGGAAGCGCTAACGAGAGAGCAAAACAAAGACTGGTGTTCCTTTGTTGTAAACAAAACTTGGTTCTTGTGAGACTAGCATTTTCTTACCAGAGATTACGCTATGGCTACGTCCTACATCATCCACTGAAACGTAACTCTCTCATGAACGCTCGTACGACAGTTAGTGGAAGCTAGACATTACAGCTTATAAAGTTTTAAATATGGATATTTTTCTTGCACAAATGCATATTTTCGATTCAGAAGGCCTTTATTAACCCCTCGGAGCCTTGTGGAGCACTTTTTATGATGGATGGATGCACTTTTTTGGGCTTCAAAATCTCAACCTCCATTCATTGCCATTATAAAGCTTGGAAGAGCCACAACATTTTTAATATAACTCTGATTGCATTCGTCTGAAAGAAGAAAGTCATATACACCTAGGATGGCTTGAGGGTGAGTAAATCATGGGGAAATTTTCATTTTTGGGTGAACTGTCCCTTTAAGATCACCAAGGCTTCATTTATTTGATCAAAATACAGAAAAAACTTGAATTGAATTTATTATTATTATTATTATTATTATTATTATTATTATTATTATTATAGACTGGAGTAATGGCTGCTGAAGATTTATATTTGCCATCACAGGAATAAATTACATTTTAATATATATTCAAATAGAAAACTCACTTTTAAATTCTAAAAAAAATTGTAACTATTATTGTTTTCATAATGCTGTATTTTTGATCAAATAAATTGCGTTATGCACAAGACAATCTTAATTATTCCAAATGTTTGACTGCCAATGTGAATAATTTTAGGTTACAACCCCATTAGATCCATAAGGCTCAAAATCATTAATCTGCTCTTGGCAATAAGAGGATTTATATTGTTAATGCATATCTCTGTCCTATCACAGTGCCTGTTATGATGGATGAAGCTATGGAATACCTGGAGAAAAGACAGGTTCAGTATTTAATAATGATTTAATGGCTAAGTTCTGTTTTTCTGAATAAAATATTTGTGATTATGAATGTTTTATAACGCATGTATAAAATATAAGGTATAATATCAATAACAATGTAAGTAAATATAAATATCTGATTAACCTGTGAATCCAGAAATGAATTCTTTTGGATACTTCTGCAGGCTGGCTGTTTAAGAGTCTGTTTGAGCGTTTCACCACTAGATGGCTGTGCTGTAACTTGACTGACTCTGTTTAACCTAAAGTGTCCTCTTGTTGATTCTACAGAAGGAGAAGCCATCGTTCACCTATGAAGTTATTGTGGTAGATGACGGCAGCAAAGACAAAACTACAGAGGTAATTTTACTTCTTATATAATATATTATAATAAATAAAATATTTAATGTGCATGTTTTCAAACTGAATGCTTGTATCCTCAGGTTGCCATGAAATACACAAAGAAGTATGGAGCACAAAAAGTGAGAGTTTTGACGTTGGTGAAGAACCGTGGAAAAGGCGGTGCAGTGAGAATGGTAACAAAACAAAACACCTTGTGCATTATCCACATTTCTGATGAAATCTGATGAAAGACATAACAAAGATGCTGTTTGCGCTCAGCTGGGAATGTGAAAAAACTCAATAATTAATCAGTTACATGGCTTAATGCCTGAAGCAGTTAAAGTATGTTCTCAATCTCATCTAAAAGCCTTATTTTGCACCAGCTTAGCTAATAAATTGTTGAACATTGTTTTTTATTGTGTTTATCTCTACTCAGGGAACTCTAAGTAGTCGTGGACGCCTCATTCTTATGGCTGATGCAGATGGAGCCACTAAATTTGCTGACATTGAAAACGTTGAAGAAGGTCTTGAGAGCATCAGTGAGAAGCCTGTGAGACACCACTTTTTGTAAATAAAAATAGACAGGCAACGTATTGCCAATCTCTTGTTGGTATGTGGATTAAATATCTGTTTGAAGTTTAGCCAGGAGATACGGTTATCAGATTACCAACAGACCTTTCCTTGCCAAAAGATCTCAGTGCATCTGAAAATATTTTTCTCATGCGTCCATGCAGGATAACATGGCGATCTCCTGTGGATCCAGAGCTCACCTGGAAAAAGAATCAGTGGCTCAGGTAACACTGTTTCTCAAAATACTGGAGCGTGACAGTGTATGTTCATAAGAAAATTGCTAATACCTTTGCATTTTCATTCTTCTGTTTTTTCTTGTGACAGCGGTCTATGTTCCGAACGTTTCTGATGTATGGATTCCACTTCCTGGTGTGGTTCTTCTGTGTGAGAGGGATTAAAGACACACAATGTGGTTTCAAGCTCTTCACCCGTGAAGCTGCCTTGAAAACCTTCTCCAGCCTGCATGTGGAACGCTGGTACGGAGGCTTAAAAGTTGAAGAGCATCTCTGCAAATTTTTCACGTGCAGCATCAAATTCCAAAAAGCACATTTTAGATTAATTATTAATTTTTTTTTAATGTTAACATTTAATTGAAATAAATGTTTTTGTCCTTGCAGGGCATTTGATGTGGAACTTCTCTTCATTGCTCAGTGTTTTGATATCCCTGTAGTAGAAGTGGCTGTTAACTGGAAAGAGATTGAAGGTTTGTGCTGTCAGTTCTGAAATATAATTGCACTTAAAGTGCAGGCAATTAAAACACTTTTTTTCTAGCAGTATATGTGACAAAAAAAATGAAGGTTATTTCCTCTATGAGGTAATTAAGGCTTGTTTTATTGCACATTTTAGGGTCAAAGTTGGTGCCGTTCTGGAGTTGGCTACAGATGGGTCGGGATCTAGTCTTTATCAGACTGCGTTACCTCACTGGTGCCTGGAGGCTAGAGTCTGAGAGAAAAACTCAGTAGCTGTTGTTACTGTTAGTGTGCTGTTCATGAGCGTACAGGGGCCAACGGTTGAGCGCACAGCCCAATGCCACCAATGAGTGCACTGTGAATGCAGTCGGTGAACACCATTAGCATTTTATTATCACTGACCGTGCCGTGACCACATAAGGGGATGGTCCTTTTTTTTTATGTAATATTGATGTTTTCCATATTTTCTTTTACATACTGTATTAGGTTTTGGTTTGAAAAAGGGCAGATGATTATTGGCCAAATAAAATAAATATATATATAATCAGTGTTTCAGCATTTACAAGTAATTTGGAATGTTTGCTTGGAAACAGATAAATGATGCTAAGTTTTATCTTTTCTTTTCAGATTTTGTTTAATGCAGTGCATCAAAGAATAATTTCTGGTCCTGATTTGCAATTTTAAAAGAAATGAACATGGTGTGCACTTGAATGTTTAAAATCAGTGCCACCCAAATCCATTTTTAACTCACTCTTCCTACGCATATAAGGTTTAAAAACACAGTTGACTGACTGAAATGGTCCATGGTCTGGCATGTGCTCAAGGCTTTTTAATGTGGTTTACTCAATGGGCTGCTCTGCACCCTGGAGAGAGTATCCTGTTTGTCCTTCCTTTCTCTCCACCAGGAAGGCATTTGTTCTTATTCAGCCCCTTTATCTTGTCATCCACTCCAAGAGGGTGCATTTCAATATTTTACATTGGTAAATTATTTTTAAAATCAGTGATTTAAGAAGCTATTGATGTATTTTATTTCCCCCGCCTGCTAAGCCCTAAATAGAGCCTAGTCAGTAACGTATATGATCCTGTGCACCTTGATTGAAGAGGATCATTTTGCGGTGCCCTTTTATTGGAAGCGAACTCCCCCTGCCAAACTCATTTGATCACAGAGAACACTAAATATGTGAGCTGTCATTATTGGGAGTATTGTTACGTTCCCCTGCAGTTGTTGTAAACTGTGAAAATGTCAAACTTCTAGACTCTCTGTCGCCATCCTGGCTTGCGTCATTAACTGGACAAGTCACTGTACGCACACAATCGAAATGTATCCATCCGCGCCGAGGAGCGCGCGAAAAGTAGGGCTATCGATAAACGCTTTGGCACTCCGCCAACCATGCAATGAAATCCGTTTTCATTTTTACCATGAGAATTTATATTTTCACTTTAACAAGCTTCTACTTTTCAAGTGCTAAAAATATATCAAGTATGTGTTCACAAAGAAGATAGCATGTGTTTTTTTGTAATGAGCACCTGTTTTTTTTTTTACTTGATCTAAATAATTAGACGATTTAATTCCAGAGTTCCATGTTAGCATTGAAATGAGCAGATTACGAATTATATGGGATTATCCTACAAATTAGTGATGCCCGCCATCAGAAGCTGGTTGCGTTCTTCGGGATCGATATCTGGTCGTACATCGACAAAAGTACTTCTGTCACTGGTTATTACTTCTGTTATATATTTACACATAACTAATATATAAAAACGTTTTATATATATATATATTGATACTGCATTATTTTTAAGTGTTTTTAAGATAAACTGACAGTCAATTTGGGTTGCGCTACCTGAAACGCAACCGATTTTTTCTTTCAAATGTATAACAGAAATTCTTTTGGAACGTTTGCCGTTTGAAAGTCACATTCTAGAAATTTGCGCTGGAAAAAAAGTAACGAAAACTTAAATCACTTTCTCTTTACAACCTTGGCCAAAAAGGTGCATCGCTTCCTGTGAGCGGGAAAACAACTGTCCACACTTGTCATCTGACACTGAAAACAAATTAAAAGTGAAACGCCGCTGCCCACAATGACCTGTTTTCTCTCAATAACAGGCCTGTGAGTGAGTCTCAGGCTGCTCTTTTTGAATGGGATGATCCCTGTGTGTGTCTGACGTCCTGGGAGAGTTCCAGGAGCTGCGGATGAATTCCGCACGAAGGCGCTGAGGCTCCAGTCAGACTGACGCCGCGGCGCTCGCTCCATCCAAACACACGCGCTGTACACCTCCAATCGGCGCGAGATTCGGCGTTCCGCTGTTTCGCGGAATTATCCGACTACGCGGATTGTTATTCGACTCGACACATTAAGGTAAGAAATAAATCACGTATTATTACAGATACACTTCTGATATTACTTAGTTTATTTGAGGATTGAAAAATTAAACGTTTTGTGAATTATAAGAATAAGTCATGACAAGTGTCTGTTTTTTTTTTTTTTTGCTTCTATTAACTTTTATTGTTTCTGCCTCACGTTAAAACTTGTTGCTTCTTGCATGTAAACCCATATAACACGGTAGACTGCGTAAACATAGATGTTGTTTGTTGTGCCACTTGCTGTTTAAAGATGCTGAGACGCCTCGTGACAGTTGTTACACCTGGAATAGTTTTATAAAAAGAAGCGCTAAATGTAACATTGCAGCATTTCTTAAAGCAAAAAAACAAAGTGAAGTTGATGGAAAGGATGTGTATGCGCGTCTGCGGGGGAGTTAGGTGATTAAGCCTATCTCAGCACTCAGACTGCCAGACGCCAGTTTCATAAGGACACACTGCCTTTGAGAACAGCAGATGAATTCACCCTCAATTGATCTGCCTGCCTGTGCCTATTTGAAACCAAAGCATGATTTCACGCGCCGCTGTTAGCCCTGTATGGTCTCATTTTTCTCCTATGGTTTTTTGATTTAGTTAGGGGTGTGTTAACACCTCTAGTATCGCATGCAGTAATATTTTCAGAAGCTATTATTTGCCTAGTCTGGCCAAAGATGGAAGCGAGCATCTCTGGTTTCAAATGCTCAAACGGCATTGATTTTTAGCAGATCGTTTTCTGCATCAGAAAGCTTCGGCAGGAAAGGGAGGACGAATAGGTGAGGTCCAGTGAGAAACACAGTAGGACCTGTTGACAACAACAATAACTCAGCAATAATTTAGCAATCCCAGCATTCACAGATGTATGTTGGGTTCTAGTATAAGATCTTGAGATCTGCATGTAGGAAAATCTTTTTACTCCAATAAATGACACCCTAACAGAATGATTCTGACAAAAGAATATGTCCAGATTACATTTGACCCCAAAGTCATAAGAAAGAAGCAAAAAATTAAATTTTGCTTAATAATAATTTCAATTTTGGCATGGTTTGGCATTATTTTTCATGACAATTAAGCACATTTTTTGTCGCTAATTCACAATACCATAATACAAAAAGTATACATTTTTGTTTTAGTAAGTATCTAATTTTCATTTGTGTAATGTAAAAAAAAAAAGTTTCTTTGACCACAATGTAAATCGTTGAATAATTATGTTTGTGTTTTTGATTTGTACTTTCCATTTGTACTGGTTTAAAGAATTTATATTTATAAATAATTTAATAATTGTAAACACTTAAATAATTGTAAAAAATGTTAAATAATTTGAAATGAATATCAACAATTATTTATTTATCTATTAATTAATTTGATTCAGTTATCATTTTATGAATGCAAATCTGACATGCTGCTTTGTTTTTTTTCTCCAGATAAAACGGCTGGCCGCTGGACGAGGGGGTTTATTTTATACCCGCCTGTATCTTGGCTGTAAAGAAATCAACTGAGGCTCCTAGGTTGGAGTGATTTAGAATAGATTTGCCCCAAGCTTTGAGAAAAATCTATCACATGATGCACTCCACTACATCCATCACATCCCTCTTCTCCTTCACCAGTCCAGCTGTGAAAAGACTGCTGGGTTGGAAACAAGGAGATGAGGAGGAAAAGTGGGCGGAAAAAGCTGTGGATTCCCTCGTAAAGAAGCTCAAGAAGAAAAAAGGGGCCATGGAAGAGCTGGAAAAGGCTCTGAGCTGTCCTGGCCAGCCCAGTAAATGCGTTACCATTCCTCGGTCCCTGGACGGAAGGCTCCAGGTTTCCCATCGTAAAGGTCTGCCGCACGTTATCTACTGCAGAGTGTGGCGCTGGCCGGATCTTCAGTCCCACCACGAGCTCAAAGCGCTGGACTGCTGCGAGTTTCCTTTCGGCTCTAAGCAAAAGGAGATTTGCATCAATCCATATCATTACCGCCGTGTGGAGACGCCAGGTAGAAATCAATACAAAAACCACTTATCTTGTTTTTTTCCCATATCGATTATCGCTTGATGCATCTGTAAGTAACTTTTCTTGCTTTTTTTCAAACAGTTCTGCCCCCGGTTCTTGTGCCACGTCACAGTGAGTTCAATCCCCAGCACAGCTTATTGGCAAAGTTCCGAAATGCTTCCATACACAACGAGCCTCTCATGCCCCAAAATGCCACTTACCCAGACTCCTTCCCTGCGATGCCCTGTAGCTCATTCTCTTCATCCCCCTCCAGCTCTTTAAACCAGTCCCCGACTGCGCACAGCTACCCCAACTCCCCCAGCAGTGGGGCCGACCCTGGGAGCCCCTACCAAATTACAGGTACAACACAGGGACACTCGTTAGCAATGATTTCGCAAGCATTTTATTTGATGACAGTCATCTTGGTCATTCAAAAACGTGTTCTTCTTCCACAGCAGAGACGCCTCCACCACCCTACAGTATGATGGAGACCTCTCCATCTGAGGATGTGAAACCAGGGGAGCCCTCCAACCCCAATAAACTCATTCTGTCAGCCCCACATAGAGGTGAGACACTAGACTAAATATACATTGTGTACAATGAAATGTGAAAAAGTTCACGTCTATTCATTTACAGTGTTGTTATTAACAAAAACTGTTAAAAATATTTTTGTGTGAAATAAATCAAATAAATAAAGTAAAATTTGAATTTATTAAAGAAATCTCTATTTATATTTGCATATATCATATCTAAATTTCTCATTTCAGTCTTTTAAGTATAAACCAGATGAAAATGTTTTTAAAATCAAACGATGAAAGTGTAATCATGATAAAATGATTTCTGATTAAAATGCATCATGAATATGAATGAATCTGAATACTATGAGGTATTATACTTTTTTTTTTTCCAGACTTGAGGCCGGTGTGTTATGAGGAACCAGAATACTGGTGCTCCGTGGCGTATTATGAACTAAACAACAGGGTGGGCGAGACGTTCCATGCCTCTTCCAGAAGCATCCTCGTGGACGGCTTCACAGACCCCTCCAACAACAAGAACCGCTTCTGCCTCGGATTACTTTCCAACGTCAACCGAAACTCCACCATTGAACACACTCGCAGACACATAGGCAAAGGTTTGTTGAAAGTTTTACTTTTCTGTTTTTGTCTTTGATGAGGTTTTGGGGATCAGAAACAGACAGAAAACACAGTTGTTCTGAGAAGATCAAGCTGCTGATAATCTGCCATTGGTTGATTCAATTCCAAGAGAAGGTAATTAAAAAAACTGAAATCACCACTTGCTAGACACTGTTTTATGGTGCCAGATAGTGCTGGCCAGTCAACACTGCACTTCAGAAAGCCAGCGAGACAGATAGAGTCCACATTATCCAAATGTTGGCTTTTCTCAGGGCGCTAGATGAGCGTCACTGTGCCAGTTTTGGAAAGACATTAAGTGTTGCCATAGGTTACAGCAGTGACAGGGAGGAGTATGCACACATACACATGCTGGGCACAGATGGACAGAAGCCAGGTTTGAGTTCCATCTACTTGTGTGAGAGATCCTGGTGGGAAGAGCGCCAAGGACAACGACATAACCCAGATCAGGATGCTTCAGGAGAATGGAGATTATTAAGGTTTTCGCTTGGCATGTGATAAAACGTGAAGAATGCTGGGTTTGGGGATAATGATTTCTGGGATTTACTAAGTTCAGAGGTGGATATACTGTTTTATGTTTCAACTTTGTGCTTTGTAGAAATTGTTAGATGCTATTTTTATTCTTTCTTTCTTTTTCTTTTTTTACCTGTAAAGTAGTGTTATTTTAGCATCATTTATATACTGTAATACTTCTTTATAAATATTTAAAATTAGCTTTTATTTTTTATTTTCAGTTCATATTTTAATTTGTTTGATTTTTAATCATTTAATGTGATTTTGTTTTTGTGCTTCTTTTTTAATATTACTATTTATTTTTTTGTATTTTCACTTCCGTCTGACATTTTAATTTATTTCCACTTAGTAAATTTAGTGCTTCAGCTTAATTGTATTTCAGTTAGTTTTTTTAATAGTTTTCATTATAGTTAACAATAATAACTCTGCTAAATGTGTCTTAAATTCTAATGGTATCTGTCTATATTGAATTCATAATTCCAGGTTGGCCATTGCACTCCTAAATCTGACTTTGTTTTCAAGAAAATGGCATTATTATGGAAATGAAATGTATAAGAATAAGCAAAATGCACTGTTGTATAATTTATAAACTCATAAAACGTACTGGTTACATACTAGAATGGAATGAGACTGAACACAAGTTTAAATGACTTATTGAATATTGGTTAAGGGATGCCAGTGGATCCAGAAAGCTCTATTTGATCAGTTTTTGGAATGAAGTTAATAAGTGAGTTTTGATTTCATTTTCATGACTTTACATGATAAATGTGGAAGTAAGTCTTCCTCTTTTGTTTTAGGTGTGCACTTGTATTACGTCGGAGGGGAGGTGTACGCAGAGTGTCTGAGTGACAGCAGTATTTTCGTACAGAGTCGGAACTGTAACTACCAGCACGGTTTCCATCCCACCACCGTCTGCAAGATCCCGAGTGGATGCAGCCTGAAGATCTTCAACAACCAGCTGTTTGCCCAGCTGCTGTCACAGTCTGTCAATCACGGCTTCGAGGTGGTGTATGAACTTACCAAGATGTGCACCATCAGGATGAGCTTTGTCAAGGTAAAGAGGTTTATGTAGAATATGTGGTGCATCATGAGCGACTAATAAAGGTCATGTTAACACCACAGCAGCCACCTAGAACAGCATAGCAACACCCTGCCTACCAGCAGCAGCACAATAACCAATTCATTAGAGTCACTAGTCAAATCTGCACCGGGAATAAAATTACACCGGTTGTGGTGAGGTATGCTTCTGATTCACTTGAAAGAACCGAATCATTTGAGTCTTTCCTTCGGGGAATCAGTCTACACTGGTTGCGCTGTATGCTTTTGATTCACTAAAAAGATCTGGTTAATAAGAGTCATTCATTCAGACATTGGACTACATTGGTTGCACTTTTTTCAAGCTTGTAGATTCAGTAGCAATGTCACTGATTAAGTAGTGAATGAAACTCTTGTCACAGTATTTTAATAAGTATTTTTGTAAGGTTGAACATTCAGAACAAATGTGCAAGAAACATTTGGTACCAGTATTTTCTTTATTGTAAGTAGAACCAGTTCTGAATAAGAACTGATTCTTGGGTACCCAACCCTAAAAAACACCATTTTCTTTTTCTCTTCAAAAAAAGCAAAAATATAAATATAATAATATACAGTATTTTATGTAAGACTCTGTTGCCAAGCTAATTAATCAATAATATGGGTGAAAAGTGCTGTTTAGCACCATCGTAAATTCAGAAAGGTCATCAATGTCATTCACAAGCTAACAGCTCTTGAGGTGCTTAGCACTTCCAAATAGAAAATCTTCTATGTGTTGCTAAGCAAACTTAATATGTAGTTATTCTAATCTCTGGCTTGCTGTTTTATGGATGTTGCTGTGCCAAAACACACTGCAGATCCCATAGCTCTAGAGTTCTCCGGTTACTGACTGATATGACACATACAGTTTTCCCTGCTTGATTTATATGCATGCACACACACACACACACACACACACAAAAAAATTATTGTTATCATTTCTGAGCTAAAATAGAATTAAATGCAAGGTTTGGGGAAACAAGTTTGCAGTTATTTTTTCAATTCCTATAGGTCCTGCTGGTCTATTGGAAATTAAATATTTTTAATATTTGTATCATTGTTGTTGATTTGATCTGCTTGCTGCTGTAGATGTTGTATAAACACGCCCAAGTACTGAGAATGAAATCTGTCCTCTTCCCAGGGCTGGGGAGCCGAGTACCACCGTCAGGATGTCACCAGCACCCCCTGCTGGATAGAAATCCACCTGCATGGGCCGCTGCAGTGGTTAGACAAAGTTCTGACCCAGATGGGCTCCCCACACAATCCTATTTCCTCTGTGTCCTAATGCATTACAGAACAAGGGGAATACAGTTCACCAATAGACTTTTATAGTGCCCCAAGACACATAATGCTCTTTCTCTTGTGAAAATATCTGTCTTTTCAGTGGATGTTTATGGTACTGCTATAGGATCTGCCAGGAAATATGTACAATATCATGCTGTTAAGTAAGCAGTGTTTAGGTAAGTGTTGCAATGATTTTAATAAGGAAAAACACTACTACTTCACATCATGTAGTAGCTGAGATCAATTCAGACAGAAACTCTCTAATAGGAAGCCAAAGAAATATGTTAGGCAGGTACTTGTTCTGGAAATATTTTATTTGTGTCGTATTTTGGCTAATATGTGTCTTCTATAACATTTCATGTTATTTTGCATTTGCGTTAGCTTTCTTGTTCTTGTAATACAAAAAAAACTCCCTTCTATTTGTGCCGGTTTATTTTCTGACCTGAAAAATCCAGAAGTATTAATGCTTTTAAAGCTGAAAACTGCACAAGATCAATAAAACTTCATTGGAATGCCCTCAGCAACTTTCTGAGTTTACACCATGTTTAAAATAATAATAAAGCTAATGAACAATTCTGTTTGTATGATGTTACTTTCAGCTAGACGGTAAATATGTGGCAAAAAAGGTGAAACTAAATTGTAGCTTTCACAGGTGACATTATTACAGATTAGATTAAGATCACTAAAAATATTTTTTGAGAACAGCTGCCATTTCTTATTTTCTATCAATAATTTAAAAATCCTAAAACACACTACGTGACCGAACAGGGTGGTTATTCAAATGGATTGTTGATATACAGTAGATTTAGCTGCTATTTCATTTCATGATCTCAAAGAGCTTGATGACGACAGCAGTACTTCAAATCAATCAGATCCTTGTCAAATATCCCAGTTTTCAGAATGCAGTGTTGATAGTCTCCACACCATCAAGGATGGCTGTAGGTCACAGATGCTCACGGTTCTCACATGAGTATAGAATACTGCTGTTGTAAAAATGTTGTAAAAAAAAATTGAACATGTGTCTGCATTAAATCGTCGACAGGATGAGTAAAACATCTTCAGTCTTCAGTAGTTGTGCTGTATTTGAGCTCGATTCTGTGTGGTCAGTAAACGCTGCTGCTGCTGAAGGAAACCGATGACTTCTGGACTCCTCAGCAGAGACTGAAACCCAAAAGCAACACAACATCAGCTGATGGTAAGTCACTTTGCTATTAAATAATAATGGGTTAATATAAATATTAATAGCATTTATATTACAAATAAAATACACAACATTTTTAAAACTACATAAAATTGACTAACCCAATACAAGAAATAAAAGCTGAAAAACAATCAGTCAGTCTACACACACACACACACACACACACACACACACACACACAGTCATGGCCAAAAATATCGGCACCCTTGGTAAATATGATCAAAGGCAGCTATGAAAATTAATCTGCTTTGATCTTTTATTTAAAAAAATTCACAAAAATCTAACCTTTCATTGGTTAAGAATTTAAAATGGGGGATGAAATATCATTATGAAATAAATGTTTTTCTCAAATACACGTTGGACACAATTATTGGCACCCCTAGAAATTCTTATCTCTGAAGTATATTCCCATTCATATTCACAATTTTGAGCACTCACTGAATGATTATGAACATGAAATTATCCAGCCATGGCTTCCTGTTTCATAGAAATATAAACAGGAGGGAAAACAAAGCCCAAATTCCCTTAATCATCCATCACAATGAGAAAAATCAAAGAATATATTTCTGATGTGCAGCAAAAAATAATTGAGCTTCACAAATTAGTGAAGTGGCTTTAAGAAAAGAGCTAGAGCAGTGAAAATTCCCATTTCCACCATCAGGGCAATAATTAAGAATTTCCAATCAACATAAAATGTTACTAAACTGGCTGGAAGAGGACGTGTGTCTATATCGTCCTAATGCACGGTGAGGAGGAGAGTTTGAGTGGCTAAAGACTCTCCAAGGACCACAGCTGGAGAATTGCAGAAAATAGTTGAGTCTCGAGGTCAGAAAACCTTAAAAAAAACTGTCAAACAGCACCTACATCACTACATGTTGTTTGGGAGGGTTTCAAGAAAAATTCTCCTTGCTCATCCAAAAACAAACTCCAGCATATTCAGTTATCAGACGCGACTGGAACTTCAAATGGGACTGGCTTCTATGGTCAGATGAAACCTGCTTTTTAGCAGCAAACACTCAAGATGTTTAGACACATGGCATCATGGATTCTATCAAATACCAACAGATAAAAAAATCAATAAGTGACTGATTCTGTTAGAAATCTTATAATGGGCCATGTTTGGATCTTCCAACTGTACAATAATCCAAACACAAACCTCAAAAACAACACAAAAATGGGTCACTGAGCTCAAAACCAAGCTTCTGCTGGCCGTCCCAGTCCTCTGACCTGAACCCTGTAGAAACTGAGTGAACTGAAGAGAAGAAGCACCAACATGGAGCTGAGAATCTAAAGGGTCTGGAGTGATTCTGGATGAAGGAATGGTCTCTGATCTCTTGTCAGCTGTTCTCTAAACTCATCAGGCATTATAAGAGAAAATTTAGAGCTGTTAAACTGGCAAATGGAGGTTTCAAAAATGATTGAATAAAAGGGTGCCGTTAATTGTGGCCAATGTGTATTAGAGAAAAACATTTATTTCATAATGATATTTCCCCCCATTTTAAATTCTTATTATCCAATGAAAGGTTGGATTTTTGTGAATTTTTTTAAATAAATGATCAAAACGATTAACAATGCAGATTAATTTTCACAGCCTTCTTTGATCATATTTACCAAGGGTGCTGATATTTTTGGAAACACACACAAGCTTGGGGATGCATATTTAAAATATGAAAAACTAATAAACTTTCAAAAAGAAAAAAACTGAATTGGGTTATAGGTTTTATTTATTATTTATATAGACTTTATTTTGCATCGCATATAATATAACAATTTTTTCGATTGATTCATAAAATTTTAAAAAAAAAATTAATTCAAATTCCATCTTCACATGAATTACATTAACAAAGATTAATAAATGCTTAATTGATAAAAACTCAAATTAAATGTTAACAAATGAGACCTTATTGTAAAGTGTTACCAAATAAAACTAAACATTAAATAAAAATTAAACATACATAATAAAAAAAAAGACAAAAACACAATTAAAATGAAACCTAAATCTACAAAAAATAAAATAAAATAAAAATAAAACAAACAGTTCAGGATAGTGATAAAACTATAGTAAACTATAATAATAGTATATGGATAACACTACAATAACACTGCTCTGCACCCATGGCATTTTGTTAAAAGTGAGTATATGACTAAAACTAGTAACTACTATATTACAAAACCCAAAAAAGTGTTGAATGCTCTTACCAGTCTCTTTTGGTTCAGCACCTGCTCAATGAGGGACGGTCGGGCGGGTCGGTCTCCCATGGTACCCAGCCGTTGCTTAGTAACAGATACAGGCCTCTCCTCCGAACCCTCCTTCACATCACGAACAAATAAAACAATGACAAATAAGCCGATAAAGTTGTGATTAATGCATTTATTGAAGCTGTTATTTCTCCCAAGTGAGCATTTCTTACGTCTAGTTTTCCCGACGACATGGCCTGGTCGCTTTTCTTTTTCTTGTACTTGTCCTTGTACATTTTATTCCGGTGTTTTTTGCACATCCAGGGTTTCCTGGCTTTGGCCACCTGCGTCGTGGTCTCGGTGCAGCCGTCATAGATGCAGGTCTTGGGCACGTTCTCGCTCTCTCCGGACGTCTCGTCGTCGTTGAGCTCCTCCGGACTGACCGCGCCGTCCCTCGCGTCGCTCTCTTCGCCCGGGTCTTCCCCGTCGTACGGGAAGCTCTCCAGGTCCTGGTCGTTGCTGTCCGCGGCTGCCGAGGTTTGGCCGTCTTTCCCCGTGTTTTCTAAACTAAGATGAACGTTGTCACTCATTTTGACTTTTTAGAGTAAAACCCAAATTCTCACCTGTCATCCGACCTTTATGAACGTACTGACCAGACTTGCCTTTTTTGTGAACTCGGCACAGAATAAATTAGCGTTAAGCTGATTTTATATAACCGGCATTAAAAATGCCCCATTTTAAAATATAAGTAACCCAATAAATGTATAAAAACTGAAAAATATGAGCCGTGAAGGACTCCTATCACGACAAAAACAAAACAGCGATGGCCGCTGCAGAAAGCGAGACTCGCCTGTGTGATAAAAATGGACGTTGCGCCCTCTAGCGGCACCACGCTGCGGTGCAGATACTTCAATACACCGGACTAAAACTACATTTGCACGGCGACTCTGAAATATATGAGAATTAGATAACTAAAAATCAGATTAAATGACAAATGAGGGCACAAAAAACAGTCAGCACCTTCCACTTCGTTTATGGCGCAGTGCACAGAGCATGACATCGTTTCTCTCATGCTGACCCGCTAACAAACACAAATATCAGAATACAGCGTCGCTAAAGCCTAGAAATCAGATCTGTCATATATCGGTAAGTTACATACGTGACTAAGAACTAATGATCCATCTCACCCAGCACATAACTGCTGAGATCACAAAACCTTTCAGCTCTAGTTTCTTCCCAACAGCTGTTAGACAGCTCAATAAACATTCTAACCATATCACCCCTCAGGCTCACTTTATGGCCCCCTGACTTCTCATTATTTAGAAATGATCTGTGTTGAATCTCAGACGGCTGTATTGTTTATTGCAGACTGTACTGCTTATGTTATATTCTATCATTCATTTGCGAATAGTATCTATCAAATAAGTAGGCTAGATACGACAATTATCTAAATATATCAAATACAGGTGCTGGTCATATAATTAGAATATCATCAAAAAGTTGATTTATTTCACTAATTCCATTCAAAAAGTGAAACTTGTATATTATATTCATTCATTACACACAGACTGATGTATTTCAAATGTTTATTTCTTTTAATTTTGATGATTATAACTGACAACTAAGGAAAATCCCAAATTCAGTATCTCAGAAAATTAGAATATTACTTAAGACCAATACAAAGAAAGGATTTTTAGAAATCTTGGCCAACTGAAAAGTATGAACATGAAGAGTATGAGCATGTACAGCACTCAATACTTAGTTGGGGCTCCTTTTGCGGCGTGGCATGGAGTCGATCAGTCTGTGGCACTGCTCAGGTGTTATGAGAGCCCAGGTTGCTCTGATAGTGGCCTTCAGCTCATCTGCATTGTTGGGTCTGGCATATCGCATTTTCCTCTTCACAATACCCCATAGATTCTCTATGGGGTTCAGGTCTGGTGAGTTTGCTGGCCAATCAAGCACAGTAACACCATGGTCATTAAACCAGCTTTTGGTACCTTTGGCAGTGTGGGGAGGTGCCAAGTCCTGCTGGAAAATGAAATCTGCATCTCCATAAAGCTTGTCAGCAGAAGGAAGCATGAAGTGCTCTAAAATTTCCTGGTAGATGGCTGCGTTGACTGTGGACTTCAGAAAACACAGTGGACCAACACCAGCAGATGACATGGCAGCCCAAATCATCACTGACTGTGGAAACTTCACACTGGACTTCAAGCAACATGGATTGTGTGCCTCTCCACTCTTCCTCCAGACTCTGGGACCTTGATTTCCAAATAAAATGCAAAATCTACTTTCATCTGAAAAGAGGACTTTGGACCACTGAGCAACAGTCCAGTTGTTTTTCTCCACAGCCCAGGTAAGACGCTTCTGACGTTGTCTCTGGTTCAGAAGTGGCTTGGTAGCCCTTTTCCTGAAGACGTTTGAGCATGGTGACTCTTGATGCATTGACTCCAGCTTCAGTTCACTTTGTCACCTTTATTTATATAGCGCTTTTACCAATACAGATTGTGTCAAAGCACTTAACAGTATCAAATTGGAGGACAGAGTGTCAGTAATATATAATGATAAGATTAAACACTCAATTTTCAGTTAAAGGCATTTCATTATTGAATTCAGAGATGTCATTGTCTAGATCAGTTTAGTTTAAATAGTATCTGTGCAATCAAATCGGCTATAATCGCTAGATTCACTCCTTGTGAAGCTCTCCCAAGTGTTTGAATCGGCTTTGCTTGACAGTATTCTCAAGCTTGCGGTCATCCCTGTTGCTTGTGCACCTTTTCCTACCCAAATTCTTCCTTCCAGTCAACTTTGCATTTAATATGCTTTGATACAGCACTCTGTAAACAGCCACACCTTTCAGTAATGACCCTCTGTGACTTACCCTCTTTGTGGAGGGTGTCAGTGTTCGTCTTCTGGATCATTGCCAGGTCAGCAGTCTTCTCCATTATTGTGGTTTCAAAGAACAAGAGATACCCAGAATTTATACTGTAGGGATGGTCATTAATTGAAACTCAAATGTAAATTTTCTGAGATACTGAATTTGGGATTTTCTTTAGTTGTCAGTTATAATCATCAAAATTAAAAGAAATAAACATTTGAAATATATCAGTCTGAGTGTAATGAATGAATATAATAAACAAGTTTCACTTTTTGAATGGAATTAGTGAAATAAATCAACTTTTTGATGATATTCTAATTATATGACCAGCACCTGTATACACTCTCAGAAATAAAGGTACAAAAGCTGTCACTGGGGCGGTACCTTTTCAAAAGGTATGTGTTTCTACCTAAAGGGTCCATTTTGGTACCTTAAAGGTACGTATTAGTACTTAAAGTGTACATATTTGAACCTAATAGGTACAAAAGTGTACCTTTAGAAAAGGTACCGCCCCAGTGACAGCTGTTGTACCTTTATTTCTGAGAGTGTATGGAAGCCCACAAGGACAAAATGCTTTGGCAAATCATAATCTGACATAAAATGTCATAATTATAAATTAAGTCAAAATTATGACAAATTGAATTGAAATTATGAGATAAAACAACATGGAGTCAAATATTTGTCATGTTTTTTTATTTCAACTTCTCCCCCCAAAATTATGACATAGCATGATTTTAATTTTGACTTTATTTTTTTACTTTTGTCATAATTTCATATTTTTACATCAGGACATGGAATGTAATCATTCCAGCTTATCTCGTAATTATTTTACTGTATCTCATAATTTTATGACTTGTGACTCTTTTGTCTATGATTTACAAAATCCTGTTTTATGCATACATGTATTTTTTCCCCCCTTTTTTGTGGCAGAAGTGGGCTTCCACATATATACAATTTTTTTATTCTGTTCTAAAATGACAGTTAAATATAAAAGTATTGGTTTTAAGTTATATAACACTTTGATTTAAAAATTACAAAAAGTATTTGGAATTTTTTTCTGGTTGTCAAACTGTCAGCGGACATATATACTGGGACACGGAGGTAAGTGAACACAACAGTAGGTTTATTAAACACAGGCAGGGGAAAGCAAGCAAGGCAGTGAGTCCAGGTGAGTAATCGGGGAATGGTAAGGTTTCTTGAGTCTTATCTGAGAGTGATCTGTCCTTTTCTTTTTCCAGGGATTCCAAATGGAACGACAGAGTGTGGAGAACTAGGAGTGGAACACAGGCACAACTAACAGGTAGACAGTTCAGGTAAGTACACACACAATGTTCAAGACCAGACGATGACAGTGCGGGAGGAGTGCAAGGATATAGTGTGCTTGATGAGTGGTGACAGGTGTGGGGGATTAGACTCCAGGTGATGGTGATCATGTACTGAGAACAGGTGTGAGCCGGGGAGGATTCTGGGGAATGGTGTCCAGAGTCGTGACTGGGCAGGTGAACTGGATCTTGTCTATACTTAGCAGGCCTGTGAGCTGTGTGAACCTAAGTGAAACTGGCTTTATTAAAATCACCTTAACACATTTAAGTACATGCAAAAGTGATCTGTTTGCTATATTTTATTTATATTCCAAATGAATTCATGCATTTATAAGTGTGCCTGAAGTATTCAAATAATTTTGGGGGCCACTGTATGCGTTTCCTTGTCATTAGCATTGTTACATACACATTTTTACTGCATTTCTTACGTATGATTCCTGTTCTCCAACGTTTTTGCTTGGTGAATTAAAGTCATGATTATTATGCATTTTTTTAAGAGCAAGTCATATTTTATTCAAGGCTTCCATGTTGTATTCTATATATTTTCAATGTATTAAAGTGTATGAAAATGTAGTCATATTGTCAACTATAATTTTCAGCATGACAGTTTTTCTATTTACAGTTCATTATGTACATAATGTGATTGACATACAGTCATTAATATTTTTCCAGAATCATACAAAACCTTCATGATCATGCTTCGGTACTGTCTATATCAATGCAGGATCTGCTGTGGTTTATTTATTTGAAGTCATACACGGTTGGTGGAATTATTTACTCTAAATAATGTTAATGAAGATGACGCTGATAATAATGATAAATGTTTAATTATATATACCAAAGTACTTGCTAAAATATTTCTAAACTTCTAGAATATCAGTACATTCAGACATGTGTAATCGGTCTGTCAGGACAGCGATGACACTGTTGATCTCTGTGAGGAGATGCTGCAGATCTCCATGTTAGTGAAGGAGCTCCCGGCCTCACTGCCGCATTCTGGGTATGAAGAGCTGGAGGATATGATGTTCTTCAGCCTGTGGAGAGCAATGATCAGCAGGGTAAGCAGGAAGAGCAGCAAACTGAGGAAGATGGAGACATAGACGTAAACATTCGCAGTCCGTCCGTATGAGGCAGCGGCCGCCCCGGTAGAAACAGATGTAGGGCTGAACCTCAGGAAACTCTCGCTGTCCACTTCCGTACCATTTATCTCCTCCACAGTCCCATCCATCCCAGACATATCTGCTGGATTTGGGAATCTGTTGCGAAGATAGGATAGATAAATGATTATTTACAGATTATTTTTTTCAATTAGTTTGCTGTTTTGTAAATTAAAGTATTATTGCTATCCACAAACCTCTGGGATTAAATTCATGTTGGGATCGTACAGAACATATTTTAAAATATTATTGGATACAATAATGTTGTTACATTCCCACTAATGGTGTACTGTAGTATGCATAATATGTTTAATTTATGAAGTATTGATTAATACTAGTATTTAATAAAACAAATAATTTCAATTTTATTCCATTCTATTACAATTAAATATTATATTAAAAGATAAACAAATTTATATTAAACAATATATTATGATGTATAATATAAACATTATTTCAGTATATTAGGATTAGAAGCCTTTGAACATATGCACTGTAAAAAATGACTGTGATTTTAATGGTAAAAAAACTGTGAAAATGCTACAGTAAAAACCTGTTAAATGGTTAACAGTAAGTTCCTGTAAAATAGACAGTTAAAAACTGTAAATGTTACATCTAATATTGTTAAATGAATGTTTATTGCATATTTCAGTTTAATGAGTTTCACCATGATGCTGTTTAATGTTTGTGTGAATGTCACTGTGCACCATCTATGTGTGTTATTATTTAAAAGCTGCTTGTGATGGGCTTTGGTTCATCATGTGACTTTCTCATCACCTTCTGCATTTGGTGGTTATCAGTGTATTTCAAAGGTACAAAACAGATTTCAGTACTTTATTAGGTTGGTATATTAACATCATATCAATTAATGAAATTACAGTATTTAACTGTAAATTTAAGTTAAAACCGTAAAAACTAAAATGTTGTTACCGTATTTTTTACAGCAGAGTTCCGACAACCACAGCTGCCATTTTTTTTTACCGTGAATTTTACAGAATTTTTTTTTACAGTATGAGATCATACAGGGATCTTACAGAAGATATTTTAAAATATTATTGGACACATTAATGTTATTCCATTTGGCCTACTGGAGCATTTGTTAGTATGCTGATTTAATTTATGGAATATTTAATGAATTATAAATACTAACAAACCAATTATTTAACCAAATCACTTATTTAAAGTATTAAATAGAACATTAATATTAATTAAAAATTATTATAATTAAATAATATATTACAACTTTAAATTATAAAATGCAAATTATTATAATATAATCATATAATTTATTAAAATGTATGAAAAATATATTCTGATATTTCTTTTTTCAAGAATATCAGCTCCTAAGCACTTTTTTCCAAGACATTTTCCAAAGTGCAACCAATCCATTGCCTTCCACTTCTTGACCAATGCATAATCATAATAAGAATACTGTGACATATTATTGTTATTCATGTAACAGGCCAGTCATATTTTATGTCAAGCCCCCAGAGTTCACTGACACACAGCTGACTATTTCCTTAACTGACCCCTGTCTTTAACGAATGTTGGATTTATATGGTTCAGAATAACACAACAACAACAACCAGAACACTTAAATACTTCAGATTGAATGTGAAGAGGATGATAATCACATTTAATTATGCTTTTTGTATCCAGGCAACCTGCATATCAGTGGGCTCGTAAGCTGGTGGGGGTTGTTGATAGGCCACCGCCGGTCCATTAGGACTTTTGGGGTGGTCACATCGGCTCAGCGGTGCACACAGAAGGTCAGTCTGTTGTTTACACAGCATGCATACTCACAACTCATGAATAATAGATTGAGAGGTACCCGAGCAGGAAAATGTCACAGAATTTCCCAATTTATAGAGAACAACATGCCAAATCATTTGTTTGACAGGTTGTTGGTATCAAAAATGCGGTTTTTACAAAGCTGCTGTGTTTGTGACCAACATGCATTCAGCTTTACCAAGTTTTTCATATTTACAAGCTCATATGACGGGCAGCGGTACAAGATTCACATTTAGCTCCCCTGAGACGAGAACAGTTTAGCGGAGGTCACCTCAGCTGTGCTAGAATCAATTCATAAGAGAGCATGTGTGCTTGTGCTGTACGTGCATTAGTGTGGAAATGAGCTGCATCTTTACCATCTGGTTACAGGTCAATATCTGGCTTTTTATTATGAGTTCTTTCACATACATTGTTCTTTATCATTAAATGGGGATCAGAAATGTAGTTTAAATTTGAATGATTCAAAATAAGGTCTCATTGTTTACATAGCCTAATTAACATTAGCTAATGCAATGAATGCAATGTATTTTTTTCTTATTAATCTATATTAATGTTAGTTAATAAAAACAGTGTTGGGAAGGTTACTTAGGAAATGTAATATGTTACAGATTACAAGTTACCCTATTTAAAATGTAATAAGTAACGTAACCATTTCAATCACTTTATTAAAGTAATGTAACTGATTACATTTGGATTACTTTTCTAAATTTCTAACAAACGTTTACATGAACTATTTACATTGAAAAATCAAAAAGTGTTTGTTCAAGTTAACTAATGCAGTTAAAGGGATAGTTCACCCAAAAATACCAATTCATCCATCATCATTCACTCACGCTCAAGTTGTTCCAAGCCTGCATGAATTTCTTTCTTCTGTTGACCACAAAAGAAGACATTTTGAAGAATGTGAGTAGCCAAACGCTTTCTGTTCCCCACTGATTCCATAGTATTTTTTCCATTACTATAAGGCAGCGGGGACCAACAACAGTGTAGTTACCCATATTCTTTAAAATATATTTTATCTTCAACATAACAAAGAAATAGATGACAGAATTAAAATTTTTGAGTGAACTTTCCCTCCAACTAAATTTTAACAAATGAGACCCAATTGAAAAAACCAATTGTAAACCAAATAAATTTTCCGAGCTGCAATATTGCAGATCTGTGTAACGTTTCTCACGATGTTCAGAAAATTTGTTTTCGAGAACCCTGAAAATTATCCACAGATGTGCGGACAAAACAAGTGAAGTATTTTTAGTCTGCGGTTCACCTCACAACACAAAACTTGCTATTTGTTTGTTCGCCGGCATATTTCAGTCCCCTAAGCTTCATTGTGTGTGACTACAGTCTTCTGAGCCACAGCAGGCCCTGAGAGCCTGTGGTTAGAGTCTCATAAAGGGTCATGATTTATGACCACTTCCTTTTTTTTTTTTGAGATGCATTCATCTGCAAAGACACGCTAGGAGACAGCAACAAATGGGAAATCACACTTATTTTCCTATACGTTTCCTCAGTCAACTTTAACGTTCCCCCCTCCAGCTTTTCAATTTATGAGTGAGATTAGAATCCCTGCGGCAATATAAATCATTCGATCCCTCTTGTGGTTTGCCTGCAATTCCAGGAGAAGTTCAGCTGGTCATTACGGTGTGCGGCTCTAATCTGTGTTCATGGATTTCATTTAGGGCAGCTTGTGGAAGGAAAATGTGGCTATTAAGAAAATGACTCGAACATAAAGCTCCACAGAGGATGTCAACGAACAAGGGGAGCGGGGGGATGACGAAATCGAAAAAGAGATTTGAGACTGACTGGAATACCTGATGACTGTCCAATATCACTTACTAGAAGCAAATACATCTCTTTTATCACTTACCATATGATCATTTCAATTAAGCACATTAAATGACACATTAAAGTCAGTTTGAATATTTAAGAACAGATAAGTTTTAACATTCAAATTGAATACATCAACTTTAATCTTTTTTTCTGACTAAATACTGATAAATACAGTAGAAATACTGACCTTTCTGATGCAAAAAAGAGTCGTCGGCACTAAATCACACAGATATCCGTCGCGCTCATCTCCTGCTCCCGGAGTGAATTCCTCATGGGATTCCTTAAGCTATAGTGCACGCTGAAATAGATGCCACTTGTGTTTGTACTGAGAGCAAAAGAGGAAGCAGCGTATCTGAATGCGTTCGAGCTGAATCTCAACAGTGGGCTGGATATCGACTGTCCAGCTGTTGTACTCTGAATTCCCCCTCCCTCTCCGTTTCATTCCTATCATCCCTCTCCCGTTTTTATTCCCCCTCTCATCTCATTGACGTCTTCTCGGTTTCTTTAGCAGCTGATTTATGTTTCAATTAAAGACAAAAAGGATGTCTCGCATAACTCAAAAAAGATGATACCATCGTTCTTGCTTTAATTGCTGTAATTGGGATTTGATTATCTTAGTGATATTACTCAGCTCAGCAGCTCAGACTCTATGACAGGCTTCGCCCAGGCAGGGTCGGTCTTGTCTTCTCCCATGGTGCCGTGCTCAGTCATTCATATCTGACAGAACTAATCACCGCTCTCATCAACATCATGAGCCGAAAAGCCTCTCATGTAGCCGTCTTTGTGGCGTCGCTCTCAGATGTAATGAACTCTCAATGAGGCCTATTGCTGGGCTCATATATTGTACAAAAGGGCTATTTTGCTTTGTAAATGAAGCGTGAGGATTTTTGTTCAATTTAGTCTGGTACAATCTTGTTTTACACAAATAAAGGTTTAAAAAGGCACCAAAAAAAAAACCTTTGCATGAATAGTTTTTAAAAGAACCATTTTTCTTAGCATTTGAAAATCAAAAGAACCCTTTTTCCACTATAAAGAATCTTTTGTGGAATAGAAGGGTACCATAGAATGTTAAAGGTTTTTCACGTAACACATAGATGCCTATAAAGAACTTTTTAGTTTTAAGAGTGTATGTCAGTCAGATGTCACATTTGAACATATTCTTCAGGTGGCAGAGACCGTTTTTCTTTGATTTGAAAAACTGAGAATGAAAAATGAAAAGAAGTACTGGCCGTTTCTGATTTTATCATCAAAACATTTTTTAAAAATAGCTCAATAATGTCTGTTTTTGATAAAATCTCTTTGTTATCTCAGTAACTGAATTTGTGACACATCTGTCTGTCTGCAGAGCGTCTGAAGCGGACTGGCATATGGATGGAGCTTCGGATGCAGGCGGTGGGGCAGAGCTATGCATGTCAATAGGACCGAGGCGTCATGCCTCCTGGGAAGGTCTTATCTCTTCTGCTCTGTGCACTGAAGACACGGAACACAGCTTATGGATCGACGCAAAGCAAAGCATGACTGTCGCTTCTGTTATTTTGTATCATGAATGGGAATTTTGTTTCGGTATTAATGAAGGCTTGCATTCTTACCCATTGATCATCAGTTATTCATCTTGAACCAGCAGAAAACTCTTTGTTCCTCTTAAAGGGACAGTTCACCAAAACATGAAATTCTGTCATCATTTACTCACCAATGTGTCATTCCAAAGCTGTCATTCAACTGTTTTTGTCCAAAACAACATTGATCCCCAATGGCCACCATGAAAAAACTGTGAAATTTACTGTAAAAAGACAGAAGTTATGGTTACCAGAATTTTGCATAAAAATATGCCAGCAACATTTTTGGTTTTACATTTTAAACTTCAATTTAAAGTAAAAAAAACTAATACGTAAAGAGTGCACAGTGTCATAAACACAAATGCAAAACACTGTCTTTGTTACACACTAAAATAATGCAATAAACATTCATTTAACAACATAAGATATAACTTAAAGCCCTGAAAAAACTAAGAACTTACATTTACCAATTAATAGGTTTTTACAGTAGCATTTTTAGTCTTGTACCATGTGATGTATAATTAATTACTTGACAGCATTTATGGACAAAGATATGAATACAAAAAGTCTGCAATAATGATATGCTTCTATTTAAGTTTCTAATAAATTTAATTATAAGTTCTCATTTAATTTCATTCAATTTGACACTAAATTTAAGCGAATTAAAATGGTCTTTTTCTTAGATTAGTTGTAGATCTATAAACAAACATCAATAGATAAATGTATCTTTTGTTACTTTTGTCTAAAAGTTTTTACATTTATTGACAAAGATACGGATACAACTTTTTCTTTTGTATTCCACAGAAGAAGGAAATTCGTATGACATGAGGGTGAGTTAATAATGACCAAATGTTTTTGGCTGAACTACCTCTTTAACATTCATCTGAGTATTCGCTCTCTTCATAAAATGTGCAAGGACAGGCGTTAGAGGGCAATTTCTGCCTCTAGACATATATTGGCGGCGTTCCACTGTCAGCTCAGATGCCCACTGGGGACCATTGGTACCCTTCCTGAGTCCTGCTGTGTCTGATCCTGTCCTTTGGGTCTTTATAATTGCACCAGCTAATGCCGGCGCTGAGGCACATGAGTGAATGCTGTTGGATTTTGATAAGAACAGTGCCTTGGCTGATTTTTCCTCTAATCCATAAAACTGTAAAAATCAGAGAAGGTTTCTTATTCCCCTGATGCAAGCGATTCAGCCCAGCTTTGGTGCATCTATTGCCTTTGCACTCAAGTAGGTCGAATGTTAACACACAGCATTCTGAGGCAAGGCCGCCTGAAGCATTTTTCATTAGACTGTGAGCTAACTTGAGGGGGAATGGGTCGCATTGATAATGAATCATCCATTCACCCCAACTCTGCTCTACTGATTTTGACAAGAATGTTATGTTTGAAGAAGCTCTGTGTCAGACAACAGCAATGTGTCAATCAGGATTATCCTGTGGAATTCTCTAGGCACTATGGGAAGGTTTACACAGTGGAGCATGTCAGAGGAAGAGTCGGAGAGCACACTCTTCCCTTTTTCTATTTCCCCTTTTCCATTTTATTTCCCAGCTGAGATGATGCTCTTTGCATAGCAATCCAAATCTCAGAGGTCTCTGTATTTCTCTGACAGCTCAGACAGAATCACCTTCTAGTGGCCTATAGCAGCCAGCAGCCTACGTGTTCAGGAAATGTACATTTATAGACAGCGATATGGATTTTAGAAAAAACAACAACACAAAAAATAGCAATGTTCAATTTAATATAATGTAATTAAAAACTTAATTTAAGTAAATTAAAAGGGGTTTCTTTGATAAATGTACAGAACATTTATGGACAAAGAGGTGGATATGAAACAAGACTGTCAGTCATTTTATTTAAGTGTATTTTCATTTTAAAACCTACTTTAAGTTTCATGTAGGCATGAACATGTTCAGGAAATGTGTGGCATAGATAGAGATTAAAAATAGCAATAAATATAAATTTTGATTTAATCTAGTTTAAAACCTTTAAAAGTTATTGTTTACAAAACATTAAATTGACAAATGTATATGTAATCATTTGTCTTAAATTCATAATCATTTATGGATAAAGATATGGACACAAACAAAACCAAAAGTAGCAATAATGATAAGATCCTATTTAATTTTAATTTAACTTAACTTTAAAACTTAATAATAAAAAAAGTTCATTTAAAGTTCATTTAAATTGCATACAAACACGTAAATGGTAAAGAATTTAATTGTATGGATAAATATATAGATAAAAAATAGCAATAATTTTATGTTCCAATTTAATTTTATTTATCGTGGATGGATACAAAACAGCTGAAAATAGCAAGAAAGATATGTTCTAATTTAAATAGATTTAGTACATAAAAACGTAGATAAAAATAACTAAAAATAGAAATAATTAAATTATTTTATTATCAATTAAATAAAAATATGGGGTCTTCCTCCTAGATGTAGATCTATAAAATAAATGGATATTTAATCACTCATTTGTTTCTTCTTCCCAACATTTACAGATATGAATACAGCTTTAACCAAAGCAACTAACGCCATGCTCTGCCAGTCAAGCTACAGGAATATGCGAAACTCCATCATACCTGCCTGCTGACTTTTGGCACCATACAGGAAAATCTGGCCTTAGCTATAAACTGGCATCGACAGTTCTCAGCATATATGAGAACTGGAAATTTATCGCTATACCTCAGCAGCCAGCAGATTGTCAGCTGCAATACATCACGATAATAGAATGGCAAGGACCCAGTTCAATCTGCCTAACCTGCCTTACACAGCATACAGAACTCCTCACCCCAAACTTTAGAAAATGTACAAGTAACTCCCTTCTTAACTATGTTTCAGGGTGATTCCTTACACAAATGCTGATCTTAGGCCAACACACGTCAGAACTCCAAGTAGGCTGACATGCGTCAGTACTGTGCGTGTTCATACTGCATTCTCTGAATACTCTTGTGTTGATGTCATGGGTTTACTTGCAAAGGAGAAGAATCCCGAAGTTTATTTAGCTCTGAGTTTGCTGTAACGTGTCCTGATATTTGTTTATACCCACACCACCTGATTTAGATATCAGCAGCCTCAATCTTGCTCTGTAGCACAGATTACCCTGGCTGTCAGCACTCTGTTATTGTTGAAATTTCTCTTTCTGCCAGACAAAGAGAAAACAACAGCACCAGGGACGGTCAGGAAGAATTCATCAGTTCCAGACAGAGCCTGTTTCCAAGAATAAACTTGATGGCCATGTAGAGACAGGAACAGATCTTATAATCTGTAAATCTCAAGTGATTGTGTAGACATTCAAGCTGTAACTACTCACTTGAAATGTGGAGTAAGCAGTTTTCCTGATGTTTAAATTTGCAATAAGTTCTCCAAACATGTCAGGATTCGTTCCATGTGATCTTGTAGTGAGATGTTTGTGCCTGAGATATTGAATTCAGCCCTGCTGCTTTTTATTGTACAGAGATCTTTAATTGGATTTATAGAGGCTTTGTAGTGTGAGACCTGCAGAGAATCTCATTTCTCAAGAAGCCCCTGGTCAAGGTCCGTGCAGTGAATCGCTGAGTCCTATATATCACATATTGAGAGCGGTCTTTGCAGGAGTCAGGCTTAAATGAGAGCCCACGCTGATGTAAACATCCTTAAACATCCTCAGTGTGAGCAGCACATCTACAGCCTTTCTCAGCTTTGAATCTGGGTTAGTAATGAGAAATGTCAAGCGGTGGAAGCTGTGTCCTGCAGTGTGATCTGCTGCTATACACATTACTATTTTTCTTCATTCTTAAAATGATTATGCAGGCAGTTTGTGTGATCTAATACAAATCGAGAAACCACATGGAATATTTCTACTTAAAAATCCATTTGTTGCATTGCAGGACCATAAAGGGAACTGCACAAAACTAAAGGGTGATTACATAGTCAACAAAAAAGTTGTAGCATCTAAAATATACATTTTTCTGCAACTTTGGGTACTTTTATGTCCTAGGGGTTGGTTTTTATTAAAATGGATTTCTGCTTTTTGTAATATGTAGGACACATTAAAACTTTCCTGCTAAAGCTCATGCTTTCATCATTTCTTTTACTACTTTTGAAGTACCTTTTTATATAGGCTATAGCTTTTTGTTGAACTGTTGTCCCAGAACAATTCTTAAACTATGAAAATCCATCAAAATTAGTATTCTTACACGTTTAAAACTATGATCAAAACAATGAGTGAAAAAAATAAAAATTGTGTATGTTAAAAAAAATAAAAATAAAATATGATGCATGTGATGTGTGAAGAAAACAAAGCCCTAAATATCACAGTTTAACATTTTTATTTTGCATAATGTGTTTTAAGTGTTTTAAATGTGTTAATCTAAAAGTAAAAAAAAACACCCTTTTATGAATTCTAAAAGTGTTTGCCTCGAAAAAAAAGTAAACGTTCGTGACTTGTCGTCTGTCAAAACAGCAAAGAAACATAGTACTCTTGTTTCCATGGTTATGTTGCCACGTGACGATACCTTAGACGCGAGCTTAATTAGCATTTATTTGCAACAGCTGGAAAGCGTAAGCAAACTCAATTAAGTCAAATGTGTTAACTAGCCTCATGTCGATTGGTCATGAATATAGACGTGCTCGTATAAAAGGTTTAGCGAGACAATCAGTGTCAAAGCACTTTGATCCACTCATTGAGAGTTTATTGGTTCTTTAGCGTTTATCGCAGCAAGAGGTTGGTTTTGAACGGGTTTGCTTCAAGTGTCTTTAATTAAAGTAGTTTATAATTTGAGTTGACCTTGAACTGACTAATTTTTTAGCAGAGAAAATGGCTTCCCGTGGCTTCGCTCCTCTGTCGAGTCGTCAGGACCTCGTGGGCCTGGGAAGAGCGGACGGCCTGCGCGCTCTCAAGCCCGGCCAGAGGGTTGTGCTCGGTGTCTTGACCGAGAATGATCAACACAATCGAGTATTTGGTCAGGTTAGTGTCACGTGTTTACAATGCTACTACCGGAGTGTAAAAAAAGTGACGTTTTTGTATCGTTTAATTAGGTTTCATCCAAATACGAGCCAGCGTTTCGTGACGTCAGCAGATCGAGTGCTACACTGGGTGGTCACGTGCTTGAGCCAGTCATCGTGCGGTCAACTAAATCACCCTCCTTCTTACTGCCATCAGAGCTTCTGCTAGTAGATGATGCTGTCCAAGATCTTGGTTCAGGTATGCTGACAGATGAAGTTTATAAAAGAGGGTGTGCAATTTGTTTTTGTTTTTTTTCCCCCTCCCTCTTTAACTATTAGTCTTAAGTCTGTGTGACTTTGTATGTTTATAACATCACATCAAATGAAAGGCACTTCTCAATAAACCTTTTATGAATATTTAGGGTCTTGCATGGACTCTTCCATGCAGTCGTTGCTGGAGGAGGCCACTTCTGAGGACATCCTGTGTGTTCCAGAATATGCTGAGGACATCCACAGATGCCTGCGTGAACGTGAAGTTGGTATACTTGGTTTTAGCAGGACTTGAGCAGCCCTTTATCAGTCTGTAACGCTCTGTGTCTCAGGTTAAATACAGGCCGAAGCCTGGCTATATGGGAAAGCAGCCTGACATAACCAACTGTATGAGGATCATCCTTGTGGACTGGCTGGTTGAGGTTGGCGAGGAATACAAGCTGTGCTCGGAGACGCTCTACTTGGCTGTCAATTACCTGGACCGCTTCCTGTCGTGCATCTCTGTCCTGAGAGGAAAACTGCAGCTTGTGGGAACAGCTGCCATACTCCTGGCTGCGTAAGTGGTGATGAGTGCTTCTCTTTAAATTTGTTACCTATTGACGTAACTGCCTGGTGTTTCTGATTAGGAAATACGAGGAGGTGTATCCTCCGGAAGTGGATGAGTTTGTGTACATCACAGATGACACCTACACAAAGAAACAGCTGCTTCGGATGGAGCAGCACCTGCTCCGAGTGTTGGCTTTTGACATGACTGCACCCACAGTTCACCAGTTTTTGATGCAGTACACACTGGAGGAGCATATCTGTGCCAGGAGTGTAAACCTTGCTCTGGTGAGTGGGTTTCATGTTGGGGAAAACATTCTCTTCTGAATTGGATATTGATTTCTCTTCTCTCTGCCCTAACAGTATCTTTCAGAGTTGAGCCTGCTTGAGGTGGATCCCTTTGTGCAGTATCTACCGTCCAAGACTGCTGCAGCTGCATATTGTCTGGCCAACTACACTCTAAATGGGGCATTGTGGGTAAGTCTAACCTTTTTCACTGAAACAATTTATCATTTGGATGAACCAATGAGGTTCTTCCATGCTTCCACAACTATAGACAAGATTTATATGTATAAACCCCTTGGTACTTGTGCAGTTTTTCTATAATCCACCTGAAATTGGTTTGTTTTTGGCAGCCTGAGAACCTGTATTCCTTCACTGGTTACTCGCTGGCAGTAATCGGCCCATGTCTGAAGGAGCTTCACAAACTCCATCTAGGGGCTGCAGGTCGCCCCCAACAGGCAATCCAGGAGAAATACAAGAGCTCAAAGTAAATGGGCATTTGTAATGTAGATATAGATGTAATTTTTTTTTTTTTTTTTTAAATTAACCTTCCTAATAACTAATCTTGTCTCTTCAGATATTGTGGCGTGTCCCTGCTCGAGCCTGTGAAGTGTCTGCCTTTCCCTTGACGTTTGTGACCACATCGCTCACTTGAGACCAACAAATGAACTGTAGCGCTTAAGTCTATTTTAAATATCAAATGTACTTGCTTTTAATCTTTTTAAAACGTGATTTTTATCATAGGTTGCTTAAGACTCTTAATCAACAATAGTGACTTGTTTCTCTGTAAATCCAACATGCTGTTGGTCTGAAGGCTGTTCTCCCCTATCAGTATATGAAATGAACAGATGGCTTTGTACCACGGTTTACTTTCCTTAAGGTCTTTCTGGTACACCATGTATTTTACTTGTGTATATTACGTGCAATATCATGTACTTCAAACTGAATTTTAATAAACGAAACAAGTTGCATTATTGCTTGTCCAGCCGAGTCCACTTTAAAGCAACAATTTTTGGTTTTATGGTGCATAACGACCTCTAGCGTTCACTTACTCTTTTTACAAAAGACAACTTTAGTTAACCGGCTCTGTGTCAATGGAAACATTAATTCGTAACACCTTAAACCAAGCCAAGTAGCAGAAAATATCGGCTAAGCGAGCGAAACGGCACAGGTGGTCTCCATACAACCATCGCGCACACTTAGTAAAGGTCATCGCAATACAGCTTGACAACCAATTTAATAAGTTTGTCCCTATTTACTTAAGTCAGACGCTAAAATTGTTTTGGTGTGACGAGGATTCTGGAAGTGACTGTAATTCGCGCGCTTCTAGGTGTTTACGATATCAAGGTTTTGTTTTTTAAATACAGCAGAGCACCAGTGACCAGAAGCGCTATGAATTTTGTTTTATGGTTTTTCATTTCCCTGTAATCTTGTCGAACTTGCTTGGTGACAAAGTAGCTACATAATTTCATCGTGTGTCATGAGGAAAAAATAAACTCATCACTAATTTAAGCGCGCGCACGCTGCTAAAGCTGTCACGCTTTTTGTAAGTGTTGCTGTTTTTCGTTTTTGAAGGGTTGTATATTTACTTTTTTGGCATTGCAATGGAGTCACCAGAACCGGCTGAAATCCGCGCCATTCGTGAGAACTATAAACAAGCTCTGCAGTGTCTGAACTCAGGGCTTCAGTATGACGAGGTGGGGAATAAGGGCCAAGCTCTTCTTCTGTACAAACTGAGCAGGCGGTACCTCCTCGGAGGGCTGGAGGTGAACACGCATGGTGACCGCTGCGTCGGACGCCACTGGGACTTCGCGCGACAGACGCAGCTGAAGATGAAGAAGACTCTGAGCACCATCACTGATCGTCTCGGGGTGCTAGAGTCCACAGCGAGCTCGGGTCAGCGCCTTTATCCGACCCTTCCTGTCCTCCAGGACCCCCAGCCTGTCGTTACCACCAGAGCACCTGTCTCCGCTTCAGGGGGGGCCTCTGCTCATCCTGCCTCCCCTACGGCGGGCTTCACTGCACCCGCTGAACTTCCACCAGCTTACACTCCACAACCGACAGAAGGGCATCTGTCACTCTCTCATGGAGGCAACGGGCCATTTCAAGCTGCTCCAAACCAGACACCCCAGCGCCTGGCCTTTGCCCCAGTCAATCTCAGAGAGGCTGGCATGGAGATTTTTTTCTTGCCCAGTGGGGTGCAGATGTTCTTCGTTTCTGCTGAGGGTCATGTCAGCGCCCCTTCTTATCCAGGGTTCCTACGAATAATCATATACAACAGCCAGAACGGTAATGCCAGCTATGCCCCAGCCTACCTACAGGTAAAGATTGTGTTTGGATCATATTGTGTTGGTGTTGTTGTTGTCTTATCCCCAAGTTTTGTTATTAACTAAAACTATTTAAATCGTTTTTGGTTATTAAAATTAAGCTGAGATAAAATATAAATGGGCTATTAGATGGAAAAATTTAAAGAACTTTAAAAATTAGATCTGTTGTCTTTGGTGAAGTAGGCCTACTAAAACTGACACTGAAATAAAAAATAAATATAGGAATAAAAAAACATGACAAACTACATTGAAATTACTAGACCTAAAATGATAAAAAAAATAATAAAAAAAACTGATTCAAATTCTTAAAAAAAGCACCATAGCATATAAATACTAAACTCTGTAAGATGCTAAGACTTTGATTAAAAGATATTAAGAACTTTATGAAACATGTAATAAGAAAAACTTATGCAACCTTATGCCAAAAGATTTTTTAATCTACGCCTATTCTTAAGGATTTTTAGATAATTTTTACTGTCAAAGACAAACATTATGAATCATCTTAAGATGATTTGTGTGTGAATTATTTTTAGTTCATTTTATGAAATTCTCATCTTTGAAACTTTGGTCATATAGCATTGCATTATAAACACCCTTATTTGTGCTATAAACAAACTATTCATCACAATTGTATAGGTTTACCCTGCACACCAGAGAAGTCTTGTGATGATCAAGTGAAACTGGGTGTTTTTCTTTGTTTTGTTTTTAAAGAATTACGTCTGTGCAGGGTTTGGTTGTTGAGCATCAGTTCATGGCTGACGGCAAAATAACTAAGATCACTGTCATGCTTCTCATGTTATACAATTACAGGAACATTCTTGTGCATTATAGAGCACAGAGAGAAGTAGAAACTTGTGTTTCTATTAAGAGAAGGCTTGAGATTTATTTGGTATGATAGGTAGTATTTGTGATGACTTTTAAACTATGGAAGTTTTACTTTCAGTTGGTTGTTTGTATCACTCAAATCCGACATGGATTAGAAAAGTTTTACTTTCAGACATTAAATGGGTAGTGTCACAGCTCCACCTCTTCTGTCAAACCTACAAAAGCCAGTCCAACCTGACTCTGTGGTAGTTATATAAAAAGCTTTAGGTCCGTTTAGGTTGTGCAGTGCTAGAAACAGGCTGTTACGGATGACGCCAGAGTTCTTTGTGCAGAGTCGGTCTGCATGCTGTTTCAGCAAATAGAAATCTCATTGAATGGCTGAGCGTCGGCTCTGTGCAGTATTGGCAGATTTCCAGTTTGAGGGCTGTTAGTTGTCCAGTGCTCCCGTTGCTCTGGGGCTTGATGTAGGACACGTGGAGTCCACGTGCTAACATAACTGCTGCGTGTGTCCCACAGTGGTCTTTTGTCCCACTTTAGTCATCCAGAACAAATGGTGGCTTTCTGAATAATCACACATCACCCAAACATATGCAAAATAATTGCGGTCTTATTTGACCCCAGTTGTCCCTCATATGCACAATGACATCCAAATACACCAAGTTAATCGTTATTGTAGTTCAAAGCAGTGGTCATCAAACATTTTGATGCTCTGAACACCAAAATATTTGTCTCCTTTTATTTTTCTCTAGCTAACACATTTAGCTTATTATTGAACTATAGCCTGAAAGTAATAAATTATTTAAAAATATAAATAATTATTAAATTTGCAGCATATCTTATTTCTCTTAACTGTTTTTAAATGATTGATATTAATATAATAAAGTTTAATACATTTTTAAAGATGATTTAAGTCCTAAGCAAATTTACACACACACGCATGTATTTTGAAAATATTTATATGAGAATAAAGTGTAACATTTTTCTTAAATATATACATGCTTGCAGGTTTGTGATTGGATCTACCCACTGTACCCAGACTCACCAGTCTTTCTTAGCAACAAAGGTGTGTTCACGTTTCCCGATACCACCGCAGCAGAGCCGGGGTCCTATGTTGGGGTGGTGCTGTCCTCAGAGCTGCCTGCAACAGACAGGCATCTGTTCCAGGAACAGCTGTCAGCGCTAGCACAGCTCAGGGTCCAGGTACTCAATCTCACTTTTGATTTTGCCAAAATGTATGATGAATTGAAAAAAAAAAAAGACAGATTCAGAGTTCAATAAAAATTACAATTTTATGCATTTGTTTTGTATAACTCATCGTTTTGCTACGTATTACTCATAACCGAGGGATTTTCATTTAAGGTAGATGAAGAACAAGGTGGCGCTACAGGAACAGACATTAACCTGAATGGGAAGGTTCCTCCTTCAGAAACATCTGTTACCCAAACACCAGGAGGGGAGGATAAAACCGTTCCTGTTTGGAGTGAAAAAATGTCTCAGAGTATTCTGGCAGGTCTGAACTTTAGGATCAGAGTAAAGTAACCTGAAATTTTGATAGCAATCTCACTGGATATCTAGTGTATTTTTTTCTTCTATTGAAGTAGGAGTTGAGAAGAGACACATTCTTAAAAAAAGATTGACATCTAGGTTCAACGAAGAACCTTTAACATCCATGGAATTTTTCTGTTGCACAAAAGGGTCTTTAGATTATTACAGTATTCTCCACACTAAGAAAAAGTTTTTTTTTTTTTAAAGAACTGATCATTGAGAGGTTCTTTGAGGAACCCAAAATGGTCTTCTAGGGCATCATTATGGAAAACCCTTTTTTGGAACCTTTATTTAAGAGTGCACTAAACACCTTTTTGGTACATTTTATAATTGGCCACTAGAGGCCACTCTAAGGGAAAACAAGTGCTAAAGGTATTGTGATATTTCCACTGTGGCTTATGCAGGGACCTCTTGGCTGGGTCGGGGGCTTGTGCGAGGAGCTGAAGCTACCGGTAAAGCCATCCAGAGAGGAGCAACTAAGCTACGAGAAAACATCACTCCAGAGGAGACCCCAGCAGAGGTCAGCCCCAAGGTCACCAAGAGCCTAAATGCAGCCAAGCAGGCCACAGGGGGTGCTGTGAAAGTCAGCCAGTTTCTAGGTAAAACAATGGTGTAATTACTCATATACTGACATATTTAGAGCTTTTCTGTATCTTGTTTTGCATGAATAATGTATAATACATTTTGCTTTATTCACCAGTGGATGGTGTTGCTGCTGTAGCTGATAGAGTTGGAAAAGAAATTGGTCCACACGTGAAAAAACACGGTAGCAAACTCATCCCAGAATCCCTCAAGAAAAGTAAAGACAGCTGCTCCAACATGGATGGAGCCAAGCTAGTGGCAGGAAGCAGCATACAAGGTAAATGCAAATAAATCATTCAAATGTCCTGAAAGGCTATCGCCATTTTTCCTTTGTCCTGCTATATTACGTTTATTTAGTATAACTTGTAGATCCTTTATAACTTGACGAAAGATATCTTAGTTCATGTTTAAATGCAAATTTTGTTCGGTAGGTTTGTCAACTCTCTGGTCAAGTCTGGAAACAGCAGCAAAGACTATTGGCAAAAGTATAACTTCAGAGACTGTGACTACTGTGAAGCACAAGTAGGTGTTTTTTTTATTATTTATTGCTTTTCAGGATTCACTGATTCATGGTTTCTCTTCTGCTTTCCTTTTATTCTTTTGCCACCTGATACTACTGTTTTTTTTTTTTTTTTTGCTATATACCTATCCAAACTTAAGTGCTTTGGGAAATGGATTAATTTACTCTCTCCTGTTGCTTTTTCAGATTTAGGGGTCTAGGAAGCCTCTTGGACCCCCCTAACAGCATATAAATGGTGGCGGGTAAAAACGCACTGCGTTTTCTCTTACTAATATTTGTCAAATTCAAACCTACCCAAAGTGCCTTATTTTCTTGAGTTACTGACCATTCAGAAGTTGCTGAGAAGGTGCTTAATCTTATTAACAGTTCGTCAGAGTGCTTTGTGAATAAAAACTGAGGTGAATGCAACATTTTGTCTGTGAATTGTGTTCTGTTCATTTGAAAATGTTTCACATTATTTCAAATATCCTTTAGAATCAGTAGTCAACAACATAACACAAACTTCTGTCAGGACTGTCTTTTTGCTCAGAATATCTCTATGTTTGTGATCAGGTATGGAGACGAGGCAGGACAAGCTGCAGACACTGCAGTCCAGTCTGCTGTTAATGTAGGTATTACAGCATTTAATGTGGACAACCTGGGCATCAAGGGTATACTGAAGACCACAGGCAAGCACACTGCAAAAGCAATGGTGAAAGATGGCTCAGGAGGAGAAGGAACCGAGAAGAAAGAAAAGCCGCCTAAAGATGAGAAAAAATAATACATTTTTAGCCGTCATCAATTAACTTATGTACGTTTTTGTAGCAGAAAAGCATCGCTTTGTATTGATAATAAGATTATTATACTGAGCAGTGTTTACAGAAGGATGCACTTAGACATGTACTGTATTAGTTAAATGTTACATTCTTGTTACTCACAGATAATGTTTTTTATTTTCTTAAAGATATGCAGAGGGTTATTTTTATAGAAAGAAACAACAACAGGGTATTTGATTTTATTTAACCTTGTTTGAATGTTTATTTCACAAGTATCTTTGATTTTCATTGTAAGTACATTTTGCATTCTTCAGATGCATTAAGATGAGAACGTGGAAGATATCTTATGAATTAATATCACTGTACTCTATTACTGGTTTGGACATTCTTGTGGCTTATGTTAACTTTAAGAAAATGCCGCCTCATTAAAGTTTACCACAATTTTACAGTAATTTAACTGTAGCCTTAATGAAAAACAGTAACACCATGGTAGGCCTACTATTTGTAACTTTTTTTTTTTTTTTTTTTTTAAAGAGTAAATACAACAGCTATAGTTGTCATAAAGTTGTCTTGCCTTTTCCCAAATATGATTTCATGTGCATCTGTCAAATCATCATCGTTACAGTGAGTGTTGTTGTAAATCAAAGTAAAGGTCGTCGCACAATGGGACCCAACGTGCTTGCGTAATCAATGCTGTGGTTGTTCGTTGCCGTGGATACAGCCCAACAATCACAAAGACACCAATGAACGTGAAACCTGTTCATTACTCGGACTGAGAATGGGAGAAACTGATCTCAGAAATTATGAGTTATCACAACTGCAAGCAGAAGTCGAGCAGGAGAGAGAGGTCAAGTAAGTCCAAACATATTTTAAAAACACAAAGCAATGTCTTGACTGCTGTCTCCATGAATATATCAGACATTGCAGTTGCACGTTGATTAGAGTCGGGGGTGTCGTGGGCATTCATCAGTCTTGATGAATCTTTATCAGTCCGTGGTATACCCACTTCTGAATCCCCTCTGACGCGCATCCTTCAGTGGTGTCCTGCACTAGCCAAATCATGACAGTCCAGCATTTGACTAACTAATCCAATGGTATGCGAGTAAATGCAAATATTCCCTAAAAACATCCAGTAAAGACAGTGATGTGGTCAGAAACGAGATGTAAACTCTCATGCAGTGTGTTTTATTTATAGGTTACTCGAAGCCGGATGGCGCTCTCGCGCTGAAAGTCCGAAACGGCCTCATAGAAGTAGCTACTAACTTACGAGTCACGACCTGTTTTTATTCAGTCTATGGTCACGACGTGCAAGAATCCAGCTATCGCCAAAGCTATCTCAACTGTAGCAAAGCTGAATAAAAAGAAACGTGAAGACAGTAAACACATGATTGCGACAATATGGTTTATGTGTGTTTTTCAAGTCGTCTCCAGGTAATAAAAAAGAATCAGATTCTGAATAATGCAGTAGGCTAATAATATTTATTACACTTGCCAATAAATATTAGGCTATAAAATATATTCTGCCTTATTCTGTGATAAAAATTAGGAAAAAAATGTAGTATATAGGCTAAACAAGTCATATAATTGGCATTAGGAAAATACAGGAAAAATATAATTATTGGTTATTGCCCAGCAGTGTATTTTATTTCTCAGCCAATTAAAAGCAAGAGCCTAATAATAATAATAATAGTCGTTATAAAACCTGTCAATTATACAAAAAAGTTATTATATTAGACATTTCTGTCCCCCTCACTTCTGAAATGATTGAGAATCACTATTTTTTTGTTTGTTTCAAATAGAGATCACAGTTCTCCCACAATTCTGAAAAGACAACTTAACAAAATAGCATGTAATTTACTAGAGGTTCTGACAAAATGTCAGTTGGTGCAGTCTATTTCTATATTTATTTATTTATTTTAATTATTTATTGCAAAATCTGCACCTCTTCTGTGGATAATATTATTTTCATAATGATCCTTACTTAAGCAGCAGAAGTTAAGTGACTGTGCAAATATTACTGGCTCATTTTGGAGTGAACTAAATATGCACAACTAGTTTTACATGTCACTGTTTATGACACGGGTCGTTCATCCTTTGCCGAGCTGTTTAAAAATAAATAAATTGGGGGCATACATTAAGAGTATACGCACTTCTTCAGGCACCACTACACCACTGATTAGACTTATTCAGTAATGTGTGAATCGTTTAAAGGGAGATGTTAAAGGACTCTGTGTCTGACCTGAGGAGCACACTGGCTGATTTGGAGAAGAGACTTCACAGTGTTGACGGAGAAGGTCTGTATATGAACAAAAATGCAAGAAACATTGACCTACGGTATATTCTACTGAGCAAATTTAGATTTGACTTGTAATCTAATGAGCAAAAAGAAAAAATGTGTACGTTAAATCTGAACCGTACCACTCTGCTCAGAGAACGAGTGGAGAACCAGATACGAGACACAGCTGGAACTGAACGAGCAGCTGGAGAAACAAATCAGTGTCGTTCGAAAGAGACTCGAGACCCTCCGCGGTGATCCCGCAGGTAGCATAAGAAACGTTTCATTTTCTCTTTTCTTTCTTTAATTTTTTGTTGTTGCTATAGTATAGTATTTTATCTTATAGTGTAATATAACCCATAGCCTTTATATTTTGTAATTTATGGTGTTTTCTGCAATAATACAAAGACACACTTTAGGGCACCTGCCAGAAAAATAACGGGACAATTCAGTTGATACGCTTTATATGGTCTGGAAAAAAGTATTTTGGGCTCGGTCATTGTGCATGTACACAGTTTCACATACTTCATTCATGATTTCCTATGTTGGCTCTGTCTCTAAGTTCTCTTCATCATCTTCATCAACCTCTTCATCACATCTGTCATTTGATTCTTCACATCAGTTATGATCAAATGAATGATCAAGGGTCTTATGCTGATACAGAATGAAATATGAGGCAGGCACAGGCAAGCCATATACTTTAGAGCTGTGAGAGAATAAGCCATGCTGTTATTTTGATGTATTGTGTATACACTGCACCACTGTAACTTTTGTCTTGCTCTTCAGATCGACTGGCCTCTATTCGCTCATATGATGAAATGTCAGAGGTAAGCACTTCAGCTGCAAAAAGTGCTACCAACTTAAATAAATTATAAAATCATTTTCATTTAAATATTAAATAATTATATAAATCATATATTGTATATAACAAAATCTAAAAATATAATTACATACCCTAAATATAAACATAAAAGAATTATTAATGATAACATTTTGCACAGTATGTAGCAGTCACTGCTACAAAAACACTGGCTTTTAAAAATATATACACACACGTGTATATATATATATATATATAAATCCTCCCTCACGCCCCCTGTCTGTGCAACATGGAAGAGACGCATTGGTTTATGCTTCAGTTCATGCATACACATTTTATTTTCAGCGACTATTGTTGCATGGTGCAATTGTTTCTCATTACATCCTGGCAGAGCTGAATATAGTCTTCTGCCAATGATGAGATTAAAATCAATCTGCTGAGACAGCCTGAAAAGAAAAAAAAATTAATCAGTGAGAAGTAATCTGTAAATGAGGGAAGAGAAGCGAGAAAGACTCGGGTGGGCCATGCCAAAGGGATGGAATGACAATTAGAATATTTAAAAAAGTGAAAATATTTGAGGTCACACTTCACCCCAAGCAAATAATCTTAATTTTATCTCTATCATATAATCACACATTATATAAGAACATTCTTTATTCCTTGTTTTAAAGAAATAGTTCACTCCAAAATCAAAATTTACTGACAGTTTACTCAACCTCAGGACATCCAAGATGTGTTTCTTTCATCGGAACAGATTTGAAGAAATTCAGCATTACTTCGATTACTGACCAGTGGACCCTCTGCAGTGAGTGGGTGCCGTCAGAATGAGAGTCCAAACAGTCACAATAATCCACAAGATTCAGTACATCAATTAACGTCAATTAAAAGCTGCATGTTTGTAAGAAACAAATTCATCTTTAACAATTACTTGTGGATTAATGTAATGTATTTATCAGCTGTTTGGACTCTCATTCTGACGGCACCCATTCACTGCAGAGGATCCATTGAAGAGCAAGTGATGTGATGCTAAATTATTCCAAATCTACTCTGACAAAGAAACAAACTCATCTACATCTTGGATGGCCTGAGGGTGAGTAAACTTTGAGCAAATTTTCATTTTTGGGTGAACGATTCCTTTAATTCCATTTGTTCCGATATTTTCTTTTTAATCAGGATGCTCTCAGACAGAGGCTGAAATTGCTGTCTACTGAGAAGTGCGGCCTTCAATCCCAACTGAAGGATTTCCAAATGAGAATTGTGCAGGAAGGAAAGGTGAAGTCCCACACCATTATATCTTCCACCATCGTTCCTACTACGAAAACTTGTCTCTAGTCAAGACGTCATATATCTTGTTGTACAAAATCTCCAGCTGTTAATTGTAGCATAAATGACATTAACATGAGAAAGTGAAAGAGTTTAGGTCTGGGCTGCTGAATTGCCCTAGAGGTATAATAACAATTATTTCACAATTATGCTGACATGAGAATTATAAAGAAGGATTATAATCTGTAGTTGCTTGGTCATACATTAAAAAGACAGATAAATAAAGACATAATTGTCCTTATTATGCATTCTATTCCTAATAGACTTACCAGAAAGTCTACGAAGAAAGGCGGGCGTATCTTGCAGAGATTGCAAAGGTGAGGAAAGCATTTAAAATAAATTTTCCAGTTTGTGCTTTCAATTATTGACTTGACAGATGTTTTTATCCAAAGCGCTGTACAGTGTAGGTTTTATCATTATGTGTGTTCCATGAGAATCAGACCCATCACTGTGGTGTTGAGCTACTTGACCAAAGATATTATCCAAAGTGTTGTGTATAAACACTGATAATGTGTCCCTATAGCTGTCCTCATCGCTGGATATGAGCAGAAAGCAGCAGATGGTTCAAGCCCGGAGGACAGCCCTGGGTCCAGAAAAAACGTAAATGTGAAAATGCACTGTACATCATCAAATGGCATTACTTTGGTTCATAGGAAACAATGCCAGGTCTTATTTTGTTCTTGAAACTTTTTTTAAGCAACATGGAAAAAACATGCAGGGTTGAGCCATTCAGTTATTGTGAACAAAATGTGATTTTATCGTCATGTATACTTACTCATTTCACTGATATACTTAAAACCGTGAGTAACAAGACCAATCCTTTCAATCTCGGTAGACTTAAGAATGAGCAATAACTTAAAGGGATAGTTCACCCAAAAATTATTCTGTCATTATTTACGCACCGTCATGTCTTTTCAAACATTATGTCTTTCAGATTTCTTTAAGCTATATTTGTACTCTGCAGAAGTCAAACGGGTTTGGATATATAATAATTTCTATAGATGAACTGTCCCTTTAATATTCAGTTATTCAGGTTTAATTGTCCTATATGTATAGACACAGTAGATGGATGGTCTGTCTTTGATTGCAGTAATTGTACTTTTAAATACATTTTTAGAGTTTTGGATATCCTAAATCCTATTTTTTTGTTTTGTTTTGTTTAAAGCAGAGGCCAGGAGAGTAAGAGGCAACATTCAGATATGATGAAGGGGTCTGTCATAAAAGCACCTGCAAGGAGTCGACTCCCTCGATTAAAACATTAATGCAGTTCAGGGACCTTCAACAGGGCGTCCATCAATTATTGTTTGATTATTTTTGTAATCAAATTACAATTTTTTTTTAAGAACAGTAAAATGAAGCATAATTTTTGAGTTCATAGACCTAGCTTGATAGAGGCTCCTCTGAACTTTAATGATATTCACTAAATACGTTAAAATAGTTTTTTAAAAATAATTTCTTGGCTTATCTGATTAGGTTTTGTCTTATTTTGTCTTATTTCATTTCAAGGTATTTTCTTTAATTAAATATATTGTCATATCAGATGTTAATTATGTTATGAAATCTTGCAAGCAACCACTGAAACAATGTTAAGTCATTGTTTATGTGTCAATGCTAACTGCACTGAATTAGTGTTACAAAGTGATGTTGGATCTATATCACTTTTGCACCCACAATTAATGTTGAAACAATGGGGATATTTCAACAACAACAAAAAATGGTAATGTCTTTGAATCATTATGAAGTAGGCTAATGCTGGTTCATCATCACTTATACACCATCACTTAATGTTTAATTTAAAAAAAGCAATGAAAATGTAATTGAATCAATGGTACACTATGATGCTGATTCTACATCACTGTTGTTGAGCCTATATAGAAATTAACAAAAACATTTTTTTTATTTTTTTTATTTATTTATGTGATTACAATGTAACGTTTGTTCTAAACCACTTAAAACAATAATAATAATTAAAAATACTAAATAATAAAATAATTTTGCCATCTGATGTACCAAGTTAACATTATGGCACATCAACAAACTCCTGACCCTTTCAAAATTTAGGGAAAACCTTTTCAAATGAAAACGACACATTTCCAGCAGTTGTCACTTTATTTGTTTTTAAACAGATTTACACAATCAATGACAAAAAGATCAGTCTTTAAAAAACAAAAGTGGGACAAAAAGGACATAACTACAACCTTTAAGATAATTACTTTCAGCCATCTGATGCCAGACTACAAGTGGTCCAATGGCTGGCTCACAGCTGTCTCTTTTCCTTTGGGCTCTCTGAAATCTGAATCTCATCATATTAAATAACTGAGTGAAGAATAAGAATGATGACCTGACAAATTAGTAATCAGGGAGCAGGGCATAAAGCACAGGATAGCATAATTGTCTCAACGTCTCAACATTGTATCAGTGTCACCTTGCTGGGATTTTCATTGCATGCTTCTATGAAGAGTCAAGGTTAAGACGATCTATTTCATATAATTATGTAATTTTAGAATACACCTACATAATTATATTGAGACTAATTAATGTAGTTAATGTTATTTGAATGATCAAAGCAGTTTGGGCATGTGTACAAACACATGTTCGCTCTGAGTCGTGAGGGAGCTTCGAGAAAGAGACTTTGTGGAGCAGCCTCACCGGAGAGGAACGGGGCGGGGTGTGTGTGTGTGTGTGTGTGTGTGTGTGAGTGTGTGTGTGGGGAGGGAGGGATGGCTGGCTGTGGCAGGTCTGCGGTGCGGGGCTGAATCTCAATGAGAAAGCGGCCAATGTAAATCACTGCAAGACACGGAGGAGAGAGAGAGAGAGAGAGAGAGAGAGAGAGAGAGAGAGAGAGAGAGAGAGAGAGAGAGAGAGAGAGAGAACAGCAGCTGCCGACCGACCGACCAGCCAGCCAGCCAGCCAGCTTCCTCTGCGGGACAACAAAGGAGGTGCCGGGCTCACATCACGACTCCTGTCAGCACAACTCAACATCTGAATCGTGACCATTACGAAGAAACCTTGAATATTCCCTAAGTCTTCACCTTTAGGCAAGTAGAAAGGTCTGTTTCTTTATTGTAATTAGAAATAAAGCGAACCGAAAACTCGCAAATATTTTGACCTGCCTTTGAATGTTGTTTTGCTCATTCTAATTTATTTTAATAGTTCAGCTTATCAAATGGTCAGCGACGTTAATTTTTTGTCCGGATCTAAGTTATTTACATTAAGAAATTAAACTGAAACAAAAATGACGTGATCATGTTTTCAAGTTAAGGATCAAAGTATTTTTCCTAGGTTTGCGCAACTATGTCAAATTGTTGGGGAAAATGTAGTAATTCGACATAATCTTTTATCATTTCTTTAAAAAAAAAAATATTTGTGTCAGTGTAACTCTATTTTTGTGTGTCTGTAGCCTAAATATTTTATTAATATATTTTGAGCTTTTTATGAAAGGGCTTGCGGTCAGGTCGAAAAAACCTTCTAGGTAGGTAGGCTATTACTAAAAATGAATTTGTTTCAAATTAAAAATAAATCCTTGAAATATGTTTTAAAACTTTTTTTTGTTTGTTTTGAAAACGTACTTTTTACTTGACAGTTAATCCACTCTGAGAGTTTTTAACCTAAAATAGTTGTAAAAACTTATATAAATATTTTTCAAACATGTATGAAAGCAATATCTGATTCTAAGAACATGGCACGTTTTGAACTCGGTCAAAGATTTTTAACATCCTTATTGGACACCGAGCCTGAAATACAAATAACCATTATTCAACGTAGCCTATATAGGCTACTAAAAAAATAACAGACTTTTGAGCACGTTTGCCATGTCAAAGTGACACTCAAAAACAGGATGACAGACGCAGGATTTAATTAGCTCTAAGAAGCTGTCACTAAAAAGTTATTTTCAGACCAGACATTAACTGACACCCATATCACAGCGTTGAAGGATTAAACCTACACGGTTAGTTAGGTAACTTCTCTTATCCACATTTAATTTTTACGCTTTAGATCTAATTTGATTGGACGACATGGAGGAACACTTTGACGAGAGGGACAAAGTGCAACGCAACAGCCGAAGCGCAGGGCGGGCGAACGGGCTGCTCAGCCCCACTCACAGCGCCCACTGCAGCCTGTACCGGACGCGCACACTCAAAGCTCTGAGCCAGGAGAAGAAGGCGAAGAAAGTGCGCTTTTACCGCAATGGTGACAAGTACTTCAACGGCATAGTGTACGCCATCTCATCGGACCGGATAAGAACCTTTGATGCTTTGCTGGCCGACCTGACCCGAACCCTTTCTGACAACGTCAACCTGCCCCAAGGGGTGCGAATCATCTACACAATAGATGGTTCCAAAAAAATCACCAGCATTGATCAGCTGGTGGAAGGTAAGAAGTTGTCTAATGCCGGCCAAACACTACACATCAGATTGTTGTTCTTCTCACTACACAGTTGTCATTTTCAGTCAAACACATTTCACGCTACATGAGTTGGATCTCAGACAGACCAAGATAGCCTGTTTAACCTGCTATATATCTTTCGGGCATTCTTGGATGCGTCTTTTATAATTGAAACATAGCGATTGTCACTCAAATGATCACGCACTGATTTGCATCCGATTCTTTTTTGTTTGTTTTGTTTTTTTGCCTCAATTTTTATTATTATTATTATTTTTTTATGAGAACGTGCTATACAGACATAATTTTGCCATTGCATCTCGCTGCTTTTTAAGCATCTCCACAAGAACAGTGTTTTTATCATGTAAAATTTAAAGCATTTCAACTTTTAAAAATGCATCATGACACAGTCTCATGAGAAAACACGAGTAAGCAAAATGCGCACAAATGAGTTTGCGTGAATTTTGTATAAATTCGTACAAATTAAGGTGACCACTTTTTCTATGCACTTCCATGACAATATGAAACTATTTTACATTTTGAATTTGTATTAAGGCGACCAGGCGTGCCACTTCCCAAGGACACGTTCTGCCCAGAATTTCTTAATTGCCTAAAATATCCTGTTTGCACTGTGCCGATCAATCGTTGTATGACATTAAAGTGCTAAGAGAGCTATAGAAAGCAGAGCAGACGGCTCATTATACTTTTGAATCGCTCTCGCGGTACTTTGATGTCAATGATTGATCGGCGCAGAGCAAACAACCAACAACTGGTTATTTTAGACAATATAGATATCCTGGGCAGAATGTGTCCCTGGGAAGTGGCACGCCTGGTCGCCTTAATACAAATTCAAAATGTAAAATAGTTTCATATTGTCATGGAAGTGCATAGAAAATTACTTTTCTATTTTGCTGCCCTTTGTTTTGGGCTTTGTTGTTGCTGTTTTTTAATGCAACAAAGTATTCTATGTCAACAGCTTTTTAGTCTATCCAATATGATTCAAAGCTGCAGTCCGTAAGTTTTGCCTCTTTGTCGCCATCTCTGTTTGAAAACCTGGAATTGCAGCTGTGTGCGGAATTATCTTGCTTGCGTGGGCTGTACTCCAGCACCGCTCCAGCGCGGATGAATCTAATGTTTTGAGATGAATGAATGTGTAGCTGTCAGACACAGCACCAGTGTGGATGTTTACTGTACTTCGCAATCACAGATTCTAACCTATATCTTGGAATATATGACCCAAATAAGAATTTTCATTGTATATTGCCATCTGAACAAGTTAGTAACAAGTCTGCCACGTTTGTTCTGACCAACTGAGGAAAAAAGCATTACAATAAATCGCGCTACCAATGGTAATTAAATCTAACGATTGGTTAGCTCATATCACATCAAACCGTGCAAAGTGTTATTAATGTTATACTTTATTCTCAAATTATTGTTAACAACATCAGCATTGCTTGTCTATGAGTATAGTGTGTATTAGCGAGTAGATTTCAGTTTCTGTACAGTCTAATATCTAATTGTCATACCATTCGAATTTCATATTAAGAAATTCTTTTAACCCAAAAAGCAAACTATGCTCCTTCGAACTGGTTTTCTTTAAAATACAAATCTTGTGTAATCCCAGGCTATCTGTAATCAGAAGCACATTTAAAACTGGAATATAATTTAATTTCATTCACATGTGTTTCATAAACACATAATCCTTTCTGGATTACAATCCGCCATCAAAATGATAAATTAAATTATTCCAGCTGCTGTGAGAAAAGGCTATAAATGATCCGCCACCTGCAGGATCCTCACATGCGATAGCCTAGTAGCCGGGACAACTTCTTTATGTTTACAGACTTGATGTAATGACGCAGTGCCATGCTCGAATTTCCCGTGAAAACCTACCCGTACCACTCAAATCAGAAAACATTATTATAAGCTAACCGTTGTGAATCAGGTTAAAGTAAGGCTATAGTTTTGAAAACTGTCTGGTTATGTACTTGCTCAAATATTGATTTCGGATCATTTTTAACCAAAAAAAGTTACAGACTGCAGCTTTAATTTTGATAGCATATTGTTTTATGAGATGCTCTAAAAATGCCATAGCTTGGTGCCTTGGATGCTCTTGGATTCTCTTTTCAAAATTAGAGCAGTAGAAGTGACGACAAGGATACAGAATTAGGGCACTCAATGATGAGCATTTAAGTCTGCATGACTTTACCTTAAATCAATGCATTTTAACAGAGATGACAGCTCAATCGACAGTGAAAATCACCAGTCACTGCCTCGGGTCTTTTATCCTAAAATGCACTCATTTCTTTTCATAGAAAATGTGAAAAATCTCACACATTTTATGTCACTATGTTCTCTCCGTAATTTTAGGTGAGAGTTACGTGTGTGGCTCCACCGAAGCCTTTAAAAAACTCGACTACTCCAACAATGTCAACCCTAACTGGTCTGTGAATGTGAGGGCCTTAGGCTCCAGCAAATGCCCCACGTCTCTAGCCAGCTCGAAATCAGGACCGCAGTTCAAAGAGAGCAAAGACTTCATCAGACCCAAACTGGTCACCGTCATCCGCAGTGGGGTGAAGCCGCGGAAGGCAGTTCGCATCCTGCTCAACAAGAAGACGGCTCACTCCTTTGAGCAAGTTCTCACTGACATTACAGATGCTATAAAGCTCGATTCTGGCATTGTCAAGAGGATCTACACTCTTGAGGGAAAACAGGTAAGACTGCCAGTTCATAAATGGAAATCTTGATACTGCTGCCATAATTTAGTCAATTCTCTGAGTCTGAAAGGAGAATCTGTTTTGTGTTGTATCATGATGGAACTTTGTTATGTAAAGTTGATTCATTCATGTGATTTTACCTCAGACAACTAATGAATTTCATAATAGCTTTTGTTATGTAAGCTCACCCTTTGAACTGGCACGGAAAACTTGAAAGCTTACTGAGATTGCACATTGGGAGTCCCGGATAATAGAATGGTTGTGAAATAGAAATGCTAGAAATGATTCATTCATCAACAGCAGAATTCCTCTTATGCTATTGTTATCAGTTGACTCTAATACTGTATAGAGCTAAAAGTGTTTCAAATTGTTCTTCTGTTGTAAAACCCACAAGAAATATCCTAGAAGTAGGGGACTCGACATCCAAACAATGTGGCTTTTGTTTTTTAACCTCTGAAATGAATTCATCCCACACGCCTTGAATTATAAATAATGAAGTGTCATTATTTCAAATGCTACAGCAGAAATCTCCCCCTAACCTGCAGCAAGAGATATGGCAGATCTAGTATAGTTTATGAATGGGAATCTGTGTCTTTGCCCACGCACACTCAACATGAGAGAACTGGTGGCTCAGAGAATACAGAAATAACTCGGGCTTCTGCTCTCATTTTAATTCCTCCCACCTTTTCGTGCCGCTCTGAAACAGCTGTGCCACCCCACACATGTAGAATGACAGAAGGGCGCATGCGTGCATGACGTGCTTTGACGTACGTTAATAAATATTTGATCATTCCCACTGTAAGACGTGCAGTTCAAAAGTTCACTTGTGCTGTTTTCATTTTTCTAATTTAATGTACTGTTTTCATGGCATTATATTATTAGGATAACAAGTTTAGTGAAAATTGGAATTTTAAAAAATTGCCTGTTTATTTACAGTCATTTTATATTTTAATTTGGTGTGTCCCCTTTTGCAGTTAAAAAAGGCAGTGGTAAAACTGTATGAACTTCTGATCCAAAGAGCATCATGTGCTTCAGGAAGGAAGTTTGACCTTTTGTCACATGACTAATGTTGCAAATTTGCTTAGTAACCTAAAAATAGTGTAGAATCTTAAATATTTCTAAATACATCATTTTTTACATCATTTTTTCTTAAAATGTTATGTTTATTTCCAGCTTTAATTCTGAATCAGGGCTATTTTAGTATTTCATTGAGATACCATGATACTTTTTATTAATTTTCTGCAGTTTAATTAATTGTAAGTTTCAGTAATTTGTCATTATTATTATTAAATATGTGCATGTATAAAGATTAACTAAATGCAAATGAGAAATGCTGTCTTGGTCAACTAGGTGAAATAAAATAAGTTAAAGTTTTTTTTTTTTAGATTTTATTTTAATTCTGTTAAAGTTTATTTTATTTCATTTAACAAAAACATTTTATAGTTTTAGTTTTAGTTAACTATAATAGCCCTGTTTTGAATCGTAGAATTTGTAATGTGGTCTTTTGAATATTACTGTAAATACTCATCTTCCAATGTGTCTCTTCTCAGCCAGGTAAACTGTGCAAATAAGCAGATGCCATTTGGCTGAAATTCATTAAACTCTAATTAATCTGTGCACAGACTTCTTTCTCTCCATTGATCTCTGTGCTGGCAGCTCTGCCAGTGTCTCAGATCTTTAGACTTGGTCTTTTCTATTTGAAAAGTCCTCTAAAGCACCTTGAATGTGGAAAACCGGAGCACATCATATCATGTGCAGTCGTGCATAAGACTGCCTTTTTAGTGTAGCTATTGAGCAACAAATATGTATTTTGAATTAAATGTGATTCATAAAAGCCTTCCTCCCACTGTGTGGGTCTGATATCAGAGGTTACACAGCACGGCATCAAAGCCTTGGTCACTATCCAGATAAAGTAAGAGCATTATGGGTAACGCTAAATTTAGAACAGGGATCGATTGGGCCTGAGGGAGCTGTCTAATGAACAAGCCTGGCCTGCACAGTTACAGCACACCATTTTGTCCTGATAGAATTATGAACAAAAGCAACAGAAACCAGGAAGGAGAGACAGAGAGAGAAAATAAAAGAAGATGAAAGAATCTATCTGGGTTAGAGAAAAGAAAGAAAAGCAAAGAAAAGATGAACGCATTACTGAAATGAAATGGGAGGTTGAGAAGTTCAGGTGCACAATTAACAAAGCAATAAAAGTACATCTTCCTGTTTATTGTCCAGTTTGAATACAGGATCCAGGTGTGGAAGCAGCTTATGCCAATATTATTGTTGCTGTGCTTGTTTGATGTATTACAAAAGAAAATCTGACTGTGTAGGTGATTAATGACATTTCTAAAGCAATTGTTAGTTAAGTTCTGTGTTGTTGAGTCATGAGGTAGTTCATTATCTTTTACAAAACACGATTGTCTTTTTGGTATTATGTCATTGCAGCCATTTTTCACTACGCTCATGTTGGTTTTGCAAAGTTTGCAAAAAAGAAAAAACTTAAGAAAATCCATGCAAATTCTATTTCATTTGCTGAGGGAGAGTTCAGTAAGAGAGCTGAGCCAGGATATTATTCAGTCCACCAAATGTTTTCGTATTTTTTTGCTGCGTTAATGTATGCAAATGAACCTGTCTGTACCTTATGAAAGAAAAATATGGATTTTTGCTTTCAGTCAGTGAATAAAACTTCAGTTTATTGCCTGCCTTGGTGGAGTCTAATGTAAAATGTGCTCCAAACAGAAAATGTTTATGGTGTATCACACATTGTATGGCATGTTTCAGGGAAAGCAGATTGAAATTCAGCCAGTTTGTCTGTTAGTAAAAATGCTAATTATAGGGAGACGGATTGCAATCTGATTACTCATTAGGGAGTATGAACGTGATTTTGTCAGGTGTAAATGTATGCGTTTCTTCAAGCTACAGATCCTGCCAGTTACTTGAGTATCATATGGCTTGGTAGAGATGTGTGTTCCTTCTGTTCATGCAAGGCTGATTTCATATTAGATCAAATGTCTGATGCAACTTAAACAGTTGTTTTTGGTGCAAATAATGGTGTATTTCACTCTCCTACCCATATGGTTCTTGCAAAGCCGACAACAGGCGTTGATGTCTTCAGCGACTGAATCATTGTGACGGAACCAACATCTGCCTCTAGCACTGATGTCTGTAGCACCTGACGTGATTTTAAAAATAGACGTCAGTTGCTAGCATGCATGTGAGATGCATGTAGCCACCGTCTCTATGTGGAAATGAAATGTGAATGAATCAAAAAGCTCATGATCACAAGAGAGATCTGGGTTTTTGGGTCTTTACGTGAGTCTCATGGCACCTTTCTGAGAACCTGTATAATGAGGTCAGAGACAGTAGATCAAGGCCTTATTCCATCTTCCTACATATCGTGAGGCTTTTTTCTGGAGTGTTACTGTAGGATGTGAAGTATGAATTGTGTAAGGTTTTATGATAAAAAAAAAAAAAAAAAAACATTGTGATGCTGTAGCAGAAAAGAACAATTACTACAGCTCTGTATAGATGGAGGTACTGATGCTGAGTCACCAGGCCATTCTGCTTATTTTATTCAAAAGTTTGTGATATGCATGCATACACTACATGATGTAGGTGCATCGTGGTTCTCATGAATGTTGGCGGACAGTAACATGGGAGGAGAAAATTTTTTGAATAAAGTAATTATTTTTGTTTTCTTTGTGCACAAAAATTATTCTCGTAGCTTCATAAAATTACTGTTGAACCACTGATGTTACTGTTTCTAGGCCTAGAACATTTGAGTTGTGTTGCGGTCTATGCAAGGTCAGAAAGCTCTCGGATTTCATCAGATATATATGGGTTTGGAAGTATATGAGGAACTCATAACAGAATTTTTGGGTTAACTATCCTTTTAAACTACCTCACAATTGTAATGTTAAAACTAGTGAATGTAGCGTAAATGTTTATTTTTGGCCTTTTGTCATTTTTTATAGATACAATAAGTTGGTAATTTTGCAAGCCAGATTTAAACTCCCTTATCAGAAACGCAAAGCGACTTGGCGGTCAGCTCTTTTGACTTGATGTTTAGCCAACCACATAGTGACTCCTCACATCCAATCAACACCCTACCAACTATCCAGTGCACCCTAGTATTATAGTGGCAAGTTTTGCATGGAAAAGCACCACTAGTTTTATTGACTGATTCAGGTGCTTCGCATACAGATATTTCAGAGTTAGAAAAGTTTTCTGTGCCACATCTGATTCAGATTCCCTCAGATGGCCACTGACCTGGATCCAGTCCCCGTGTGATCTCCAGAAATTTCCAGTAATGCTGAGTGCAGGCTTATATTTTTGCTTGTGATGCTGGAGGACACTGCTGACAGATGGGAGCAAAGAGGGCATACAGCTGAAATTCATAATTAAACGTGTCAGAACTGTCTTAAAACCCATCTGCAACCATGCAGGGACCCTCCAAATGGCCCTGGCTTGGAGCTTTCTGTCTGTCTCTGACATTCTGACACATATGTAGAGTATCACAGTTGTGGTTGTCTTTCCTCACAAAGGACAGGACTTTGGACATGAGCTAATTTTATCCATGCTTGTTGCTCCCTCATGATCTCTCCTTCCAAAGAAACTGATCAACCCCCCCCTTTCAACAGTTTCTATGACGATGTGATCCAGTTGCTTAGTAACGGCCTGAGCCTTTGTGGCGTCACCGTGGGCAGTAGTGTGTGTCGGAGTGTGTGGGGAGTTTAGTCTGAGAGAGAGGTAGACGTACGATAAGTGGTTTAGGCCGCGGACATGGCTCTCTTGTTCTTATCCGTTAAGCCTAAATTTACACACACAGACACACACAGGACATAAAGCTACACAAAGACACAGCTTTCAAATAGTTAACACACAGACACACACACACACACAAATAACCAGACAGACGTGTCCTGCATACTGCAACTGATTCTTAATGACCTCTGGCATATGCTTCGGGCCGAGACAGAGACATAGCAGGCGTGTAATCGGCAATCATTCATGTGTTTGCTCTTCTTGGAGTTTGCCGTATGGACATAACTGATTTTCCGCCCCATTGCATACACACACCCAGCTTAATTAGCCATGTCTTTCAGTCTCTAACAGCCTTCCATTGTCTGGAGGGCCATTTACCCCCTCTTGAGCTCTCCTCACCTCTCGTTCCCCTCCTGTCCAATAAAATGGCCAGATATTCTGCCTTTGGCATATGGTCACGCTCTCCCCAGATATTGTAGTCAGCAGAATTTCTTTGTTTCCTGGTGACTTAAATCCATATTAAAATCCAAATCTGGATTAGCAACTCAATCTAAGATTGAAGTTTAATCTGGGTTTCAGTAATGTTCTCAAATATTGTATTTAGTGAAAAATAATGAGGCAAATTGCACCACTTTTGTACATGGTGATAAAGTGCTGCAGTAGCACTGTGCTGTATTAAATTAGGGGTGTTTACGTAAGCACCCTGCTTGTAAATATAACATTACTTTACATGATTGTTTGTTTTATTCTGTTTTATTTTTCTCTAAATGACTTTTTTTAGTTTTACTCTAGATAACTGATTTGTTTTGTTTTACTCTAGCTTATTGTTTTGTTTGGTTTTACTCTAGAAGACTGTTATGTTTTACTGTAGATTACTTTTTTATTTTGTTTTGTACTCTACATGACCTTTGTTTTTTATTTTGTATTATTTTACTCTAGCAGACTGTTTCGTTTTACTCTAGATGACTGTTTTGCTTTGTTGTAGTTGTACTCTAGATGAGTTTTGTTTTGCTTTTTGTTTCTTTTGTTTTACTCTAGACGACTGTTTTGTTTTAGTTTTACTCTGGATGACTGTTTTTGTTTTGTTTTACTCTAGTTTACATTTTAGTTTTTTGTTTCTTTGTTTTATTCTAGATGACTTTTTAGTTTTGTTTTAATTTGACTCTAAATGATTTGTTTTCATTTAGTTCGCATTTAGTAAAAAATTAAGGGGCAAATTACCCCACTTTAGTAGACCTATTTGGTGCTAAATGTGTGGCAGTAGTGCCGAAAATGAAGTCATTGTCAGCAGCCTTCTTTTCTATGTAAATTAGAATATGTAAATGTAAATTAATTTTGTGAATAAGCAACAACAAAGAAAAACAGGCATGCATAGAATTCCTTTTAAAAGAAACGTTTGTGCATATTTTGTATTGATCATGTAGTAATTAATCAAAAATAATCAAATGACAGATCATAAATGCGCATATATCCAGACAAGGCATGCAGTCTTTTAGCATTTAAAAGAGCTGATTCAGATGCCTTGACTGCACTGTAAAAAAAAAAAAAAAAGTTTTAAGGCAACCAGCTTCAGCAGATTTTTGAGTTTGTTCAACTTATTTTTGTGGGAGATTCTCAAATTTTTTTGTTGTATAAACTTAAAACGACAAGTTGAGAAAACTCAAAAATCTGCTGAAGCTGGTTACCTTAAAATTTTAAGTTGGCTCAACTTTTTTTTTTTTTACAGTGTGTAGTGTTTTAAGGGTCTGATCAGTCAAAAGGGGCCGTTCACACAGAATGCATTTTTGCATTCTCTTTTCTTTTTCTTTGAGCATTGCATATTGCGTAAGTGCTGCTGCATTAAATATTCTTAGATTATTTTGAAAATGTTCTCTTTGAGAAGCACCCATAATTAATTCATCATCATTATTATACCCATATCGTTTAACGTGTGCTATAATAATTTGTGGCATCTTGTGCATGACACGTTGTTCTAAAAATGCGACTCGTAATTTTAAAAACACATCTCTAAACCTTCCTTTTTTCATTTGAGTGCCCTGCATCTTAACAGTTCTTAAACATGCTCTGTGTGAATGGCCCCTTAGGATGCTGAGTATTAGAACGCCATATCATGCACAGAATGCTGCAAAAACATGAGCAAAATGATCAAACATGTCTGTCTACCCCGCTTTTACATAGAAATGGAAAACCAAAGCAGTGAAATTAAAAAAAAAAAACATTTTCCCTCGAATACGCCAGTGGTAGTCTGCTGCATTGTCTGGTAACCTTGCACACAAAACTCACAAGATTGAGAATTGTGTCGAGCAGATTGCTTTCAACACAGATTGCGTAAACATGTTTGCGTTGCCTGATTTGCATAATTCATTTCATGAACCGGGCACTATAACAAGACAGACAGTACTTGCAAATAAACAGCAGTGAATTCTCCTCAAAAATGTGCAGTTGTTCCTTTGCTTTGTATTTTAGCTCATCCATCCTCATTTATTCTGTAGCGTGTCAGACAGCAGGTATCTGGAGATCAGATTTTAGTTAGTCTGCTGCTTTTGCTGAGTCACTCCTACCAGGTGTGTGTGTATGAAGGAGTGTGTGTTTGTATGTGAACTTTTGTGTCGACAGCTTGTGTTTGGACATAAAAGCACTGTGTGTGTGTGTGTGTGTGTGTGTGCACAGCAAATGAGCTTTCCATGCAAATCATTTTAATGTGCGTCTGCTGCCAAAACCACACACAATGAAAGCCAAGAAAATAAGGGGCATTTATATCTGTCTTATTAACTGAAGCAACCCTATTTACTTGTAAACATAACACTGCTCTAGATTGCTGTTTTGTTTTATTTTTTGTTTTTTGTCTGTTTCAGTTTTTGTTTTGCGTTTATCTTTTACTTCTCTTCTCATTTTCTTTAAGTGCTGCATATTGCGTAAGTGCTGCTGCATTGAACGTTCTTAGATGACTTTGAAAATGATCTCTCTGAGAAACACTCATAATTAATTCATCATCATCATCATCATCCCCTTATCTTTTAATGTCTGCTGTAATAATAACGTCCACACTGAACTTTCTAATGAGAGCAGTGTCTGGTGAGACTATCATCAAAGAAAGAGTGAACGAAATGGAGAGAACAGTCTGATCGTCTGAAGCTACATCTTTTCCTGCAGTCTTTTCTCGAGGGACGTAATTTTTATCGCTCGCTGAAGTTCTGTAATAATAAAATGATTCCTAATCTCCACCCACTTCTGGCATAGAGTATGTCTTATGTAATTGAGATCTTATGTAACCGCTCTTGTAGTCTGCACGGCATTTAGCAGGCCTGATTTAGGAGATCAAGATGGCAGCTAATTCATCTGAAGAAGCTCCACATTATAGCAGACAGTGACATTATTAGGTCTCAGTTCCCTTGACTCCTTGTGCTCTTAAAGGAACAGTGCATCCAAAAAAGAAAATACTGTCTTTATTTTCTAGTCATCCCAAAGATATGTGATTTTTTCTTCTCTGTGATATTCAGTAAAAAGTTTAAGCTGCTCTTTTTTCAAAAACAGCTTCATAAATGTGCCTCGAAAGATGTCAGTGCAACTTCATAAGTCATACAATTGCTTTGTATGAGAAACAGACTGAAAATTACACACATTACACTTTTTTTGTAAGATTCTTTGATGAATGGAAAGCTCAAAAAAGCAGTATTTATTCGAAATAGGACTGCAACATTTTGTAATATTGTAAATGTATTGTAAATTTTGTTTAATTTAATGCATTCCTGCTGAATAAAACTAACAATTTCTTTAAAAAAAAAAAAAAACTCAAACACTTCTTAAAGTGTCATACTATTTATAAAATCTGTCATATGAATTCAGCAGTCTTGGAATATAGTTCACAAGTTATATAGACAAGTTTAATGGTGCTTTTATGATGCTATTTTGTCCTTTTTCGAGTATTAAAGGTCACTAAATATTTTCATCAAGTGGAAAAAGTGCAACTTTCTGCCTGTAACATCTTCTTTTGTGTTCCTCAGAAGAAAGACATTCCTGAACCTAAAAGACATTGTTTAAACTTTAACGCACCCCACTATGTCAGCAAATTCAAATTTGACATTATGAAATGTCAGGGCGTCAGAGTTCATCTTGTGTTTCATCTCAACCGAATGCAAAACAAGCTAAAGACAGCAGTTATTTTGAAGACTTTGTGCGGAGGCTTGAGGAACACTCAGATGGAGGTGGGCAATAATTCAATCTGTTGTCTGATGGGCTTCTTCTGTTGAAGGACCAGTCTGTTTTGATGAGACACGAGCCTCCCACGATCATAATGCTGTCATGCCGCCTCATTATGTGGGGGCTTATTTTCTTCCCTCACTCCCTCTACGCACATTTACACACACATGCACCCACATGAGCATGCACATACGGGTGTAGGATGGCTGTATGTGAGCTTGTGGTGTGATGAAAAATTCTACATTTCTACCCCTACAGACTCCCTGCTGTTTTACACACGCACGCATGTGCAGTTCGGTGGGCCGGGGATGAGTGTGAAAGCATGAGCAGGCATTGATGCGGGTCATGACCTCACCAACGCATTCGTCTCTGCCCTCTTGACAGGGACAGCTATTCTGGGTCCCATCGCCTGATACTAACTGGATTAACCATCAGCCTGGTTACTCAAGACTCACACTTTGACCCTGAATGAGTTCTTAGGGAAAAGAAGGAGGCCCTTTCGCCTTTGTTTTCTTTTGTTGTCAAAGGCTGTACTTTTTGAGGCAGTTGTTATGTCTCTTCACGTTAGAGAGAACTGCAAACATAGCTTGTCTCTATTGTCAGCGAACACATGGTTTAAACATCTTGTGGGAGCATTCTCATTGGCAATGGGAGGAATGTCTCTGTTGCAGTGCTAGACTCTCAGCACCAAGGACAGCGCCACTCACTCTGACTGTCTGTCAAATGCTGCAGTGTTTTAAGTTTTAAGTTTTTAATACTTTATACTTTTCCTGGTTTAATATGCATAATCTGTTTGTAGGTTCCCTGATAAGTAAAAACCTTGGCTCTGTTTGCTTGATCGGCCGGACACAGCAACACTGGCTCAACCAATGGCATGAGCTTGGGGCGGGGCTTTCAGTTTGTCCAACCAGTGACTGTTTTGCTGCTGCTCTCACAAACATTTACATATGTCAGTCGCTCACAAACATATTCGCATTTCAGTTTGAAAACCAAAAAAAATATTTTACTGTTCAGGTGATTAATAAATAGTGATTAATAATAAAAATCGCTATTTGTTAATACATATTCCTGTTCTTAATTTTGACCAATGTTGTTTTTTAGTATTATTTATATACTATTATAGTATATATTTATTCATATTTGAAGTAACTTTTATTTTATTTACAATTTTAATGTATTTTCAGTTCAGTAATGTATTTTAATTTTTTAGTCATTTTGTTCATTTTCTGATTTTTATAAATATTTCTATATAACTTTTTTATTTTTTAGTCCAGTCTTAGTTTTGGTAATTTTAGTACTTCAGTTTAAATGTATTTCACTTCAGTTAGTTGCCAGAACAACATTTTTAATTCTTAATTTTTCATTTAATATTTATATTTTATTTAATTTCAGCCTTAATTCAATTAACAAAAACATTTTTAATAGTTTTAGATTTAGTTAACAATAACAACACTGTTGTGGACTAATCAGTGCACATTATTTTAAAGAAAATATTTTTGATCCAAATGCAACTGGCATGGATATAATATGACTTAACGTTTTAGAAATGCCCATTTAGGTATTGTATAAAATAATAAAGCCTTTCCAAATTTTTGGCAATAGTCAATGCAGTAATTCATGTTAATTTTAATTTCAAATGTTGAGATGACCAAGATTTGTGGGTTGTATTTTAAATAAGAGTACAATAAATTGCAAATATGTGCAATTATGTATACAGTGCATTTTTTAGTGACAGGTAGTTTTTTTTTTTTTTTTTTAAAAGTGTAATACTACTAGTAGTAATAGTTCAATATGTCTCTCTTTTAGTCACCAGTCAGTCTGGGTGAACTGGGTCACTATAGAGTCTGAGAACAAAGACAAAGAAAGAGACAGGGATGCAGCGTTTGCTATCAGTTCCTCTGGTTCACACCAGCTGTCAGAAACCCAACTTGTTGTTTACGTAACACTTTCCTTCTGAAGCAGGACAAATGCTGTTCTCATCCTCCCTGAGAACAGAGGTGCACAATTTTAACCTTGTTAAGAGGCTCTCTGCATTTGTTCTGGGTCATTATGCACATCATGCACATCTGTTCAGACCATGAGATGCTCATACAGAAATAATATAATATGAAATAGAAATGTTTGTAGAATTTCACAATACCCTTGTTTAGGGTTAAAGAAATATTTTTTGTCCTTCATGTTGTCCTCGTTTTTTTGATGACAGCATAGTGTACCTGTGCAGCTATATATAACCTGCTGGCCTCACTTTCTGTTCACATCCTCAAGTAGTTTCAAACATTTTGTACAGAGTTCTGTTCCTCTGTGAAACTTCCCTGAGAGTGGTAAAAATAGCATATCACAGTTTTTTCCTTTTCTTACTGAATTAACAGAGCCGTGGGTGAGAACAAGATGGAGCATCTGTACTGCAGCAAAACACTGCCTTGAAGAGAGATTTCATTTGTTTAACATAATACAATGAGACAGTTCATTTGTATCTAGAGACCTTTTAGTCCTCCAGGCTTCAAAATATTTGCAAACGGCACGAAGCATTGCAACACGCAAAATTTAGTTTGGTTTATACGCTGGGGTCTAAAAGTCTGCAATTGCATTTTTCTAATTTGTTGCAAAATAGATTAGATCAGCATTTTGATTTTTTGTTGCAAAGAACATCTTAACTTCACATGATTAGAATTTGCTTATTTGCTTAGTGACCTGGACTTGCACTTACATCTTAAATATTTATTTTGTGCCATATATATATATATATATATATATATATATATACAGTGAGGAAAATAAGTATTTGAACACCCTGCTATTTTGCAAGTTCTCCCACTTAGAAATCATGGAGGGGTCTGAAATTGTCATCGTAGGTGCATGTCCACTGTGAGAGACGTAATCTAAAAAAAAAAATCCAGAAATCACAATGTATGATTTTTTAACTATTTATTTGTATGATACAGCTGCAAATAAGTATTTGAACACCTGTCTATCAGCTAGAATTCTGACCCTCAAAGACCTGTTAGTCTGCCTTTAAAATGTCCACTTCCACTCCATTTATTATCTTAACTTAGATGCACCTGTTTGAGGTCGATAGCTGCATAAAGACACCTGTCCACCCCATACAATCAGTAAGAATCCAACTACTAACATGGCCAAGACCAAAGAGCTGTCCAAAGACACTAGAGACAAAATTGTACACCTCCACAAGGCTGGAAAGGGCTATGGGGAAATTGCCAAGCAGCTTGGTGAAAAAAGGTCCACTGTTGGAGCAATCATTAGAAAGTGGAAGAAGCTAAACATGACTGTCAATCTCCCTCGGACTGGGGCTCCATGCAAGATCTCACCTCGTGGGGTCTCAATGATCCTAAGAAAGGTGAGAAATCAGCCCAGAACTACACGGGAGGAGCTGGTCAATGACCTGAAAAGAGCTGGGACCACCGTTTCCAAGGTTACTGTTGGTAATACACTAAAACGTCATGGTTTGAAATCATGCATGGCACGGAAGGTTCCCCTGCTTACACCAGCACATGTCCAGGCCCGACTTAAGTTTGCCAATGACCATTTGGATGATCCAGAGGAGTCATGGGAGAAAGTCATGTGGTCAGATGAGACCAAAATAGAACTTTTTGGTCATAATTCCACTAAACATGTTTTGAGGAAAAAGAATGATGAGTACCATCCCAAGAACACCATCCCTACTGTGAAGCATGGGGGTGGTAGCATCATGCTTTGGGGGTGTTTTTCTGCACATGGGACAGGGCGACTGCACTGTATTAAGGAGAGGAAGAACGGGGCCATGTATTGCGAGATTTTGGGGAACAACCTCCTTCCCTCAGTTAGAGCATTGAAGATGGGTCGAGGCTGGGTCTTCCAACATGACAATGACCCGAAGCACACAGCAGGGATAACCAAGGAGTGGCTCTGTAAGAAGCATATCAAGGTTCTGGCGTGGCCTAGCCAGTCTCCAGACCTAAACCCAATAGAGAATCTTTGGAGGGAGCTCAAACTCCATGTTTCTCAGCGACAGGCCAGAAACCTGACTGATCTAGAGAAGATCTGTGTGGAGGAGTGGGCCAAAATCCCTCCTGCAGTGTGTGCAAACCTGGTGAAAAACTACTGGAAACGTTTGACCTCTGTAATTGCAAACAAAGGCTACTGTACCAAATATTAACATTGATTTTCTCAGGTGTTCAAATACTTATTTGCAGCTGTATCATACAAATAAATAGTTAAAAAATAATACATTGTGATTTCTGGATTTTTTTTTTTTAGATCATGTCTCTCACAGTGGACATGCACCTACGATGACAATTTCAGACCCCTCCATGATTTCTAAGTGGGAGAACTTGCAAAATAGCAGGGTGTTCAAATACTTATTTTCCTCACTGTATATATATATATATATATATATATTGTTTTAAACCTTCTGTGTTTAATTTATGTTAAATTATTATAATTGTATAATCATAATATTATTGATTTTCTTAAAAAATAGTGATAGAACATTAGAATTAATATTAGAATTATTATTCTTTTTGTAACAGAGACAGAAAGAGTGATGGAACGTATGCGTGGTTTATAAGTTCAATCAAGGCATTTAAATTAGTTCATTGCCATTCTTGTTTTCCCATGTGTTTTGGTTTAGTGCATGTAAATAGCGACATCTAGTGGTTTCATAAATCATTGCGCGCTATCATTTAGGGAAATATTCTATTAATTCTATTAATATGGTCAAACATGGCAGTGGAAGGAAATTGATATGGATATGAATTTAACCCTTAAATATTCGTAGTAGATAATAACCATTTAATGATTCAATTGCTCTACAAATGGACTATATCAACTAGAGAAAGGACAAAATCTATCATGCACTGCCCCAGATTATCCTCTAGATGGCGCAATTGTAGCATCGCAAAACGGGAATTTACTATCTAGTAACCTCTGTGGTGTCTGTGCCCATCTAAGCCATTAAAACTACTAATTTATTGTTTACACCGTTCTTTAAGGGAAAATAGAAGAAGGTACAATTTACTTTTTACTTTAAATCTCTGAATGAGGAACTGTTTTTTTTGTATCCTGAATTGTTAAATGGAAATGTAACTAAACAGAATGTGTTGTCCTTGATTGAATGTTTCTCTGAACGTTAAACTTCTTTTTGCAATTATGCAGCTCTTCGCCATCGGTCTCATCTCCATCAAAGCCAGTGTTCAGAAATAATCCATGTTATAAGCATTTAATCTTTGGACAGCTCTGCAGTTTATTGTGCCAGCTTGATCACTTTGTCTGTTCGATTTAGAGAGACAGAGAACTTCTGAACACAGTCTTGCATAACCAAACTTGTTTTTACATTTCTTCAAGACATCAAAGCTACTTTTTTGCTCTGGGAGACAGCTATCTCCGTCAGTCTGAGTTTGACGCTTTGCTGCTTTCTGATTCTCTCTCGCCTCTTTTTGTGCATCACCTTCATCCCAGTGGTCTTTTCTAAGCCGTGCCCTTATGTAGAACTGTTTTTCTGATGTTTTTTAATCGCCACTTGATGAGAAACATCAGAAATATTCTCATCCTTAAGGCCGGAGCTCCTGCTGTTTTCGATGCAAAGTTCTCAAAACAGACCCTTTTATTCTCCTCTTCTTCTTTTTCTCGTTACTTAGTGCACAACATGTTGCAGACTGTGCCATGCCAGTTAGCTAATATTGTTAGTGCCTGAAAATACCATAAATTGATGCTATTCCCATTGTAAGAAATCAGACTTACAATTTGTGAAAACTTCCTATAGACTTTGAAAGTGGGTTCCATATCTAGGGACCAGCGTATATTGTATCTGGGCTTTGTTGACGTTCAAACTGTCAGAACAATCCCTACAACCACCTAGCAATGCCCTAGTAACCTCCAAAACACCTTAGCCTAGCTTAACTGCCTAGCAACATGCTTAAACCATTCACTCACAATACAGCAACTTCCTAACAACATGCTAAAACCATTCAGAACACCTTAGAAACTGCCTAGCAACATGCTTAAACCATTTAACACTTTAGCAACGGTCTACGGATCTACTAAAACACTCTGAACACCTTAACATTTGTCTAGTGATGTGTTAAAACACCCAGAATACCTTAGCAATTGCTTAGCAGTGTGCTAAAAATGTTGAGAATACTGTAGCAATTTCCAAGTGATGTGCTTAATTCAGAACACCCTAGCAACTACCTAGAAATATGCTTAAGCCATGCCAAACACCTTAGCAACTGCCTAGTGATGTGGTAAAGCAATCAGAACACTTTAGCAACTGGCTAGCAGTGTGCTAAAAATGTTCAGAACACCTTAGCATCAGCATAGCAACATTCTTAAACCATTCAGAATAATTTTTTCTAACATGCTCAAACATCTTGATGTGTGTAAACACCAACTTAGCATTGTGGCTTCTGGCTTGCACCAATCACATTGTCCTCAGAAAAGGCAAAAGTCAAGTTATCATTTATATCCATTTAAATAATTGTATAATTACTGGAATGCCATAGCAAACAAAAGTGCAGTCTCAATGTCAGTTTCCAACCCCCATGAATAAAATAAAATCAATAAACTAAAATCAAGTTTCTTTGCTCTCTCCCTTCATTACAAAAAATGTCAGTCTGGCTAATGAAAAATCACGCATTCTCTTCATTGGTGCTTTAGGGGGCTAGAAATCATACTTGGTCAAAAAAACAGGAATAATTTCCTGGTTGTTCTCTGAAAAGGTCCTCTGTGTGTTTTGTGCTGTGCTCAAGGCTGATAATATACATGCATTTGTTTGCTTGTTGCCCCCCTGTAAAAAGGTTCTCAATGCAGCGTCCCTATAGATGGCCACAGGGCTGATGGGAAACGATGCTTGGCGGGTAGATCTAACTTCATCTTGATTAGGGGCAATCAACAGTAACGTGACTGGTGGTTACTCATCTTAAAAAGACATTAGAGATGTTCTCAGTAAAGCCTTCAAAGCCTTCTGGGTGGCGATCACGATCAAACCATCTCATTGGTTTTTTGAAGAAGAGAGGCTGGATCTGTAATTTTGGCTCTTTAATAATGGCTTCAGGATAGAAAACCTAATGATCAAAGAGACATTTAGATGCTCTAATGGATCTAATTCTGCTAATGACATTCTCTCTTTCCAATTGCAGGTCATCTGCCTTCAAGATTTCTTTGGAGAGGAGGACATCTTCATCGCATGCGGCCCGGAGAAGTTCCGTTACCAGGATGACTTTATGTTGGATGAAAGCGGTAAAGAGCCTTTCGGTAGTTGTCTTTGTATTCATTTGAGTGAAAAACCACTACTTGTCATGATCTCATCAGCAGAAGGTCCATGTGGATGTCATCTTCCACCTACCCAGAAATGTTCTCTTTGTCCCGTCTTGAATGAATAACATCCTGTTACAAATTAGTTCATAAGAAGCTTATGAATGAGTCCATTAAAGTTTCATCCCACAAATGTGGAATATAAAATAAAGGCTCATTCCCCCTTAACGCCTACACCAGCCACTTCTCTAATGGGTTTCTGCCACCTGTCCTAGATGGATAGACCTCCTCTCCTCGTCTCTCTCCTCCATGTTGTTCTTGTTGCTGTCAGGAAATGAGAATCTGTGTCTGGTTTCCTTTCATTAATGATGTGGAGAGACAAAGGCTGTTTTCCGTTTGGCTCCTCCTTTGTGCTGATGTGAGCTCAGTGAACTGGTGTATTTGGAAGAGCTCTTTAATAGAAGAAACTTCTCTATCTATCCATCTATCTTTTTTATTTATTTTTTGAGGTGTGGCCAAGTATGGTGTTCCATACTTGGAATTTGTGCTCTGCATTTAAGTCATCCAAGTGCACACACACACACACACACACACACACACACACACACACACACACACACACCAATGTTGCGGCGCCCAGGGAGTTCGGTGCCTCGCTCAAGGGTCTCACCTCAGTCGTGGTATTGAGGGTGGAGAGAGTGCTGGACATTCACTCCCCCCCACCTGCAATCCCTGCCAGACCCGAGACTCGAACCTGCAACCTTCAGATTACAAATCCAACTTTCTAACCATTAACACATCTATCTCTCTCTCTCTCTGTATATATATCTATCCATCTTTTTTATCTCTATCTATCTATCTATCTATCTATCTATCTATCTATCTATCTATCTATCTATCTATCTATCTATCGATGTCTGTCTGTCTGTCTGTCTGTCTATCATCAAATTCAAATTCAAATTCAAAATTGCTTTATTGGCACGACTGTAAAAAATACAATATTGCCAAAGCTTGAAATATATGTCCACACGTATCTCACAGCCAGTGCTGCTGTCTGTCCCTCCCTCTCCTAGTATTATCTACTCTTTGCTCTCTGGGTAACCAGCTCTTTTTGTGTCTGCCGGTCTCGATGGCTAGTCTGTGCTCACTGAGCCTGTACTTGGTCAGGATCTGTCTTTGCTTTGTGTCTTTGACACTCTGGGAGATATTCTTCTAATTCATATTTTGATTTTATAGTTCGATAGAGTTGTAATTTGATTTGTGTTTTGGTTTCTTGATCCCAGTGTTCCAGATATATATTTTTAGATTGTTTGACAATGTGATTTATTTTGATGTTTGGGTGAGAAGCAGTGCTGGTCTGAGACTGGTTAGTGTTAGTCGAGTTAGTCAGGTTAGTAAGTCTCAGAACCAACTGACTTAGGGGACTTTTTTCAGGGTTCAGTTCTTGGGTTTGTTGTGCTTTAAAATGTATCGATTCATGTAGGGACTTGATTTTAGATGCATCCAGAATTTGAGGGATCTTTTTTGTATATTTATAATCAATGGGAATCGGCCTAATTCTGCCCTACATGCGTTATTGGGTGTTCTCCTTTGTAATATTAGAATCAATTTGCAGAATTCTGTGTGTAGGGCTTCTGTTGGATATCTGTCCCATCTAGTGTAGCTCTGATCGCTGAGTGGACCCCATACCTCACTTCCATACAGTGTTATGGGCTGAATTACACTATCAAAGACTTTGCACCAAATTGGAATTGGTAATTCAATATTTTGAAATTTTCTCTTAATCACATATAGAGCTCTTCGAGCTTTATCTTTGAGAGCATTCACTGCCATACTGAAACTCCCCGATGCAGTGATGATCAGGCCGAGGTAAGTGTACTGCATCGTGTGTTCTAGAGCGGTGCTGCATAGACTGAACTGGTATCTGTGTTCCTGACATCTGGGCTTTTTCTGAAAGACCATAATGTTGGTCTTTTTGAGGTTTACTGCCAGGGCCCAGTTCTGGCAGTAGTTCTCCAGCAGGTCTAGGTGCTGCTGTAGTCCCTGTGGGGTAGATCAACTGCGTACAGCAAAAGCTTGATGTTTTTGTCTTGTAGATTGAGTCCAGGGGCTGTAGGCTGTTCCAGCTCCACCACTAATTCATTAATGTAAATGTTGAACAGTGCTGGACCCCCAGCCTTGCTGCACTCCTCTCTTCTGGGTGAAGAAATCTGTATGTTTATTGCCAATTCGTATTGCACATCTGTTGTTTGAATACATTGATTTCATAATGTCATAAACTTTACCCCCTACACCACTTTGTAAAAGTTTGTAATATATTCCGTCGTACCAAATAGAATCAAATGCTCTTTTTAAATCGACAAAGTACCGTGTTCAGTCTGTTTTACGTGTTTACTGAATAGGGTGTGTAGGGTGTAAATGTGGTCAGTAGTTCTGTAATTAGGAAGAAAGCCAAGGACTAGGGCTCGGGACATTGTGTTCGTTAAGGAAGTTTACTATTCTATTGTTTAAAATACTGCTAAATAACTTCCCCAGATTACTGCTCACACAAATGCCTCTGAAATTCCAATTCCAGGGTCCAATTTGTCTCCACTCTTGTGAATTGGGGTAATACTGTAAGTCCTTGGCTCCAGATGTCAGGAAAACAGCCTGAACCAAGTACAAGGCTGAATAATTTGAGCACAGCTGTCTGAAGCTCAGGTGTGCTGTGTTTCAGCATTTCACTTAGAATGTTGTCAGGACCACAAGATTTTTTGAGTTTTTTCATCAATTCTTCATGTGTAATTGGGAAGTTGAGAGGGATTTGATTATTTTTAATTATGCTTTCATAAGTTTGTAGACTTTGTTTGATCTGATCAGAATTGTTAATGAGTTGTTTTGGAGGGATTTCTTTATATAAATTTTCAAAATGTTTTGTCCAAATGTTTACATATTGTATTGGGAAGTCTTGTGGTTTTGTTGTGCTCAGATTATTCCACATATCCCAGAAGTGATTATGATTTATGGAATGTTCTATTTCTTGTAAACTTTTGGTCAGATGGTGTTTCTTTTTTGCTCTGATTGTGTCTTGTGTATTGTTTTAATTTTGAACAATATTCAGTCGGTCTGTCTGTCTATCTATCTATCTATCTATCTATCTATTGGTCCATCCATCCATCCATCCATCCATCTCTCTCTCTCTCTCTCTCTCTCTCTCTCTCAATTCAATTCAATTCAATTCAATTCAATTCAATTCAATTCAATTCAATTCAAATGAGCTTTATTGGCATGACTTGCACAGTATTGCCAAAGCATTGACTATTGCATGAGCAATGAGCAAATATAATACATAGACAAAACAAGAATAGATCTATAAATCATTAAGTAGAGAAATACATGAATATATATTTTTTAATAAACAAGAAATAAGAAAATAGTTAAGATCTCTCTCTCTCTCTACCGGTCTGTCTGTCTATCTATCTTTCAGATAAACTGATCATTATTTTGAGTTGTTACCAATTGGCTGCACTGTTACAGCTGCACTGTACAGAACAAATTTAATGAATGTTGGATGATTTATCACATTGAATTACAGTGAGTGCAGTCAATCATGAGTAGAGGTTTAATTACACAGGCACTAGCAGAGGAACACGTGCCGCTCTAATGAGTTCTGATCAGAGCCGAGAGGAACATATGAAGCATGCCGATGGCGAGATGGATGGAGCCAAAATGGCAGCCTTTGACGACAATGATTTCCCTGGAGGATGCATTTTTAATATGAGCAGAATGGTTGCCCATAACAGCACACTGGCTGTGATATGCCATGTAAATTTTCATTTGATACATAATATAAATAGTTATGAAATCACTGTTGATGAAGATTATGTAAGACTGTTATTAACTATTGTGAGAAAGCATATTTTTAAAACTCGTCTGTGAATTATAAAAGACATTGATTTGTTAGTAGCCTACTAGAGAGTTAAGTGCTGGAACTTGCTCTCTATATGTAACTCCATGGAGATGGAGAGTGAAGTGGTGTCCTGCCCTTCAAGAAATCCTGCCATAATAGACTGTGGCATTTACTGTCATACCTGGTGTCACGGTCTTATTGCTCTCTCAGTGCATTATGTACACAGGGTTATTGCAGCAAAAGCAAAAATGTGATAGATAAACACAGAGCATGCGAGAATCTGAGCAACACTTCGTCTGCAGAGAATCTAATTTAATCTTCAGTCTCTGATCTGTATTTAGGGTTAAGGCCTTTTCCTCACTTGTAGCGCTGCCATCTTTTTGATCACACTTGTAACAAGCAGACTGTTTTTAAAAGAGGATTAATTTAGCGCCTCAGTTTAAGGATTATCTTTGGGCAAAGTCTGAGTTTTAGAAGACTTTTAAAGAGGATTTTAGATGGCAATCAAACTAGATAGTCATTTGGTGGTCTCATATATAGTAGTAAAAATTAAGCAATCAGCTATTCATATAACATTTACTACTGATGTAAAATTTTTAAATTCATTACTCGAGCACAATACATTTGACATGGACGCACCATTTACTTATCCTCATGTCATTCCAGACCTTTCGTTCTTTCTCAGGATACTTCACCTAAAAATGAAAATTCTGTTATCGTTTATTTACTCATTGTTCCAAACCCATGAGACTTTTTTATCTTTGAAAAACAAGTTAAGATACTTTAATTATTGCTGAGAGGTTTCTGTCCCTCCATTAAAAGTTCAGGTAACCAAAACTTAAAAGATCCAAAAAGCTCATAAAGACATCATAAAATAAATATAAATCAAAAATAGTTTGATCCAAATCTTGTGAAGAGATGAGATCACTTTAAATGATGAAAAGATTCAATTTAGACTCGTTAACACACATGCATAGAGAGCATCTCATTTGTAAACATGGAAGTTCATGTGACATGATAGAACAAATCTCATTTGAGCTTCCATGTTTACCATGCTATGTGCTATGAGTGTGGATCATTGTTTAGATGCAACATACCAAATTCTAAAAATAGTTGAAATGCATTCATTTTTCAACTGCAAGTCATTCCATTAGTGCCTCGGACTTTTGCACCTCACTATCTATCTAATGTGATTTTGTGACAGAGTGCCGAGTGGTGAAATCAACATCCTATGGGAAGATAGGGTCTTTAAACAGAAGCTCTCCCAGAAGTCTCACCCTTTCCAGACGCAGCAAGTCTCCTTCTGGATCAGGTAACATTCACACGTGCATGCATGTGTGTGTTTATGCAACAGCAAATGCTACTCTGAATTAGGGCTGCACGATATATCGTTTCAGCATCGATATCGCGATGTGTGCATCCGCGATAGTCACATCGCAGTATGTGCGATGTTTAGTAGGCCTATATTGATTGTTATATTTATACCGATCGTTTTCTTTGCTCAGACACCGCGTCTACACCGGTCGCGACAGCTGTACAGATATATCCATTTTTAAATAAAATTAGTAGCAGAGCTACTGCAAGCGATTTTCAGTGCAGGAAATCTGTTTATCCTTTGTTGAAACTTCCGCGTCGTCGAGGAGAGCGCAGGTCACGGTTGCTTAGCAACGGCAGACGCTAAGAAAGCCCAAGCTCCAGAGCGCTTTGGAAAGATGGAGAAAGTCGCAGGTCACGCCGCTGAGTCCAATGTAGTGAGAACTACGCAGATGCACGTGAACTCTGAATTCCATTCACTTCCGCTATATTTGTGCCTGAAATGACATATATGCGCGAAACTATGTCAAAATGCATGTCTCTGCAAGTATCCTTGTAAAAAAAAAAAATAAAAAAAAAACAAAACAGTTGCTTATGTCTTAGGTGAAGGTAAACAATTGAGAAAGAAAGAGGATAACAATATCAGCAGTTTAATATCCCTGTTGCTTCCTGTGTCATGCCAAACAACAAAACACATAGAGAAAAATCACTTTTGTAGCTTTAACACAGATTTATTAGATTTAATTACTTTACAATTTCTGTACCTGAATACTGTTAGACTTGCCTTTAAAATACAAAGCACTGTTTATTTCATTTGAATCTTTGTTCTTTTATATTTATCTATGCTTGTAATATATATCCTATGTTGATTTACTCGCCTACAAAATCATTGATTTTTAATTTTTTTTCCAAATAGAGCTATTCAAGTCATCTGGTTATTTATTATTAATTTTTACGCAATATATATATCGTTGAAAAACAAAATATCGCAATGTGAGTTTTTTCCAATATCGTGCAGCCCTACTCTGAATAGTTTCCTGTGTACACGTGAACCCTCTTCTCAAACATTCGCTCGCTGTTGATTGAACGTTTGTTAAAAAAATGGTAATTAAGTTCTCGCATCAGATAATAAACAAACTAATAGGAAGTCATGCGTGTGTGACAGTTCTCCGAGCAATAAAGCACCCCTCGGTGCCTGTGCACCCCTGGAGCAGAGTGTGTTTGCTGGTTTCTAGGTGCAGTTGTGTTCAGATATAGCTGTCTGATTCACAAGGGCGCATCCCGATGGAGAGGAGTCAAAGACGAGAGATACAAGATATTGAGGCATGGGGGAGGGAGGTAGATGGGGTGATGAGAGAGAGAGAGAGAGATGGAGGGGGGTAGAGTGACTCAGTCTTGCAGATCCACATCAACTGTTTTGCAATGAATACTGTTGTGTGTGATCTGAATTATAGGCACTATGCGGTCTGCTTTTGTGCCAGTTTGTATTGGTAATACTATGATGCTTTGATATATGCCATTATGACCATACTTATATTCCATATATGGTACTCCATATGCAAAAACTAATGGCATACGCATTATGGTAGTATATGGATTAAATCCAGTCTATATTGTACTATAAACCAGACTGTGCATCAACTACCTTTTATTTTTATTTTGTAATTCTAGCTGTACAGATTTGACTGATTTTGATTCTTATGAATAAAAAGTAAAAAATGTTCTAAGAACACATGTAGCACTTCCTTGATTTTTGTTTTTCATGCGTGTTATGCCCTAGTTTTCCCACAAAGCCCGCCTTTCTATATATCTACCTTCACCTCTATAAGATGTGTGACAGACACTTCTAGAAGCTGGTGGTTTATATTTTTTTCCTCCAGCTGAGTCGTCTGTTATATGATTGGTTTAAATCGTACCAGTTGAATCTCTATGAGTAGAGGTTTGGCTGAGAGTTCTAACCGGTCGTCATGGAGACGCCGGCTAAGGGAACTGTGCCTTGGAGACAATAGAGTTGCCCATATATGGGCATCTCTTCCTGTTGGCAAGCTTAGCGGAAGCAGACTCGGAGAGTGCGGCTCATCACTTGTAGTCAGGCGGCTGCTTCTCAGCAGACGCTCGCAGACGTGGACCATAAAAGCGTGGAATCGGTTTCGCTTCAAGTGCTTGGTGTGCCAGTCATTCATTTTCAACATTCAGCCCGTTAATCCTGTAAGAAACCCCAGGGTGAGGGAGAATATGCCAGGTTGACTCATGTTTGCAAAGGTTTCTTTGCCCGCTCTGGTTTTAGGATAAATTCACTGCAGTGTGCAAAGATTGATGATGGTTTCGAAATAAAGTTCCAAGAAATTAAAAAGCTACTGAACATTATACTTTCTATGTTGGTCTTACAGTTTCCAGGGTTTTCAGTGTGCCAGTTTTAGTTACTTTTCTTAACCTTATAAAGTCTTCTCTATCATATTCTATATGGAAATGCCTCTAAATGATCAATATGAATAACAAAACTTTGCTGAAAATCATGTTGTACACAATGAACAACATTCCCTCTACACTGACTGAGCAAGTAAAAGGCCTTTTAGTATAATTTAAAAAATGTTTATAATGACATTATATGCTTTTTATGTAGATAGTCTGCTATGCTGTTATAAAGAACTCATTGATTTTCATTACAAGCAGTTTCTTACTTTTTGGCTAGATAAATATCAGCAACTGCATCAAATTGCATATTTTTAATTTTACTATAAAATTGGGGTGTTTTTCCCTTTTCAAGCTCCATATTCTTTGTCTAGATCTATCCTATATCAAATTATTACTTTAAGGGTTATATTACCCCCCAAAATTAAAATTCCTTTCTCATTTACAATGCTGTCATTCCAAACCTGTATGAATTTCTATGGAACACAAAAGAAGTATTCTGAAGCATGCTGAAAGATTTTTTTTCTTCTTCAAAAGTCTGTGGGCTCCAGTGTTGTTTTGTTCACTCTGTTGAACAAAAACAATTGGAACATTCTTCAAAATAACTTTTTTTATGTTCCATAGAAGAAAGAAAGTCATACAGGTTTGGAACGACATGAAGGAGAGAAAATTATGATAGAAAAATCATTTTTAGGAATCTCTCTATGAAACGATCAGTTATTTTTTTATATAATTATTATTTTTTATAATTATTCCGTTTTTTTTTATTTCAAATAGAAATGCCAGTTAATGTTCTTAATGGAAATTATTATTAAGTGTGGATGAGAAAATCTAACTTTTTTTATTCTAGGGGTTTGTGGATCTGTAAAGGTTAAAACCCCTTGCCTTACTAAATTTTTAGTTATTTAATTTAGTCTCCACCTGAACCTAAAGCATTCAAACACACACCTTACATCGTCTTTATTTCTTGCTCTCCTACTAGAAGTCCCACACTGGCGTGGGCAGGTGTATACATAGCGGAGGCGTCCTGTACTTTCTCAGCAAGACAAAACTGGTGGACGGATATGATTGCAATTGCAATTTTGTAGCTGTTGCGTTGCATTTTAGTTGTTGCTGCTTCTGGGTTGCAATCAATGCAATTTTATTCACATCTATCAGAAAAGCCAGCGGTCACTTTATATACCATTGAAAGGATCAAACAGACTGGCTGATAAACAGACATCTGCCTTGTAATCTGTCAGACATCGTAGGTCAAATGTGCGATATTTCTTGGGATGAATCAGATTAGCGATTTCCAGAAAGGTCTAGTTGTGCTTACTTTAGAGAGCTGATTGATGAAGCGGCTCGCTGTATGAGAACTGTTTATATAATACACCCTGTCAAGCTAAGTATAGCACATTGATTTCTGGTTGAGAGTGGCCTGCACACCTTTAAACACACATGAACGCACTTTACCTGATGAATTTCTGCACAAATGGCACTGATGGACTGTTTGTGTACAGTTACGAGAAGCCTTTTGTTTTTATAACACGACGAAAAAGTAAAGCCCATGTCATCCTACGGATTATTCACAGTTTGAGAGGCGCGATCAAGTGTAGAGCTTGACAACACATTTAGAGGTGCTTTAACAAAGGAGACACAGCGAGACAGACATAAACAGCCTCTCTCTGTCATATTTATCAACAGCTGTGTGGGCCGACTGAGATGGTGCTCATCTGTGCCGTTCACATTACAGACTGCGTCTCGTTCTCTGCCTGTCCTATTTACTGAAGGCATCCTTCCAGTGGATTTCTGATCTATAATCTTAGGTCGTTCGCCTCACGAATTTCTGTTAAGCTTTCCTTTGAATTTGCACGGATGAGCTTGGGCTTGTAGTCGACTGAATTTTTGTCTGAGCAGTTTATCCAGAGAGGAATCTTTAATTAGAGCACCAGAGAGTAATCTCTAATCAGCTCCAAACACCGCTGGCTGACTGTCCTCAGGAAATGCAGAGCTGCTCCTGTCACTCAAATCCAGAGACCTTGTTATTATTCTCACTGTGTAATTCCAGCCAGTCGCACAGCTCATTACTGACAAACCCACAAACAGCTCATTAACCTATTAGGATGTGCCCTACTGCAGGAAAACTGGCTTTTTGTTAATGCGTGTTCCTGGTCTTATTGTGTATGACTCATCTGTGCACGTTATTCCAAAGAAAAAAAAAACATTTTAATTCATGTATTAACTTGTTTCACCTGGGTACAAGATATGACTTAATTTTGTTCCAAGATATGAGAATTTTTGATAAATTAACTTTTGAGAACTGATACTGAATTGTACTTCTGTAGAGCTGCGTATAGTTGCTGAATAATGACACCGCTGTCTTGTTAGAGCTATTTAGATTTGTCTCATTTATGATGACGTTTGCAGCATTGATTCTGTTATTTTTCTGTGCATTACCGGGAAGCAGATTTGAAACAATCTGTACTGTATAATACATTTATTTGACCCTCTAACTTTAGCACTCTCTATTCTAATTCTATTTTATCTATCTGTCTTCTTTGTATCTAACTTACCCTCTAACACTAGCTTTCTTTTTTTCTGTTCTACTTGTTTTCTTTCATAAAAAACAAAACAAAAAAAACTTGCTACGTGTACTGTGTTAGGCTAACCGAGACTTGTCATAGCACTTGCATATTGTTGCTCTTTTGTTGGTTTTGATTCTGCATTTTGCATCATTCTGCATTGCACATTTTATCAGTTCATGCATTCCCCGGGAATTAAACCCATGACATTGGTGTTACTAGCACCATGCACTTCTACCGGAAGATTTCAGGCTACTGTTGTCAGTAATGATTGTTTTTAGTCACAGTACTTAGTACTCTAATTAAATGCTGCTTAATGTCAGTGTCATCAATTTTATGGGGTAATACCACTGATCTATTTATAATGTTCTCTATTATAGATCAGTGGTTAACACCAACTTTTCCAATCCTGTCAATTCCCAATGGATAAAATAAAGTCCCCCCTCACAAATTTTTTTTTTCTCAGTGAAGATTGTTAGACCTTATATGCAAGGCCAGAATGCATTGTCTATATGCACAATATATCAGCAGTATTCTAAACAACCTTTTGAGCAATGGGATATTTCTTGGATGTTAATTAATAATCAGTGCCAATAAAGAATAGTCTATAATGTGAACTCTGATTTCAGCAAAAGCATTTAAATTGTAGATTGGAGCCCACAGTGGGAATGCTATTTAAAAAGAAAAAATCGAAACAGTTTAGATGTGTAATATTGGCCATAACATAAAAATAATTATCAGCTACTGTAGCTGCGTGTATTTCTCTTTGCAATAAAAACAGTATGAAAAGTCGTGTTTATTTGTCAGTGATAAAATTAACTTTTCATAGCCCTTATTGCACAGAGACTGATAAAATTCTGTATCCTGGTCCACTCTGTCTGGCTTCTCTCTGAAACCCTGTCGTGCATATCACATAGATGCACCGTAAATAGAAATTTCATTAAAAATGATATCCACTGTGAGACAGATGTGCTTGCTTGAATGTACTCAGAGCAGGATGCTCTGCTCCCAGAATGGAGCTCTGAGTGCCCCAGAGGACAGGCACAATCACTGGATGCTTCATATATTTTAATAATGCAGAAGTGTATTTATATATAGTGTATTGCGTAATTTGTGTGTAAACATATAAAGTCTTAGTTTTTATGCCATGCACTGTATACATTACATAATTAATTCCTGTAATTAATTAATTCCAGGTTTATTTTTTATTTGTTTCCAGTTTCCACCATAATTAATCATTATCATTATATAAATAATTCATTATATAAATAATCATTATTTATATGACTTAAAGGGGTGGTTTATTGCGATTTCACTTTCACTTTTTTCAGTTTAAATAGCGTGTAATGTTGCTGTTGGTGCATGAACAGTATCTGCAAAGTTGCAGCGCTGAAAGTTCAACGTAAGCGGAGATATCGTCTTTTAAAAATCAGGAAGTTTAATGCCTACAAAAACGACTCATATGGGACTACAACGAACTACTTCCCGGGTTGCATACGAAATAAACCCATCAACCCCTCCCTCCGGAACATGCAGAAAAGGGGGCGAGGCCATGTTCTGCGGCTTTGTTGAAGAGGAAGAGTTATAGTGGAGAGTTGTAGTCATGCTGTCGAAACGGTGTTATTTTCACCCAGCTGTCAGGTCTTCTGTGTTTGGGCTTCCTACGGACGCTGTAGTTCGTCAACAATGGTTAAAATTTATGTTTGATTATGTTCCTGACAATTACAATCTTAGCTCTCTGTGCTGCGCATTTTACGGAAGACAGCTTCCAGAATCTACACGAGTTCAATGCTGGATTCACACAGAAATTATTACTAAAACATGGGGCGGTTCCAGCTTTAAAACCAGAGGCAGCTGTTGTTGGGCCACAACCTGTAAGTAAGATTTCATCATTTTAAATGTATTTGCATGTATAATTTCCAGAGGTGGGTAGAGTACCCAAAAACTGTACTCAAGTAAAAGTAAAAGTACTTGAAGAAATATTTACTCAAGTAAAAGTAAAAGTAATAGTCTGAATAGTTACTTGAGTAAGAGTAAAAAAGTATCGGATAAAATAACTACTCAAGTAGTTAGTTACTAGTTACTTTGGATCATATACTGAATATAGTCTATTTTTATTTAGATATATAGATATTTAGATGCATTTTTATACACACACACACACACTGCCATTCAAAATACTTTTAATGTTTTTTTTTTAATGTAATTTATTTCAGTGATGCAAATCAGAATTTTTATCTGCCTGATTTATTATCAATGCTGTTCTTTTTTAGCTTTCTATTCATAAAAGAACCCTGAACAAAATGTCACAGGTTCCAAAAAATACTAAGCAGCAAAACTGTTCCCTGTTGAAAAAACCAGCATATGCTGGTATAGTATGTTTTGTAGCATGGGATGCTGGTTTGAGCTGATTTAAGCTGGTCCTTTGCTGGTTTAAGCTGGTCCTACGCTGGTCCGACCAGCTCAAGACCAGCACATGACCAGCATAAACCAGCATCCCAGCTTCAAAACATACCTAACCAGCATATGCTGTTTTTTTGTTTTTGTTTTTTTCAACAACACTGGTAATAAATCAATATATTTGAATGATTTGTGAAGGATCATATGACTCTAAAATATAATTTAATTTAACTCAGTGATGCAAATCAAAATTTGTATCAGCTCCAGTTTTCAAAGTTTACATTTACATTTACATTTATGCATTTAGCAGACGCTTTTATCCAAAGCGACTTACAGTGCATTCAGGCTATACATTTACATTTGTCAGTATGTGTGTTCCCTGGGAATTGAACCCACAACCTTTTGCGCTGCTAACGCAATGCTCTACCACTGAGCCACAGGAACACTGTGGCTCAGTGGTAAGTTTAATTATGTATTATAAATGTATATAACCTCTGACACGGAGAAGAGTGAAAACTCCTCACGTGACCGCTACAGAACATCTGAACATAACGAAACAAATCCACTGACGGATCTTCTTCTGTCTATTCTGCAAAATGTAAACAAATGTAGCCGTTATTTCTGCAAGCGTAAATATTGTGAAAATAGCAATATTAATTGTGTCTAGGCAAGGCATTCCTCCTGGAACTAACGCGGGTTTGGCGGGTGTTTATTTCATACTCTGTGACAGCTTATTTAATGAATAAATTATACATTGTATTTAACGTGTAAGGTACATGTACAACAAACTGGTAATGTTATAGTGGTATCGTGTACTGTAATCGAATCTATACCTGTGGAACCGACAGCACACGCGGTTTTCGTCTAATAAAGATCTTCATAGCAAACCATAGCCTTTGCAGATTTGCTGACTGTAGATCCAAAGCCACGTCTTCAACGCTCTTGATGTTAACAACTCTGAGTGAGAGCCGCTTCAGACGACTCAGCGCGTGCGGCAGGGAAGTGAACGAATCATTCAAACTGATTCGCGAACCGATTCACTAGTCTGCCTACTGGTTTGATCAAGCCTTCCAACAGAATCGACTCAAAAGAATGAATCATTCGCGAACGGGCATCGCTCATTGCCCAGAAAAAAAGTAGACGGCACGTTTGGAATAAATTGAAGGATTTTTAACTTGTATGCATTAAGATAAAGTAACGAGAGGAGCGTCGCCCACAGTAACGAAGTAAAAGTACCGTTTTTTCACTAAAAATGTACTTGAGTAAGAGTAAAAGTAGCCATTTTTAAATATACTCTAAAAGTATTAGTTACCCAAAAAATTTACTCAAGTAAATGTAACGAAGTAAATGTAACTCGTTACTACCCACCTCTGATAATTTCAGACGTAATGTTTTAGTTTTATCAAGGTCGTAAACAAATGCCAACGCTGGCTTTAGTAGCCAGTTAGTTAAATGCTATTTCGTGTGTCTATGACAAACGCGTACAAACATTTTGGACCCGAATTTGTAATTATGTATTAATTTTGTAAATTTATTTTCCATGTATACTTTATGACGTAATTTTTCAATTTGATCAAGAACGTAAACACAAGCCAAAGCTGTTTGGTTAGTAGCCAGTTAGTTCGATGTTATTTTGTGTGTATAAGACAAACGTGTACAAACTTCAAAAAATGATATGTAATCACAACAGCAAACTTCCATTCAGAAACGTTTGTCAGAGCCGCGCTTGCGGAAGTTCTGCTTGACTCTCTTCATTACCGCTTTCTGGGTCTGATTCTGGCTCAAACTGATACGGCAATATTGACACCATTATTTACATTTGACCGAAGCATGTGCAGCTGTCGCCCGTAAAGGTAATGGGCGTGAAGTTTCCGGACAATGTGCAGTACGCAGTTTAGCCAATCACAACACACCGGCCCAACTAACCAATCTGAGCCCATCGCCTGTTTCTGAGGGAGTGGTTTCAGAGAATCAGGAAGTCAACCGGTCGTTCAAATGGCAGAGGAGAAAGCGGCTTACAATAAAGGTGAAAAATATGAAAAATAAGGCGTTTTTTAACAAACGAAACACGAAGACATGTTATATTGCACCCCATAAACACAATCAAGCAAAGAAAAAAAGCAGTAAACCACCCCTTTAAAGGAATAATTCACCCAAAATTGAAAATTTACTGAAACTTTACACTCCTCTCAGGCCATTGAAGATTATAGATAGGTTTGTTACTTTACCACAACATTACATAGCCCATAAGTGGATCCTCTGCAGTGAATGGGTGCCATCAGAAAGAGAGACCAAACAGCTGATAAAAACATCACAATAATCCACCAGTAATCCATATGACTCCAGTCCATCCATTAAAGTCATGTGATGTGAAAATCTGCTTATCTGTGTGAAATAAATCCATCATTAAGGCATTTTTACTTTAAACCGTTGCTTCTGGTCCAAATATGAGTCCATAATCCATAATAATGCTTTCTCCAGTGAAAGAGTCCATCCATCCTCTCACATCAAAATTCACCAGCATAATCGTTTAGAACTGTTTAGCCTAAATTTACTTGTAAATGGTGCTTGATCTGTGCCTATTTCACTCCTGAAGATGAGATGACTTTTTCACTGGAGAAAGCAATATTATGGATAGAGAACTCATTTGAAGTAAAAAAACGTCTTAATGATAGATTTGTTTATTGCAAAGATACAGCTTTCTGCTTTGCAATGCGATAATTTATGGCATTGTGCAAGAAACTCATCTGCATCTGGGATGTCCTGAGGGTGAGCAAACTATTCCTGTAAAAAGCCATTTTTTTGGTAATGTCTATTCATTGATTTTCTCCTCTTTGAATTGTCTTTGGGGGAGTTTTTTCTGCACATTGATAAATGTAATGAATTTAATTTACAAAAACTTTGATCTATTAACAGCCCTAAAAACATAATCATCTCTTCTGTGATGGATCATAAGTCATTCATATTCACACAAAGTTATTTCTGCTCAGCTGTAGTGGGAGTGTTAGATCAGGACAGGGGTATATCAGGGGAGGACACTGTGCCTCTTTCACGGTCCCTTTTGGATCATATCCTCGTTCTGAATTAAGGACTAAGGGTCAGATGCAAACAGCGGGCCAAACTGCACTGGGTGCGAAAAAGAGAGAAGTAAACAGCAGAGAGAGAGAGGAGGAGAGAAGAGAGGTCACATCACTGGATCCATCCTCCCACAGCTGAGCATGTTACACAAGAGCAAACTCAGAGTCATTTCTCTCTTTTTAGTGTCTAAATTTATATTTGTGTTATAAACCATGCTGAACTCATATCCCATACATAAAATATGGACATTCTTCCAGCAGTCTCTTGCAGTGCTGTAACATACTCAATAGCTGCAGTCGTTTATGTTTGTGTATTTATGAAGGGGGTGGGGAATAGATTCAACCTAAGGTTTGGTTCAGTTAGGCCTGCAGCTGTGAAAACAGATTTATGTTTGAGCTGTCAAACCTTCTTACGCTTGTCACAAAATCATCCGTCATTTAACAGGGTGTGATTAATATGAGGAATATTGATCAAAATCAATTATTTTTTTAAACTTATACTTAGTACAGGGTCAAAAATTAACGGGGCTTAGGACAAAAATGCTCCCTAAATTCAAGATAAGAGGGCAAAAAATGCCCCTGCAGAATTAAGCACAGAATAAAGATCTACACTGAACAAAATTATAAACGCAACACTTTTGTTTTTGCCCCCATTTTTCATGAGCTGAACTCAAAGATCTAAGACTTTTTCTATGTACACAAAAGGCCTATTTCTCTCAAATATTCTTCACAAATCTGTCTAAATCTGTGTTAGTGAGCACTTCTCCTTTGCCGAGATAATACATCCACCTCAGAGGTGTGGCATATCAAGATGCTGATTAGACAGCATGATTATTGCACAGGTGTGCCTTAGGCTGGCCACAATAAAAGGCCACTCTAAAATGTGCAGTTTTATCACACAGCACAATGCCACAGATGTCGCAAGTTTTGAGGGAGCGTGCAGTTGGCATGCTGACTGCAGGAATGTCCACCAGAGCTGTTGCCCGTGAATTGAATGTTCATTTCTCTACCATAAACCGTCTCCAAAGGCGTTTCAGAGAATTTGGGAGTACATCCAATTGGCCTCACAACCGCAGACTACGTGTAACCACACCAGCCCAGGACCTCCACATCCAGCATCTTCACCTCCAAGATCGTCCGAGACCAGCCACCCGGACAGCTGCTGCAACAATCGGTTTGCATAACAAAAGAATTTCTGCACAAACTGTCAGAAACCGTCTCAGGGAAGCTCATCTGCATGCTCGTCGTCCTCATCAGGGTCTCGACCTGACTGCAGTTCGTCGTCGTAACCGACTTGAGTAGGCAAATGCTCACATTTCAGACAGTGTGTGTGGCATCGTGTGGGTGAGCGGTTTGCTGATGTCAACATTGTGGATCGAGTGGCCCATGGTGGCGGTGGGGTTATGGTAGGGGCAGCCGTATGTTATGGACAACGAACACAGGTGCATTTTGTTGATGGCATTTTGAATATACTGAATATACTAATATATATTTGAAGATACTGTGACGAGATCCTGAGGCCCATTGTTGTGCCATTCATCCACGATCATCACCTCATGTTGCAGTGTGAAATGCACGACCCCATGATGCAAGGATCTGTACACAATTCCTGGAAGCTGAAAACATCCCAGTTCTTGCATGGCCAGCATACTCACCCACACATGTCACCCATTGAGCATGTTAGGGATGCTCTGGATCGGCGTATACGACAGCGTGTTCCAGTTCCTGCCAATATCCAGCAACTTCGCACAGCCATTGAAGAGGAGTATACCAACATTCCACAGGCCACAATCAACACCCTGATTAACTCTTTACGAAGGAGATGTGTTGCACTGCGTGAGGCAAATGGTGGTCACACCAGCATCTTGATATGCCACACTTGTGAGGTGGATGGAGTATCTCGGCAAAGGAGAAGTGCTCACTAACACAGATTGAGACAGATTTGTGAACAATATTTGAGAGAAATAGGCCTTTTGTGTATATAGAAAAAGTCTTAGATCTTTGAGTTCAGCTCATGAAAAATGGGGGCAAAAACAAAAGCGTTGCGTTTATAATTTTGTTCAGTGTATTATGACTGTCACAATTTGTCAAATGTGAAATGAATGAAAAGTGTCAATTGGAGCATTAAATTTACAATAGATTTGTTCACGAGTTCTTGTGAAAGTGCATAACTTACATTAGACTGAAGTCTAATTGGACTGTTACATGTACAAGTAAATGTACTGTAGCCTTAAACTGTGTCAAAAAACATCAATGCCATGTCAGATGCATCTTATGTTCCACCTTTGCACTGTAAAGATAGCTTTTGTTGATTTTGATTGGTAACAGACAGTTTAAAATATTGTCATTAATTGAAGTAGCTGGTTAAATTGAAATATTTTACAGTTGACATAACGGATACATTTTAAAAAGTAATTATAAAATTTACTCTTAATGGAAAAGTTAATTTCTGATGTTGCTTCCAATCCAGTTTTGAATAGCTGTTTCTTTGCTTTAGAAATTCTGTGATCTCCCAAAAAGGGGTTTAAGGATATTTGGACGCTTGTGTGAGGGGGTGGCTCAGCTTGTTGCCAATTCTGACAGAGAACTTTGAGAACATGTTGGAGAACTAACCCCAAAATAAAACAGTGATGTGTCTGCTGGTGAAGCATCACTTGCATCAAATTAATGAAACACCACAGATGGTGCTAATGAGTGTAGCCTAGGCCTACTTCTTCCCCCCAAGTCAGACACACACACACACACACACACACACACACACACACACACACACACACACACACACACACACACACACTCACTCACTCACTCACTAGTTAAGATATCTCATATTAAGTGGCTTTCATATAGAGCTGAAAATTTGGCCCTCATACAAACTTCTTGATAGCCTATTTAAAACAAAATCATTTGGATTATTTTGAGGCTTTTAAGTAGTGACAGACCTCTTTAAACATCTTCACATGTCATTTTAGACATGTTTCACTAGCCTATATGTATGAGGAAAATGTTCAAGATTTTAACCTCACATGTGTAGCAAAACCTGTAAACACTCACACACTCACTCACAGCATTTTAAAGGGAACTTAGTGAACTTAAAAACTCCCAAACTGAACTTAGCTTTTTTTTTTTTTTTTTTTTTTGTTATTGGCAGGGAGCTGGATTTAAATTTAATCACGTGAACGTTAGAAGTATTGACATTTAAAAAGCTATAATCTTTGTCTGTTTCCTGTAAACACAGATCGCACAGGGTCATGTTGAATTGCTTTTATAGACAAGTGCTTTTTATAGGCTTTTAAAACTGTTCACCTGCAAGCTAGCGGTATTCAGAAACAAAATAAATGAATGAATAACTAAATAATTAAATAAATGCCTGATAACAAATAATACATAACTGAATAAATAGGCTACTGAGATCAAATAACGTTAGAGATCACGCATTTATATTAGTCAAATTGTCATGTAATATATTTTTTCACGGGACCTTAGAAATCACTGTCTCATGTTAAAATACGGTAGTGTTTATGTTTGTATCTGGCCGTGGTTCGAGTGCCATTAAAGGTCTGTCGGTGGGAAGATTCACCGCGTTTCCACCATTACCTCAGCCCTCCGCGCCTCCCACTACCGTACCGAACCGGCCGGCCGAGCGTCACAGCTACGCAGGCAGACGGCGAGCCAATGAGCGAGCAGCGGCTCACGCTCTGTACTCAGCTCCGCTCTCCGCTGCTCCATTCATTGGAATCCGCGCTCAGCGAGTGCTGCTGCTTTCTGCCACCTGGAATAGCACTGTGTCTCAAGATGCTGCAATACGAAGGTAGGAGAGGCGGATTCACTGCTCTTTTGCGGATACACAGGAAGCTGGCTTTTACTTTTTAGGACGGAATTTAATAGTGAGGCTTATTCAGCTGGAATTGACGCCAGAAGGTTTTTATTTGATGTGAATTCATATGTGAATCAGTAGGTTTTTTTAAATTTCCAATTCAGTTCGTCTTCAAAGGAGAGACCTTAACACAGTGTAGTAACACAATTTGTTTATATGTCTTTAACAGTTTTTTTTAACTTTGATATATGATATTCCCATATTTGTCTGCTACAAAATAAAATAGTTTAAAAATCTACAATTTATCACTAGTCTGTGTGTAAATGAATGAACCAATATGGGTTGTGACACGCTGTGCATTAAATTATTGCAGTAATTCAATTCAATTCTCCAAAAGAATTTTTGTCATCCCTCATGTCATCTTATGCATTTTTTTTTTACAGTGGCTTTTGACATAATTAGTTTGGCCTAGTTCATAATTAATATCTAATCATTTTATGTATTATGTATAAAAATTCATAAACACATTGGTTTATTTCTGTTATAGCTTCACTACAAGCTTTGACTTTTCCATTCATAGCTGCTTTATTCAGTTTCAAATGTGAATTAGAATGGATACGGTGCAGTTAAATAATACTCATTTAAATTTTGATGTTTTGCCGATGGATGTTTCCCTTTTGTGTGTCCTGGTAACATATGAGAAAGTGTAAAACTGTCAAGGGATAATTCCTAATCTGTATCAGCAAATAGAGGCAGTCGCCTGTGAATATGAATCAGCCTGGTGTTGACAGAGAGTTCAGATCTTCTCAGTGGTGTGTAGTGCAGTCCTACCATGACCGATGGGCCTTGGAATATGTGAGGTTGTAGAAATGGAGGGATTTGTGCCACTGGGTGTGTTGCACTCTATCCGAAGAGGATTTGTTTAGGGATGCGAGTGTGGGAAGCAGGTGCAGCTGTGTGGGCGATTTCTTCTCTTCTTACTCACTGACAAGCTTTTGAAAAGCTCGCTCTTTGAATATAAGAGCACTGGCAGCCTCCTGGGGGCTCTTGAAATATTTGCTGAGCTTCATTCACAAACTTTGTACACTTTTTTGTGAACTCAGACATTTTTCCACTTTTTCTTTGTAGTGAATGGGACCCCGGCCAGTCAGCTGTCCACACCCCATTCTGCACAATCACCCAGTCCAGCTCCCACCAGCCCGGGAAGCTTGAAGAAACGCAGGGTAAGACAACATTCTCTCCACAATCACGCTAATACACACACACACACACACACAGTTTTTACACCAGCTCATACACCTAACCAAACATAAACATTTTTTACTGTCCACCTGGTTCATTTGAAATCATGTATCATCTAAATACAATTCTGTTGTGCCAAATAGTGTCCTTTATGTAGTGTTTATCCAGTATATCGTGTGATTTGAGTGTCCAGATCCTTCTCCACTTAGAACATTCTGTTGCCCTCCATCGCCATCTCGGGCTCTATATAACACGCTCCTTCTATGTTCTCAGGAAATGGACAAGGCCATCATTGACAGCACAGCTTAACTTCCCCACTTCTTCAAAGTGGCACTAAGATCCACAGTCAATCCTTAGTCTGGGCCACTACATTTGGAAACTTTCGGTCTCTCACGTTTCGTTAAACGTGAAAGTCAACTATTGTCAGCCATGGAAAATGACTTCTGCTTGTAGTAGAGCAGCAATTATGAAGTTACATTGAAATCGGGGTCCAGAATTAACTTTTGCCATTAATCTGCCAATGGCGATAATTTGAGAAAATAAATACCGCATTTTTCGTACCTGCCATGAAGCTGTATTTTTCATGATTTGCAAGTTGTGTAATTTGCTGCATGATATATTTTCTGTGGCACCTAAAAAAAAAAATAAAAAAAAAAATTATATATATATATATATATATATATATAAAATATAATATTCCTCTATACAAGTGTCACCACATTGAGTTCTGAAGACTCCTAGATTCTTCCAAGGTTTTTCACTGAAATACAAGACATGCACATTTTTTAAAAACAGTTCGTATAGGTTCGCTCACATCACTTACATCAGTGAGGATATGACTATACATATAAATCATGTACTATACTGCAGTTTCTAATAATATTACCTGCCAACGAGCAAATAATGGTTTTCTTATTTACTCACCAAAACCAATTTTTACTCACATTTGGTGCTTGGCCAGTGCTAATTTTGGACCCTGATTGAGACAGCATTGAAAAAGAGAAATGGCATGATACATGCTATTGAAGGAGCATGCAACTCACCAGGAAGTGTTTATTTATTCACTTTTTTTTCCTCCAGGAAACACATTACTATTTGGTTTCTGAGGAAAGTTTGTGTACGATTGGGAGGAGTTTGTGCACTTTTGACCAGGTCAAGCTATCTCTAATCCTGCAGTTGATAGACTAACGCAAAGAAGTTTAAACTTCTTCCCAGTCCAGAGTTTTACTAGTCCAGTGATTACTCTGGCTTCTAAGAGTCAAGAGTCTCTCTGTCTTCCATTCTTTTTGAGTGTCTGTCTATTCCTCTTTCTTAGTTCTCCATGACTAAAATGCACTAGAGCATTCAATCACTGAGGATACTGCACTCCATTCCAAATTATCAAAATGTTGAGATTTTGGGACACATCAAATCCAGCTTCAGGCAGTTAAAGTGCTGTTCTACAGCCAGCAAAATCACGTGCTGATATTGACCCAAAATAGGTTAGTCAGAAACTGTTGGCCACTAACCAACCGGAGATTTACTGACCTTAAACCAGTTCATAGTGAAACAACTGGTTTATGTTCTCAACATGTTCTCATGCCTTTTTATTAGTTAGTCCTTTCTCCTAAAAGTGCACTCCTATTATGGTTAACCCCTGTGAAATATTTTAAATCATGTACACTCTAGCAAACCAAGGTAAAATCTATTAGTATAATAACAGTTATTTTACATGGTTTACCATATAGGGGCCACTGTGTAAAGATCATATGTCTAGCAATTTTTTTCTTGGTTAATGGTTGACTGCAAATATGGCATTTCTTCAATAGCATTGCAACTGAACATTTTTGCTTTTATATGACGTCAAATGCAAAATGTAATTGACTGCACCTCTGAGAGGAAGTATGTTCAACTTTTTATATTCTAAATTGTTCCAAATTGCATTAGAAGTGGCTAAACTTCCTCTTGAGGAAGAGTCTGACTTTTAATGATTCTAAATGCGATTCGGTCGATTGCCGGCTGAGAGACAGAGACACCGAGCACTTTGTGTTCGCCCTCCACCCACTAGCAAAGACTCAGATTCTCGTCATTCTTTCACTTATCTCTTACCGCAGCCTGAGCTCTTGAAGTTGGATGATCTCTCTGCGGTTTGATTCTGTCAGATGGCTTTGCTCTCAGCTCATTGCTGTTGCAGAATGAGAATTTGGGACAGTCAGATCTGCCCAAAGCAGAGATGCATCTCAACGTCTTTACAACCATCTCCTGCATAAGTGGGTCAGGCTTTGAAAACTCCCCAGCGGAGTTCTGTGAATGAAGGAAGGAGAAAAAACATTTACATAAATACGATACAAATGCAAAAGAACTGAATGTTCTCTCCAAATGCTTCCAAAGAAGCAGGCACTTCTTTATCTGGCTTATGAATTTATATGAGTCTCTGAATGTTGTTATTGCGGCTCTGTGGCTTGGTTATTCAGTTAGTTTGCAGTGTGCGCTAATACAATGCTTAATGTGTGTGATTACAGCAGTACTTTGCTAGCCAATGTATTGCTAGTGGAGTACTGCTGCAATATATATATATATATATAAACCATCTCTGATAGCTTATACTGCAGTTTTAAATGACCTCACTCCTTCCAAGTGAATGAATTAAACACCGATCATTACTACTGATTTATTATTAATTAGCTTTACCGCTCAAACCCGTGCTGTGGATTACATTCAGCGCATGACCCACTTTTAGAAACGAGCTACACAAGAGTGCCGGATCTATACTAGGAATATCTACATGTGTGTGTGTGTGTGTGTGTGTGGGGCCTCTGTGTCCTCAGGCATATCCCCTCCATCATTTCTCTTTCTTTCCACAAGATCTCAGCTCCTCTGGCTAAAAATATGGAACACATACGCATTTGATGCTATGGCGACAAATACATTTTTAATCCGTGTCAAAACACATAAAATAGGGATGTTGTTTCCAAGTCTGCTAATCCATCTCAATCTGGTTTAATCGAGGATGAATAGAGGTAAATGAGGTTACAATTTAAATCGTATCATCATAGTTGTGAGATTAAATGAATTTTTTTCAGTCATTTTTTATGGATGGTTAACTAGGTAGTCTGAGTGCTTTGTGTGTTGCGTAACATGGAAAGTGAGGCCATCAAGCTCAGCATCACACCTGTCTCTAAAAGAGTTGAGTGCTGTTTAGGATTGAATTGAAAATGCACCTGTTCAATTCCTTTTAGTTGGATTCGAGTTTTAGCTGGATTCGAGGTAGCATGCCGCTTTTAATTTGTTGTTGAGATGGACAAAGTAAATTCTGTGGATGTGTTCAGTTTAATTTAAATTGCATAAAAACACATTCTTCATCATCTCCATTAAATGATGTTTAATCATTCCATCAAACTGTCTGTTGGGTTGCATGCTCTTCACATTTTCCTTTGGCGTTTTCACACCTGTATTTTTTCTTTTTATGGTATTTAAATGACATTGTGTTTGTGTGCATGTGATGTGTGTTTTCATTCATTCCATGAACATTGATATAAAAATGAAATGGTAGCGTCTTCCAGTTATGATATCATTATACATGGATGTTTAAAAGGAAGTTGGATTTTCGCATGTACTTGTGTTTCTGTTTATTGTACATAAGCAAAATAATGACTTTCTTAAAGGGATAGTTCACCCAAAAATGAAAATTCTGTCATCATTTACTCACCTTCATGTCATTCCAAACCTGTTCTTTTGTGAAACAGAAAAGGAGCGATTTTGCAAAACGTGCTTGCATGAAGTTTTTCATTTTTGAGTGAGCAATTTCTTTATCTGCTCACTTCATATTCATTCAAAAAATAGACACCTTGTATATTGTATAATGCCATGTAAAGATTATGCACCACTTCTCTTTCTGTCTCCGCAGTAGTTTTCAGTCCTTTTGTGTTCTATTGGTTTTCATTGTTTTGCTGTTTTCACCTTTTTGTTTTGGACTCTGCTCAGTTATATTGTCCTGTATACCTTTGCTTTCAAGCCATTGTGAATCATGTAGTTATCTTTGTTTTTGTATTAGTTTTGTATCATAATCTCTCATTTTTAGTTGTTTTTATGTGTAGGAAAAAAAAAGACTGTGTCATTTTCTGGTCTAATTCGTTGTCTGTTTGCCACAAAGCATGTCATGAAACGTTTCCATCACGTACGTATGATTGAAGATGCTAAATGCATTAAACAGTAAGTCTCTTTATCTAGTACAAACTCAATCGGGTGTTCTTTACTAAATCTTTTGGGTCCTCTTCTGTTTATATGGGACAGTTTGGCTCAGAGCTCCTTTAATCACATTTTATTTGTCCCAGACTTTGCAGAATTTTTTTTATTTTATTTTGTACTTCACAATCATTAGCGTTAATGACAGCTATGCATTTCAAAAACAAATTAAAGTCATGGAATTAGATTATTGTGAGTATAAGTGACTCTTGTGAGATTTTCTCACATTGGTCTTAATGGAGTTGCAGCTAAGAGGTCTAGCATCTCTACAGCTATTCCCAAAAACCTCTGAGTAGCAGCGATCCTGATGAGAACAGTGGGATCCTGTCTAGCCATTGGATTAAATTTCCCCACGGCATCCGCATCTCCACAAAACAAAATCATCTCAGGCATTAAATCAGTCATTCGAGCCATTATGCAATTAGTCTGCAACAAAATGACAAGAGTGACCTTAAAATGCAATAATGCGGCATTGTTATTGATACTGAGCCTGTTAATTGTTTTATTTTTAAAGGATGATTTGATAGAGTGTTCCTGTGACACTACATTAGGGATCACGGAGATAAATTTGTGTTATCAGCATCATAATTGCACAGACCGTTATGCAACTGAGTACTTACATTTGCATGTGAACACATGGATTCAACATGATTGATCAGTGGAGAGGCAAATACTTACTGCATGGTTTATTCTGTTTCTTTCCGGTCCTGAGAAAAAGCACAGAAATCCAGCTTGTTTGGAGTGATTTGACCTAGCATTCAGCCAGGAAACAGGAAGATGCCTTATATGGGCTCGTCTCTGGCTGCTTCCTGTCTCGCAGAGGGAAAATATTATTAGTACACTCCAACAGTTTCCATGGTAACAAGAGTTTTGATAGCGCCAGGACAAACTGTGATCTGAATGAAATAGAAAAAGGATGCGGAAACACACGCACACACACACACACTCACACTCTCGAGTCAAAACTGTTTCTGATGACACTTAAACAACCCTACCTTGGCCGTCTCATATGCATCCACTCAAACTGCCATTATCAAACAGTGTGTGTAGGTGTGCTGACCCTCCGTGACCCATCCACTGTTTTGTCTCTGTAGATTTGCGCTTCGTTCTCGCCATTAGCAGCCCCTCTGAGGTGCGTCCGGGGCCGTCGTCGCACACCACTACCGTCCAATCAAATCCATTCGAGCTCCGGGAGAGCGCAGTGCTCCCGGAGACATCATTCCAATTACTCTCCACGCGAACCTGAAAGGGTCCCTGCACCCTGACTGCCGGCAACCGGGAGCGAAAACCAATTTACAGCACAGCCAGTAACTTCGCTCACACTTGCTGCTGCCATGGCAACCAGCAAAGAAACACCGATCACTGGCTTTATCCTAACGCTGTGCTGTGTTTAAAAGTGAGAATGAGGATTGTGTCCCGAGCGTGCCGACCGTCCTGATGGGAATAGTAACACGGGGCAGCTTGAGGATATCCAGCACAGGTAGAAAGACGGAATACCCCAGTGAGCTGCTTCACTGTGTCCGTGTATTTGAAGTTAGGTGGTTGTCGGTGGTTTTTGGAGTTATACTTTTCATACACACTGGCCATGTACTGCTATGTAGTCGGTTTCTGGTTTAATTGGATCTTTTCTTCCTCACAGGGATCCCAGCACAGCGGTTCCTCTCTGTCTCTGGCCTCTACCAAAGTCTGCAGTATGGATGAGGAGGAAGGGCCCATTAGTGATGGTAAGAAATAGAACACTTTAGGCTGGTTCAGACAGTCTTATTTTAGTATTATTCATATACTATTATAGTATTTTTTTTTACTTTAAATGTTTGGTTTTTTTGGGTCAGTTTTCATTTTAATTGTAGTTTAGTCATTTTATGTGCCTTTCATTTTATTAGTTTATATTCAGCTTTAATTAGTTTTTACTTCAGTTTTAGTTTTTAATTTTAGTACTATTTCAACTACCAAAACAAATTTGATAGTTTTAGAGTAAAACAAAACTGTTTAAGTTTGGCAGTAACGTCACCTTTTCTAAACCCATGCATTATAATTGCATTCAAACATATTGCATTCAGACTTTCTTACAAAGAGCTCTGCAACTCTTTGATCTTATGCAGATATGGGAGGTTTTGAATTTATTAATGTGAAGGCCCTTTATTAATCAAAGAAGCTTTATAGTTGCTCAGTGCCACCAAGTAAAGATGTTTATCTCAAGAGTATATCTGCAGTGCAGGTCAACAACAAACGCTTCATTTGAAGGTTTTGCATAGATGTTCATTATACAATCATTTCCACTTCAGTGTACACGCTGTAGCTGACTGTAATGCACTAATGAAAGAATCTGTGAGGTGTGAACCGAATGCAGGGTTATTGACTCAAAGAGATTCTCAGACTAGGAATGTTGGTTGAGAATCAAATTTCTCCACTGCCTACAGAGATTTCAGTCATAAAAACAGATTCTGAATGAGGCCCACTCAGTCTTGCTCTGATTTTCTTTCTTACCGTCTGCAGCCGAGCCCTTGGAGGAGACGCCGATACCCACAGTCCCGAGCTCCATTTCAGATCGGTACAAAGTAGGCCGAATGATCGGAGATGGGAACTTTGCGGTGGTCCATGAGTGTGTAGAGCACTCGACTGGCAGGGCGTACGCTCTGAAGATCATCAACAAAGGCAAATGCAGAGGAAAGGTGAGATGGAAGCATTATGATATTGTCAATAAAATGCTTGTATCTTTATTTTTATGGCAATTTGTACAATATATTTTTATTCTGAATCTCTTTCTCCTGCACAGGAGCATATGATCCAGAATGAGGTCGCTATCCTCAGAAGAGTGAAACATCCAAACATTGTATTGCTGATTGAGGAAATGGACACTTACAGTGAACTCTACCTGGTCATGGAGCTTGTTAAGGTGTGTACTACAGCAAGCTGTCATTTTAGCTCTTGGTGGGTCCTTGTAATGGCCGCCTTGTGCAGTTGTGCTCTGTTGAACTGAACGTTATTTTAAGCTGCTGTTCCACTTACTCGACTCTTTGAGGGGATTTCTGCCATGTGAACAGCAAACCAGGCCACCATGAACTTTCTGCCTGCTTTGTATAAACAACTTGACCTCAAGAAAGCTCTTGTGATGTCGATCAGTTTGTGTACATGCAATTACCACCTTGCTTGGAAGCAAAATGCAACAATGTAACCGTTCCATTCACTAACCAGTAGATGTCAAAGATACCTCAGACTAAAGCTGGGTGGAAGACAATATGAAGTGTCTGTCCACAGATTTTTTGCTGTATTTTGTGTATCACGGAATACACAGTATTCCCATTTTAACACGATTAAGACAACACTATTTTAGTTGCATTATCGAATAGCAGTGATGGGAATAATGGCGTTATAAATAAACGGCGTTACTAACGGCGTTATTTTTTTCAGTAACGAGCAATCAAACGAATTACTGTTTCCCGTTACAACGCCGTTACCGTTACTGACAATAAAATGTGGCGTTACTATATTATATTATTAGAATTTAATTTTTCAGTTCATCTGAATGGATGCGCAGTGTAGCTGTATTTGACGTACCGTAAACTCTAGTGAAGGCGCATGACTCGCCCTCACTTTCTCTCACATACACGCACGCAAAGAAAGATACAGAGCAACAGAGTCTTTCATAACATGCAGAATTGACGCTCTACATGTAAACGATATTCTTTGTTGTATTTTCCTGTCAAAATAACGGAGTTCCTTTAGAATTCTTCAGCTTTTAAGAACTGCCGCTTTCTCTGGTAGTGGGCGGAACTAATGCGCAAACGACAATCTCATTGGCTGGCGCTCACCTATTATCGTCCCTGTTTTGATTTCAGCAAATCAATTCGAGCGAACTCAGACAACGTGATTAATATTCATCTTACACATCTTAATCACACTATTACCTTCGTGTAGGATTTTGCAACAGGATAGACACAACAGTGGTAAACCGTTTGAAGGCAAACAAAAGAGCATTTCGTAAGCTTTCGGAAAATTAAAAATGAAACACCCAAAACTATATATGGCACCGTAACGAAGACGAACTGTATGTTGATATGCGAAACTCTGGAAGGGACGTCGGATGGCGTCGCGTGGGGACATAATGATGAGTACCATTAATCGATCTATGTTCTAAAACATCTAAACTGGTAACATGAAAGGAAAATTCTAAAAGCAGCTCATGTAAACACTAATCATAATATTGTCTTATTAAGAATAAGGCAAATAATTAGATTACTGATGTCCATGTAAACGTAGTCAGCATATTGGATCCATGCATTAGGACATAAAGTGACAGCTGCCTAATATAGCTGCTGTTAAACAACAACAGAAAAAAAAAGACTTTAGTAGCTTTAAAAAGGAGCAATTTACATTTAATTTATGCAGTGAAGACAATAATTACATTTCTTACTCCAATGCTACTGTTAAATAGACCTACTGTAGTAGTATTACATTTGTTTCTTTACTTATTTTGAATCTGTCCTTTTTTTGTAATTTGCATCTTTGTTCTTATTTTTAGGGAGGAGATCTTTTTGATGCCATCACCTCCACAAACGGATACACTGAGCGGGATGCCAGTGGCATGCTGTACAACCTGGCCAATGCTATCAAGTACTTACACAGCCTTAACATCGTCCACAGGGACATCAAGCCAGAGAACCTTTTGGTAAGATATCAACACGCCATCCTTCCTTCTTTTCCAAAACGCATGTCTGACACGTTACAGGTACAAGCGCAACACTTATCACATCCTAAAGTGGCGCTGTTTGATCACCAGCCTCCACAGCCATGTGTTCCTGTATGTGCGTACCGAGGAAAGGAACGGATGAAACTCATAGGTCTTGTGGGCTGGAACTACATAAGTGTGTTTGGAGAAAGAGAGATGATTGCTGCGAGCTCTTTGACTGAGTCTAGACCAGCCACCTACTGACTGACTGTATACGTGTGATATCACTTCTGCAGCGGAAGAACTGAGATGTGACTCACACATTGACAGTTCACAGACTGTACTGTTCTCCAAGGCTGCTCTCGTATGAACCTTTTACCAAACATCATTTATGAATCAATGGCCCCTTCCTCAGCTGATTCAAGACGGAAATGTTGTTTATGAAGCCCTGTTTATGAGCCGGGGGATTTGTCTAGAAATGCTGCAGATCTTATAATTGAAAATGTGACCTGCTAACAGTGAATAAAACCGTCTGTTTATCAAACGCGCTCCAGTGAGCTAGAAAAAACCGTGCCTGGCTCACATATGCGTTTGCTCGCTTTCTGCGTGTCAAAGATAATCGCTTGTGGCTGGAAGCATGCATGTCAAATGCACCTTGCAGTGCAGAATGAGGCTTTTTCAAAACGCATCACTTTACATATTATATAACGCCAAACACAAAGCCAGCCAAGCTTATGCTCCTGTTTCTTTTTAGCATCATTGGATTTTAGGTTAAAGACATCAAATGCACAAATATCTGTTTATTTGAAGCCAGTGCCTATTTTTGACACTGATCTGCACGTTCACCTTGGGAATTGAGAGCTGGATGTGTCATTTTCATAGATTGCTTTGAAGAGACAAGGTTGTTTTTGGTCTAATGTTGTAATTGGCTTTGGTTCACAGGTGTATGAGCATCAAGATGGAAGCAAATCCCTGAAACTGGGCGACTTTGGCTTGGCGACCGTGGTAGACGGACCTCTGTACACTGTCTGTGGAACACCCACATATGTAGCACCAGAGATTATCGCAGAGACCGGGTGAATATTTTAACACGTTTGCACAAATCTGGGTTATTGAATGTGTGATTTTTTTTTTTTTTTTTTTTTTTCCATGGACCTGTGTGATGTTAAACATAGTGCTGTGATTTGTTATGATCATATTAAATGAGTTTAAAGATAAAATCTAATAATACTAAAACAACACATTTTGTTTGCTGATAGGTATGGCCTTAAGGTAGATATCTGGGCCGCTGGAGTCATCACATATATTCTCCTCTGTGGCTTTCCTCCATTTCGTGGGTAAGTTCAGTGTGTATGACAAAATATGGCTTATTTTTTTTGTAGCTTTTTGCATATTGCTTTTCAAAGTAGTTTTAAAAATCCTGTAAATACAATCAAAACATTTAATTTTTCCAGTAGAAAAATAGTCCACATGTCGAAGATTCATTCTTAAATACATTCTAGCTGTGTATGTAGTGCAGCTTTGAGTAATGTAATCAAAGCTGGAAGGTTATGTAAGATGTTACTGCGCCACCCTGTGGCTATTTGTTGTATATCAATGAACGCAATGAAACGAGCTCCCCCTGTTGATGCATATCTGAAGTTGCATTCTTTATTTCAGGAGCACTGATGATCAAGAAGCTCTGTTTGACCAGATACTGCTGGGACAGTTAGAATTCCCCCTTCCGTACTGGGACAATGTATCAGACTCAGCCAAAGTAAGTGAAATATGTGCGGATTAAATAATAATAAAAAAAAAGATAAGATTAATATTATGTATGTATGTGTGTGTGTATATATATATATATATATATATATATATATATATGTCTTTATATGTGGTGTTTATTAAAAAGCAAAAAATATGATAAATATGATAATAAATAATAAAATTTGATGACAAATAATAATTTTAAATAAAAAATAGTATAATAAATGTGTGGACTTTAAAAACAAATCAAACTAATATGTGGTGTTTTAAAAGCAAGAATTATGATATTAAATATGTATTTTTTAAAGCATAATAGATAATGCTAGTAAGTAATATTTAGAATCTTTAAAATCAAATGGAGTTTTGGTTTTAAAAAGCCTACTTACTATTATTATTAAACAGTAATCATTTTTATTAGTAGTATTTATTTTTCACTTTTTGTTTACTGTAAGTCATTGTGTTCACCAATTTAAGGTCATGATTGGCATTAGGGTTTGGGACTAACTCTCTCTGTCCCGTCTGTCTCCTCAGGAGCTGATAGTGTCTATGCTGCAGGTGGAAGTGGATCAGAGATACACAGCGCTGCAGGTGCTGGAACATCCCTGGGTCACTGTGAGTAATTCAACCTGAATCCAATACACCAGTGGTTCTCAAACCTATGTCCTGGAGTACCCCCAGCCCTGTCTCCCTCATCTATCACACCTGATTAAACTCATCAGCTCATTAGTGGAGACTGCAGGACCCGAAGTGGGTGTGTCAGCTATAGGGAGACATACAAAATGTGCAGTGCTGGGGGTACTTCATGAAGAGTTTTGAAAACCACTGCATTACGCTATTCTGTGTACGAATCTCTATTGCTAAATTATAGCACTGACACAGTCTTTATACTTTTTAGTCCTCTTGTTTCATAACTATAGTAACTGACTGGTTTCCTTTCAATGGCTGTTTCAGAATGACGGTCTGTCAGAAAACGAGCACCAGCTGTCAGTGGCAGGAAAGATCAAGAAGCACTTTAACACTGGGCCCAAGCCCAGCAACAACACTCCGGGAGTGTCTGTGATGACGGTAAGCCCACACGGACTGTCAAAGCCTGAAGTTAAGAATCAGACGCCAAATAAACATTAAAGAGCCAGTGAGCAGAGTACCAGACACCATGTGTGATGGACACTTTTATGGGAAGCCAAGGAGTTCAAACACTATAATACTTTGAAATTATTTTCTTTACTAACAGTTAAAATGGATTTACAGCTGATGATTTCTGAGCATTGTGCACTGAGCTCCACTGATTTCTCTTCGCTTAGCTCGACCATGACTTTTCCATCCAGAGATCAGGGTCGTTGGATTTCTATCAGAACCCGGGCATGTTTTGGATAAGGTAACGCCATGTGTCCACTGAAGCACGCCAGCCCCTGTCTTGTTGAATCCCTGTGTGGGCACTAAAACCTGCTTATATCATCATCAAAAACTGCTGCTGTGGTCATTCATGTGTATGAAAGTTTTCAGGTGGAGAGAATGTGCATGGTTTGCTTCAGCATCATGGCAACTGGCATATTTTATGTGCTTTTCCCTCAGTGTGCTGCTTGTCACTGTCCTGCTTCTAACCAGCTTCTCATGATCTTCAACCTTGTGCAGAAATAAAATGCTCAGCAGTCAGTCCCACTGTTGTCCCCAGTGTTTGTTTGTTTAATAGAAACTCACTTTTAATTAAGGAACCCTAGTAAATATATTTATTAGTATTAAATATACACTATAAATGACAAGTTTGGTGTCATTAAAGTTTTTTTTAAGCAACTGTTTTTTAATAATAATAATGATAATACGTTTCTTAAGCACCAAATCGCCATATTACTACAACTTCTGAAGGATCATGTGAAAATGAAGACCGGATTTATGTCTGCTGAAAATTATATTTTAAAATATATTAAAATATTAAATAATATTTTATAATATTACAGTTAGTACTGTTTATTTTATAAAATAAATACAGCCCTGGTGAGCATAAGACTTCTTTCAAAATCATTAAAAAACTCTAAGTGACACCAAACTTTTGAACTGTAGTGTATTTACATTTAATTTATTATTTTTTATTAAATTAAGTATTTCTTTTTTATGTATTTATTTGTTATTAGATTACTTTTGTTTTATAATTTTAATAAATATTTGAGAAATAATTGTAATTAAAGGGATAGTTCACCCAAAAACTATTTTGGTGACTTCTGGGAGCGACTTTATTTGGAGTATTTTATTTTGCTCTCATGCTCGTGTTGTGTCACATGACTAAAATCCCCCCTTCTTCCATCAGACCACCGCTCTTGATAAGGAGAGGCAGATTCTCAGACGAAGATGCCACCAGAATGTGAGCGCAGCTCCCTGGAGCACCCAGCCAACCTGTAGCCTCCACATCCCAGCCTTTACTCCAAGTCTGTGCCCTGGTCTGCACCTCGACCCCCTGTCCCAGCCACCCAGCGGACTCCCCACTCCAGCCCTCATCCCCGGTCCATGTCCCTCTACCACCACCGCCACCACCACGCCCGAGTCTGAAGACTTTTCCGCCTGCTCCACGGAGACTGTTCGCTCCCTCTTCTCCCCTTTCTAGCATCGAAAGGGAAGGGAACGAGTGGAAAGGGCACTAAAAGAGAAGAAGGGTTTATGAGGATTCGGAACGCGGCCGAGTGGACCGATGAACTGAACCATTTTGTAATCTGATCACATAAAGGTGCAGGGAAAATGATGACCGTCAAGAAGGGGGATTCTTGTTTATTTATGGTCATTATAATAACTTTTATTTATACATAATAAATACATTTTCTTTTTTATTCAAGTTCAAAAATGTCTTTTTCTTTTGAAGCACCTTAGAAATGTGATGTTTTTATGGGTCCGGTACTGTTCATATGTTTCAGAAGGAAACTGTAAGGACTTTTAGCTAATTTGATTCCTGGTAATTAATACCCTTTGTTCCCAAAAAACCTTTCTAAGCAAACAGAAAATGATTTGAATTGCCGATACCTCTTCAGAGATAAACTCGTATGCGGATTTTCTCTCTATAGTGGTCGCACAGCGCTTGTTCATATGCGAGATGGGGACCTTTTTTGTAATCAGTGTAAATAATATAATTTCAATTATTTTGATATTGACAATATATTTCTTTATCTTAACTAGACAACGTAAGTCACATTTAACCATTTTTGCAGTTTTTAGGTATATGGAACATAAGCACAAATGCATTGTGGAAAAGACAAGCAACATTCCTTAATACAGGGTCAGCTCTTGGAAATACAAATGCCAACGGCTCGGTCTTATGAATGCAGGACATTGATTCAGTGGTACCTCTGTGTCATGAGAAGCACTGCTGTTAGTGTCAGGAGGTCAGATTGGGGTTGAGTGTTTCTGGAGTGCAGTAAGAGGTGTACTAGTAACTCATACCCCTGCTTACTGTGTCATTGTATTCTCTCATTAGTGCATGGAATACAGAGTGGCTCTTACATTATAATTTGAGACATTATCTTATTAAAAAATATATTATAACCTCCTTTTATTGTTGCTTATTGATGCTGACTGACCCAGGCTTTCCATTTATCACTTGAGAATTTAATTACCACCAGACCAGCAATCACCTCACTTGTGGCAATAAACAAACAAACAAACAAAAACAAGACCAAACACCGCAAAAGCTATTAGCTTAATAGTTTGACAAACACCTCAAAATCGGTAACATAACATGACAGGAACTTGATATAAAGTAAACATTTCGGCAAACTGTAAATCAGTTATGCAAGTGAGGCTTTTCGTAATTCTGTTCTCGGGATATCAATGTAATTTTCTCATAGATATAAGTTGTTGTCTCAAGACCACAACGTATTTTTCTCGAAAAACGTCAAGTCCCAGTCACAACATGATTATCAATATAATGTATGACCAAACATATAGTTTAAACAGTTTAAATTCGCCTAAAAAAAAAACCCTCACCGTTTCGAAGCTCTGAAACTCCGCAGAATGAGGACGTCTGATAAAGCCATGTAATCAAAACGCTGGAAAAAGTGTCATCTTTTTTACTTATCAGTAAATGCTATTAAACAGCTAGAGTAAAATTAGATTAATGTAGTTTTTCAGACATTCCAACAAGAGCCAATCCCGGTTGCTATAGAAACAATCAGCGCTCTGAGATGTGGGTTTAGGACTGCGCATGCGCACTGGCGTTTTTAACGCTATTCGAGCAAAATAAACATTTATGGTGCAGTTGATGTCGGATTTCACTGGTGATTAATATGAAATTTAATCGTAATCTTGGCGAAAAGATTTGAAGAATTTTATGTTTCCCCATCAGAGGCAGACAGTAGTGAAATATTTTTACTTTACTCAAGTAAATTTAAAAAGTATCTGTAGTTTATCAGAGTGTTTTTCTTTGGAAAACATTACTTCACTACATTCCAAAGCATAATGTCATACTTTTTTACTGCACTTCATTTCATAAGTATTAAAGGTAAAACAACAACTTTTATTTAAGAACATTAAAAATGAATTACCTTTGAGTAAAAGTAAGAAAGTAATAGATTTCTAATGCAATCAAGTATTAAATGATATATAACCCTTGTGCATCAATAAAAAAAGAAAAGAAAAGAAAGAAGTTACACATAGGTCCATAGTGGACAAAAATGTCAAAAAATGGGCTTAAAAATTTTAAGCTTGGCAGCACAGACTTAAGTTTGGTCTTATTTTAAAGAAGACCCATTGCAGATTATTGCTGAAGTAAAAAAAAAAGTTAAATAAATAAATAAATTTAAAAAAACATTACAAGTTTATGAAAATGCTTTATGAACAATATTTTATATAAAATATATATTTTATGAAACATGTTGAACTCTAAACCTGCTAGAAAATCAAAGCCATAAATCTAAAGTTGTGTTCCAAATTTGAGGCTGATGTCTCAAAAAATTAGCTTTCAGTAAGATTTTGTTTGGGCGCAGTACCAAATTTTCCCCTATAGATGCCAGCAAAACTCTTTGTGTGATGTGTGTTTTGCAGTAGAGTTTCTCTCTCTCAAATATTACAAGAACACACACAATTTTTTTTAATGACACACATACAAACCACACTCTGACATCCATACCAACACACCCACACAATTATAGCTGCATTATTTATCCAATTGGCTCTATATGATGTAGAAGCAGAAAATAGGAATAAAGCGAGTATTTGCTTTATAGGCCAAACCTGAAAAATGGCACCATCTGGTAATTTTTTTTTAAATTTTGAAGCCTTGCCAACAGAATCAAAGCCTATTAACAAAAATGGCATCATTTTACAGTTAAACAGCACTGCGATTAAAAATAACAGTTTTAATAGGTTTCAATGGGGACATTTTTGTCCAAAAGGTCCTGAGAGGAACTATTTTTGTACCTAGTGCAAAATAGATTTATTAAAGGAAATTGGGGTGAAATAGTAAAATTCCAATAAAAATACACACCGGTGCCAAAATTTATGCAGCTGCCAATAACACAGGCAAAATGATCCAAAAAAAAAAAAAAAAACTGAAAAGGATAAAAATGTCCAAAAGGTTGCACAAGGGTTAATATGAAACGTAGTGCAGTAAAAAGTACAATATAATGCTTTGGAAAGTTGTGAAGTAAAGTTTTCTAAAGAAAAATATTTGAAAAGTACTTTTTACTAGCATACTGTCTGCCTCTGTTCCCCATTCAAACAGATAGCACTTGCATGTCCGAGAGGCGTTTCAAAGATGGCCGCCGAGTGACATCGAAACAGCATGAGTAAAAGCTTCGAAGCTTAGCATTTTTTGCCACGCTGAACAATTACTGCATTTGCATTATTGTAAAGTTAGATTTAGGGTTTAAATAGGTGTAGACGTTAATAAAACACAATCTGACATTATTGTTATTTTATGGCGAAATTCTGCTTCACTTCCAGCCGTAGCTGTATCCCTCCCATTAAAAAGCTAACTGACCTCATTCCATTCAGGACATTCAGTATTTAAGGACATTCAGATCTAGTTGTTCAAAGAAAAACACACCAGTACTTCAAAAAGATGTTTTGGTTTGTTTTATTGTAAATACGACAAAAAGGAAACAATTTTATTTTACAGTTATTGATCTATATATTGGCATGAATTAATATTTAAACATTTTAAGAGACACCTGTGAGATTCTGGCTTATTCAAGTTGCAGCAAATGCATGAAACAGCAGGTGGGGACTGAATTTAAAAATTACATCTGAATCTAAATAAATCATCCATTATTTGCCCAAAACTATTCCTCTCCTCTCCACAAACGATGCAGACATATAAAATAAAATAAATTAAAATAATATGCAATCATCATGATCAGATACACCTTGCAAAATAAATGAACAAAAGATATTTAGCAAATGTACAAATCAAATCAAATATACAGTACTGACCACTCACCTACACAAGAGACAGACCTGCACGTTATGTATGCGCCGCTGTCTCATGTATAATTCACATCCAATGGCCAATGAAAAGGCAGATCAACAAATTATTTGCATAATTTATTCATGTTTTCATTTCTGAACTCAAGTCTTCGCTTCCAGCTGACTAGTAATTACACGACGACGATATTTCAATATCAGTGTTGTTGATTGAAAAATATCCTTCTCACTCTTTTCTCACACTTTTTAAAGAGGGGGATGAAAAAATGTCTCAGTGTTCGTGTATGCGGATTTCAAACATCTCAATCCACGTATTAAACCGCGTTTCTGCAGTCATTCTCGGCTACAAGGATATTGCTTACTGTGGCTGTGGTTGTACAACGTAATCATCACATATGATTATAATATTAATTATTTAAATACAAGAAACATCAATGCACAAATTATACAATGGAGAATGGCCCTAAAATGTGGTAGAAGACCAAAGAAAAAGAAATCCTTATACGCTGATAAATTATGGGTTGTTACCGGTGCAATGTGTCTGATACAAAAACGTCAACATTAATAATTGTTCTTTTTTTCATAAATAATGAAACGTGTGAGTGAGGGAGGGTTTCTTTTTCTCTTTTTTTGTTGCTTTTTTCTCCTCTTTATTCTTTTTTTTTATGGCCCGCTTACATGCCTGGCTTTCCTAACCATCACAATATTTACATATATGACAAAACAATTACCAAATATACAAAGAGGAAAGAGAAGCTTGTTTCCTGTCTGAGCAGTTCACTTCCTCCCTGTGAATCGGCAGGCCTTCATCTATAATCATCCAAATCATCATCATTTCGTTGGAACTACACAATATCTTACAGCAAGTCATTAATAAATTAAAGGATTATGGGATCTTCCGTAATGGAGAGCGAGCGGGAAGTATGATTTTTATCCCCTTGTAGTGAAGAACTGCACCGTTGCAGTTTGTATTTACAAAGACTAAATTCACCGCTGCGTCTTAATCCCACCCCAGACCCATTCCCTCCCTCCCTCCCTCCCTCCCACCCTCCCACCCTCATCCCTCCCAAAAAATCAGTTTGTTGGTGGTTTCGCTCTAAGCCTCTTCTGCTGGGAACTGCGGTACAGTCCATCCAGGCCTGCTGTCCTCCTGGCTTCGATCTTGTACGATGATCTTCGCAGACAAAAGGACATTAGGCAACTCATCATAGTATGTGGGGAGTGAAGGACAACCCTAAAGGTCTAAGTAACGTTAGCGATATGTCTTGTGTTTTCATCCGGGTTTAACTCCACCCTGAACTTAGAGGGACACCATCATCTGTCAAGCAGGAAATGAACTCCACCTTTCTCACTGCTTCAACTGCGGGCCCTAAACAAGGTCCCTCTCTCTCCTCCTGTCTCTGTCTCTCTTTGTTCTGTCTCAGTATCTGTTCTGATGTTCGTAGTGCCATCGATTGAAATCAATGTTAAACGCCACAATGCTGCCTGACGCCATCCCAGTGATCAAAGTCCTGCAAATATATAGAAAAAGTAATAAATTAATAAGAAAAATGTCCATAATATAAATGTTTACATAGTACTATGTCATGAAAAAAAGAAATACATTTTTTTTTATAATTAAAAGCTCTAAATGACGTTAAAACGATTGGCCTAATACATGTGTATATGTATGTATGCATGTATGTATGTATATATACACACACACACACGTATTAACAACAATAAAAGCATTGTAAAAATGATATGCTCAATGTATATGTATATTATTATTTTTAGGTCAGGTGTGCTCACCTCTGGTCATGGGATAAGTCCATAGCCCTGATGCCTGCATCACAGCCGGGGTAAATATACAGCTGCTTAAAATCACAGGCCTGCCAGACTTCAACAACACCGTTATCACCTCCTGTTACCAAGTTCTGACCGTCGCTGCTCAACAGAATGGCCTGGGGGAAAACAAAAGCAGATTAAATACAGAGATTGTTTGGATTAATGTGTATTTGTTCCTGTTCCAACATGTATGTCTCCTCTTACACGTGTGGAGTCATTTATCTCCATCTGTGCCAGGAGTTTGCCATTAATGCTGAAGTTGCAGAAGTGTCCTCTCTCATAGTAGATGATACAGTGGCCCTCACTGGACACAGAGATCAGACGAGGCCGGAGACAGTTCTCAGGGCCCTCTAGGGCCCGCAGTAAATCTCCTGTGATGGTGTGCACCAAACATGGCCCCTCTGTAAAACAAGACAACAGCAAGAACCTCTCAATTCTGTCATTACACAGCAAGCAGAGACATATTAAAAATAGAGAAATAAGGAAATAATAACAATCACAATTAAAAACATATTTAATTCCTTACCGGTAATGGGGTTATATAAGCTCTCATGGAAACCAATACTAGTATGAAAATAGCTAATATTCAGATTGCTTTCTCTTAGACTGACCTTTGGCCCCACTGATGACAAGTCCCAGTTCAGCACACACTGACACACACACCACCTCATGGTCATGGCCTGTCAGAACCGCTCTCGGTGCTGGATAATCACCTACAATACAACAGAAGGTCAGCTTCTGGAATCCTAAAAATCTTATTTTTAGCCACAGAACTAGAAGTCATTACCACACAAAAGGAAAAATGATTTTATTTTTAGGAAATTAATTCTGCAAGCACACAATTAATTAATCTGAGTGACAGCAAAAAGATTTCTATTTCATAGAAAATGTTCTATTCCTCTAAGAATCTTGAAAGAAAAAAAAAAAAAAAAAACAGAAATGTTTCTTAAGCACCAAATCAGCATAATGAATGATTTCTGAAGGATCATGTGACACTAAAGACTGGAGTAATGGCTGCTGAAAATTTAGCTTTGCATCACAGGAAAAAAAAAAATTGCATTTAATACATTAAAATAAAAACAGCTATATTCAATTATAATAATATTTCACAATATTACTGTTTTACAGTGTTTTGGATTACATGTATGTAGCCATGTCAAGCATGGAGTTATGTAAATGAAAGCAATACTCGGATGAACCAGGTCATTTGTTCTCACTGTTGTTGGGATTGTCTCCGATGATGTGGTGTCGTCCGCTCCAGTACCACAGCAGAAGGGTTGCATCTCGTGAGCCAGAGACAATGTAGCAATCACCTCCAATGTAGGACTCGGATCGCGCAAGACAGGTCACCACATCCCAGTGACCAAACACGATCTGAGTGAGTTTCCCTGAAAGAAGAGTGAGCAGATGAGCATATGTGCACATAGACATTTTGTTTGTAGTAAAGAGAGAAAGTCTTTTATATGTACAAGTTGGCACACAAATGGCATAAAATCACAAAGGACACAAGCACCTGTCTCAGTGGAGTAAACACGGAAACTTTTGTCCCAGAAACCACATGCCAGGATGTAACGGTTGTCGGCTGTCACCACAAAGCAGTGTGTGTTGATCTGAATGCTTTGATCCACCAAATCTGTGATCTGCCTTTTACTAATGCCAGAGTTATTGGCTGGGAAAGAAAACACAGACCAGGTGTGAATATTGGGAAAATATCCAGTTTGAGTCTGAAGATAGTTTCATCAGACTTTTTTGTGGACAGTCCACACAAAAATGAATATTCTCTCATAATTTACTCACCCTCATGTCGTTCCAAACCTGTGTGCATTTCTTACTTCTGCAGAACATAGAAGATGATATTTTGAAGAAAGTTGGTAACCAAACAGTTTCGGTTCACACAGACTTCCATTTAATGGAGCAAAAAATACAATGGAAGTCAATGGGCACTGAAACCATTTGGTAACCTACATTCTTCAAAATATCTTCTTTTGTGTTCAACAGAGGAAAGATATACAGGTTTGGACATGAATGGGAATAAATCATGTCAGAATTCACATTTTTGGCTGAACTATGCCTTTAACTGAAGGGATTTCAGCCTTAGTGACAAGTTACTGGCTGAACACATGGTCACATGATCCGAGTAACTCACCAATCAGAGAGTCCATCTCAATAGGAAGGTGATGAGACTGTTCTAATGAGTATCCTGGAGCACCTCTGAGACCTAAACAAAACATATTGCTAATATTGTAAATAAACATTAAAAAAAGGTGGTTTGAAAACCTCCGATTTCTTCAACTGTTGCAAGTTGCAAATGGAAGTGCTCACCGACTGTGTTGTGCCAGCGGTTGACGGCGAACAGCCGGCTGCATGTGACCGTGACCGCAGCGGGAATGCTGAGGTGAGGCAGCGTGTTGGCCGCCACGTGCGTGACGGGAGAGTTGGAGGGGAATTTTAGCACCATGATTACATCTTGCTGCATTTGGTCCTTGAACATCAGAGGACTCTGAGGAAGGAAACACTAATGAGCAGAAGAGAGAAAGAGGAGGAGGAAGAGGAAAGGAAGGAAGAAGAGGAACCATTGGGAAGAAAAAGGAGAAAGGAATTAGGAAGGTAAATTACAACGGAGCAAACAAGGTGAAAACCACAGGGTGGGATTCTGGGTAAGGATATAGTTTAGGATCAGTTTTGGGTTGGTTTGGACTGTCAGGAGGGGGTAGGCTGGGTGATATGTGTAACATCCAACCCTACACAGCCTTCTAGGTGTAAATCACTGTCTGAACCAGCTAAATATAAATTTTATGTACTACCGGACTGTCATTTTGTCGCTTTGTGGCACCACGTTGCATTTATGGTACAGACAAATTAACAAAATTTGGTCCATCACAACTAGCTGGAATTCTGAGCTACATAAAATGAAAGTAATAAAGACAAATCATGATAAAAGATGTAATAAATCAAATAACGAGACAATATTGATCTATTTAAAAGAGATCTAATATAGATAGAACTGATCAAAAAAAGAAAAGAAAGTAATATAGATCACAATAAATAGAGGTGTCTTGAAAAGACATAATACAAGAGATATAATAAAGTCTCACCAGGTGCATGGCGGAGCTGCGTGGGGGGTGAGGCTCTATTAGCAGCTGTGATGGAGCCTGTCCAAATGACTGAATCTGAGCCTCCATAGACTAAAAAGATGACAAAGAGACAAAACAAGCTGTTACATCTTTAGCTGACAGACCCCTGAGCTGCCTCACATCTGACAGACATTTACAGACATGGACAAGCTGAACACTGCTGTCAACATACAGCGCTTAGAAATTAAATAAACATATTCGCTCATTTTGGACAGAGGAGAGAAAGATACTGACAGGAAATATCATTAAAGACTAACAATTAAGCTTATCATATAAGATTTTATTTTTTTCTCCAATATATTATTGGTTCTAATATCAAATTTACTGATGGATAAAAACAACACTGCACTGTTGTGTGTTAAACAGGAAACAATGGTGTTCAATATTTTAATTATAATAATATCATACTTTAAATTGTTTTTAATTGTTTAATAAATTATTGGACCTTTCGAGATGTAAAAAAATTGGATTAACTATTAAGACATTGAGTGTTTTTGTCAATAATACTTACTGCCAATAATAATTAATCCTAATCATTGACATCAAGCATTTTAATATTAATATTATTTATTAAAAACATTAAATGTTTTGTTGTCTTATTTACTAATTAAGAGTTTTTGAGATGTTACTAAAATGCTTCATGTAAAGATGTCAATAAAAAAAAAAAAAATGTATAAAAAAAAAAGAAAAAGAAAAAAATCAGTCATTGGTCAATGTCTAATAGAAACCCACCAAAAACACAACTTAACGTGATTCACACAAGCAGGAAAAGTTCCTAGATCGACATCCTCCGCTGAATCGATACTCACTGACCTCTCTGGTGAGGGGTCTTACCTCTCTGAGCTGGGGGTCGGTGATGGTGTCCAAGTTCACTGATCCCTCGTAAGACAGGTAATGGAAAACATTGAGAGCCCTAATGGCCTCCGGTCCTCTCTGTTTGTAGCCGAAGATGAGATCGATCCACTGGTGCAACTGACAAGACACAAATTCACTCTCCAGTGCCTGAGACAGGAAGAAGACAACAGGGTTAACACGAGGACCAATCAGGACTTCAAAAAGAAATTACTAGCCTTGTAAAGGCTGTGTGAGGTTCAAAGTTTATTTCTTTTTTTTCCGAACTAGAGCTGCTTTTGATTCTGGAAACACTGGCTGAATTGGACTATTAATCCTAATGGCAGCTGAAATCGCGCACTAATGTGGATCGAACAAAGGTGCTTAGACACATAATCTTTCCATCCCTCACCATCCTGTTGATGCGAACAAAGTCCTCTGGTTTTTTGGCCCAGACTGGTAGTTCCACATCACACACGGCTGTCCTGTCCTCTCTCACTCCCAGGTCATATCCGCTGCTGTTCACGAACATCTCAGGGAGGTAGTAGAACTCAGGGATCAGCTCCTGTCATACAAACAACACGTTGACAAACATGTCGACGAGTTACAGATTTGTTTGACCTCACAAAATTTTGCTCACCCTAACATCTGATGTATCCCTCTGACAACTTCGCCAAGAGCGTGCAATGCCAGAAAACGTCCGATCGGGATGGTCGAACTTGTCGTTATTACAATTCAAGAAAAATGTGGTGAAGGGTTCCTGTGGAATGAAGGAAGTGGCACACAATTTCAGATTAAACAACTTTCAAAAGAGCTTTTCTAAGTTCTGAGAGATAATACAATATAAATGAAGACTCACTATCCTGACGAGCCAGAAGAGAGTGGATGCTGCAGTTGAGTACAGTGATGCGTAATGATGGGGCGGATTTCCATCATCTTCCCACGTCTCATAGCGTTCGGCATAGAACACGGCTCGCTTTGGATTCAGGGCTCCGATTGGCTATATTATCAAACAGGAAGGAGAAAAAGGGATTCTGGATATTACACTAACCAAATTAATAAAATACATATTTTTAAAGTTAAAGCTCACTTTGGATTCAGGGCTCTGAAAGCTGAGGATTATTATATTTATATCATATAGGTTACCATTCAAAAGTTTGGGGTCAGTAAGAAATGATTACTTTTATTCAGCAAACACACATTAAATCGATCAAGAGTAACAATAAAGTCATTTACAGTGTACATATGTACATATAACATATGATTTATTCATTTTGCAGACGCTTCTATCCAAAACGACTTACAATTGGGGAATACATTAAGCGGTTCATCTTAAAGAGGCAAATAGACAGGAAGTGATCATAATACCAAGTTTTAAATCCAGGATGATTTGTGTAGCTCTAGACTTCCAGGATTGGCATACCTTTGAGAGATCCCGGAAATTCCCAGGCAAGGTAAGATCCAGGTCCTCTGACTCATAGTTAGTCAGGACCCAAGGGAAGACAGGATACTGGTTCAGATCATTATAGGTCCTCCCTGCAAACAAATATCAACAATGTTGTGTGAGCATGTACCTTACATCCCAATGTGATTCATTATGTCGCTTGTAGTGATAAAAATATTAGTTGCAATCATAGGAATCATCTTACCTGCAATCGTGTTGAGGAACATGAGGTACTCAAAATTTGAAATCTCCCTCCGCTGCCATCTCTGAGTCATATTAGATGACTTAAAGAGCTGCCTTGGTGTTGCCAGAGAGATCCGTCTATGGAAGGAACAGCACAATAACAAGACAATCAATTAGCTTTGGCAAAAAACACATTTACTGTTAATTAGCAGTTAAATGTTTAGTCACATAAGAACCACTCCTAAACTGATCTCACATACACCAACGTCCTTACCTAGCCTGAGGAAGGCCATAGCTGGTGCCAACGCCGACCCGAGGTAAACTGTACACTACCTTCTTTACTGTGGCCTGATCGGGGAAGTTGAACATGACAGATGCTGTAGAGATAAGGAAATAGTGCCATTAAAAACCCTGAACTAAACATCAGTTTGACGTTGTTCTTAAGCATATTGGCATCTTACTCCTGTTGGCCATGAAGACCTCTAATCCAGTGTTTTGGAGCAGGTAGCGTCTGGAAAAAACTGCTCTTATCTCACTGAACATCCATTTCCCATGCAGACCCTCAGTATATGCCAACACCTGACAAACACAAAAGCAAAGCGTTTAAATACGATCAGAGGAACGGTGGTTAGCAAAGAAGACAGCATGATGATACCAACGCATGATCCTGTAATTCTGACTGGATGATATTCTCGTTAACTCATTAAAATCTACAGTTATTCTGTGTGAAATAAAAGATGTAAAAAAGGCTATACTGTAACTCATTATTCAAAGTACCTTTGAATCAATCTTTTTGAAAGTTGGATCATCCTCATCCACCTCGAAATAGATCTCGGTTGTGGTGATCGACAACGTGCCTCTAGCAACGATCACAGGAGCAACGAGCTGGGCCGGTGTGCTCAAAACCACCGGACCTGAAAGAAACCATGCCACAGAATGAGAAACTTAACATTTTAAAATCCTGAGTCCTGGATTAGTCAAGTGATTATAGTTAGATTTTCCAATAACTTGGGATTTCAAGACCAGTTCTACAAAATTAAATAATCTTTTTGAAAATGTAATATTTAATACATCTAAAATCTACAACGTCTGGTTCTAAAAAGAATCTTTCACCATTACCAATCCTTAAAAATGAAAGTGGTTTTAGTGGTTCCATCAGCTGATTGCTGTTATTTTACCGAGGCTCAGTGATTTATCACAAAGCATTTATAGCTCATGTTTTTGAAAACTGAAAGCATGTTCAAATGATCAAAGACATCAGATTTCAAACCACAAAGAGATGACTAAGAAAGTATTTTGGAAAAAAACTCAAATCTGAGGAAATAACAAGCTAATTAGTTTAATTAAATAATGATTAAATAGCCACAGTATGTTAAATACAGTCAGCGACTCATTAGGATAATGAATAAGTGGCTACTTTGATAAGCGTTAATTAGTTAATTTAGTGATTCAGACATTCAATGTCAAAATCAGATGTAGCACTTAAGCTCATAATCACACTCTTATGCGGATTCAGCTGAGATTTGCATCAAAAGGCAGAAGGGCTGGATCTTGTTTTGGGCTAAAACATTAATTAGCATACTCGTTGACTGAAGGACCAAACTTGCCTCTTGAGATAAATACCCTCGGACGAAAAGCCACTGGGAATAAAGTACAGTTGCATACATTAGCACAGGCATCAACAATACATCAAAGAATCACCACACTAATGGTTCCAATATAAGCAGCTAGAGTGGCGCTGTTGGTGCAGCCTGGCATTTTAGACTAATTTGTTTAATAGTGCCATGGCACCCTTACAATGGGATTTGAGGCGGCTGCTTGTAAATAATAGCCTCCTGAGTGCAGCAGAAACGCTGAATACCTGCAAGGTTGTCGATCTCTTTCTCCTGCAGCAGACTGACGGCGTCATCATCTCCTTCCAGCATCAGCTCCGTCTCAGGGTTCTGATTGACCACCGAATGACTACGGAACGACTTCTTTGACTTCACGCCCTCTTCTTCCTCAGGGCCTGCCCATACAAAAAATATATATATTTACAATCATTACTCTAAACAATCCATGCAAAAAATCAAATAAAAGAAAGAAAGAAAGAAAGAAAATAAAAAAATTACAATAAAATAAATGTATGGAAGCCCGTTTCCATCACTGAATAAAAAATATTTGATCTATTTTTATAAATTAGTTTTTATCTCACAATTCTGACTTTTTTCTCATAATTGCATGATACAAATTCGCAATTCTAACTTTTTTCTCACAATTGCGAGATAAAAACTCGTAATTCTGACTTTTTTTTTTCACAATTGAGAGTTATAAAGTCAGAATGGTGAGATATAAACTCGGAATTCCAAGAACATATCAGTCCCCCTCCCCCCTCAAAATTGGGACTTTAACTCGCAATCGCAAGTTTATATCACACAATTCTTATTTTATAACTCGCAATTGCGAAAAAAAAAATGAGTAAAAGAGTCAGAATTACGAGAAAAAAAGTCAGAATTGCGAGAAAAAAAAGTCAGAATTGCGAGAAAAAAAGTCAGAATTGCGAGTTTTTATCTCGCAATTGTGACTTTATAAATATATCTCAATTCTGTGAAAAAGCAACTACAATAACTTTTTTTTTAATAGTTTTTTTTTATTCAGTGGCAGAAACTGGTTTCCATATAAATGAATAAATAAATATAATAAAAATAAATAATATATATTTTAATTTTGTATTTATTTATTTTTTCCCTGACAAAAATAATGTTCTGTATTTGGATATGTATAATGTATGGACACACATCACTTTAATATAATGTCTCTGAGACATATTTGGGCACTGTAAATTAGACTGAGGTGTACGGATGTGTTGTGACTGACCGTATTCCTCTAGAGATTTGAGAGCCACATCCGAGTGGGTGGAGCCAAAGGCATTGCGTACAAATCTCCGCCTCCTGCGCAAGTCATCCTCCCAGTAGTCCAAACGCCAGAAATCATGCAGCTGACTGAGGTGGGAAATATATAGAGAGGTGATGAATGGCCAGAAAACAAGAAACAGAATTCCAGCAGCAAAGGTTAACAATAAACTGAGTTTGTGAACCTCTGTGACATGGTTCCCCATGCTCCATGCTTATTGGTTAGAATGTTGAGGATCTTCTGTTTCAGCTGGTTTGCAGTCACGTGATCTCTGTGCTTGGCGGCACTGATGAGGTGATCACACATCTTTTCCTCTTCTCTCCTGTCTGCAGCGTACTGGGCACAGTTGGACTATGAAAAGAAAAAGCAAAGGAAATGATTTTCACATCATACCTTACTTATGATAAGTATTAAACTGTGAACCCATGACACAGTGATCCACACTGGCTGACTGACCTCAAACTCAGCATGTTTGTGCACATCTTCTGCTCTCTGCCTGTTCAGGATGAACTCAGCCTCATTGGCGACACGGACAATGTGATCCTTCATGGCGTGACAGAGAAGCCTGAGCATAGCGAAATATGTAAATGACATGAACAGTTTGCATTATAACGGAGTCGACCGGAAATAATTACGTTTATTTTTGCATAATGAGAATCTCCTTTCTATCTATTGCACCAGATCTCACAAAAACATATGGAGAGAGTGTACATTGTTTTTGGTATGAAATATGACTTTAACAATCATAACATAAACAATGCCAGCTGATAAGGAATTTTAATGAGTACACAACGTACCTCCCCTCATTAATAAGTTCGATGAATGCAAGTCCTGCGTTCTTTTGTATAGAGTTCTGCCACTCCTGAAACCACACATAACAACCATTATGGACCTTACTGAATTTCATAATTAAAACCTTTTAATGTGCCAAAGACAAATGCATCAATGAAATGATGTATTCGCAATGAAATGATGGTTTCTGCTTATTTTTATAGGGCTGTCAAACAATTAATCGCATCCAAAATAAAAGTTTGTTTAAATGATGTAAAATGTGTGTATTGTGTGTATTTATTATGTATATATATATAAATAAACACACATATATATAAAAATATAACATTTTTCTTAAATGTATACATGCATCTGTGTGTATTTATATATACATAATGAATATACACTGTACACACACATACAAATACAAACTTTTATTTTGGATGCGCTTAATCGTGATTAATCATTTGACAGCCCTATAATAAAAACAATGTTTGTGTCTTGTTTCAGTATGGATGATTTAGGCGCCTGATGTGGTTGCTGAAGAGATGCACTGATGATCTTTCCTGATTGGCTCTTTGCCACATAAGCGAGAGTGATTATTGAGAAAGAGAGGCAGAATGCACTTAGCATCCACTGCAGATGCTTCTAGAAGGACACATCACAGGCAGCTCCCATTACCTTCTGCTTCCTGCCAATCAATATTTAGGGTACGGTTTCGTCCCCTGAGCCACTAATGGAGGGCCTGGAGCTTCAGTAATACTATATGTGCTGATGGAGAGATGACGGGAAATAGAGGAGGGAGGGGAGAGGAAGATGAGAGGGCATCAAACACTGGATGGGCCACTGCTACACCCCCAAAGCTCCTAATCCTGACTCCAACTCTGAAGGCAGAGGAACCCTGCTGAGATGCGGTAGTCTGAAATCTTGATCATTCAGAAGAGTTCAAAGAGGTTCAGTGGGGGTCCCAGTATAAGATACTGACATCCAGATGTAATTGTATGATAATTCTGCTTTGAAATGTTTGATTAGTGGTAAGAAAACGATTTTTCTCCTCATGTGGATTGAAGGCAAAGCATATTATGGAGCACAGTGATGGATTTTCAATGGAGTGTCTTAAAAGGTAAGTGAAAATTCTTCACCTCTAAACACTAAATGCCTTCAGACACTGTTGTTTAATCAATTCTACATACAGACTGTGAAAAACAAAAGGAATACTTTCAGAATGTGGATACGGGACGTTTAGTGGCATTATTGGAAGCAAAAAGCGCATTTCTGAAGCTCTCAAACAGTTGAGTGTAGTGGTAGCAAAGCTCTTGGGCTTGATTCCCTCAGAATGAACGAACTGATAAAATGTGAATGTATTTTGTTTTGGAAGTTCAGAAGTATGCGGTGATACTTCGATACCCACACTGGCTTCAGCGTAATGTAGGGTGGGTCTGAAATCGGATCCTGTTTAGGTCAAGCACAAAGCTTCAAAAAAGGCTCAAAAGATTGATGAAATGTTGCCATACTGCAGCACTGTGACCTTTTCCAAGTGCAGTTTCAATGCAGTTTATGAAGGCTGAAGTATGAATGTAACTTGTGCGGTGATAGAAAACACTGAAGCTTATTAAGGGAATTATTCAAAATAAATTATTAGAGAATAAAGAGAGAAATCTCACCTGTGAGCACAAGAGCATCACAAGCTCCACAACCGATGTGCTGGACTTCATACAAACTAAGCCTGTGGCAGTGCATTGACAGAAAACAGATTTTAGCATGTGCATGTCTAAAAGATGAATATAAACCTCAGTGGGTTCCAAAAGACTGACAACACTATTGAAAATGTTCAGAATCTTAAATATGAACTTTCCTTGGTTTTAATTTTCTAAGTTTAGTGCATTTCCAGGTTTAAATTGCTTTTGAAACCCCAGATATTCAGTGTAAACTTTTGGACCCCACTGTAACGTGTGTGTAACATAAAATGACCTAATGTAATTGCCTCAAAACTTTAAAGTGATGCATCTATTTTCTAATGTACACACAGTTCTGCTTTATTTTAAACAACAAAAACAGACAAACATTAAACTGTGAGAAAGGTCAAGACAAGGTGAGAGCACAGACATTAAAGCCTGACAGGACAACAGGGAGGGAGGGAGGGAGGGAGAGGATTCAATAAAGGGGTGGAGAAGAGAGGAAGGAAATATAAGGAGACAAAAGACAGTGGTGGAACAAGCAGCAAAAGTGATTCACTCTAGATCTGGATCTTCAGATTTAGGTTTCCTTTGATTTCTGATGAAATGAAGAGAGAATGCCCTCTCAGGACTCAACAATAAAGATCGTCTGATAGGCCGGGCCCAGTGTGAGCAGGTTTTGGGCCAGTTGATGGAACTGACACTTTCCATACCAGCTATTATTGCAAATTAAAAAATTAATTGTTTGTATGTGTGTTTATTTGTTTCATACCATTTTGTTTTTTTCTTTCTGGTAAAGAAAAACTTTCATAAAATACATTTTGTCAGACACAAAAATGTATACACAAATTTAAATACAAAACTAAAAATGTATTTTTATGCAAATAAATTGAATTTAACTAGGAACAATTACAAAATGTCTTGCACACCACTGTAATAACTTTTTTTTAATATATTATTATTATTTATTTACTACTGACTATCTGCCATGTCAGTATTTTAATTAAAAAATGCATTTGTTTTTGTTGTGAGGCTAGTGAAAATATTAATTCTGAAAAATACATAGAAAATTCACACCACTCCACTTATTATATAACTATTACATTCAAGTTATTTATACATATTTTAATAAAAAAATGAATTTGTTTGTGTTGTGAGGCAATTTTATATATATTATATATATACATATATATGACTAGTCTTAAGGGGGGGGGGGGTGTCCTTATTGTTGAGCAGTTTTTTTGACATCCTTAGGCATCTCTTAAATCACTTCTTCAAGGTTTAGCATGCAATTCTTCCTTCAGTTTCTTCAGGTGTAGTAAATCTACATTTTTTTGAACATCCTTTCATCCTAAGCAGTTCTGTTTTTCTCATACCTGCTCTGGGTCCATGCACTCGCACAATTGTGTGTGTATGAGGCAGCCAGTGGACACACACACAGCAGACAGTGAGGGACTCCACAGAGACACCAGGTAGAGAGGAAAAGGAGCACAATACAGCACCTGTACCTTCTATGAGCAACTCCTGCCCATGACTGCCCAGCAGAGTCCGCGAAAGGAAGGGGGCGAAATCCACAAAGATCTCCCTCAGCAAGGGGGCCACTTTCTCTAAGGCGCGCTCCAGTTTAGTCGTAATACTACGGGTGGAAAATGAAAGACAGAGATAGAGAGAAATACTCCAGTTAGCTCCAAAATACAGGAACCAGTTCAAAAATCACACTTCCTTTTAATTCCAGCTGGTTAGTATGTGACAAAGTCTATGGCGTTACTGCTGGGTTAAAGCCAACCTACAGGAATTCAACCACAGGGAGGCAGAAAGAGCAAATGCTTAACGCTTAATCACCCTGTTATATTGCACACATCACCCTTAAGTGCCACTGCGCTTAGCTACAAGCTGAGTTAACCTGCGCTAAGACTACAACTTCAGCGCCAGGGATGCAAATGACGTCAGACTAGGGTGAGTGTGAAAGGAAAAGAAATCAAATATAAAAGTCTGAGGACATCCAGTGTGGTGCAAACAAGGAATGACTTGATATGATTAATGATAATGTCTCTACTGAAACGGCGAGCTAGCAGGGTTGATTCTGTCAAGTTCTTGGTAAACATTACTGCTGATTAGGAGTGTATATGCTTTTTATGGACTATCAATGTGTTTGTTAGGCATTTTGCAGCATTTCAGTAACAAACATTAGCTCAAGTCACTGAGACTAAATTCTAACCAGGTGTGATGCAAAGACGGCAAATTATAGCCAATCAGAGCATATTTGATGTCTATGCTGCATTCACATCACGTTTGCGTGTTAAGGCGGCGGCTAATAAAAAACGTTCACTTTATTGAAATTGTCATGTCACGTAAAAACAACCAAACTGGCAGCAGCTTCATGAGTTAAGGGCAGTTAAATAGCGACCTGCTTGATATACCATTTTATTACAGCCATTCTTATGTGGTGCTTTTTTGTTTGGTCAGTTTATAGAAGTGTCTCTCTGCAAACAACAAACCCACGCATGGATTTATTTGTGTTAAACACTGCACCAAAGAAACAAATTACTTGATCTGTGCCTGTGAAAGGCCCAAAAGTAAAATCTATTCTGGTCATCTTGTAATTACAGTAAATAAATATGATGTGAAAGCAGCATAAAAATACAGATAAGATTTCACAGGGTACCCAGAATAATGCAATGGAAATAGAAACCACTAAAACTATTAAAAAGATTATTTTGTTAACTAAAATAAAGCTAAAATTACTAACACTAAAATAAAAATAAGGTGAAATAGAAATATATATACATATATAAAAACAACAACTAATAAACATGAAAAAAAAATGACAAAAACCTAAAACTAAACTATATTAAAACAAAATACAGAACGTTAATTAAAAATATATATTAAAAAATGCTAAAATAACACTGGCACACTTTAAAAAAAAAATTGAACAAATTAAAATCAAAGAGATGTGATTTTTATGCTTAAACCTTTACGGCGTCATACCTGGTTTAGACAATGTAAATAATGTGAAAAATAGACAGAATCAAATCTAGCAGAACCGTTACAAATCAAAGCAGCAGCGGTGGTGTAGCTGGCCAGCTTGAAAACTCACAACCACCAGGAAAAAGAGGCAGAAAAAGAGAGAAAACAAAAAGACAGAGAGAAAGAAGGGAAGGGAATGTTAAGCTGGTAGCACTGGGTAAGGGGGGCCAGTTCAAGCTTCCTTGCCTAAGAAACTGTCCTGCATCTCTGGGGGCTGTTTGGAATCCTGTCAGCGAACTAAAGGATTTGAGTTCAGGAGGCGTCAGCCTGGTTCGCAGTGGACACTGGTCCACTTCACAAAAGGCACTGCAATACAAATGGGCACAAACAGACAGTAATGACTGTACAGGCATTCACTGCAGCTCTTAGTCTAAAGTGTGACGTAATCCCTGTGTGTTGATCTGTGCCAAATCAAAGGATGATTGAGCCTCAAAGCTTCCGTGTCGTACATGCAAAGAGACAAAAATGAAGAAAATCAATTCTGTTGCATTCAAATTAGAACAGATGTTCCCAACCATGTTTGGCAGGAAATACACTTCAGACTATCAGTACCTCAAAGTGCATCTTTAAAAATGCACAGAGACCTCAGTATGTGTCTGTGAGGGAATCTGTGGCTACAAAGATACACATATAGGGAAGTGTAGAGAGGAGACAGATGTAAAGTGAAGAAACTAATGGATTATGGGAATCATAGGAAGAAGTAAGACTGCCAAAAAAAAGAGGATGAGCACAGGAAGTGAGAATGCATGATTTAAGGTTTTAAGCATGTGGATAACTGGATAAAGTGAGGAAGAGCATGAGTGTGTGTGTGTACCTCATGTTTTCCACTGTGTCTTCAGGCATGGGTGCAACGGTTTGCACTGCTGGGAGGTTTTTACTTGTGGCACCGTTCACGAAACTTGATGAAGAGGAGGAGGAGGAAGAGGCGGAGTCAGTGGCACCTGTGGACGATAATGAACGAGATGGATTAAGCACAAGGAAAGCTGACTATCCTAAAGAAAAAAAGGTTTGATTATAGAGCTACAAAGGATGCTTAAATGTCTAAAACGGTCACTACGGTTAGAAAAGTGTCTAATCTTATGAAAGCCCACGACGACTCTAAATGAAAAAAAATAATTAAAGTGATACCCAGGAATCAAATGCATTTATAGACCAACAAAATGTATCTGCTTATGGGACTGTAAGATCATGGAAATATTCAGGACGACTCGCCTGTTGTGTTGATCATGCTTTTAGGTGTTGCTGTGGCAGCAGCAAAGATATTGGGCGTACTTCCTGAAGAGGGCACTCCACCGGTGGTGGGTGTTCCTACTGTGTTCACAGCCAGGCTTCCTGGAGGGGGCTTCTTAACAGGCACCACCACGCTCCTGAGAGTGTGTATACACACACACACACACACACACACACACACACACACACACACACACACACACACACACACACACACACACACACACACACACACACACACGTATTGATTATATTCAAGAATTAATCCCTGTACACAACTTCACATCAAAATACTTTTATATAACCTAAATCAAAGACTTGTATATACACACAACCACCATTAAAAAGTTTGGGGTCGGTAAGATTTTTTAAAAATGTTTTTTAAAGAAATCTTTTTATCCAAAGTGAGCTGCAGTAGATAAGAACAAGCTATTCTGTGCCAACAATCCTTCTTAATAAATATAGAAATCTTTTAAAAACAAAAGAATATCTTGCACACTACCAATACTTGCGAAAGTATCAAAAACTATTAATTGACAATGTTTCGGTCTCATTGCAATAAATTATTGTTTTTGATACTACTGCAAGTATTGATAGTGTGCAATGACTGACTGTTAATTGAATAAAAAAATATTTGAAATATTAATATCAACAATAAACTAAATGTAAATACACTACCATTCAGAAGTATGGTGTCACTAAAACATTTGAAATGTTTTATGCTCAACAAAGGCTGCATTTATTTGATAATAAATAGAGTAAAACAGAATTATTGTGAAATATTATTACAATTTAAAATAACCGTTTCTGTTAGATATTTTAAAATATAATTTATTCCTGTGATTTCAAATCTGAATGTTCAGCATCATTACTCCAGGCTTCAGTGTGACCTGATCCTTCAGAAATCATTTTAATATGCTGATTTGGTGCTAAGGAAATGTCTTTTTGGAAACTATGAACAATTTTTTCAGGATTCTTTGATGAATAGAAAGTTCAAAAGAACAGCATATTCTTTAACATAAGTAAAAAAAAAAAAAAAAAAAAAAAAAAAAAGAGTCCATCTATTTCAGCCCACCCCCATGGTGAAAAAGGAGTGTGTGATAAAATATTCACCTGCCCTGATGAATTATTAACATTCAAGAAGCCTGTGAATGATTAACAGCATAACCTTATGTATAATTTATTCATCAGGTTTTCTTAATTGGGAAGAACAAAGAGGATTGATGTTCAGAGGGGCTTTAGTTTGTATTGTAGAGTATCCGTGGATCCCACACACTAAGCCAGTCAGTCTCTTGAGCCCTGAGCACACTACTGCACAGAGCCACTGGCATTTCTGCAGACGCCTGTGCAGTAATGAGGAGCTAGACACAGAGAAATGGACTGCATTAAAAATGAGGGGAAGGCCTTGTGCTTGCGTATACGTAATTAAGGTGTTCTTTACTTCATTTGTTCTCAAAAAGTCTTGACAGACCACATGTAAGTGTAACTGCATTGATTCATGAATGATTTATTGGTTCAATTGCTCTGTTCCAAAATCCATTTTAAGACAACAAAAGAGCACGCCTGAAGCAAAAACTGTTCCAAAAGGCAGACAGCATAAGATTCTTCATTTTGCTCAACTTAACTTTATATAATTCATTTAAAAAAATATATACGTATGATTAAACAATATTACATTATATTGATTTAAAAAAAATTATATATATATATATATATATATATATATATATATATATATATATATATATATATATATATATATATATATATATATATATATATATATATATAGCAAAGGTTACATCACGTCACCTTGTAAGATACATTGTTACAGTTTTCATGTGTCAAACACAACTATGCAAAAAAGCTTTTTTTCTTGCATTTATTTTTGGCCATATGACAGAAATCTGATATTTGTCGTATTTCTGTTTTGCATAAAATTGAATAATATTTGGTACATACTGTACTGTATTCTAAAATGATCTGATATTAACTTTTGCATGGATTTTATTGAAAAGAGCTTAGGCTCATGTAACCAGACGTTTTAAGATATATGAATATGATATAAGTTTTTCTTGCCTCATGGCTTTATATTACATTAATTCAACATTACATACTTTGGATTTCTGGCAAGCCATTCTTTGTAATCTTCTTTGGTGAGCCATATATCTTGAAACTTGCATTTTCCAGTCATAACGTTTCAGCCTATTTTAGCAATGTTTCACAGTGCGTCTGTGAAACGTTGAGGTACCATCTTAGTAGTTTCGTGTGTGTGTGAACGTCATGGCAACGAACAACACAAAGTACCTCACGTGGGAAACACTTAACGTAACGCATAAATGTGCAGCGTAAATCAAGCAAGCTAGTATGCACAAAGTGTTGGCGAAATAATACATTAGCGGACCGGAGGAAATAATATGGAATTTTCAAGGACCTGTATCCATGTTTGTTTATTTTCAAAAACTTCCCAGGGCCTTGAAAATTTTTAATCAGATTCACAAACTTTCAAGGATTTCAAGGACCTGTGGGAACCCTGTATACATATATTTTTTAAAAATGAAATAGAAATTACATTGACATCGATTGGTTTTTAGAGACGCATATTATAGTTTATTAAGCTCAGTGTATTGTGAGTCTATACTAAAAGGTTGATATTATTAAATGTTAACCTAAGTGAAATATGTCTATATTTTAAGTATTAAATATTGAAATATAATTGTAGAATTTACTATATTATATATTTAAGCTTGATTATGTTCAGCTCTCTGGGTCTTGGGTTTAATACTTTTAATTATTTGAACAATTATTCGAATAATATTGCCTGTCAAAAAGGTTGTTCTGAAACATAACAGCACATATACATGCAAGATAAGCATAATATATCCTGTGTTATTTTGATGTGCTAGACACGCTAGAGCTGCCCACCTGTCAAACGAGTGGAACTGCATGGGCAGCATAGCAGCAGCTTCCCTTTTCAGGGCAGGGTCGGGGTGGTACGGCTGGGGCTCGGGCCCTGCCTCCGCCCCCTCCACCGGTGCTGCCACTAAACTCTTCAGGATCTCCTTCACATTGATTCCCTTGTTGGCCTGGCTGATGCTGGAGATCGACGCAGCGGGTTTCAGAACCTCCACGCCAGGAGGTGACTCCAGCAGGGACTCGCAGGACTTCCTCACCTCGGACGACAGTGTGCACAGTAACTCGCTCATGGCATCCGGGCCTCCAGAGCTCCCACCCAATCCGCTGGAGTCTGCGCCCAGCTCAGAGCCATTGAGAGCACTGGTGACCTGCTCCTCCCCGATGCCAGAGTCAGTGTGAGGCAATGAGCCCTCCAGGGGAAGATCGTCCAGAGGGGTGGCGGCTCCACGGACACCATCCGAGAAGGAGGATGGGTTTTCTAAAATTTGCACACATAAATTAGTGGTCAAAAGTTTTGAATAATTATGTTTTTGAAATAAGTCTATTGTGTTCACCAAGCCTGCATTTATTTGACAAAAAATACAGTAATACCAGTAATATTCTAGAATATAATTCTAATTTAAAATTTAGTTTTCTGATTTGATATAATTTTAAAATGCAATTTATTCATGCAATGGCAAAATTGATTTTTTGGCATCATTACTCCAGTCTTCAGCGTCACATAATCCTTCAGAAACTATTCTAATATGTGACCAGGTTGTATATTGAGGTTTCCACAAAATATACATATGAATTTATATTAATATAAAATATGAATAAGAAATGTTTCTTGAGCATCAAATCAGCATAATTCCTGAAGGATCAAGTGACACTGAAAACTGGAGTAATGGCTGCTAAAAATTCAGCTTTGTCATCACAGGAATAAATTACATTTTAAAATATATCAAAATAAAAAAAGGGTTATTTTAAATTGCAATACTTTTCCACAAAATTACTATTTTAACTTTATTATTTAACAAATAGATGCAATCTTGGTGAACATGAGAGTCAGAGATACGAGCAGAGATTCAGTCATTACAGAAGTAGTTCAGAGCTGCTTCCGTAATAGATACAATTTGTGCAGTTTACTGCATCCTATGCCAAGCCGTTCTTTTCTACCTGAGTATTAATTCAATAGTGCACTCAGATAAAGCTTTGCAATAATGCCTTGCACACTTAAGTTGATGAAATCCTCCCTGCGGGGAGTAACTGGATGACTATATAGCAGAGATAATCAGAGACAGTTAAGAAATGTCTGAGTGGAAGGTGTCTGAGTGCATTTAAACACTTAGCATTTGTGGGATGTTTAAGTGGTAAACGACTAAAGATACACATCTATTGAGTATAATCAAGGTCACACGCTCATAATGACACCGCAGATGCCAAGTTCACCTGTGCTGGTGGGTGAATTAATCTCTTGTCGGATGCTTCTCCCTGATAGGCTGCTGGACCTGCCGATCTCCCGTTGTGGCTCCAGGATGTCCCGGTATTTGGACACCATAAGGACAGAGATGAAGTAGACCACAGCCAGAGCCAGGAACTGAGCCTGTTTACTGTCATCCTGTTGAACACAGAGTATGGTTAACAATCATTCTGTTCATGTTAACATACACACTTTGCTCCGGCGCAGGTAAGTGAGTGTCTCACCACGTCTCTGAAAACGACAGCTCGGAGACGATTGATGTCCACGTCCTGCAGCAGTCTGTCTGGGTCCTTGATGGGAGAAAGGTTACGCGGGACGTTCTGTATGATGGTCTGCGGTAGAGAGGATGAAAGAATCATACATTAAACCACAGGACACACACACACACACACGGACATACACTGGGTTAATTATGTAAATAATTGCATGATAGAAGTTTTATAGTAAAAATCTATTGCTTGTTGTTCTGTTTCTGTGTTTCTAATGTGCATTTGTGAGACACTTTAGTATGTGTTTGTGTTCTCATGTTTGTGCAGGTGTGTGAGTGTATAACCTTGCTGGTGGACGCTGCAGTCTGTAGGTTCTCCTGGGTCTTGCTGATTGGCAGCGAGGTTTTGCTGCCTCGGTCTCTCTGCCTCTGCCTGCATTCCAGACAGTTCCTCACTGCTACACAACATACTAAGAAGAGACAAACAGTTTTACTAGAACTTCTGGCTTGATATTCACATCACACCACACAGACACACAGCTACACTACCGTTCAAAAGTGGGTTGGTAAGATTTTTTTTAAATTTTATGAAATAAGTCTCTTATGCTCATCAAAGCTGCATTTATTTGATCAAAAATACAATAAAAACAGTAATGTTGTAAAAAAAAAGAAAAAGAATTAAAAAAAATTCTATTTTAATATATTTTAAAATGAATCATATTAAATCATTTTAATATGAAACATTTTTGTGGAAGCGGTGATAATGTGTTTTCACAATACTCTGATGAACAGAAAGATGTACAATGTAAAAGTCTTTCATGTTACTTTTGATTTATTTAATGCCTCCTTCCTGAATAAAAATATAATTTTCTTTTTTATATAATATAAAAAGTCATTTTGAACGGTAGTGTACAAACATAGTTTCGCATTATAGCTATTTCCTTGTGCAAACCCCTTTTAAAGGTGAAATGTGTATTTTATTAAATGTCTAAATACTTTTTTCTATCCCATATTAATAATGGGGAGAAAAGTGAGTCATTCGAGGAGAGTGAACACTGCGGGTCTTGCTTGTTTAATTGGCCTCATATATTAACTTCTTTTTAACCAGTGGTTTTGTTGCCACATAAATCAAATACAGTACTTCAGCAAGGTACAAAAACCTTGCTGAAATATATTTAGTCAAAGAACATGCAGTATACAAAAAAATGACACATTTGAAATATTTACATGGGTAAGATACATCACACATACCTAATCGTAGACACTGGCGCATTAGTCCCCCTGACGACATGTTCTTTTCTGCCTCAATCTCGCTGAAATTGAGAGAGCTGGCAAACACGAGCACATCCACCATGGCCATCAGCCGGCTCAGAAATGTGACCGCTGTTTCTGACGACATGCCTTGGGTCGCCTCCACATTCTCAAGCTCCGTCTGGGAGGACACACATACACATAACCAAAAGGCCAGAAGTTTAGAAATACATCCTAATACATTTTGAAGCAAAAACACACACGGAGTAATGCTCACATCTATACAGGATTATACTACTGCCAATGTGCTGACAAACAAACAAATGTGTGATAGCAGCAAATCAATAATGCCAGGCCAACTTCACATGAAACATGCCTCTCAGAAACATTTAGTTGGGGAGGAAGGTGCTTGGAAAACCTCACACCACTAGAAGGAAGTGTGTTCAAACCAGTGTGACACCCATTTGAGTGTGAACAGGCAGTGCTGTGCGCTTAATCTTTGCGGTGGTCAGGAAACACGTCACCATTTTGCAACATCAATATCAAAAGTTCAACATAATTGCATAGTGTGTTACAAAGAACAAACCTTTTTGCAAAGCAAACGAAAACAGACCCACTGTGGAGTCTTTCAAGCAGAGGCAAAAATGCTTTTAAATTCTTTTTAAAGCCTCTTGTGAAAAACATGGGGTGATGGAGATATGAACCGCTATCTTAAAACCCACATCTGAGTGCTAAAAAAAAAAAACATAATTGATGTTGAAAACTGGGAACATGCTTGTTGCTAGGAGACATAATAGTGGCGAATAAGAGGTCACGCAGTGGTGCATTGTGGGTATATATAGGGGCGATAGCTCGGACCCACCTCCGCCCCTGTGCCAGAGCTTCCTGGCAGGCTATTTACTTCATTGCTTTTTGTCCCTTTCTGTAAGCAAGAACCTCCTCGTGTCTTTATGACCAACACAGAGGGGAACAAATGAAGTTGACATTTAATAACGACCCTTATAAATGGACCAATAGAGCCGGGGGGCTCATCACTGCACCATGGTGTGCGCTAATTTATTTAATGCAATTTAATATCAGCATCTGTCTGTTTGAAGGTTTTCCATGAATAACAGACGATTTTGATGAAGGTCTGATAAGATACTTCATCAGATACGACCACTTAAACTGATCATATAACAGAATAATACTGGCAATATTAAAATTTTAATACATCCATAATCTCATATTTAAAGGTGCACTCAGTTTGTTTTACTAATTAAAAGAGTTCTATGCATGAAGAAAAAAAAAAGTACTTCTGAAAATATATTTAAAATCATGTTGATGATATGATCATATGATCAGCCAGATACCACTTTTACATAAATAAATAAATAAACTTTTGCACGATGCACTTATAATTCCTCTATACCAAATCCAAGGTAGCTGGAATATTGTTCAGCTTAACATGAATTACTGAGTGCAACTTTGAGTGCAATACATATATCAGAAATCTTTTATGAATAAATTGAATGAATGTACACACTCAGTCTGAAGCTGAAAGAGACAGAAAAGATGGAAATGATCTGAAATGGATCATACATTCTGAACTGTGGCATTAGTGATATTAAAAAATGTAACGTTAAAAAATAAACAAGACTGTGAATGTTAGAGAAGAAGAAATAAATTGGAACTTACAGGGTTTGCACTAACCTTAGAACTCTGTACATGCAAAAGAAACAAAAAAGACAAAAAAAAAGAGAGAAACAGGGAAGGGCAAGAAGGAATTAGAGGCAATACAGACAAAAAATGGATACAAAGGCACAAAAAAGCTGGTTAATAAGCAATAGAGTCAGTCAGAGAAAATTTCTGAAAAAGCTGTAAGAATGTTTGCCAGAAATTAAAAAGGTTAGATAGCAGGTAAAATGTCAAAGAACAAAGGAGAAGAGAGCGGCAAAATTAGCGATTGTGTTCATATTTAAGATCTCAGGATAAAAGCACTGACAGAGGACGAAATTTGACATCAGCAGCACTCAAGGATGTTTATATGTGTAGGCAAAAAAATACTGATCTGGAGTCAGCACTCTTATTCTTTAAATCTGTATAAGATCAGACATGTATTGTCGCCATTCAGCGCCAATATAACATTCAGTGATATTCTTTTTTTCTTCTATAAGATTCTAAATGATCCTATTACAGCCCTTCCAAACAAAAAAGAAAAATCAGCCACCGGAAACTGGTTTCACAATTCAGGGATGTCTGTACTGATGTGAATATCCACTAGGGGCCGCTCAAGTGCCACTTACAGATGGGGAGGTTGCAGCAGAGAGCAGGGGAAGGATCCCGCCACACGCTATAATGATGTTATCAACCATCTGAGAAATGAGGTGGATGGTGTTGTGGACAAATATAATGTTCTCGTTACTGTTTACGAAGTCCATGACCGATTTCGTAGAGTGGCTGAGAGAAAGAGAGAAAAGACAGCAGTGAAGCAAGACCATGTAAAAGCATATAACGTGTTCGTCTTTTCAGAGTTTTACTGTCAAGTAACACAAAAGAGGTTACAGAGAACTAGAGTATGACATCCTTGTTGGTCCTAGAACAGCTAATCTGATTTTACAGACAAGGCTAGGAGTAAGGTTGTGGTTGGGGATCAGAGGGTCAGAAAAGTTGTTCCAGGACAAAACAAGACGCTCATCTGGGAAGATGTCTTAGCTGGTAATTTCTGAAGGCCAAAAACTCTCATACCTCCTCCACATGTGTACGTCACTTTCCAGAGCGAACAACAGGTCAGTGAGAAGGCGCTGATGCATGGGTGACCATTTGAATTCTGGGATACGGAACATGGTGGTTCGAGGGCCGGGGCTAAACTGTCGCCGCTGTTCCTCTGTCATTGGCATACCCCTGAAGCCCAGATCCACACGGAGGTCCCTCTCCATCTGACCCGACATACGACCATGAAGAGCCTGCAGAAAAGCACCAATTTGATAATTCGCCCAAGCTGTCAGATTTGATTGCTTGTTAGTTCATTACAGCATTCATTTATTTAATGAGTGGCAACTCATAACGGTCTATCCTTGGTCAAACATAAAAAGAGATGCTTTAAAGAATGCAAGTTATTCAATAACTACTTTGTTACTTCCTAGACATATTGTCATCAGCCAGAGATTTCAAATCTCATTTGTGTTGTCCAATCCTGCTTCCAGCAGAGTTTAGCTCCAGCCCCAGTTAAACACACCTCAACCAGCTAATCAAGGTCTTCAGACTCGCTAGAAACTTCCAGGTAGGTGTGTTGGAGCTAAACTGCTGGTCCTTAAAAAGAGTAGGATTTGACAACCCTGATATATTCAAATATACCACAGTAAGACATGTTAAGAAGAGTTTGACAGCAATGGACAAATTCTCAGATTCTCAAATTTTGAATTTTTTTTGCTTGGTTTCATTGCATTGTAAGGTTTCAGAAAACTGATGAGAAGAGTCATATGGACAACTTTACTCATTTTTGGAGCTTAACAGCATCTGCCCCCATTCTCTTTCATCTATGGAAAAGGGCAGCATAAAGATTTTTGTATTCCACAGAAGAAAGTATGCCCTGTTTACACTAGTGCATTTTTGTTTCGGTTTTGCTGTGTTTCAGAAACAATCTCCGTCCACACTACACAACGGAAAACATGTCACATACACACTGGGCATGTGTTAAAAGTATAAACAGAAAGTTGGTTGCTATTCACTGGCAGGTGGCATGATGTTATCGTTTCACAGCCGTCAAGATATGCAGAGCGAATGTAGGCAGCCACGCCATCATTTTCAAAAGTCTCCGTTTTGGCTTGTTTACACTGAAACGCAACCCTGGACTTTTCAAACTAAAACAAGTTCTGCAACGTTTTCACAAGTTCCAGTTTCCGAGGGTCGTAATGTAAATGACAGGCGCAACCTTAGCAAAAGAAAATGCACTAGTGTAAACTAAGTCATACAGGTTTGGCACAACATGAGGGTGAGTAAGCATTTCCGAGAATTACCATCAGTGGGCAAACGCAAAAAAATAATTAATCAAATCAAAGACAGAATGAGTGATTCGCACCTGCGTGGTGGCTGTAGTCTGAATCTTCTTCATTTCTTTGTCCTTTCCATCGTCGGATCTCTCTGTGTCTGAAGTGGTGCTGGCTGCATCGCCTCCACTCTTTCCTGCCCTGGCCTCCCCAACCTCTTGCTCCAAACACTCTGCTGCCCTGGCTGCAGCCTGGGCCTCGGCTTCTGCCAGTGTGCTGATGTCTGCCAAGGAGCTCTGCAACTTAAACCCATCATCTTCTGTTAGGCCACTCGGGGTTTGAACCAGATCTGAACCACAAGAAGTCATGTGGGCTAGCAGGCTGAGGTCGTCACTGGCGCTTGAAGTGTGTGGAGTTGTTGGACAAGGAGGCTGTTCAGGGCTGGGCAGCACCAGCGGTTCCGTCGATGCCAATGAGGGAAGCAGCTTCTCATCCACCTTGGGGAACAGGAAGCCATTGTTGCTGGGAACGCTGTCCTTCTCATCTGCGAGTGTGATTAAAGGACCCATGTTCCCATCGTCCTCAGTCAAACCCACCACAACGCTCTCCTCCTCTTTGGGGACAAGGCTCCCATTGAGCTTGTGAACTGCTGCACAATAGGCACTGTCCAACAGCGAATCTACTTCCACCAAGGGACCATTCTCCATGCCACCACCTCCTCCAAGAACCTCCGGGGACAGATCCAGATCATCTAATTTAACCTCTGTAGCCTCCACCTTCTCAGCTTTGATGTCTACCAGCAAGTCATGGACTTCCACACGAACCCCTGCGGCTGACCGTTCGGCTTCGCCCTCCGGACCTTTGGTCTCAGCCAGCAGAATCCGAGAGTCTGCGTTTTCTCCATAGTCTGCCTCGCTCTCTGGTGTCTGCGTCTGAGATGTGTCATCGATCTCACGGATCTCCAGGTTTCCGTTGACAGTGGTGGGTTGGGCGGAAAGACCGGAAATTGTGCTGACGGAACCTTTCTTTCCTTTCTTGATGTTCTCTTCCTCTTGCCGTTGGTACTCCTCGTACATCTTTGCCAAGTACTCTTTGTGCGCCTCGTAGGTCACCTAAAGAGGTGGGGAGCAGTGTTGTGAGTCTACCTCGGTGTTGGTCTACTTTCCATGCAGATTTTTTTATTTTATCATCTCCACCATTAGATGGATTCAATTGGATCATTGCAACACTTATCCAATTAGGAAAAAAAAGACTCAGCGGTGTTTAACTAAATCAAATATTATTACTGTTATCATGACCAAAAGACAAGGCCAAAGAGTGGAGATGATAAAAATAACAACTCTTGCATCCATTACTGACATAAGGAATGCATTAAAACCATTAAATGTGATATTACCAAACTAAATATATCAAGAAAAGTGCTAAGAGCTGCAGATCGGCTTGCTCTAACCTTGGAGTGGGCGATGGAGAGTGTGTCCACCCACACGCGCCAGCCTCCCCACTCATACTTGATGGCATGGTAAAGCAGGATACGGAATATGTTGTAGACCATTTCGGTGATCTTCTGCTCCTCTGGGTTCTTTGGGTTAATGTAGCCCAGAGAGAACATCCAGTCCTGCCACACTGAACACTGCAGCAGACACCTACACACATTACAAACGACACCATGTTGCCAATTTAGATAGAATGGACTAATTATTCACTCAAGCAGAATGTTTACTGATGCTAAATTTTACACCACCTGTTTTTAACAGTGACTATATGCTAGTTTTCAAAAGATACTAAAATGTGCATACTCATTCCTCATTTTTGCATCCTTTAAGTCATCTAATGCTCATTTGAAGTTAATCTTCCAAAACTTCATACTTCCATAACTTCTATAACACTGTTACATGTAATCTTTTGAACACTTAAAAATAAATATCCATGTCCATTTTTCAAACTCAACATAATTTGTATTTCTATTTTTTAATAGTGTGTGAAATGGTCTGAAAAATCTTTCAAACAGTAGTGAGCTATATTATAGTCACAGGTCACACTTTATATTAGGTGGCCTTAACTACTATGTACTTATTGTGTTCATACTGTATTGCAAAACTGCTATTGAGGTGGGATACGGGTAAGGTTAGGGACAGGTTTGGTGGTATGGGTAGGTTTAAGGGTGGGTTAAGGTGTAAGGGAATGGTCAACAGTGTAATTATAAATATAATTATTACAGAAATTAATTACATATAGGTATTTAAAAAAATATAAGTACAATGTAAAAACATGTATGTACACAATAAGTGCATTGTACCAAATGATTCATTCACATGTAAGTACATAGTAGTTAAGGGCCACCTAATATAAAGTGGGACCTAGTCGCATGCCCTAATTATTACCCCATGTTTAATTCATTCCAGTAACGGAAACCTAGAAACCTTTACTCACCATAATCAGAACTAAATAAAATCTAAACTTAGAGAATCACTCTGTAAACAAAGGCTGAACGTATCAGATCCACATAAAAACAAACAGCCTACGCAAAGTACTAAGGAGGGTGCGCTTTATGATTGCTGGAACTTGCTGGAAATACTCCTTCACTCTTGTCATCTTAGATTCCAGACACGTTTGCTCACTTCAGAATGCCGGGCTTGTTACGGAATACAGAAACAAGCAGTCCCACTTCACCACTGCTAAAATATGCATTGTGATTTTGGTATGCAGTTGTAACCATGGCAGCAGCTGACTGAGTGGGCCTGGCTGCATGGTGCGCAGTGGGCTTCTTTAGGACAGAAGTGTGCAGATACACACACACTCAATTTACCAAAATCTTACTAATGAGCAAATAAAGCTAACCTGAGTCCAACAGGTGACAGTCAGGCTTAGCCTCCGCAGGAGCCCACGAAACGGAACAATGCAGAGAGAATGCCACTTCAAATCTTCATTCCTCAATGCATTAATTATGACGCTAATTGATTTAATAGGAGGGAGCGTCTTTCCCACTGAGAGGGAGACGCTAAATGCTTCTGATGTTTGCATACAGCTTGCGTATATTAAATTATTGTAGTGTCTGCATATGTCTGGATTTCTGCGAGCATGTTTGTATGCAAGAGGGGATTTGTATGGTTGTTTGAGTCATCTTGTAAAATTATTTTCTCTGTTTATCTCTAAATATTAGGGGTTGTTTGTATGTGTGTCAGGTGTTTTCTCAGAGAATGTTAGAGGGGAAATGCCTTTTTACTCAACAGTAAAAAGCTATGAATTTCTTATGAATTTGCTTATTGATATTCTAAGCTAGATTGTTTTCAATTGGCCACAACATGAAAAAAGTGTGTCCGTATATCAAATGGAAAAAGAATTTACTTTAGACAAAAAACCCAAACACAGATCTAGTACTACTCGTGTGTACAAACAGCTTACCGTCTGTTCTCTCTGCTGTTGCTGAAGAGTTTGATCATGTCGGACAGGAAGAGGCGTCGTACTTCCATCAGCTCAGCGCTGGGGGAGGAACTTTTAAGCAGCGTAGCCACAACCTTCAGAATCACTGAGAAAATCAAAAAGACAAAGGAGAGAGAGAAAAAGGAATGAGAGCTTAGACATTGATCTGGTGTGTATTGAATCTGATCTGATAAAATAAGTAGAAATGAAATGAACAAAAGACACTTACTTGGGTTTTGGATCTTGACTGTAGAATCAGGTTCTGGGTGAGGCTTGTGCACCACCTGAGTGCAAACCTGTTCTGTTAAGATCTACATTAGACAAAATTCAGTTTTATTTACATGTTATTCAAATAAACACAATCATCATTCTTATAAATATATTCAAGATAAGATTTCAGAGAGAACACTTTCATTGAAGCCTTAATAATGTGTTATAAAAATATATATGAAAAAAAAAAATTAATACTTTTGCTAACACACTATTTAATATATTCTATTTCTTAACTTGGATATTATCATTTTAATAAACATTGGTGTTAATCATAAAAGCTGTTTTAGACACTTTTCATGCGTTTTACTCACTACTAACTCACTACATGCATAGCCTCTTGTGGCTCACTATTTTAAAACTGTGGCAATAAATATTTATGAATGGATAAATGATTACAATGGTTATAATAAGGCATCATAATTTATTAAAATGCATCGAAGTGTATTTTCCCCTCATTCTAAACTCGTTTTACACAAAGACATGAATATTTCTTGTTATTGGACAATTCTGCTTCTAGTAAAAATGAATCACGGTAGTTATAATCATATAACCTTATAGAGAATTTCTACAATGGCACTGGTAATTGAAAATGTCAATTCTCCATTTGTGACAGCTGCCATATCCCTGAGAGCAAAACACACTGTGTGGACCTTTAGAAATACCTTTATAATGCATTACTGTATAGTGTATATAGAAAGTGTTTAACCTAGAACCGTTATGTGCAGATGAGTGGATACCTCATAGAGTGTGTTGTAGGTGGTGATGGTCACAGTGCTGGTGTGCATCATTAGTCGCTCTCCGAGCAACGTGAAGAGGCTGTGTGTGTGCATGATCTCCACCTTCCTCCTGCGTGCACACACACACACACACACAGAGCACAGGGGGAAGTGAGATAAGAGGCGCACGTGTCATGTTGTTTGCGGTGACATTGACAATGCAAAGGCAGGTATAAACTCACTGGTTCAATTTTACCCCACAGCCTTCCACACCATTAAGATCAATGAGGAGACGCATGCTACTGGCACACTGATGGGATTAGAAGTGACACCGCACTCCTCAAGGGCACACACATACACAAACACACAGCTGTCAGTGGCCTTCTTACAGCCTTTCGGAGACATCAGTGTTCCCGAGCACGTCAGTCAGGGGAGGGGAGGGGACGTGACAGCACAAAGACTGCCGATCAAATGCATTTAATTCACCTCTCAGACAAGGCTGAAGATGCGTATGACAAATTAATATGCAAATTAATGACACACAGTTCTGCAAGTGGGTGTGTCTGACAGAAACCTAAATTTCCTAAATGTCAGATGTATGAAATTTGGGTTACACTTTATTTTAAGGTGTCCTTGTTACAGTGTAATTATACATTTAAGTACTGAGTGATATTAATTAACAACCTGTACTTACTATGTGGTTAGATTTAGGATTAGGGTTTGGCTTAGGTTTACTTGCATGTAACTATGCATAATTTATTGTTATTATAATAGTAAGTACATGTAACGTGTAACAAGGACAGTAAAATAAAATGTTATCCAAAATCGATGCTTTCTACTTTCTTTCATTCTTTTTCTTTTTTTATTTAGCTTTTTATGCACCTACATTTTTGGCCTTTTGCCAATTTTACTCTGAGAACAGTTGACAAAACAGGAAAAATGGGAGGAAAGCAAGTTTGAAAAATGACACTAACCAGATTTGATTTTATATTCTACTTGAAGAATAAAAATACGATTTTATTTTTAAGCAGGAAAGTGATGGATATCTGAATAAAAGTGAATAACATCAATATGTTGTTTTTACAAAAAACAAAAGCAAAGCTGTAAATAAAACCGATTATTTCAGTCTCATATATTTATATTTCAGTCTTTCTATTTCAAAACTTCCCATTTAATTTGATTTGTCACTTGGCATTTTTTTGTAATTAATTGTGATATTTACCAGTATTTCTGAGTGAAAATTGGTTTTATATCGAACTGTTTTCTTTGTAGCATCTTGTCTAAAGCTCTGCCTTGCCGGACACACGAGCTGTCAGAGCAATTATTCCAGCAGTAGCCCATGCGTTTAACACTTCCTGTCAGCTGCAGAACACTCATTCTCCAAATGTGCTCTCTTCCCTTGCTGAAAGAGCAGGTACACATAGCCGGGTCATTTCTGTCCATGTTGTACCTTTTGAACTTCTAAAATGCGGCTGTATTATAACCAAAGGGCCTATTTTTATAAACAGGTTTTAATGTACCAGACTTGCAAAAATATGCACTGCATAAGCTCAAGAAATTAACACGACAATTACCTGCACAGTAGGAATGACCCAGCCGAGGTTTCTTTGCATGCCAACATACCAAACACAACTTTGTATGCTCATATACAGGTCTTCACACAAATGTCTTGATTATTAAACTCACTTGTGTCCCAGATGTTTCAGGAAGTAGCCGAGAACTTTAAGAGCTTGGACTCGTATACTCTCGCTTTTGGAGGCCAGGAGCTTGTAGATGACTCTGAAAAGTATCGGAGATACATCAATTTTGAGAAATGTGGTGACATTATTGAACAACTACAGATTTGCATTCTGTGTTTGCACTTGCTGTGCAGTTTGAGAAATATAGATGGTTTTTCTACCCACCCTCATATCATTCCAAACCCTGTGCACTTTTTTTTTTTTTTTTCACAAATGAGGACATTTTGAGGAATTTTGTGAGAAAATAGTTCCAGTTCTCATTGACTTGCACTGTATTTTTTGTCCATACAATGTAAGTCTACAGGAATCAAAATAGTTTTTATCTTCTACTGAAGGAAAAAAGACATTCAGAACAACATTTTTGGATTGATTTTTCCTTCAACTGTGGAAACAATCTTGATTACACATTTGAATTGATTGACAGCCCTAATAATAAAATATCATAAAGATACCCAGAGGGTGTGAATTCATGGGGAGGGCAGTTCAAACAAGCACTTAAGTCGCTTGTGATGGGTTGTGAGGCGAGAGGGAATGTGATTGAAACAGCTGTGACAGCCCAAATCTATTTCAGTTACGTAACCAGACTACGCAAGAGCCGTTTGTCCCCGAGGCCTCACCGTATTCCATTCCTCTGGTCGAAGGCAGGGATCATGGAGGCGGGGTGCTCAGACATGAGCGCGACCAAGAGCTGGAGCACATCATGGATGTTTTCATCCTACAGGAGAGAAAAATGAACAAACAGACAATGAACCACACAACAGTAGACTGTAACGATCCACCAGATACCCTTAAAATGTCTGGGTGTTATATAATGCTGCACTTAACTAGCAGTTTTCAGGATTCATTTGGTGTTTTCAATCAAATGGCTGCAGAGATGGTGCATTACTGCAATTTCATGGGACTCAATCAAAGCATTAATGCAGCTTTCAGGATAATACTAGCGCCTTCCTGATGGACTCAAATACTTCTGCACTTCTGACACCTGAGGTGAATATTTCTGCCTTCCAGACAGATTTAAGCTGCTTGTTTTTTATTAAGTTTGTTTAATAAAGGCCAAAGAAAATTAGACCACGAGACCTTTGCTCCATTTATTGATCAGTTTTACCTCATGCATGGTTAGCAGGTAGTTTAATATGCTCTGCAACTCATCTTCCTTCACTCCTCGGTCCTAAAAGGAAAAGGAGAGCACAAAAAGTTATGTTGTGAATTATTAATAATTTAAAGAAGTCCATTAATTAAGAAATTAATAATAATAATAAATAATGACAATAAAATTCTAATGCTTGAGTTAAAGGTTTTAAAGGCACCTGACTACAGGTCTTGCAATGTATTTCTAGCATGCTATGGATATTGGTTTTAAAAAAAATTTGACTTCTGAGGAAATTTACTTTTAAAATTGATGCTTAATTGATACTTAAGTTGGGTATTTCAAGGTTCTGAATGAAAAGGAGAGCATTTGATGTTGCGGGTAGCTGCTTTACATTGTGCAAGCGTGAACGAGTCTCATTGCTTTGTTTGGTGAAGTGAAGGGCATTTGTGATGGATTGGGGCCACTATTACAAGCCGCTCACGATGCTAATAACTGCACGAAAAGCGAGGAAATGTGGAAAGGGGGCAGAATATAATAGAAATGAAACAAAAAGGCAGTGGCTAAATGAAAAAACGTGCTGCTTGGCAACCACATCATGCTTCTCAAAACAGGACAGCATCCTGTGCACATAACACACATTGCTTTGTGTCGAGCGATGATCCATAATGCAATTCTCTCTGTGTTGGCCCCATCAAGCCGTCTGTATTGTTTTTAAACAAAGGCAAATAAACAAATTTCTGCACGACTGCCTTTCAAACCGGATCGAATTTCAGGGAAAAATTAGGATAAATTGTGTTATTTTAACAAAGCAGACGTGTCTTCCCGCTGTCACTGCTTGGGAACTAATGCATTTTATTCAGGCTGCCCGAATCATTGCAATGACATGTCAAATAAAATCAGTTTTGAAGAACAAAGTGCTGATGCACATAACAAGACAGAGCAGAAATGACATGGAATGTGTTACCACATGTGACAAAGACGTTTTATTATAAAGGCTAATTTTGATTTTTTTTCTTTCTGATATAGTATTTGATGAATGGATCAATCACATTTGAAATCAAATTCAAAATGCATAATTAAGAAAAGAAAAAATATACAGAACAAGAATAAATTATACAGTTTATACAGCATATATTCCCCTCTCAACATAGTATAATTACATAAAATTATACTATATTATATGTACTCACACACTAAGTGAGGATAGCAAAATAAAGTAAACTGTGACATATTACACCCAAAACGTCTTCATACAGTGGACTACCAGTAAAATTTGGGACCAAAAACGATTCAAGACACTTTGACCTGACCATTTTGCTTAAGTGTTTTTCTTTAATTGCTAATGTGACCTTTTTACACCACAGACTGAACAAAATTATGCACTGCTTTGTAATTGGTTGACCTAAATTGGTATTATCTAATTTAAATTTAACAGCTGACAGCTATTCAGCCTTATTCATTACATCCTTCCGATCAAAGTTATCTGACATTACCAAGATGAATTTGTTCTGACACAGTTTAAAATATGTTCTTGTCATATTTTATTCCCATTTTCTAAACTATAATGAATATATTTTGGTTTGACTAGAACACACAGAGAGATATATTTAACATCTATAATGATTTTGCACCGTCTCACCTTGAGAATGAGCTGTTTGAGGAAAAGAAGCATGAACGCCCGCAGGGATATAATCTCCTTCTGAGAGGGCCGTGGACCATCTGTAAGAAAACACAGTGATTTACAACAATTACATGGGTTGCACACATCTAAACTCTTAATAAACACCTGCGTATGGCAATTAAATATATGAGAGATCCTTAATATATGCTATTAATCATCATCAATGAACCGAAAAATTATTTTGATTCCTAATTCTGTGTTTAAGCTAATGTTGGAAAAACATATTTAGGAGGCTATCACACTCTCTTTGAATATTTTACAAAACTAACAGCTAAAAATCACAGTGATTTTCATCTAACCCAGCTATTAATGAACAAACTAAAACTTCAGGGACAAGGGAAAAGCCGCAGCTCAAAGCTGCAGGTTTCTTGCAATGGGTTCGAATAGAATTCAGTACAGCGACACACAAAACACAAGGAAAACAAAAACAGCACTTAAGACGCAGCTTAGGGAATACAAACCTCTAAACGACACATCAACCCCATTTCTCTCTCTCTTGCCATCTCTTTTTTACAATCCCAAACTATCTTTCTCAAATAGACACACACGCACACTCCTCATCTTTTATTGAACGCGCAGTGCCCAGACGTTACAAAGCCGCCATGAAAAATTCAAATCACTTTCTGTATGGTAAGCCAAAGTGTAACAGAAAGCTCAGTAGACGTGTGTGATGTAATGAAGCAGGTCAGCGTCCTCCCCATCTCCAGCCATGTTCATCCAAACATCAGGTGCATGACGCCATTGCCCTGAGGTTCAGCAGTCTGTGTGCAGTTACACACACAAGCGCTCTGCCGCGTACCGCATTTGTACGCTATGAATGTGGTCAAGGTCTATTTGTAGCCATGTACATCCCTTGACCTTTCCCAGCTGCAATGATTTGGTGCAGTGAGAGAACTGATGAGCGGGTGTAGACTGCGAGATCTGGAGGAAGAGATTTGTCTTGGATCAGTGCACGTGTGTCTGGTAGTGTTCAGCATCCCAAGGGTCAAAACAAGGTCAGCTGAGATAATCGATCAATGCCTGTTATCATCACAGATCTGTTGCATATGCAAAAATACAACTAAATATTTGTCATTGACTCACGTAAGACAGATATGCAAATGAACGCTTCGTGAAATGCAATTAGAATTAGATTAACGCCGTTTTTGTCTGCCAAAAGTTTGTTAATTTACATTTACATATTGAAATCATAAATGCAATTAAGAGTAAACATAAATTAAAAGAAGTATAAATTAACACTATGTTACATTGGAAACAAACACAGCGGCTCTACAATGTGACAGACCCATGCAGCATCATGGGAAGGGCAAGAGGGTTGCCATGGTGACACGGGCTCTGCATCTAACAGAGATAAGCAGGCAGGAGTCACAGTGTTATCTGAAGTACACAGGGACGGGAAGATGAAATGCAGGGCCAGTACATCCACTATAGAATATAATTGACAACGTACAAAAACTGTAGCACATGCACAGCTTTTACCGGCCCTGCAGATCAAAGACAATGTTCATTTCCTGTTTTTAAATTGCCTTTGCTCTCATCTTATGTCCACTTAAAGTTCATCTTCAAACATTCTAAATTCTCAAATTGAATATCCATTTCTCATACTGTACTTTATAATGATGCATAAATTTAAAAAAAAATTATTTTATTTTAAGTGTTTTGCTTTTAAATTTAATATGCTAGGCAAAATTGGCCAGAATTTTAATATCAGTGCATCTTTATATAACAAAGTTCCTTTTTTTGTTTCATTATTTAAGTAACAGGAATGCACACAAATGATGAAAAAGTGACAGGAGATACTTTCAAATGGTTACAAAATTATATTCCAAATCAATTCTGTTCCTTTGAACTCTCTATTCAACAAACCTTTCGACATTTATAATAATTATAACAATTAGAAATGTTCCTTAAGCAGTCATTATGTGATGGCTAAATTTAATTTCAGCATTTAGCTGATTTTACTCATACTGTATATATAAAACGGTATTCATTTTAATATTTACCATTTATTCAGCATCAGTGAGAACATTTGTATTGGCCAGAATTTTAATATCAATGTATTTTACATATTACCATTTTATTTGCCATAATCAAATATTGTATTATGCTGCTATTAGCTATGCTGCTTTTCTAAACATATTTAAAACATTCTTTATTTAAATTTCACATGTAAACTGGGGCTAATGAGCAATGTTAGATCATTACTGCTCACAGGCTGTTATAGATGTTGGATGCTACAAATCATTCACTTCAGACTTTAAAGCATCACTATAGCATCTATCTAACGCAGAGACTCACCTCTGGGAATGAAAGGCCAGGATGGAGAAAAAGAGAGATGGCAAACAGATGGAAGAACTGACAGATTTTGCATGTGGCATTTGGGAAAACAGCGAGAAGGAAGGAGAAACACATGAAAGAAGAACTACAGCAGGCAAGAGAATGAGAAAAGAAATAAGAGACTGATAAAATGGGGAAGGAAACTGGAAAACACCGAAGAGTCAGAGAGAGTGTCATCTTGAGAGGAAACTAGATTTAGAATGAAGATGAGCACCAAGAGAACAAAAGTCTGAGGCACAAAAGTGCACAGGATACAAAAATAGACCGAGACAGAGGGGGAAAAAAGAGTGGGCAGTGCTTCAAGATTCATTCATGCTTAATATTGCTGGCTGTCTTTATCTAGACACACACGCCAACCTAACACGACATGGTTAGCATGTGTGAGGACTTCTGAACCGCTCAGCTGTTCCCAGAACATGTTCATTTCCTCTGAGGGATTTTGAGATCTCACTGTCTAGGGATTTCATTTAGGCAAATTTCACTACCTGATTCTGTCAACTATGTGCAATTATTCAGCACAGTTTGATGTGAAGGGTAAAAGATTCTTGTGAGGTGGTAAATTCTATAAACAGACATTTTTGAGGACTCACCCAGGCCTTTAGGGGTGATAGCGCTACTTTCCAGGGGGTTGCTGGCCCAGTAGTAGTACTTGAGGGTGTGCATGAGCTGCAGGACGGTGCCCACTCGACGGATGGTGCTGTAGATGGTGGCGGTACCGATGAATTCTGCCGACAAGTATGTGTAGAGCGAAAGCTGAACCTGAGAAATGGAAAACACACACAGTGGATTCCACGATTTAAAATTCCACTATTCAAAAACAATAGTTCTGGTCCTAGATTCTGATTGGCCAATATAGACTCAATGCCATGCTTACATACATAGTACAGTCGGTTTACATGTCAAGGAATATATCTTCTTGCAGAAGGATGATTTGTGTAATAAAATATTTTAATGAATATTCTGTCTTTAATACAACAATATATATATTTTTTAAAATTATATCTATATAGATCTATATCTATATCTATATCTATCTATATATCTATATCTATCTATCTATCTATCTATCTATCTATCTATCTAGATAGATAGATAGATATAAAAAAGCAACAAGGCACTCAAAGCAGTGCTAAATTGTAAATAGCACTTAAAAATATAAATCAACACTAATGCTACTGTTGCAACACTAATGCTAAGTCGGTAGGATTTTTTTATGTTTTTGAAAGTTATGTTCAACAAGGCTGCATTTATTAGTTAAAAAATACAGTTAAGACAGGTATACTGGGAGATATTATTACAATTTGAAATAACCATTTTCCAAATAACTATTTTTTATTTATTTATTTATATTTTATTTTATTTATAACATTTTAAAATGTAATTTATTCCTGTAATGCAAAGCTGAATTTTCAGTGGCCATTATTCCAGTCTTCAGTCTAAAATGGTCCTTCAGAAATCATTCTAATATGCTGATTTGGTGCTCAAGAAATACTACTTATTATTATTGATGTTAAAAACAGTTGTGCCGCTTAATATTTTTGTGGAAACCACAATACATTTTTTTAGTTAATTATTCTAAAAAAGTTGACTTTTTTGCAACATTATGAATGTCTTTACTGTCACTTGATCAAATAAACACTTTCTTGATAAATAAAAATAATTTATTTCAAAAATAATTCTCTGACCTCTAGACGTTAGTGTATATTGTGCTACTGTTCCTTCAGCTGAAGCAACTGACAAACCTTTTCACAAGCCAATGAATAAATAAATATGAAAAATACAGCACATCCGAGTTAGATTTTTCCCTTTTACAAAGTTGTTCTTGTGAAAAAAAAAAAAAAAAAAAAAAAAAAAACGTTCCTGTGTTTCTGTGTGAAAAGACATTTTTCTGAAGCCGTCCCTGTGGGACCCTCACACATACACACACATCTGTGTATCACACATTTACACACAGCCATTTCTTACACTGATCAACATGGACATGCTAATTAGGCTCAGGCTTAATGAGGCTGCTGTGGAAACCAAGTTTTATCAGTGTATTTAATCTCATGTTTGACCTAGCCTGCTGATTCAAGTCAATATCACGGGGACATTTCCCCCCCTAACCAAATTACAGCTTTACACGCAAGAAAACCAGGACCTCACAATGACGAGTTGAATCCACTAAGCTTTTTAAATTTTCTTATGAAAATGTAAGCAGTGCCTGAGCAAATCTCACTGCCGTGTGTTTGCTATAGGTGCTTTTTAAACAAATTTCTTTGTGTAGTAGATCAAGGAAGAACATTGAAAAATGTGAAATCTGCCTCAATCCGAAAAACCTAATCTATAGCCTGACTTTTTCTTTCTCCATAGCAGTAATATTTCACATATCTGCTTCCTGTACTCAAGCCTTCACTTCATCTCTCTCTTTTTCATTCCCTCTGGATGTTTCTTCATTCTCTCTATCATAAAGGGTTGTGGTCACTGCGGGATATTCACTCTTCTGCGTGGACGGGTGAGGGAACAAAAGCAGGCAATCGTTTCTTCCTGCAGTCATGTTTCCTAGTTCATTATCCAATAATTAAGCCTCTCTGCTTTTGTAGAGGAATAGCACTTTTTTCAAATTTGTGGATCAAGTGCCTTTAGATGCAAAGCTCACTCACACCTCGTAAACTTGACGGATAAAAATATCTAGAAGCATATGCTTTGTGCAATCATGTACACAAGTTCTACATGCATAATGTAAGCTGACTGCTCATTAACACTTATACTCTTACAAAAGGTCCCTTGGTGGTGGTTTCATGGGGTACAGACGGTATCAAGACTATATATTACATATATTGCCATTTTTAGACTATTATTTTAATGTAATTACAATAATAAGAAATGTTTTTTGAGCACCAAATCGGCATATTAGAATGATTTCTTAAGGTTCACGTGACACTGAAGAGACAAATTCAGCTTTGCCATCACAGGAATAAATTACATTTTAAAAAAATATATTAAAACAGAAAAGAGTTATTTTAAATTGTAATAATATTTCACAATATGACCAAATAAATGCAGCTTTGGTGAGCATAACAGACATATTTCTAAAACATGGAAAAATCGGTAACACTTTACAATAAGGTGTCATTCATTAACATTACTTAATGTATTAATTAACATGAATGAACAATGAATTTATTACACTCTTTATTAATCTTTGTTTATGCTAGTTAATAAAAATACTTATGTTATAAATACTTACTTATTTCTTCATGTTAGTTCACAGTGCATTAACTAATGTTAACAAGCACAACTTGTGATTTTAATAATGCATTAGTAAATGCTGAACATATTAACTAAGATTAATAAACGCTGTGGAAGTATTGTTCATGCTTAGTTCTTGTTAACTAATGAACCTTATTGTAAAGTGCTACCGAAAAATCTTACCGACTTTTTAAAGTTAGTGTAAAACACTTTAATACTTAGAAATGTTATTTCAAAATCACATTATTATATTTTGAGATTACATTATTATTATTACATAAGAATTTTAAAAATAACAATTACGGCTATGGACACTGAAACATTTAACAACGATGGACAGATGTGAAATGTGACTCTTTATTTTGACCTTTAGCGTGTGGGACGAGCTCACCTTAGCTGGTGTATGGATCCAGATGGCAGCATTAAATAAAACGTGATCACACAGCTGCTTCAGTAAAGGAGCTCCATGAGTCAACCCATCTAGATACTTGGCAAATGACAGAAACTGCTCCAAAACTGCCCTGGTGATGTGTACCCGAGAAGACTAATGACGAGAGAGAGAGAGAGACAGGTGTCAGACAGACAAAGTGAGAGACAGTATAGAGTGAGACAGACCGTGTGCTTTTATATCTTTTTATTAACAGAAACTCTAGATGCAAGCTGGATTCAATCCTGCATCTCCTGAACAAGTGCTTTAGCTCAGGGTGTCTAGAGCATGTGTGTTACCCACTAAGCCATGGCTCTGATTATCTTAAAGGGATAGTTCATCCAAAAATGAAAATTCTGTCATTAATTACTCACCCTCATGTCGTTCCAAACCCGTGACCACTGATGTCACATGGACTATTTTAATAATGTCCTTACTACCTTTCTGGGCCTTGAATGCGTCAGTTGCATTGCTGTCTATGGAGGGTCAGAAAGCTCTCAGATTTCATCAAAAATATCTTCATTTCATGTTCTGAAGATGAACAAAGGTCTTACGGGTTTGGAACAATTATTTTTGGGTGAATTATTCAATTCAGATTATTAAAATGATAAATAGTCATCGTTTGCAACTTCTGCGAATCTGACACTATATATCTATTTTATAATTCTAATTTATAATAAACTGACTTCTATTAATTAGAAAAATAATAATGGATGTCTGTCTTACCTTCTCCAGTAAATAGCCAATAACCAGGAAGCCTTTTCCGCCCAACATCTGCTCTTGCATGGCTACTGAACTCTTCAACAACTCCACTAGAAAAGCTAGGAGAGTGGCACTGAAAGCAGAAATGAAAAAAAAAAAATACAGATCAGGATACAATGCATAAGGAGTTTGACCTGCATTTCTAACATGAGCACCAAGGCTCAACAAATCTGCAGGACACTGACCAACCACTAAAACCACAACTCCAACATTGAATACACTCTTAAAAACAATGGTTTCAGATCAGTTCTTCAAATAACCATTTTTTCTTAGTGTGAAGAACATTTTAAAATGTAAAGAATTGTTTTCCAAGTTTGCATGGATGGTAACGGTTCTTGGAAACATCAATGCCAACAAAGAGCCTTTATTTTTAAGAGTGCACATTTCTTATGATAGCCATATGTTTAAGGACACCTCAAGGGCAAGATCGTATCTCAATGAGCAGTATAAAATGAAAAATGCACACACACACACACACACACACACACACACACACACACACACACACACACACACGCGCATGCACGCACGATGATGGCTTCCCTTCCTAGAAGCAATATCATCATTCCAGCAAACATGAATTATGTCTTAGTTTCTTAAATGACGTAGTTGAAGCAGTGAGATTGCAGATGAAACCCTCAGAGTGTCTCTTTCTCTTTCTAAACTGCCATAAGTCGACGGATGGGCCAGTGACCTCACCCATCTCCCCACAGACAGTAAACCCCAGCGGGGAACATTACCACTGATCGATACCCCACAGATCTCTGCTCCGCTGATTATGCCTGCCAGCTCACTGCTGATCTCTAATCTACTTGCCATGACTGCAAGCTCACCGTGCAGAACCAAGCGATGACCTGAGAAATGAGGGTACGACCATACCAGCCTCTCATCTCTCTTTTTGAGGGGTCTCTCTCTCATTCCAAGAGTCTATGTGAACATGAATGACATGAATCTCTCAAAATCCCACGCTCTCTCCGTCACGCTCTATTTCTATCTGAGAATGACAGATTCCATTTATAATTCATGGCAGACGTCCCTGACAGTGACTGACTTGACTTTTAGTCTACATTACGGAAGCAACTTATTATCAAACACAAAACTAGGACTTAGGGCCTAGGGAGGGCCATGCAGACACTACTTTGACATTTAAAATACAGATAACTACTGTTTTCAAACATGTTTCTCAAAAACTCCCGGAGTCTCACATTGGTTGGACAAACAGATAGTAGTGTAGTAGTCCCCCAAATTCACACAATTGCAACGTTGATCCATGTCTGTGTGGTTTAGGTGCTCAAAAAAATAAAATAAAAAAATAAATAAATAAATACCCAAAACAAACAATTTTAAAAATGGTTTACTTTTATATGTTCACACTACCATTCAAATGTTTTTTTGTTTTGTTTTTTGGAAAAAAATCTCTTATGCTCATCAAGGTTGGATTTATTTGATTAAAAATACAGTATTCCGTAATATTGTGATATTATTTCAACTTAAAATATCCATTTTCTATTTTAATATATTTTAAAATGTAATTTATTCCTGTCATGGCAAAGCTGAATTTTCAGCATCATTACTTCAGTCTTAAGTGTCAATTGATCATTCAGAAATTTTTGAAAAATTTGATGCTTAAGAAACATTTCTTATTATTCTCAATGTTAAAAAACAGTTGTGCTGCTTAATATTTTTGTGGAAACAGTGATGTATTTGTTTTTCAGGATTCTTTGATGAACAAAAAGTAAAAAAAAGAACAGCATTCAAACTGAAAATTTTGTAACATTATAAATATCTTTACTTTTACTGAATAAAAGCTTTGATTCCTTAAAAAAAAAAAAAAAAAAAAAAACTTTACCCCAAACTTTTGAACGGTAGTAGTCTCTGTATGTTAACATAGTAGTGTAGCAAAAATAAAGGTAGAACATTCTCTTATAGATATAAATGGCATATGATAAGTTAAAATTGAAGATTTAATGAACCCTGAGAGTTCTGTGGATCTGCGGTCTGTATGGTCAATACTAACCAGACGGTCGTCTCCACAGGGCTGTCGTTGGGTTGCCTGTAGTCCAGCTGTGAGAAGAGCGGGAAGAGAACTTGGATTCCTCCAATAGAGTGAATGGCGCTGTGGATGGAGTGAGTGACGATGGCCTTCACATCCTGCATACACAAGAAAAAAATCCACACTTGCTTTTTAGAAAACTGGGTAGGAAACTGTCATAGAAGGTGATAATGCATTATATATACAGTATACGATCAGTTGTATGATGATAATAAACTGCATGTGGTGCCTTCAGCTGTGTGCTTATATTTTCTTTTACATCCGTGATATGTCAACGTCATCGCCCTTATTATGAAGATATTAGTTGGGATTTTTAGATAAGTTGCCTCATTTTAAGTAGGTAATGAAAAAAGGGCAAATTCATTTAATACATGTACGATTAAATAAAATATGGTTCTTTCTACATCAAAATATTTCTCTCTCTACATAAATATTTTTTTCAGTTTTGTAGTTTTGTTTTTTCTCAAGAATCAGTAAAAGAGCAGAGATAAACATAGGTTATGCGTGTGTGTGAGAGTAAAAACCGACCTGCAGCATCAGAGCATGTGGCGAGTGCACAAATATGGAGGGGTTTTCCCTGGGCGAGGACTCCAGGCACAGCTGTGCATCGGTGGCTTTAGCGTTGTAGGTGAAGGCTATGCTGCTGGCCAACTTCCCATCATATAGAACCTGCTTATGGTGCTCCGCCAGGTGGATGTCGCTTTCCGACTTGAACTTAAACGTGCTCTGTGAAGACAGAGAAAAACATAAATGAGTAACATCCTTCAAATGAAGTTCTCTTACATTTTGCTTCTCTCTTGGCAGCAGACTCGTGGAAAGCATCAGGGACTGGGCCGCATCCCAAAGGACTGATAATGGTAATAATAATAATAATAAAAAGCTTTAATTTCTGAGGCACAGAGCAGCCACAAACACAGGCGTACATTATCTTAATGAAGCTCTGGCTGCAGAAATGTGCCATTTCGCTAATGGCTCTAAACGTAAGTGTGAGTCGGTATGAGCATGTGTGTGTAAATGAGCATATATCTGCAAAATCTCTCTCATTTAAAGCACTTTGTGCCACTAGTCATCTACTCAACTGAGGGAATGAATGAAAGACTTACATAAGATCATGCAGAATGTCCTGACCATGCATGACAGGACTTTCAACTCACCATTTGATTTGCTTTTTTCCACAAGATTTTATATATTTATATATCTAGACCAATTTAAAGACATATAACATCAAATTCGACCCCATTTACTTCCGTAAGTATTTTTGTTTTTACATATATTTTTATTAATAAATAAACAAATATATAAATAACATAATACAATAATAAATGCACAATAAATAACATAGAAAATCATAAATAATAAATAAATATTATTTATTAATTAATAAATACACAGATTTAATAGATATAAAATTGTAAATAAATAAATCTTTTCTTTGCTAATGAAGTAACTAAGGTCAAGTAAGAGGGAAAAAATATTAACCAGTAATAGAAATCTCCTCTCTTTCCACTTGTCGTCCAAAAACTAATCAAATCCCAATCTATAAAATCCCATCCCATCCCACATTATGTCTCACAGAATATTCTGTTTTATTTTGCCTTAATAACCTGTATTTGGATTTTATTCAATATTGTGTTTAAATTACATTGAAAACCACAGTATAAAAGTATAAAGGACTGAATATTATGTATAATATATTGGTATGCACATAATCAATGGAATCTTCAACTGCCTCACAAAGTCTACAGCAGCACTTCTGAACAGAAAGGACAGATGCATTAGTAATGAGAGAAGCATAAACACAGTCACACTCACTGAGCAATTCTTTAAAAAAAACAAAAAACAGTACGATGCAAATAAGCCCTTGCACTGGCACTGTGATTCACTGCAGTTTCCTCAGGCCTGCTGCCAATGTGTCCACTTAGCAACACACTGACTGGCACTGAACGCAGCATCAAAACTTATCTACCAGACTCTATTCACACACCCTGCCTCACACCTGCGCTCCAGACCAAAACACACACACACACACACACACACACACAACTAACATACCTAGCTCACTAAATAGGAACATACAGCCTTCTATTAAGAACAGCATAAGACGTTTTATCATGAAGAGTCTAAAAGCTAAAGCACAGCATGCTATGAGCACAATAAATAAAGCATCAAAACTAAAAATATATACAAAAGTAAAAACAAAGTCTAAAATCTAAAATAAACAATACAAATGATTTAAATAAATAATAAAATAAACAACAATAACAATAATTATAACTATACAAATAATAATAAAACTATAATACAAATTGTAATAAAATTATAATAAATAAATAAATATTTACATGTATAGGCCTACATAGGATTTTTTATCCAAAAGCAAGTCAAAGAATCAACAATATTCATAATATAAAATGCCAGGTTTATTAGACAACTAGATTACAACAATAGATAAGGACAACTAGATTATAAATAAATAAATAAATAAACAACAACAACAACTATATAAACTAATAATAAAACTATAATAAAACAAGAAAATAAATGAGTATATCTCAAATAAAATTTTCTTTGCTGATGATGAAACCATCAAGAGAGGAAACTATTAACCAATAAACAATATTATTATTATTATTATTATTTTGGGCCATTTTCATGCTTTTTCATGGATAGGACAGTAGAGAATGACAGGAAAAAGTGGGCTGGAGAGTTGGGAATGGGATTGGCAAAGTTCCACTAACCACTAGGCTATCAGCACCGACACCAATAATTAATATTAATATAACATAATAACCAAGAATGATGTTAGCATACTAATTAAAGCATCAAAACTGAAAAAAAAAAAAATTAAATTCAGATTTAATGAATAAATGTGTCTCTATATATAATATAAAGTACAAAAACTAAATACACAAACAAACAGTATATAAATATACAGTAGTCAGCATCAAATCCACCAACGTGACTCATCTCTATTTTTAACCACTTTTCCCTGAGAACATCCCAAAAAGGATGTTCTATCAGATTCATATAACTTCTGCAGACATACTGCATCAAATTTGTATCAAAAATGCAGTTCAGAATCTCAAACACTATGTAAAAAGAGAAAGAGACCATTAATATGATCACGCAGTCAGTCGGCATGAGCACAATATGTAATCTGGCCCAGTGTTCCGGCACGTTCACATGGCATTCATCTTCTCCGTCACACAGGGCACAGGAGCACCGGCAAACTCATGCAGCTGTCTGGGAATCGGGTCACTGCTTTGACACACCCTATGGCTGATAGCCCATGCTGCAAAGCTAGCACACTTTTTCCCTTGCTGTCTGTCTCTCTCTTTTACTCCTCGCAATCCCATGAGAGGACAGCTGCACCAGCGGCAACGACAAAGACTAACAGCACTGGAATTAAGCAGAGCCTTCATACACTCTGATGATCTATATAACTTACAAACACACACAAAAAGTCGCCAGTCCAGACGGCTCTCTTTGCGACAATGCCAAGTGCCCCATACCTCACATGCTAATTACCACGGCAATGCACAGCCAGAGAGCAGCTTGTTGGCTGTCACATGCTGACCAGACATCTGGACTTCCTCTGGTAAAGGGATCACATCAACCGGCTGCAGCAGCAACACACACTCACATCCTGACTTTCACAGACAAACTGACAGATAAGGACACAAATGAGCAACAGATATGTGAGCACAGACACATTCTGGCCTCAAAGTTCTAGATATATTATTTTACATGCGTGTAATAATCAGCTTCATATGACTCGGCATGACATGCTATCATTCTATTTATGCTAGTTTTGTATTATGCAGTGTGTGTACTATGCAGAACCTGTGCATTTTATGTATGTATGCATGAATGCCTGCTACATTTGCAAAAATGTGCAATATATATGCAGCAAACAGAGCATACTCAACACTAAATCCCAGAATGCAATGCACTGTACTTCCCTTGACCTTTATTTCAAGAGAGACCAATCAATAATTCCTACCATCCCTGACTCATTATTTGATCAGACTTCCAAAAGTTGACCTTTTCACATGAAATTCAATTGACAATGCAAGATGGTGTATGTTCCATCATGCAATCTACTGAGGTCATGTGACAACAGTGTAGCGTACTACTACTTGAAATTTCATCTTTGCATAATTCATACTGTTTCATATACAAGAGGTTAGACTGAACATGCAATGAGGTCATGTAACAGTAATATTGCATATTACTTCCAATATCTATAACCTTTATTGCTACATGTTGCATATTCTTTCTCCCCCCCACCCCCCAAGAACTTAATACTTTTATTCAGCAAGGATGCATTAAATTGATCCAAAGTGACAGTTAAGACATTTATAATCTCCAAATAAGCACATTAGAATGATTTCTGAAGGATCACGTGACACTGAAAACTGGAGTAATGATGCTGAAAATTCAGCTTTGCCATCACAGGAATAGATTTAATGCATTAAAACAGTAAACAGTTATTTTAAATTCTAATAATATTTTATAATAATGTTTTAGTGTATTTTAATCAAATAAATGCAGCCTAGGTGAGCATAATAATGTTTTTTTTTTTTTTTTTTTTTAAATCAAAAATGTTTTGTACCCCTCGTTGATGATCTGGGCCTGTGTTGGCTAACTGTGAATCACATGACTTCATTTGCATGTTTTCAATATAGTAACAGCAGGAGGAATGGCTGATGCTGCACAGACATAAGGTAACTGTACTAGTGGACTAGTAAAAATAAAGCAGTGACCTGTAAAAAGATGCTTGCATTAAAATATCAATAATATAAAACATTCATTGCATACATCAGGTCTCTTAAGGCATCTTCACGACAGAGCATCAGAGCGTCACAAACACACACACACACACACACACACACACAGGCCATGAATAATCCACACTCTCTGCTCTCTTGATTTTTCTTCTATAGTTGGAGTGAGCTGCAATCAGGCACCGAGGAACTTTTAGCCGCGTCGGTACAAGGATTAATAATTAAAAATCCCTCAATAATCCAGATGCAGTTAACTCTCTGTGCCGAGAGAGAGAGAGAGAGAGAGAGAGAGAGAGAGAGAGAGAGAGAGAGAGAGAGACAGACAGAGAGGGAGAGTATGACATGCTTTCATTTTTAATTCTCAGATTTACCGAAGAGAATTTCTGTCTCTGTTATCCTGGTTTAACTTGACACTAAACACTGCCTAATGAACTCAGCCTGGTCACAGGTAACAGGTTCATAATCTCTCTTTAACACAACCTGCTGGTTGGGCTAATAATCACAATCTTGTTAACACCCTGACGATCCTAAAAGGCTGAATGACTGGATGATAAATATTTTAAAAGAATCTAAATATTTTGCTGTTTTATTTGATAATTATATTCAATATATTTAGATACATTTTAAACAACCATTATTAAATTAATTTTAAATTCAATTCAATTTCTTTTAATTAACTAAGGCACATGTTCCACTAAATAAGCACAGGGAAGAATAATATTTGGTCACTTTTATTTATATTCACTTAAATGTCAGATGCTATTAATATTATTATTATTTACCTTAATACGATTAATTAACCAAAACAAAATATTTCTATTAAAACATTTCAATATATTACAGTGACTTTTGCGCACTTAAATTGAGTTTGGAATTGATTCACTGAAAAAGGACTGTTTGAAATGATTCATGGAAATCAATCAATCTTTTACTTTCATTTATACGAACCAATATAACAATAAACAACATTTACCTAAATTTTATTATTATTTACCTAATATTATTCATTCATTTAAAAAAGAAAATTAAATCAAATAAATATTACTAAAGCAAATATAAAAATACGTTTTTTTACTAAAATATTTAGATATACTGTATGAAAAGTGTTACACAGGGACTTAAGTGCACATTTATAAGTGAGGATTTAAATAAAGTTTAACAGTTTTGAATCAGTTCATTGTGAGAGACCGTTTCAACTGTTTCACAAAATGAATCAAACTGACCAACACAGTTTCTGCTACGCAAGTTTAAATGACCTCAATCAAATATTGTGAAATTAGCTTAAAGCTGCAGTCTTTTTTGCCTCTCTGTTTGAAAACCTGGAATTGCAGCTCTGTGCTGAATTATCTTCCATGCGCGGAGTTGTGCTCCGGCACAGCTCCAGTACGGATGAATCTATTGTTTTGAAGAGTATGTGTGTCAGTCTGTCAGTCACCGCACTGGTGTGGATACTGTACTTAGGAAGCACAGATTCTAGCCTACGTCTTGGAATATATGACCCAAATAAGAATTTTCAGCATATATTGCCATATGAACAAGTAACAAGTCTGCCACGTTTGTTCTGACCAACTAAGGAAAAAAGCATTACCATAAATTGCGCTACCAATGGTAATTAAATCTAACGACTTCTTCATGTTTACAGACGTGACGTAATGACGCAGTGCCATGCTCGAATTTCCAGCGAAAACCTACCAGTACCTCTGAAAATACAAAATATTATTATAAGCTAACCGTTGTGAATCGGGCTAAAGTAAGGTGATAGTTTTGAATACTGGCTGGGTTTTTTTACCCCAAAAAAGTTACGGACTGCAGCTTTAATGACTAGCCCTCAGAAAACTTACTTTACATAAAAATTAATAAACTTTACCAAATAAAAGCACATTGCAATATATATATATATATATATATATATATATATATATATATATATATATATATATATATATATATATATATATATATATATATATATATATATATATATATATATATATATATATATATATATATATATATATATATTATATTTATTTATTTATTTATATGTATATGTATATGTATATGTATATATATATGTATGTATATATATATGTATATATATATATATGTATATGTATATATATATATATATATATATATATATATATATATGTATATATATATATATATATATATATATATATATATATGTATATGTATATTAAAAAATATATATATATATAAAATCATGTTGCTTAATTTTATAATAATTGTGAATATTTATCGCTCAGTATTACAAAGCAGCAGCCTAAATAAACTGTGATTTGCCTGATGCAAAAAACAACGCTGAGATCAGCACTGAGAGATGTGGTTAATCATCTGTCCATTTAGCAGTAATGTACGACAACATCATCTGACTCAAGTAAACAAAAGCTGTTTATAATCGTCAGATCATCTGACCCGGGTAAACAAGCCCTGTCCGCATGCTTCCTGAGAGCTTTAGCTTAAATTAGGGAGTCTCGTGCTTGGCTGGAGAGAAAAATTCTGTGAGAAATATCAAACTTGACAGCCTGGATTTCCCCTCAATGCTCTTCTCTGAAACAGCTATAAATTGGTCAACCAGAAAGACAAGCCAGCGGTTAACATCACTCATCTATCTTCTCCTCTTCATTTCTGTACTGAGAAAGGATTTTTTTTTAAGTGTTCATCTATGTCAAGTGCTGCTTTGGCATAAACAATTCAGCCCATGAAGCAGAAGCAGCTATCAGCTCCCACATGCGTAGAGACCCAAGAGACAAGCCTGTCTAAGAGGTGAGAGTCCGGTTAATGAACGAGAAAGAGAGAAGAGAGAACATCAGGTGTTATTAACAGACCTGCCAGGGAAATTTAGAGCCGGTGTAATGAGAAAGCACTTTAGCACGGCCCATGTTTCAGGAAGGGTTGTCTCAGCCTTACACGGACTATTCACTGAACTACTCACAAAAAACTGGAATGCAATACAACAGCCAGGGTGTACAGCTTTTTAGCAATCAACCAAGCTCTAGCTCATGACTTTTGAAAGTCTGAGTTTATTCTAGTGAAAAAAAAACCTAAAATGTATTGTAATAAATTTATTTTGCGCTAAGTACACTACAAATACATTTACATATTTAGAAGATTAATAAATATACCCTGCAATTATACTTTTGGTATACTAAACTGGTATAATTAAAGTGAAACAACTAATTTGGGGCTTAATGCACTTTAATTGTGTGAAAGTAGTGCTGAAGTCCAACTAATGATATTCTTAAGTATATTTGATTGTGCTTAAGTGGAACTATTGCAAGTATACTTCAGCTAAACTTTAAATCTTTTGCATTTAAAGACTGATATTATACAGAGATCATACAGTCCTTATTAATAGTGATATTAAAACACATTTTAGGTATAATATTAAGAAATGTGCATTGTGCAATAAAGAAATACTTCAAGAAAAAGTCTTTGTGTGTCAATAAATATGTTAACGGATTTGAAGTATACTTAGTATGAAATAATTATGGCACAGGATTTTTTTACTACTGTATGAAATCCTGAAATCAGCACTGCATGTATCCTTTGCAGATAAAGCAGTCCCAGAATGCATTGCGTTAAATATAGTCAAAGTACTACAACTGTATTAACCTTTATACCGCATTCAATACTGACAAGTAACAGTATATAACAGCTCCATAAATTTTTTTTTAAATTTATTTTAATTAATTTTTGCAGCATTTTGCATCATTCATTTAGCAATATGGGCAAATGCCAAACTCTCTCTCAATATTATATTAGCAATATTACTATTTATTAATATTTTTCATTAGCTTTTATTTTTCTATTTTTATTTTAAGTAATTTTGTTATGTGCTTTAGTTTTTCTATTTAGCTTAAAATGAGTTTTATTTAAGTTTTGAATTTTAGTCATTTTGGTACTTCACCTTATTTTATTTCAGTTAATCGCCAAGGCAACATTTCTAACAAGTGTTTCAACTAGTATTTATGTTTTATTTTATTTCAGCTTTACTTAAGTTAACAAACCGATTTTAATAGTTTTAGCTGTAGTTAACAAAAACAACACTAAATCAGACTCATTTGAGATGTGTGTGACTATTGCTGCCCATGTAGATAATTGCAAATCACTTAAGAGGTTTATTTTTAGCACATACACTACTGCAGAGAATAAGTGTCTGTGTAGACAGCAGACAGTGAGGTTGAGTTTAGCTAAAGAGCTTTTACGTTACACCGCCTGTCAGTTTCAGAACCAATCCATCTGAATGTTCTCAGCACAGAGTTTAATTACGGCACTAAGTATTCAGTCACACACAAAACGCCCACTTTGTACTGCAACAATCGAGCAGCAAAAAGTATCCCACAGCTGCACAGCACCCTGCTCTCTCAAAAGTGATCTCAGGGTTTATACCTTATACCCGGGTCCGAGCTGATGAATGGCAAAGATCTGTGCAGGGTTCAACGCCTCACTGAAGACGTAAACAGCTCCGAGCTGCCCACAGAACACCCGGTTAGCATCCGCAGTCTCTGAAGAGCCCAGGAAACATTTATCATAACTCTGCAGGAAGGGAGAGAGGAAGAGGAGATAATCAAGATAAAGGAATAAAAAAAGAAAAAAACAAGACGAAAGATACCAAAAGTGGAGCTTTTTATCAGTTCGACGGCTTGAGAGTTTTCAGAAAAGGCCCTCTGGAGCTGTTTACTTGCTATCTTCTGGTCATCTTGTTCTGAATTACTTCAGTTAGTCTATATGTAATATACTATAAAGATTTGCTTAAGGGAAAAAGGTGTATGGCTAATCTATACCCCTTTGATCCACATAGATCTTTAGACAAGCGCTTATCTAAATCACATGACATTTGGACCCTACAGGTGCAATATTTTCCAAAGCAGAAGAAATAGAAGTTGGTTTTGGCAACGCTGAGATGGTTATGTGCTACTTGAGGCCATGTATGAAAAAGAATGAGAATGTAAAAGCACAAACACTTACATCATTGGTGTTAACGTGCCATGCCATGTCGCCGTAGGAAACCAGCTGGCCGTTGACATAGCAACGGATCTCACTATTCCTCCAACGGTTGTAGATGTGGACTATGCTGATCATGTACCACTGTAGAAGAGGACAGGAAGTAGAAATAGGCATTCAATATTCACACAGCGCACTCAGCCAAGCATATGTAAAAGGTAGAGTAGTATAAACAATGTTCTTAATGGAAGCCCCATTTCCACCACAGAATAAAAAATAAAATTAAGTAGAAAAAGCTAATTGCGACTTTTTCATCTCACAATTCTCTTTATTTCTTATGATTCTGAGTTTATATCTCGCAGATCTGACTTTATTTCTTGTAATTATAAGTGTTTATCTCACCATCTCAAACATTTTCCTCAAAATTGCAAATTTATTGCACACAATTCTGACTTTATTTCTCATAATTACGAGCTTATGTCTCAGAAAACTGAGTAAACATCTCACAAATCAGATTTTTCTCAGAATTGCAAATTTACAGCCCACAGTTCTGACTTTATTTCTCACAATTACGATTCAATAGCTCACAGTTTTTAATTATCATCTCATAATTTGGACATTTTTTCCCAGAATTGCAAGTTCATATCTTGCAATTTTTACTTTTTCTCAGAACTGCAAATTTATAGCACAATTCTCATGTTAATGAGTTTATATCTCACAATTTTGAATAAACATCTTGCAATTTAGACCTTTTTTTCCTCTGAATTTCATGGATGAAAGGATCAATCTGCATCATGAAATACTCCTGTTTTGGTACATTTCATTTTGTATGCATATAGATTCATAAAATCATGCATTTCATGATCCAGACGGAGCATTTCGTCCACAAATTATGCAGCCCACTAGGTTTGGATTGGTTATCAGGAGCACTTGGAGAAATCCCATTGGATTAGCTACTCATTTGGCCTTTTGGCCCATTTATTTCCATTTTTTTATTTACTTTCTTATTAGATTATATTATTGCCTGCCCATTGCAACTGAGTGATTTCTAAATTCGGCATTCAATATTAAATTGATAATAAATTATCCACTAGGCTTGACTTGACAGCATCAATTACCACAAAATTTAATTATTTGCAAAAACAAGCAAATTAAATACAAAGCACTTTAACAAAAGAAAAACCCTCAACAATGCCTTGTCTCATTGGCGTCCACTACATTACTGTTAACGCAATGGAACGAAGGAATTTATTTTCTATGGTAACTGATGGCATGCTACATATAGAGCTTAAAGTATACTGAACCAATCTTTCAAGCTTTGGACCAAGAAAATTCTGCAGAAATGACCCGGCCCCAAAATTAAAACGGTTCAATTTTTAGATCAAGCCCATAAAACATCATCTCATTACATGCTTCTAAACCGAGAGCCAAATTTACTGAAACAGACTCATTCTGTTTGATGGCAGCAATGCTAAAAGCTGTTTTGGCATATGAATTAAAGATCAGAGCCCTGACGTTTGAAAGCGCTCCAGTGAGGAATACGACAACATGGATCACGCAAAAGCGTCAACCATGTATCTGTAATTCAAACAAAAAACTGAGCTCTTGTAGGGTGGAGTCCATATGGATGAGCTCTGGAAATTAGTGTGGCCCGTCAGAAACTGGGAGATTTAGTGCAAACTTCCTCAAAAGACCTAATTTCCCAAATATCCACTCCACCTTCCTAGCATCTTATGAAAACGTAAGGCGATATTAGCTGGGGTGACAGCCGGGAAAAAAGGATAAGCTAAAATCTGCTAGACCAAAAATCCATCCCGTAACCGAGATTTCACAGCTTTTAATGCCAGTTAAGATTTTACATAAATACAAGAAAGGGTCAGCTTCGTCTAGACCAAGAAAATAACAGCCCTAGAGTAGTCCTCCATTTCCAAACTTTTCTTCTGAGCTGCTGGTCTCCATTGACCAATAACAATTACACCATTTAAGTTTTGGATAGATCTTTTAGCTCAGTTCAATTCAATTACTTTTCTTTTTGTTCACAACTCCAATCCTCCCTGATCCCCTGTTTTGCTCTATTCTTTTCCTCTTTAATATCTAAGGAAGTTTAATATAAATCTAAGAGTCACTAACAAAGTGGATGATTAAATTCCAGCCCTTTTGTCCCACCGCACAGTTTCAATAGCAGAACAAAGTGCTGACTAATTAGGTGAGTTGTGAAGTTCATTGTTAGGCCGAGTACACATTTTCTCACACTAGCGTGCGTGTGTGTGTGTGTGTGTGTGTGTGTGTGTGTGTGTGTGTCTGGGCGAAGGGGTATAGCTTGAATTCTAATTGGCACACAACCCTCCCTTGTCGCCCTCTTCTGTGAGCAGACAGGATGAGGTATCATATTCAAACATCCCTTGCCAAACTTATTTTCATTTGTCGTTTAACAACGCGTGCGGCTGAGCCGAATCCATCCCACTGGGACAATAAGAGGAGCCAAGTTATCAAAAACCAGATGTTGCTGTATCAGCCCACTCTGAGTGAGAGGGAAAAAAAGAAAAACCGAAAGAAAGAGTGCTAAATAGACAGATCCCGAGTACTAAAAAGAATAAGGTGTTATGGGAATAAATCCCTCTGGAATTCCCTTTGTTTCTTTTGTGCACAAGCTAACAAGTTAGAAGGGCTTCAAGTAGGGCTGACTCGGTGGAGACATCAGATTTGTGCAAAGATAAAGACGGAGAGAGACAGACAGGTGTGGTTTAACACAGCTGCTGCCCTCTAGAGGCTCATACAGTTATCTGTGCCGATGGAGAAATAATCTACAGTAATTCATATAATTCATATATATATATATGCTCTCGTCATCAGAGAGAAGTCGCCTTTAAAGTTGTCCTAATCAAAAATGAAGTTGAGATACATTTACGATAAGAAATGTACAAAATATCTTTATGGAACATGATTTTTACATAGTATTCTAATGCTTTTTGGCATAAAAGAAAAATTGATCATTTTGACCCATACAATGTATTTTTGGCTATTGCTACAAATATACCCCAGCGACTTAAAATTTCTTTGTTCTGCCGAACACAAAGGAAGATATTTTCAAGAAAGTTTGTAACCAGGCTGTTTTGGGGCACCATTGACTTCCATAGTAGGAAAAAAAAATACTATGGAAGTCAATGGTGCCCCAGAACTGCTCTGTTTCCCACATTCTTCAAAATATCTTCCTTTGTGTCCCGCAGAACAAAGACATTCATACAGGTTTGGAACTACTTGAGGGTGAGTAAATGATGACAGAATTTTCATTTTTGGGTGAACTATCCCTTTAAGACTGGTTTTGTGGTCCAGGGTCACATATATTAAAGGGGTCATATGATGCAATTTCATGTTTTCTTTTGTTTTTGGAGTGTTACAAGCTGTTCGTGCATATGTAAGATCCGGCATAAAGTCACAAAGACTTATTCTTGCTGCAGTATTGTTGCGGTCGCCACCATGTCATGGAGACAATGTGTTTCCAAATATGGTAAGGGGCGTAAAAATCAACGTGTTTCAGAAATGCGGGGCAGAGAGGAGCAACACTAATGGAACGGGAGGTGGAAAATAATGAACCTTAAACTGTGTAAACATTGCATTACACCAAATACACAAAATAATGTTCTTTTTAGCAATGTCATATGACCCCTTTAACGCTGTTCAACCCTCCACTGTACACTAGTTACTCTAGTCTACTCGTGTGTGTAGACAGGTCGAAACTCACCTTCCTAGGCTGGAAGTCGTACTTCACACAGTGTTGAAAGCCTTTCCCCTTTGACTTCAGCGATGTCACAATTAAACAGTTCCCCACAAAGTGTGCCGAGTAGCCAATCCCTTTGCTGGTTCGAAAACTAGGAGACAAACAAAAGAGAAATAACTGATTTTATGAAAAAAAAGAGAGAAAGAAAGCAAAAAATGGCAAAAGTATGCAAAAAAAAGATCTTCTTTCATCTTCTATTTGCCCTGCCTCTTTATTAAAACTCTTTATTATTCAGACCATGCTACAGAACAATCTGATTTCAACACATTTTCCACAAAAAATGAACTGAACTCTTATAGTCAGATGTGAAAACTCAGTGAAAATATGGAGGGAGAATATCAGGCTTTATTCTTGGCGGGAAAACAAACATGGCTGACTGAGTCATTGGCAGCAGAGATTGCTGGGAGCGCTGGCTGCTGTCGATAAGGTGACTGGCTATCAGTCGGGCCTCAAAGCGGTGCTGTTTCTCTCGCTCTGTGCCTACACAGCTACATAATTCTATGCTGAGCTCACCACAGTAACATAGAAACAGGAAACAGGATTACATGCTGATTTAAGCGAGGTCAGTGGCCCTCAAGACTTCTGAAGTGGTAATCTGTACCTTCAGTGTCTCCTCCCTTAATAGTGTGCAAACGCTGCTACCCCAACATAGTGGATATACTTTATTAGCTGTTACATATATTCAAAAAGGCCTCCTGGTGATACAAGTGATGCTGTAGAAGCATGTGTGTGCAAATTCATTTCTTTTGAAGAACTGCTGCGACAGCCATGCGGTTCTCCATTTTAATCATATTACATGTAATTATTAAGGGCATCCTTAAAGCCAATATATTCAGTGCATCCAAGTCATACATTTACAGTACGTCTCTTTCCTGGGAATCAAACTCGTGACCTTGGCACAGTTAGTAGCATGCTGAGGTACAGGAAATTTGCATGTAAAATTAAATTACATCCATGTATACCAAGAACTCATTTCGCTGGACTTGTCTGCAACCTTCAACGGATCATCCTATCTGTTCTCTTGACAGCGAGCATAATGGGAACTGCATTCCACAAGTACTGTAGGTCCTTCGGGGGATCTTGAAGGGGATTACGAGTGTTTTTGTGCAAGAAACCCTGACTAACATCAAAACCAGACCAAAGAATGAAATGCTACAGAAGTGTAGAATACGGCATTAAAGTGTAGCACTGACATTCAATTAAAGGTCAAAACTAACAAGGATCCTCAAGGCTACTCTGCAAGGCATCTCTAGTTTACGACGCTGGTTTATTTTCAAAAACAACCAGAGGTTCTTTAGAGAATCTCCTATGACATTTAGGAATTTTGTGAATTTATCTAGTTTGCCCTCTGGTACGGCAGGCTTTTCTTGGTAACTGGAAAATAGGGCAGGGCTCATCACTCCTAAATTAGCAGTCTCTTCTTGTGGGCCAGCCCTGTAGAGACACTTACCACTTCAAACAGAAATGGTAATATAATATTTCATATGCACAGATCTCCCGTGTTTCCACCACGCTGAGAAGCTTGAGGCTCACAGGTGTTGGTCTAGGTCGCTCAGAGCTTCTCTGAAATCAGTCTTGGCATTTACATTTTAATGACTGGCGACTGGTCAGCATTAAGTCATACATTAACTCTGCACATCCTTAATGTGTCACATACATTATACTCACCAGTATAAGTATGGTTTATCCTTGTCTACATTGATATTATTGAGTGGGTCCATTCGGAACCACGTGTTGAGAGTGAATCCGTTCTGGTAAGGCCACTTAGCAATGGGCGGCAAAGCAATGGCCTGCCGGGGGGCAAAACACAAGGAAATTAGAAGATGCAAATTTGCACAATCATAGGAACAATGAAAATAACATTTGCAGAATAAGCTGATATATAATCAACTGACCATTTTGTACAAATTCGACCTTGGTACAGTGGTTAATACTCTGGGTTAAATACAATTTGCGCTCTAATAACAGTATTTGTGGCATAGCGTTGATTACCACAGACTATATTTTCAGATAATTTGATATAATAACTCTCTCAGTTTGTACAAAACAAAAACATTCATGCCCTTGCAGTGAAAGGCTACAGGAAACCATGCGGATGGTAGAGGGCCGAAATCTGAGGCATGTATTCGTGACATGAATTATTCAGTAAAAATTATATATACATTTAATACATTTCTTATTATTAATGTTGGAATCAGGAGTGCTGCTTAATATTTTTGTGAAACCTGTGATACATTTTTTTTTTTTTCAGGATTCTATTATGAATAGAAAGTTCAAAAGAACAACAAAATCTTTTGTAACATTATAAACATCTTTACTCTCACTTTTGATCAATTGAATGCAGGCTTTGTTGAATAAAAGCACTAATTTCCTTAACTTTAAGCATACAAAAAAAATGCATATTAACCTGACAAAGTGCAGAAAAAAAAAAGTAGAATATTTAGATATTCTCTTGTTCTGACACGAGTCTCATACCTATAAAGCCTGGAATGCATATGTTTTATAGTAAAAAGTGTGGGAGATTCTCACCGCCGCACTGCGTCCTGGGAAGTTGAAGAAGGTGTCAGGGCCGTGCCGCTGAGGCATCTGATTCAGCACAGATAGGAGCTTAATGGCGTGTCTTGGCTATAGGCACAGGACACATGGAGGAAGGGAGCAATTAAGAGAGGACATTGTAATTAGTGAGAGAGAGGGATGAAAGGAAAAGTGTTATAATGAGAGAAGCCTTTGAAAACAGAGAAAAAGATAAGTTAAAAATAAATGATTTTAATAGAAACCATTATCAACGACCCAACAAAACAACCACTACTTGAGCCAATCAATAACCTGTCCATCAGCCTTAACCACGGCAGCACAGCTGAAATCAATACACGGCAAACCACAAACACAGGCGTCCATGGGGAGGACTGGCGGACAGGAGATCATTGGCTGGGCTTGCTGGAGGTCTAGCTAATGATCTGCAGATTTTATGAGCTTCGAAAACGTATGTTAGCAGTCAAAGTAGCTCCTTGTTATTAACAGCCACCGAAGCCACAGCATCCAGTTGGTGGAAGTGGTGCAAGAAAACTCACCCACACGCCTCCGTCGCCCCTCAGCATGCTGAACAACAGCTTCAGTTCCTTGACTGTGATACTATAGCTGGCCATAACCCCCAGCATGTCCACTAAGAGATCTGAGGAAGACAGAAAGAAGAGAACAAAATGACTCAGCATTATCGGTGCACAGAACTGCCGACTCATGAGGATGATGTTACTTGGGGCAGGAAGCCAATCGTTATCTTTCGGCTGGAACATTATCTACCGCATGTTCTCCTGAGGCTCCTTTGGTCTTCTGATCGCAGCTGATGATCGCATGGAAACGCAAGTCTATTCATTCACATATTGGCCATAATGGCTCAGTGTCAAAGCGTCTGCTGATGTAATTTGCGAAACATCTGCGTTATGAATTTAGAAGCTCTTTAAAAGCGCTGCGCGAGACATGAAATAATCTAATTTCGAGAAAAATAACAACCCCTCAGCAGTGATGTTTGTCGTGGCGTAATATCATTGTAATTTGATTTTGAAAATAACCCAGTTATACGCCGTTCACTCAAAGGCCACAAATTTGGTCAAAAATGGACAGAAGCTGGAAGCGTATGAGAACTAATAGTCTGATTAGCAGCAGCATTTTCTAACACGCGGATCTGTCTAAAGAACGGTAAGAGAGAAGCATTCTCCCAAATGTGCTCACAGAGCCAATTTTACACATTACCCCTGCAATAAACGACGGCCATGGTCCACTGATCGTAATTACACAGAAATATTGGACACAGAATGCACAATGAGGGGTTTAGCGAGACAGTGAAACCTATTTTTCTGAAACGTAACGGAGCCAAATCATAGAGGATTGGAACATATGGACGGGCATGTGATACAACAAAGATTACCACAGAAATTACTGATTCTTTTCTCTTTGGTGAATTGGATTTTTAGTTGACTGAATAATTTGAACTGAAAGCACTGGTGTAAACAGTAGACGTGTTCAGAACCAAAGTACCTTGAAATCAGGGTTTCCAGGACCAAATGTGGGGTCTTATATGCATTTTCACTTAGGGGTGTACTCACTTTTGTGGCCAGCGGTTTAGACATTAATGGCTGTGTTGAGTTATTTTGAGGGGACAGCAAATTTACACTGTTATACAAGCTGTACGCTCACTACTTCACATTGTAGCAAAGTGTCATTTCTTCAGTGTTGTCACATGAAAAGATATAATAAAATATTTACAAAAATGTGAGGGGCGTACTCACTTCTGTGAGATACTGTATATATAAATACACACACATGCATGTATACATTTAAAAAAAATGTTATGTTTATATATTAAATATATTTATATATGATGAATATAAATATATACATGTAAATATTTTCAAAATATATGCTGTGTGTGTGTAAATATACACAGTACACACACATATTATGTAAACAAAAACTTTTATTTACGATGCGATTAATCACGATTAATTGTTTGACGGCACTATTAAAAATACTACTGCTAATACAAAAATATAATAATAATAAAAATATTTTTCACTATTCACAGTTCCCAGGACAATGCTCCTGGTTCCAGGTTATCTTATCTGTTGAGGGCCCTGGGCAGATATTCTTTGTATTTATAACAGTTTATTTGAATTTACAATTTATTTTTATTTGACATGTTTGGATTCTGTGAAAGCATCTCATGACGCTATACTTCAGAGCTCACCTGCAATCATGTCGTCGACAGAGCTCATCTTCTGCAGCACCTGCTGGATGAGCCCCACCTCGGTGCTGGTCTGTAGGTTGCGAACGCTCTTCCGCAGGATAGCTGTGAACATGCTCCAGATCTCCGCCTGGCAGGTGACGTCACAGTGCTCCAGCAGCTCCACCATGCAGGCGATGCTTTCCGCGTCCTGGATGATAAAGTTCATCTCCAGGTCGAACTCTCCACCCACCAGCTGAGAAAGAAAGACAGAGCCAGTGTTAGTCACAAATGAAATTACTGAAAATGTTTACATTGACGAACGGTATATTTTCAATCAACAATAATGAAAAAGAAAAACGCACGTCACGGTGATAAATAAATGGTAAATAAAGTAATAAACTGGAAAATGGCATCAGTGACACGAAATTCAACCAAATGAATAAAATCATTTCAGTTATAATTACAATTCATGTTCAACTGCAAAGCAGCTCTACATAAGACAAATCAGTGTCATTAATCACTACAATTTAATTCAATTATTTGGGGGAGATTGACGTAGGACACAAGGTGGATGAGATGAACAGACCAAAGTAATAAGGACATAAAAAATAATGAAATTTGAGAATAAATGAATTTGAACAGAAAAGGCAATTGGGAAGGTCTTGTGAGTGCAGTGAATGTGGGAAGAAAAGCAAAGGAAACAATACAGAGAGAATTATTAAAGGAGCAGTTTTTGAGGTTGCTTCCGTAGAGAGCAGCACTCTCAGCCTGACAAACAATGATTGCGATTCGAGAGGGTCATTTAATGTCAGGGTAGAAAGAACATAATGACCTCATACACACACTTATGTACCCTCTACCTCTCAAACAACACACTGGAGAGGAAAGGAACGGACAAACCAATCAGAGATTGTTCCTGCTCTGCAGCAAACAATAATCAATGGCATCGGTCTTGGAGTTCAACAGGCATGAAATTGGCCAGCTCCTGGCCATGCAAACGCCAAAGCCCTAAGTAAATAAGCAGGTGATTTGGAAAATAAAAGCTGAAATGCCTGTAAACTACATTTCGGTGTAAAGCCGAGGTGCAGAACTTCCTTAAGGGTGCAGTGGGAGAACTATTGATTTTCACACTTCATCCAATACAGTCAGATTGGGAACGCTCTGGCGCTTTAGAACCTTTTGTAATTGGGCCGTCGATAACCTTAGCACATGTAATTGCCCCGTGCCACTCACCTTAACCGAACACTCACCTTGATTATTTCTATTATCCATGTGAGGACCTTAAACATGACTTTATCATTATCGAGTAAAGAAGGTTTTTTTTTTTTTTATTCAGACAATCAAGATCACATTGTGAGATCCACTACTGCTTTTATGCACCATATACTAGCCTTAAAAAGTCTTCTCTGCAAGTATGTGAATGCTTCTAGGGATGCAAATTTGATTTCATGCGTCACTGTGTTCAAACGTGTCAGAATGCATTAATTGTGTTCTCAGTGCCGCAGGGTTCGTCAGCATTAGCATAAACTGTCTTCTATGGTCATTTTTCTCCTTTAGGTCAACAACTGTCATTATGGAGAAACAGAATCTTGCTAGTTAACTTTAGTTCACAATGTGTTGGGCGATGCGCTTCATAGTCATATCATTAGCCTGTGAGACTGCAGATACACGATATTACCATGCTTATTTAATTATTTACTTACTTGTTTTATAGCTGGAGAGTGAACCAACAGGGTAAGCCTAAAGGCAGCTTAACGTTAGTGTAATTTATTAACTACACATTATATCTTTTTAAGTCAAGTAGCATATGGATGTACTAAAATATATTTAATATGACTGAATTTGTATTTAATAGTGGTGCAACGGATCACAAAACTCACGGTTCGGATCATATTACGGATTTTGAGCCACAGATCAGATCATTTTTCGGATCAGCAAAAAACAAACAAACAAAAAGTTTGTTTTTTATTAATTACTGAAAGCTTACTTTAAAGGAACACTCCACTTTTTTTGGAAATAGGCTCATTCTCCAACTCCCCCAGAGTTAATAAGTTGAGTTTTACCGCTTTTGAATCCATTCAGCTGATCTCTGGATCTGACGATAGCACTTTTAGCATAGCTTAGCATAGATCATTGAATCCGATTATGACCAGTAGCATCGCGTTCAAAAATGACCAAAGAGTTTCGATATTTGTCCTATTTAAAACTTGACTCTTCTGCAGTTATATCGTGTACTAAGACCGGCAGAAAATGAAAAGTTGCGATTTTCTAGGCTGATATGATTAGGAACTACTCTCATTCCGGCGTAATAATCAAGGAACTTTGCTGCCGTAACATGGCCGCAGCAGGCGCAGTGATATTACGCAGCGCCTGAAAGTAGTCCCCAGCTAGGTAACTACTAGTTATAATATATAATATAGGCCTTATATTATTAATATATAAAAATATAAGGCCTACATCTAAAATGTAAAAACATACAATCTACTCCATATTTTTAATTCAGCCATGAGGTCATGCTGTGATGTATCGATCTGCTGTTGGTCACACGGCTTCATGTGATGCGAATTTACAGGTCAGAGTTTAATAAAGCTTTGGAATGCATCGAAATGCAAAAATTTTTGCACAAGCTTGCATTTCCGGTATGACACATTTGCATGCGTACAAAAGAAAGACAATTGAACGAAAGGTGCAGTGTGACTGCTCCTTTATACTGTACTTCAGGTCCGAAATTTTCATATGCGTTTTTGTTGTATTCGTCATACTTTCCTCTCAAAATGCATGCTACGGATGCGAGAAACACAGAAAATCGAGACAGCGTGTAAACGTGATTGACACAACATGAGTTTGTATTTATTTTTTATCGTGCGAAAATTTCAGACCCAGTGTGCAAGGATCTTTACAATCACATGTAGTTTATTTTAATAATAATAATAATAATAATAATAATCATCATCATCATCATCATCATCATCGTGTTGCTTTTGTCAAAGGCATCAGCCACAGGTGATATCTTGTTGAGCCGATTAAGTTGGTATGATCTGTTTTTCCAGATGGTTGAGAGAAATTGTTCGCAAGTGTTTCCACGGTATCATTCCATTGAACTATTTACAATCCATATAGTGCAAACAGAAGGACAGCAGGGATGACAATCCTATTGATTTGTCATGGTTCATCACTCCCAGAGGCTTTTAGCGAATAGATGATTAATTACGAGATGTTTACTCATCAATAATTGCCTTTGAAACCCAAAGAGATCATGGGTAGTTTAGTGAACAACAAAAAAACATTATTAAGCTTTCATGCAAATGGTTTCTAACACGGAAACAAGAAAAACACGTTATTTTGCATGTGGAAATTCCAAAACGTAGATAGCCCAACATAAAGTCTTCAACTCCGTACACTAAAATTTTGTACATAATCAGTACTCTTCACACAAGGATGCAGTGCATCAAGAATAGACTTGTTTACCTCCTACACATGACGCTCATGGGATCAAACAGACTTGCACCAAAAGAAAATGACCAAGATAATACTAGAGTTTCTTTTTGACCCTTGAACACTGACAGTGGTGTCAAACACTATTTTTAAGCAACAGCAGAATGCAGGAGCTGTAACAAAGAGATCAGACAGAGCGCGGTACAGCCTCCAGCACATTTGCTCACAATCTCCTCACCACTTTGGTCATGTTTTATTACAGTGGGAACAGACTTTATCTGTTTAAGTTAATCATGGCAGATATGGCGGATGGGATCGGGAAACAATCCGAGCCAGATGCGCTACACGTCAGGCCACATCTCTGACCGATGTGTCGATTTTATCTGGAAAATTGAATTTTTAGAACATTTGCTCATCCGCAATACAGCGCCGAGGCATTCCCTGTCTGATGTTAAAACGTCATTTAGCAGATGCTCTGAGACATTTACGATTTCACATGTTTCTCTCCATTTGTTGTTTTAAAAAAAATGTTTATACATTAATATGATGCTGAAAAAAAAAGAAATGAAAGGAATGTTAGATGTAAGAGCACCCAAGAAAAAAAACATGCACTTCAGCATTGAAATAAAGTAAAGAAACATTCAAACAAACAGAGCAAAGCAGCAGGGAATATTTGAGGGGAAAACTATGAATGACTGACTTAAAGTACTTGAATACTTATAGATGTCTCTGCACATTAAACACCAAAAATAAAATACACTTCAGCATTAAAATAAATGAATGAAATGAGCATTCAGATACAGCAAAAAAAGAAAGAAAGAGCGATGTAGCAAAGAAGATTTGTGTTGGAAAATGAAATATATAAATGACCTTACAGCATACTTACAGTTGCCTTTGAACATTGAAAAATAAAATACAATACAATAAACCTAAAAAACAAATAAATAAATGAAGCTTAACAATAAACAAATAAATATAAAACAATATAACATAAAATATATAAAATGAACATAGCATTTTAACAGGAAAATTGGGGAAAATTAATGCCTGATTTACTGTTGTTTTTGTTTTTACATTTGTTTCTGCATATTAAGTATCTATGGTACACAATATGATATTAATGAGGAAAAAATTACTTATGTTTTTCCTGCTTAAAATCGTACACTATAACAATATCAATAAACATTTTCATTATTTTAAAATGTATTTATTTATTAAAAGTTTAATAAATAAATGGACAAACTGAACTATTTGACTTTTTCCATGCAGAAAAAAGAAATATATTTAATGAAAATATGAATTTCTTTAACCAAACATATTTATATATTATATATAATAATATTTATTACAATATGTTTTAGGTAACACACTGTCTCACAGTCATCCCAAAATGTACACGATGTGCTAACAGACAAAGGCTGATTTTCAGCCCCCAGAGCTTTAGCTGTATGCTAATATATGCTAACTCATTGTCAGATTACATTCCGTGCAGCACTAAAGCAGTTAGCAACACATTATTTTTCCACAGGGCCCCCATCCTCTACTCCCACCCACTCCAAATAATCAATTACTATCCAGACAGACAGTTGTGTTTGGAAGCGAGCTAATTCATCTCGAAATGAAACAAGCCACAAGCCCAATAATGAAAGGGGGAGAATGTGATTTGCACAGGGGGTTTTTTTCTCCGAACTGAAAAACAAGTGTGGGCAAATGAAGCAAATCACAAGTGTTCTTAAGTGCTAAATTACTCAACAGATAGCGCGATGAATGTAGTAAACTGCATGTCAGCGACAGATGAATGTCTCCGGGTTGGTGGTTAATCAATTAATTGATTGATTTTTCTTCAGGTTGGGGGGCGCTTAATGTGGTATAGAACAAATTATTCAAAAAAACGACACGCTTGAAAGTGAACTAATCTCTGCTTGCCCACACATTCATGCAAAAGGCAGGGCCAGTTCACGAGCATCGATCGCCGCCATACAGAATCCATTAGCCGAAATTAGGCCAAAGCCTTAAGGTAGCGAGAATTAATTCTCCTCCTATTGAATTTCTCTTTTCCATCGAGGATCCCAATTAGAGCATGAGACACCTTACGAGCTAATATTTCAGCATCTTCATTTCTCCTAGTGTATCTGAGGAAGATGAGCCCATTTCAAATCACTGTATTAAAAACTACCGACACACTCTTTAATTAGGCACTGTGATTACACGCTGACAAATACAATGATAGAAGGGGCAACTGTGAGCGACTGAAAATAACTGATGCTACAAAGCCTAACATATCAGGTTGCCTGGCAACCATCTATTCTACAATCCGCCATGACGTCCAAGTCCATTTTGAGAATGTGAGTGCCACGCTAAACATATGACATGGCAGCAAGAAAGGAGAGCAGGTACAAATCAAGACTGAAGAACAGAGCGCTCACTGTATACAACTGGAGAAATCTGCTGTAGGAGTTACGTGGGTCTTGAGCTAGAGTGAGAATGTTTAACCGTGACACTGGATGTGATGCAAACACAGAGCAATCTGACGAGAGGGAGACAGAGAGGGGAGAACATTTCTAAGATTTCTGTACACAAAGACATATTGCTAAGCCGCCCCACAACCAGTCCTCCACTATTTTTTTGACACAAAGGCTGTATGTTCTCGCATAAGGGACACTGGCATTGTTTTTCGATCCAAACTGCTCTACTCTGAAGAAGGCCAAGATCTATAACCCTGAAAAAGTCACCCAATTCAGGAGGCATGAATGTATATATATGGATAAGCCAACTACAAAAGTGTGAAAGGGTTAGTACTCTTCCAAAAGCAAAAAAAATTCTTGATAATTTACTCACTCCCATATTATCCAAGATGTTTGTGTCTTTCTTTACTCAGTCGAAAAAAGCAATTAAGGCTTTTGAGGAAAACATTCCCGGATTTTTCTCCATATTGTGGACACCAACAGAGACAAACGAGCATTTGTGGTTAAAAAGTACATAAATTTGTATTTTTCTTAGAAAATAACCGATCGTTTTGATAGATAAGACCCTTATTCCTCGGGCTGGGATCATGTAGAGGCCTTTGAAGCTGCATTGAAACTGAAATGAAACTCAAATTTGGACCTTCAGCTCGTCGGCTTCCATTGAAGTCCACTATATGGAGAAACATCCTGGAATGTTTTCCTCAAAAGCCTAAATTGCTTTTCGACTGAAGAAAGAAAGACATGAACATCTTGGTTGTCATATTAATTATCAGGAAATTGAAAACTGAAACATTCAAAAGGTTTTTATTTATTTTTGGAAAGAAATGAATACTTTTATTCAGGAACAACACATTAATTTGATCAAAAAGTGACAGCAAAGATGTGTATAAACTATTTCAAATTAATGTTGTTCTTTTGAACTTTCTATTTATCAAAGAAACCTGAAAAAAGTATGACAAAAATCACAAAAATACTAAGCAGCACAACTGTTTTCAACTTTGATAACAAAAATGTATATAAATAAAGTATATATATAAATGTCTGCTGAACATTCAGCTTTGCCATCACAGGAATTAATTACATTTTAAAACATTACATTAACATAAAAAAGTTAGTTACAATTGAAAAGTTATTTAAAATTGCATTAATATTTCACAATGTTACTGTTGTTACTGTATTTTTGATCAAATAAGCTTTGGTCAGCATCAGAAAAAAACAAAAAAACAACCGCTAACTTTTGAACAATAGTGTTTCTACTTAAATACTAAAAACCAGTATCATGAAATAAATAAATGTATTAATAAAACAATAACCCTATTCAACTCAATAATACTAACATTAATAATAAAACACCAAATGGGAATAAAAGTACTTGAATATGACTATGGCATCTTAGTTTTGGATGAGGGAATGCTGTAGTAATCTTTAATCCTGTTTTTCTAAATACACACCATGTACAGAGGAAGGTAATTGGTTTTGTGGCATGACGGTGCTTTAAGGACAGGTGGATCCGGATGAATTGTGCATATCATTCAGCAAACAGCAGGAGACCTTCATCTGCCATGTAACTACCACACTTGAGTCACTCTTTCACTTTTCCCACCGTAACAAGCATTTCCAACCGAGGCATTTTCTATTAAGTAAATGGGGGGAAAAAAAAAAAAAAAAAAAAAAAAAAAGGAAATACATGTACCATACTGCCATCTCCAATTAGATTATAAAACTCTTCTGAAATTTCTGATATATTGTTGAAGACTGCATGAATCGCCTAATTACAGCATAGCTTCTAACTTTGTGTAACGCTCTCTTGCCTGCTAAGAATGCTTTAAGAGATTTGCAGTTCTTACGGACACTATTTATGCAGCCATCTGCTTTCTTGAGGCAGGACTGTCCCTGCTCACACCCAGCACACACAACCGCTGCAATTAGCACTGCGGACTGTGGAAGAGAGGCATAAACTGCCCGTGGCACTGGCAGGGACAGCATCACTTCACAGTTGGCCAGGCTGTTGAGCACACTCTGCTTTCTTCTGACAGTGAATGATGTTCACAGAGCTAACAGCACCACGCTTCCCTCGAGTGCATAAGGCAAGCCTCACTATTACAATCGCTCAAAATTAGGGACAAATTTCATCATATAACTCAACCCAGTCAAATTCACATTGGAGGGATCCAAGCCATATCTAGGGATCAGAGCATGAGACTGAGAATGCAATCAAATCCTAATATTTACATTCTTAAATATTCCATATTTACAACTGAACATCTTTAGACGCAGCAATTAAGAATCTCTGACAAGGAAAAAAAAAATGGAACAGGGAGTTATGTAAGTGTATTGCATCCTGATGACTTCTGGAGTTTAATTTACCGCTGTGCTCAGAAAAGATACTTCATTTGGTGCAAGGGAATGAAGGTGTGAGGAAACCTGTTCCAATAGACCACTGAGCAAGTAATTATGCACTTGCTAGCCTAGCAATCCTCTCACAAAGGCCTGAGCCAAAAGAGGCGAAGGCGGCAATTGGCACGGGCTTCTCCAGGGTTTGGCAGAAAGTTCTGCGTCGGCGTAGTCGCTGGAACGCTGCAGTCTCCCGCCGTTAGATTGAAGAAGGATAGGGATTCTGTGACCTTACTGAGAAAACGCTACCTCTGACATTCACTTAGGTCATTTCTGAATTTACTCAGGGTTGTTGTATCCCTGAGATACTATTATAGTTTATAATAATATTTGTAATATTTAATAAATATTGTTAATTAGTTAATTTACATATTACTTTTGTGTTTTTGCTATTTTTATTAGTTTTTTTATATGTCTGTGTGTGTGTGTGTGTGTGTGTGTGTGTGTGTGTGTGTGTGTGTGTGTGTGTGTGTGTGTGTGTGCGCGCTTTTGTTCATTTTTACTTCAATTTTAGTTTTAGTACATCAAGTTACACTAAATGAATATGAGAAATACTGCCTTGGCAACTAGCAGAAATAAAATAAGTTTAAGTTCTTTTATAATTGATTTCATTTCAGTTCAACTATCTCATTTTAAAGTTTTTTTATGTTATTAACTATAATAACCCTGGTTCTTGCATAACTGCTCAATTACATAATCGCTCAAACGAGAACATTTTATTTCAGTTAAATGAGTTCTGTAGTTCATCCAAAAATCGAAATCATTTACCGACGTTTCTGTAATTGTTTTCTTCTGCAGAACACAAAAGAAGATATTTTGAAGAATGTTTCAACTGTTTTTGTCCACACAATGAAAATCAGAGAGGTAGACACTGAACCTCACTGACCTTCAGGTTATGGCCAAAAAATAACATGGAGACATTTTTCAAAAACACGAGGGTCAGTAAACATTGACAGAATTGTAATTTTTAGGAAGACAGTTTTATGAAAAAATGACAAAGATGTGCCACTTAATAAGATGTGGCATGTTTATGTCAGCATGGTAAACCGAGGGAATGTCTAATCTCAGAAACATACTGTAATCCTCACATTAATATTCTTTAGTTGCCATTTTTCATTTGGTGGATCCAGCCAAGTTCAAACAAATATTCCTAAAGTAGGAAAAGCAAAAATAATGAGGCTGTAAACATTACAGATCAGAGCGAGTTATCTTCTGCTAGTCTGGAAGTCTTATCAGAGTTTGTTTACTTGCGCTGTGGCTGAGAGATATCCTTTAGTAGAGCAGCCACCACGAGGCCACTCATTTTCAGACTCAGTTTTCTCATTGCGTTTTTCAATTGCTTGCACTTGAGATCTTAGAAGGATTACTGCGGCCTTACCATCTGTTGTGCAGTGCAGCTGTTTTGGTTTTACACTCTCTCCCTCTTGGCCACTCGCAGAATGCATTCGTTATTTTATATAATGCTCTGTTTGAGATTGTGGCTTCCCTGCCACGGCCCCATCGCGCCAGGTCAGCCTCTCTTTAATCACAGCCCACCCCAAAGGTCATCAATCGATTCCTCTGGGTTACGCGTTAAATGTAAATTCTCCAAGGCTGGTCCTGATAGGTGGCACACATGGCTTTGGGGAATGGGAAGAGAATTTCTATAGAGATGAATGTGTGATATCCATGTTCGGAAGGCTGGGACAGAGTGATGAGAGAGAGAGAGACGAGAGAGATAGGCATGACTGGAAACGGTGACTTGGAGTCAGTAGAACGCACTCTGCAGAAAGAATATGTAATTTCGGCTCAGCAGGACGGAGGACTTCAGAGATAAAAAGATGCCAGAGGAAGGTGACTTAATGAGGCATTCTGAATGAATAAACTTGAACGCTGATAAATCATCGGAGAGGGAGGAATACAGAATTTGTGTGTAAACAAGAAATGCCATGCTGAGAGGACAGCTGTCAGTGGAGTGACAGCTTTAATAATAAACAAACACGCTTGTCTTGAGACTAACTTCCTGCAGAAGCACCACGAATGACAATCAGGGACAACAGACATATGGGAAAGAGTCATATGCTCCATGCATTTACAATGGCCTTCCCTTCCACATTCAAGAATGCTTAACAGTTAAAAAATAAATAAATAATTATAAAAGTTTATTTATATAAAATATTAATATAAATAAAAGGTTGGGGAGCCAGGACTCAAACTTGGGACATCCAAAGTGCAACAGCACTATATGTCAGCACGCTGTCCACGAAGCTATTAGCAACAAAAACAAAACAAAAATGTAGTAATTGAAAGAACAAAACAAAATTACAACAAAACTACAACCATAAAATAACCAAACGGAAATTGAACATTAAAAGGGGTCATATGATGTTGCTAAAGAGAACATTATTTTGTGTATTTGGTGTAATGCAATGTGTTTATGTGGTTTAAGGTTAAAAAAAAAAAAAACACATTTTCCACATACTGTACATTATTGTTGCTCCTCTATTCTCCGACTTTCTGAAACGCGTCGATTTTTACAAAGCTCATCGTTCTGAGAAGCGAGGTATGCTCTGATTGGCCAGCTATCCAGTGCATTGTGACTGGCTGAATACCTCAAACGTGTGACGGAAATGTTACGTCCCTTACCGTATTGTGATGGCGTGTCCTGGCATGATGAGACAAAAACAATAAAACTCATTACAAACGAGGCATTTGTTGCATCCAGTGGGGACATATTTACTGTTTATAATGACTTATACTGTCTTTTTACACCATGTCTGCATTTGTGATCGGAGAAACGTCAAACAACAAGCGCTACTCTACACAGCTCAAAACCCGCGTTTAAATAGTCAGTGGCAAATTCTTTAAATATGATAACATACTTACAGGCTGTGAGTCAGAAGCGCCAGACTGTCCTTGCGACGTTGGAATAGCCCCAACTTTATAGAAACAGCCTTTGTTCACAGCTGGCATTGCAGGCTACTCTCCCAGTTTCAGGAAATAGTCCTCTGTAAAATGCGCTGCACACACTCTAATATTTGGAAACTTATTAAATATAAATATTTCTGGAACAGTGTTGTAAATACAGCTTAACCACTGATTTCTAGTTGTGTCCTCTTTTGGAAGCCCAAACACGTCTCCACGACATGGCGCCAGCGGCAGCAACAATACTACAGTGAATAAAAATCACGCCCACTTTCTTTGCATATACATTTGGGTGGTGTTATGCAAATCTTCCCACACAGTGATGTAGACATGTGGGGGGCATGTTAAAATGAGAAATTTTAGGAGGGCGTGGACGAGTCTTAACTTTTATAAAGAATATCTCTTTGGGTTTGAGACTTTACTCTTTGCAACTTTTGGGATCTTATCTATGCACGAACAGCTTGTAACACTCCAAAGAGAAAGGAAAACTTGAAATCACATCATATGACCCCTTAAAAAATAAAAATACTTGTAGAGACAAAGAACCTGTAAACTAAACAAACAAACAAAAAAAACTTGAAAATGAAAAAAATAAATATTTAAAATACATATGAAACACTTATTTAGAGGCAAACAACATGTAAACTAAACAAAAAACACCAAAATATATATTAATTAATATTAATGTAAATAAGCATTATATATAGACATATTAATATTACATTATATTTAAAAAAGGAAACAAAAACAAAACTTTAAAAAACAAAAAAAAACAAAAGGAGAAAGTAAAAATGCAAAAAAAAAACTTGAAAAACTTTAAACAAACAAAAAAATAATGAAATGCAAAATAAACATTACAAATAAATAGTTTTTTATAGGCAGTAAATCTGTGAACAAAACAAAATAAAAATACTGATTACTTAAAAAAGAAACTAAAACAAACAAGAAAAAAACTAAAAAACAAACAAACAAACAAACACAAAACTTAAAAGACAAACAAAACGGAATATAAAAAATAAATAACATGCATACATAAAATACAAATAAAATATCTGAAAATATTTCTTTAGAGGCAAAAAACCTGTAAACAAAAACGAACCATAATGTAGTGGGTCATGCTGATTACAATGTTCTAGTTTTTGCTAAAATCTGTGAATACCTGTTGTACTAACTCAGTTCAAGTGATCCAGTAAGTGTGTGCATTCAAGCTGGCACGCACACCCCGTGCACACCGGTCAGAGGTGAGAGGACACCAGCATACGGCTGGTTAGCCATTAGCAAGCTTTAGCCTGTGGATGGGACAAAGGCCCATTGAAGGGCTGCATTATTAATCTAGGCCTTCAAAGGCTCGAGCAGCTGAGTGTCAAGGCAGAGTGGGCTAATTACGTATTCGTTTGCCTGGGGTAATTTGCACCCATTGTGCTGTTCAGGCTGAATCAAGACATGAGATCACAGATTAAACACTTAACGCCAGAGGAGAAGAGCTTTTCAGAGCCGTACTGCAGGAGGAGCAGGAAAACCAGACAGGGTGAGAAAAGTATGAGAGGTAATGATAAAGTGCTTCAGATGCATAACACTGACTTTATTTGCTTTTGGTCCAACTATATTGCACATCAAGGTTTTTATTGGTGTTTGAGGTCTGCACTGAGAATAAAAAAATAATTTTTTCTTCAAGAAAATCAGACAGCTGCCATTAAAAAGACAAGGGGTTGTGGGTGGCTGCAAGGGCGCTGCTAAACAACTGGCTTTTTTGTATCAATTGGAAAAAAGAACTACAGAGTCTGAGCAGACGGCGCTCAGACAGACTAGAGGTTAAAGGATGACTAGAAGGCTAAGACACCATATGGCTAGTGATGGACTGAAATGAATTTTTAACAAATACACAGAAACCAAAATGAAAGTAAGGCAATTTCTTGATCAACTTATATCAACTTTTAATGCTATAATTATCTTTCTACAACAATTCCTTGTTAAAATACAAACATTTAAAAAAAAATAATAATAATTAAAAAAAAATAAATAAATAAAAAAAACTTTCATGACAGATTTATTCAAAAATAAATAAAAAAAAACGGTTAAGTAAAACTATAATTAATATGTAATATAGGGAATATATATAGCAAAATCCTTTTCTATAGTTATTTTTCTTGTTTATAGACATTGAATATTCTTTCTTTACTAAATGTAACGATACATGACATCATTTACAAGCTATTCAATTGGTCTTTCTATGGTTGAAACACTGATTGAACAATTAGATGAGACATGATAAATTTCAGTATATTATACTGTACCTTTCAACATGCCTTCAATGCTTATTCATGTTTATTTTGTGCTATAACTTGTAGTAAACTGGAAGAGATGATCGGTTCATGTGCGCTCCATCACAGCGATCTGTTGTACCATCTTAGAAAGCAGCAAAATGCCATTTATTGTTAGAATTTTATGATAAAAAGTTGAATGCAGAGACTTTGGTTCTCAACAAAAGTAACAAAGCACAAAGATTATTGCGATTATTGATTGGCAAGCACAATATAATGTTTAGCAAAGTTTTGTTCTCTGTTCATTAGAAAACAGTGAAGACTAAAAGATCAATCTTGGGATTCAAGAATCAATAGCAGTTCATCAAAATGAAGACTGAGAAATTGACAAATCGATATTGTCAACTCAGCCCTAGCATCTGCACAGCTGACATGTTTACTTGTTGTAACTTATGTTGTGCACATAAAATAGACGTTGACAGTCAAAACTAATTAAACGTCACTGTTTAGATAATGATCCAACTCTACAAATTGTTTTTTTTTTTGCTTTTTCAAACAAGTATTATTGAAATTTCTGAGTCTCACTACATATGGCTCAATCATTTGTCATCTCTGAAAACTGCCATGTAGGACACAAGCATGAGAGCAGACAATTCATGGTTAGTGATACATAACCTAATTTCCTGTTCTTTTTTGTGCGTGTGTTTGTACCGGACTAACTCTGTTTGCCTGCCTGATCGTGCGTCCCTCGCCATATCTTCCAGTAAGACCTCTTTTCCCTTCTCTGCCAATGCAAATCCATCTCTTTGCGCTCTTCACAGCTGCCCAACCCAACAGATAACCTCTTGGCCTGTCACGGGGGAGATGGCGTATTTCTGTCTGAACCGTTCCCTGGCTCTCCATTTGGTCCCTTGGCACCTCCTGCAAACGCAGAGTGTCAACACCCGCAAGCCGTCAGAGGCCGAGGACAAACAGAGGAGCCAATCTCCTGCTGTCAGGGCAACACACACGCACACGCACACACAAACGCTCTGATCAATGAGAAAGGCAGAGTGTCTTTGTTATCTGTGATTAGGTTTTCATGAGCAGAAGCCGTATCCTGTCTGGATGACCATCTGGTCATTTACTCGCTCTCAAAGCGCCCTGGGAAATGCAGTCCTTGCACCCTTTCTGCTTTGCTTTCAAGTATAGCCGCAGTCAATCAATATGCCACAGTTGATAATCGTCATCATGTGAGTGAAAGAGAGTGGGCAGCTAAATCTAGGACTGAGCATCTTTCATTCACAAACAAACCTGAAAATGACCAATCAGGTACAATATTTTTGTTTTTAGAGGAGTAATCATGACTTGCGTATTACTACTGCAAATATATAAGGTTACTTATTTGCTCACCCTCATGTAGGTTACAAACAAGTACGCAGTATAATTTTTGTATTATTTATAGTTTTTATTAATATTTTGAATGCTTTTAATTCATTTTTAGTAATTTTGTTATGTGCTTTTGTCATTTTTTAGATTTAAATCTGCTTTTGTCAGATTGAGATTTATTTAAATTTTAGTTGAATTTCCAGACAGTAATTTTAAACAGTTGACAAGGCAGCATTTATATTTTTCGTTTAGTTTGTTTTTAATCTAACATTTGTATTATTTTCTTTTTCTATGCTTCATTTCAATTGACAATGTTTTTAATAATTTTAGTTTTTGATAAAGATTATAAACTTGCCCAAGTGCCTTTCATTTTTCTTGGAATATATCCTGAAGAATGTGTTTTATTAAGCTGATATTTATTTGTTTATTTATTTATTTGTACAATGAAAGTCAAAGGGGTCAAATGCTGTTTGGGTCCCAACGTTCTTCAAAAGATCTTCTTTTGTGTTTCACAGAAGAAAGAAATGCATACAGATTTAGAAATGAGTATTTGATGACAATTTTTAACTCCCTTACCCTAAGCATATCTTTAAAGTGTAACTTTAAAAGTCCCACACATATCTAACTACATTAGCATCATGGTCATGTTTTTTTTCTCTTTTACATGACTGCGAGTTTTGTGCAGGCTAACGTAACTCGTACGCATTCAGAAAGTGTAAAAACCTAGTTGAAGACAAACTAAAAACAATACATTGTACCCAGACCAAAAAAGGGAAAACTGCCAAAACTCAGCAGGCAAGCCTATCCTTGTTATACCCCTGTTAGTTTGTTTTCAAAGTAATAGAAACCGCTCTCGCCTCAAACCTCAAGTAGAGTGTGCCCCAACATAAAGGTTAATTACCTCACTCTCTAATGCTCTGCTTTTGAGGTTTTATGAGCGTCTGCCCTGCACCTTCATCTGCCCTGTATTAACAAAATGAGGAGAAGGCCTAGAAGCAAACAAACATACAATGCTTCTGCCGCTGCTGGTGCTGTGTCAACATTTCTCAGATTAAGAGGAAAGAATGTCCTTCCTGATCGCTGAATACCGCAGTAATGTATCAGCAGGGGACAGGAGGAAATCACTGAGAAGGAAAGACAGAGAGAGGAATCCCCAATAGAAATGTGTTTGTGAGACTGCAGTATTCAGTTACAGGGAAAGCTGCATATGAGCCTGCAAGCATTTATTATAAAATCCAGCTTGATTTAATCAGCATGCAAAATTTCACAAGCAAAAAAAGATCCATTGTTCATTGTCAACAGTGTAGAGATGTATGAAGCACAGCTCACAGTGAAGTCACTTTCAAACCAAGCAGCTTTCTGTCAATCCCGCAATCCATGTGACCAACTTGAACTAGTTGGGAAATCTACGTTGGGCAATTTATCGCCCCCAAACAAAGTTCCTGATTGCAGGGATTCCTATTGAATGTTTATCAAACAATGCTAATGGGGCCAATGCGTAAATGTTTCTATAGTAATCTATAACCAAAAGATGTAAACATTATGATTTAACAAAAATATTGATTTAAACAACTATACAGCTCAAAAAACACAAGTTCTTACAGAAGTATGAACATAAGTGCTTATATAAGATTATAAGATACACATTTCTGTTTATAAATCCTCCAAAAGTTGGCCCAACTGACTTCTAATGAAAGTGCCTCAAGAATTTTTTTTTTTTAAGAAGAAAACCTGAAATCATTATTTTTTTGTGGTAATCAACACAAAGGCCACAAAGGTTATCAAGTACTGTATAATCGACTCTGGCAACTGTGAAGAAACTCATTATTTCTGGAAAAACAGTTAATACTCAAGCTGTTTGTAGACAGAAGCAGCAGATATTCCCTCTCTCTCTCTGTAATTGGCCTTCTGAGTTTCCCAGAGGTGGGTCATGTATATTAAGCACACCTGTTCATTACATCTGCAGTGGGGCTGTTGAGTTCAGTTTGCAGAATAAGACCACATCGCACCCGTTGCACAGTAATTACTGAACATTCACGCTGCATGGCCCACGTGCTTCAGCATGAACACCAATACATGTGCACACATATTTTTCTGTCAGGTGTACAGACATCCATACACAAAGACTACTTCCAGTGTTATTTCAAACAGCCAAAAGGTGTCAGTCTAACATTCTTCGAATAAAAGGGTGACACCACAGTTGAGTGATATCATAGAGCTCACCTCACATCACATTATTCTAAAGCTAGATGCTCCAGAAACGATGCATAACGATAACATTTTGAATTTGTAGCTCAGGGTAAATTTAACTAATTTGGTCTTCTGGGAAACGTGCAAGTATCTTCTGTAGCTTCTGAAGGGCAGTAGTAAATGCAAATAAATAAATAAATAAATAAATAAATAAAAGGTGATATTTAGGCAAAATAAGAAAAATATACACATCTCCATTCTGTTCAGAAGTTTTCACCCCCCGACTGTTAATGCATGGTTTTTCCTTCTGGAGCATCAGTGAATGTTTCAACCTTCTATAATAGTTGCACATGAGACCCTCAGTTGTCCTCAGTGTGAAAAGATGAATCTCAAAATCATACATTCATTGTTGGAAAGAGTTCAAATTCACAAAAATGCTGGAAAATCAAAGAATTTGTGGGACCTGAAGTGTTTTTCTGAAGAACAGCAGGCGGTTTAACTGATCAGGACAAACAAGGGACTCATGAACAACTATCACTAAACAAAAACAAAACACAGCTGTGAATCATTAAGGTAACAGCAAAGTATTAGGAATCAAGTGTATATAAACTTTTGAACAGGATCATTTTTATAAATTCAACTAGGCCTACTTATTCAAGTCAGTACAAAATAAACAATAACATGAATTTTGTATGATCCCTCTTATTTTGATAAAATAATTAACGTTTTGCTGATTCTGCTAGGTATATTTAAATTTCTAACTTCAACTGTATATTATACTGCAAATATTTTAGTATATTAATTTACTGCATAAATTTTAGTATATTATATTCAGTTTTTTTTAAATAATGGAGTCTAAAGTAACACTAAAATCATTTTTAATGTTATTTTTTTCATGTTATTTTCTTAATAAAAATAATCAAATAAAATATATTAAAATAATTATTTTTCATATTTTTGAAATAAGTTTTTATTATTTGATAGAGTTTTTTTGTTTTTGTTTTTTTGGACATAGCACTGTTTGTTTGTTTAAGTGGTCTACAACCTGAAGAAAGCAGAAATATTTCTTTATTGCACGTTTCACATAACAGCGTCAATAACTTGCATACATACTGACTTCTGTGATGTATTTACAATGCTGTCAAAAATCTTCAAAGGAGAATTCTCGCTCTCAATGTGAATACGTGCACAAGCACACACTCGCTCACCCACAAACACATATCTATAAATCCTTTTTGAAGAGGAAAGCATGAAATAACAGTAGATACGTTGGACAGAAAACAGAGGAATGTATGAGGATGACTCACCAAGATGAAGAAGATGAAGAAGAAGAGAAGGAGAGAAAAGAGGAAGAGACAGAGAGAGAAGGCCAAGAGGATCTACCCACACACTCTTTTATCACCAGCAGGCAAAGCCGCTACCGGCCCCAATCAGGCCTGATTACACACCGAGCACAGGGCGTCTGCCCTCCAGGCATGAGAACACACCTGTCAATCAAACCCGAGACCCCAAACCGAGCCAGGCATGCAGAACTGAACACAAATCCACATGGAGATAGAGAAAGAAGGTTTACTGCACAGCTCATACAAAATTTACAGAATTTTATATAATTAAGGGGGGTCAAATGCACTGGGTTCTGCTGCAATCAAGCTACTACAAAAAAATATATATATTTTACATTCATTCCATATACACAGTGCAAAAGTTACACAACCCTTCTCTGAGGTGGTATAGTAAGTTCCCAGCATGCTGTCCAAATTTGAGATCTTCCCCACGGTGACTATATGATTTTGAGATATAAAGATAACTTGCAATTGCAAGTTTATAAGAATTGTGAGATTTAAACTCTGTGGAAAAAGTCTGAATTGTCAAATGTCACAATTAGTTTTTTTTTTTCATTTTTTAATTCCGTGGCAAAAATAGGCTTCCATAAGACAATGATAGTCAGGAGGCAACAAATAATATCAGGAAGCAAGAGTATGTACTGTACACTTTTGAAAAAGCTCTTTGGAATATATTTAAATATATAACATGTCTTGTGGAATATACTTAAAAATCCATTATGCAGCTTCTTCGGGGGAGTTAAAAAATAAAATAAAAAAATTTAAATGCTAAACATCTCACAGATTCTCTAAGGGGTATGTAAACTTATGAGCACTGTATATAAAAATGGATGTGAGAGTATTTGTGGATGTGTGTGCATACGAGACCTGCAGACAAGACACTTGAGTGTGTATATACTGCATGTGTGCGTGTGTTTATCCATTATGCAAAGAAATGGCATTTTAGATTAAGTGCATCATACTGAGCTGCATAACCTTCATACTATGTTAATTGTATTTGAGGATGTGGGCCTGGTGAGGAAAAAAAAAAAAACAGGAGAGAAAAAGATGAAGAAAGAGAGAGGGGGGCGATAGAAAGAAAGAAAGAGAGGGGAATGTGTACCTTGATGCATTGTATAAATTTCCATTCATTAAGGCCCCAAACCGCAAGCTCCAGTCATTCCCTTAATGCACCACAGTAATCAGAACCCTCACCCTAAAACTCCCAAAACAACCCCTTTTAATAAAGCACGAGATATAGAAATTGTGATGCACATCAAAACATAAGAAAATAAAATGTAATTTACATAATTTTATAAAATTGCTCTCAAAGTCTCAATGTTTAGTATAATTTTCTAATCACTGTGCTAACACACATTATTAGCAAGTTAGCCAGAATAGATTATACCTTCATTTTAACTTTATTTGATAGACAAGACTGTCGTGAAATACGGCTGTCAATCCTAGACACAGACTGTGCGAATTTAGCCAGTTTGATGTCAATCTGTCAACATGTAATCTTTTCATGACAGAAAAGAAAGTGCACATCCTCCAGCCAATTAGAAAAGGCTATGGCTAAAAGATGAAGAAATAATAACTTACTTCCTGTAAATACGGTGCACACTAAAGCCCCACCTATACACCCGTAGTCTCCGTGCTTAGGTGACTGTGCAAGCGTGCAGCTGGATCTATTTGGAGACATAATTAAACCGTAAATTGCTCGTTATCACCCAGTGGGGCTAGCAGGACGCTTGCCGCAGAAGGTCGATTGCGATGCTCTCCTTCATTCACGCAGACTCCAAAAACAAGTTTTTTTTCCCCATTACATGCACTGTTGAGCTTCCTGTGAGACTGCAGAGAAGTATATATATAAAATAATAAAGCGTTTCTCTCTCTCACCCACACACACACACACACACACAACTCCTATTTTACACATCTGTCTGTCCCAATTCTCTCTTCCAAACAAAATTCTAGTTTCTTCTCTTCCCCTCCTTTGGGTCCTGAGGCTGTTTGCTCTGTCGCCTGGATGTGATCTCATACAGTGTGTCAGCAGGAACACACGGAGCGACAGCACACAGGTGAAACCACATCACATCAGCTGCAGCGGTGGAACACCTGTCTCGCTGAAACACACCCACGCAAGGAAAGCAAAGCTGGTCTTTTCACACAGCTCCTTCTTTACGGTAGGGCTTTTAGGCACTGGTGAGCTCTTTCAAGCTCTGGATCAAAGGTGCTCCAAAAATCACACCAAGCTCCTGAGATGTGGTAAAACATCAAAGGCGTCTTGTAGGGCTGTGAATGGACTATAAGAGGGACGTGGGAAGATTCTGGATGGAGCTTCCGCTGCTCTTCATCTTGATACTCGACTGGGGCCTCAGTTGTGGAAACAACTAATGGCTTGGGGCAATTTACTGCGGAGAAGTTGCACAATTAGTCAATTATGAACTACTGGAGGCTTTAATGAATATATCAGTGTTGTTAACTACTAAAAATCATTTTTTAATTGAAATACAATCATTTAAAAAGTAGTAAAATAAAATGTAAATGTGTGAACAACTTGAAATAGATGAAATGTTACCTTGCTAATAAAACATTTCTAATATTATATCGAAGTAGCTAAATGGAAATATTAAACACAAACTAATAAAATGTACAGGCATTGAATAAACTATAATGAAATATGCTTGTCAACCAATATAGGTTATTCAGTAGCCAATGGCAATCATTATTTATTCTAGAGTGTTATAGTATTAGGAAATGACTTGGAAACACAATAACTGCTCTCTTTTTGAACCTCAAAACATGCACACAATTTCAGCAATGCACGCCAAAAAGGGGCTTGATTTTTAATACTTTGATACAGTGGTACATTGTGGTCCAATTTTATCAGAGAGCAATCTGTACCGACACTGAATACAGTGACTTTCAATCCAAGTAAGTGACTGCACTCAACACTCAAAAGCGGATTATAAAGCGTCCAGACAGAACGTCACCTTCCTTACAAGAACAGGTACATGGAGCGTAACTGAATAGAACAGAACGCAGGGGTCTAAAGAAGTGTTTTAAAAGAACTATTTCAACCTGACAATGTACCATGAATGGCTGAGACTGCAGGCATTTGACAAAACTCATGGAGTGGCACACAGTACAATGGCGCAGATCAATAATTAACATAAAGAGAAGAAATTGCTCACTTTAAATTGGACAAAATGACCATCTCTAATTGTAATTACTGTGTAAATGAATTTTTGGTGGTGTAATTCACATAATACAAGTTTTACAGCCATTAGAGCTTAAGTGATATAAGTATGCTGCATAGATGCTTTAAATATAAAATAAAAACACAATAACTATTTATTTCCACATTTAAAATAATAATAATAATTAATAATCCTCAATCAAATCATAAAAAATGTTCTCTCTCTCATTTTAAATAAATAAATAAATATCCTAAAGCAAACTATGAAAAAAATTAAATTGAATAAAACTAAATTATATATTATACATATACATATATACATATACATATACATATACATATATATATATATATTATATATAAATAAATTAGACACACACACACACACATACGCACATGTATTTTTGAGTTATATTGTTATATGGCCTCTCTCGCGCACACACACAAACACACACACACACACACACACACACACACACACACACACACGCACACACACACACGCGCGCGCACACAAAATTAAAGTGCCTGCGATCGGCTGTTGTTTACAGAGATCTCTTTTTTGGCAACCCCTTTTTATTGTGTTTCTACCCACAATCAAATCATGAGCGTCTAAAGAGCGGGTGGAATTAGCACAATGACGCAACCGCCTGTAGAAAGCTTTCTCCAGTTCTTAACCCCCGTCCCCCTCCACCCCATCCAGCTGAGAGCTGCTGCTGTAACCATGGTGACAGGGCAGTGAAGGGCTAGAAGTAGTTTCAAGGTGAGCTAGTGTGCAGCAGTGAACTGTGGAGAGATGGATGGCGTTGACTCCAGCATGTTTACGTGCCTGGGAACACATGCAGGTGCACAGACGCTAGACATGGTGGAGAGTACAGCAGGTGGAGTGATGGGGCTTCAGATGTGGAGCGGCTTCCCAAATCCCTGCTGCTGGGTTGTGACAGGAAGCTGATTACTGTGATTCCAGCTCCAGCCTCGGGACAGAGGAGCCTAGTAAAACCACGTCCTCTATATCGGAGAGCGAGGCAGTAAAACCGAGTATGAAGCGCTCGCTCGTTTTACTGTTTCTGAGGCAGGGAACAGTAATTTTCTCTCTCATAAGGGAGTTCTAGTATTTCAAACTGTGTAAAGGTCAGTTAATATTCGCTTCCTCTTCATGTTCATGTACTAAAAAGACCTGTTCTGCTACATTGCACAGAGCAATACGGATCCCGTCTCTTTTCTATGCTTTAATTATGTTTATGAAAGCAAAGCATTACCTTATAGCGTCCTTGAGCATCGTACACACTGCTGCAGGCAAATAAAGTGACCAAACGTGAATTACTGACTGATTACAGAGGCATTGCCCTGAATACAAAACGCCACTGCATGGTTGTTAAATGACCCTATAATTAAACCTCACATACCTTGCTTACACCTGAGGGGGGAATGCCTAGGAACTACAACTAATTACCCAAGCAAACAATAAATAAATGAATTTGCGATAAAAATAAAGGTTCCACGTGAAAGTAAATGCCATGATGGGAGCTGATTTTTAGGCTCGTTTGGTCATTCCTGTCCTGAACGAAAGCCACTATTAATTAAAAAACAACAACAACAACAACAACAAAAAAAAAAAACATATCAAATATGGTGGCAGTTGCCAAATATAAAAGAAAAAAATAATGAAATAAATAAAAATAACACCCATACAGTTTGAAATAATTTTCTTTCTTTCTTTCTGAAGTCATTATTCATTAAATAAATAAATAAATAAATAAATAAATAAAAACACCTTTAAATCAAATATTGTGCCATTTGTCAAAAATAAAATATAAGTTCTACTCATATGGTCTGGATTTTTTTTTTTACTTTAATATAAACTTGTTGAAAAATGAGAAGCTAAACGGTCATGTGATAGCTCTGCATAAACAAAATAAAAAATTATATTTATATCTATTTCTGTTCATAGAGTTTGAAAGAAGCTTTTTTACCTACATTTGCACTTGTTGAAAAATGAGATGTTAAATGGCCAAGTTGCACACACACACACAGAGTATCTCGACACACACGCTTCCATCTTGTGCCCTTTATAAAACCATGAAGGGCAAGCAGAAAATCTATCTTGCTATTTTAGCATTGAAAATGTTGAAGGAAGCCAATGAAATTTATGGGAGGCAACAAATAAGCCGCTTGCCACTTGTCGTCTCCATTAGACAGTAAACGAGGTCCGTGTATCCTTGAGTAGAGACATGGCTGTGAAGCCGACCTCTGCTGAGTAACCAAAAATATATTTCAGCCATTTAAAACTCGGTGAAACGAATACCTGACCACTATCTCAAAACAACGCCGCAGTACATGACTAAGTGGCTTGTCATTTCCTTAAAAATAAAAAAATAACAAAAAGGCAGGAACAATTACAACAGAGAGAAAGACCTCAAGGCAAGCTCTTTAAAAATGTCAAGCTGTCTGTCTACAACCCAAAGTGATAGTAATCTGGTAAGAAAGGGTTTTATAAGATCTTAGCATCTATCATCATTAAAGCTTCAGGCCTAAATGCCAATTTAGATCATATTTAATTGACTTCTGTAAGTACGGCAGGTTAATAAATAGTGATAAGAGTGCTGCCTCAGGCTGACAGTGCAAAGGACTGAAGATCACCTTGTGAAGGGAATTTGATCCCGAAGCCATTCTTATATTGTTATTAAATTTGCATTCATTATTGCGCTCACTGTAGGGTGTCCACCTTTCCACTAAAACTCTTTGGGGGATTTGTCATTGGCATCAGTGATGCATTGTAACGCAGCAACACAATGTGAACTGATGGGTGCTATAAATCTACGCAGTTCTATTTCTATGCAGCTGATTCTAATGCGGCCTACTTTATCCACGTTAAAAATAGATGGAATGATATAAATGGCTTCAAACAAATCGTGATGAAAGCAATGTAGCATAATTGTGCCAGTTAAGAAAAAAACAACAACAGTAAACTAATAATAGAATAGTCTTTAAAAAGACTGAGACTGAGATCCAGACTGAGAGGAAAGAACAAAATTACCATCCAGACAGGTTTATCTGAAAGATTGCATAACTTGGACTTGACGTGCCTATAATAGGGCTCATACCATAAAAAGTTAAATAAAAATGTAAATAAAATTTACAAAAATCAAAATTTTGAATTTACTTTGAAACTTCCTCCAATTCAAAAAGACCACTTAAATTACCAAAACCAGGATCTTTCAAGGAGCGAGAGAGTGGAAAAGCAAATAATACCTGCAGTAAAAACAAAACAAAAAAAAAGTGTTTGAATTTTCAAATCATAATAATTTCAAATCATAATAATTATTCAAACAGACTCATTTTAAATTAATAATATATATATATATATGAGTCTGATTTCTTAGAAACACAACAACTCCACTCAAGCTGCATGACTTGAGGTCTAATTCATATTCGTGACACAAACAATGCAGAATAAGTTACGCTCCAAACTAGTTGAACACAGTAAATGGGGTTATTTAAACTCTTAACCCTAATTATGAGCAATAATAATAGAGAACCGCATAACAGCAACACTAAAAGTGATGCTTGCCTTAGCAACAACCACTAATGATTAAACCTTTGCCACCTTGTGGTTAGAGAGCATTTTACATAACAAGAAAAAGAAAGAGAGAGACAGAGAGAGATGATGATGATAATAATAATAATAAGAAGTTTGTTAGTCATTACTATTTACTTCAGGTATAACTACAGTTTCTATTTAGGAAAAACAAGCATGTTTGCTCTAGGCATTTGCTCAAGGCACCAACCCACATGACTCAGAAAGACGTAAACAACCTCTTCAAAAACTCTATAGCCAGTTGCCTAATCATTATAGAGATGTAAAAAAAAAAAAAAAACAAGCAGCTAAAGAGGCCCCAAGACTCTCAACCAACTGATCTGAACATCTGCTTTTTCAAAAAGAGAAAGAAAGAAAAAAAAAAAACTACAAAAATCAACACATGATCCAGAGGGGAGCCTGTCAATGTGCAAACAGTCAGTCTAGAGGCCAGCCTCGGTTTCAGGACCTTGGAGAGCGAACAGTCCATATTCTCCCCTTTCCAAAGAATAGTGTCTGTAAACATGTCTGCTCTGTTCAAATGATGTATGGATTTGGGGGGAAACAATGACATATCTAGTGCATTTAGTCTTCAGGGGCCCTTTTCCCCCTTCCTGTGGTCCCGTACTCCGCCTCTCTTTGGATTTAACTCTGCGTATTCCAGCCACAGTGGAAATAAGAGGCACGTGTGGTGTTCCTCATTCAGTGATATGTGATTACGGGCAGAGCAGTGGCTTCAGCCAATCAAATTATAGCAGAACAAAGGAGCCTGTGCTCTAAACTCTAAATGCACTTCAAAGCTGCCAAGCCTGCCATGCAGGACAGACCCCAGCACTGGCAGAAAGGGGGATGGCGAGTGGAAAAAAGACCGACTGAGATGAAAAGAACAAAGGAAGCTCTTGAGGCAGTGGAGAACGGATAGATGGAGAATGGAAGAGAGACATGGCAGTCTAATCATCTGCAAGCATCAAAAAAAAAATAAAAAAATAAGTCGATAACAGCCTTATTACAGACCATTGACGGGTATATCCTCTGTGATAAGACTGGAGCTCTTCTGAAGAGATCAGATTGGGCCTTAATTAAGACTAAAAGCTGTCTTACAACTAAAAGCAGTGCTAAGTCTAAAAGCTCAAAACAACATCACAGACTCATGCTTTTATAGCAGTAGACTCTAAATGGCTCTGGGCAGCTACTGGGTATATGGCTTGTACACCTACTAAAAGTATATGAAGCCTTCAACCAGTTAATTAATGTATAGTTCACCCAAAAATGAAAGTATGCTAAAAATGCATTCATCTACATTTTTTGCATTACATCCCTCGTGAATGGGTGCCGTCAGAATGGGAGCTGATAAAACATTACAATAAACCACAAGTATTCGAAATGATTCCATTCTATCAATTTACACCTTGTAAAGTGAAAATCTTCGTATAAAAAAAACAACTAGTTTCCGTCTAAACAACTATAAACTAGAGTCAACTATAATAATGCTTTCTCCAGTGAAATAGTGGTCTCGTAAGAATCAGGAGAGAAATATGCACAGATCAAACATAATTTACAAGCAAAAACAGCTCAAAACAGTTCTAAACTAAACAAATATGTTGATGGATTTGAATGTAAGAGAATAACAGGAGATGGATTATTTTTTTTTTGGACAGAAGCTAGAGTTTAAAGTTAAAGTTCCTTAATGGTGATGTGTGGACTCTATCAGATGACTCTGACTGCACCCATTCACTGCAGAGGATCCATAGATGAGCAAGTGGCAGAAAACTAAATTTCTCCAAATATGCTCAAGAAACAAACTTTTTTTTATTCCTTTAAAGTACTTGGTTTGTAAAGTACTTCCTTAAAGTAATGGTTTGACATAGGACACATAGGACACATACCTGTAAGTCTACCCTATCTAACTAGACAACGAAAGGAAGTGATGTAATACACAGCAAGCCTTAGTCGTACTCAAAAATTCACAGCACACTCTGGAGAGCCAAGTGCCAGCCTCAAACCCCAAATCCAATTCAAGACGCAAATCAAAAACTGTCTACTATTAGTTTGGGATACTTTTCCTATATATAGATTTCCTATATTGATGATAATTATACTTTCATTTAAAAAGGATGCATTAAATTGATCATTTATGATCAAGGGACTAATGACATTTACAGTACAATATTGCAAAAGATTCCTTTGAACTTTCCATTCATCAAATAATCACCGTTTCCACAAAAATATTACATAGCACAGCTGTTTTTAAAATTAATAATAGTAAGAAAAAATATTTCTCGAGCACCAAACCAGCATATTTGAACCAGCATTTGACATTGAAGACTGGAGTAATGGCTGCTGAAATAGCCGATGGCATTTTACCAGACAGTCTCAAAGAGTTAACGTCTCAAGAATGGACCATAAGCCCAATCACATGCCTTGTAGCCAACAAATGAAATAAACGCTTTCTCTCTCTCTTCCACCCCTTCCAGACACATGACTAGGCTTTTCTCTCTGCTGCACTGCGAGACTCAAACTCTCTCCTGAGATCCTTGCCCCCTCTGCAGTGGAAAACAAAACAATTGCCATCTCAGACCTCTGAATAATGAACACACATACACAAACACTCAGAAAATATCACAAAGGTTATTATTAATTGATGCATTTTACAAAGCTCTGGCCTTTTTTTTAACTAAACACAACAAGGTTCTTTAAAGGGATAGTTCACCCAAAATACCACTATGAGAAAGAGAACATACTGCTAAATAATACAGGTTTGGAAAGACATGGGGGTTAGTTTTCATTTTTCTGTGAACTTTCCCTTTAAATGAGGTTAACTTCAGAGCCATTAAAACATCTAGAGACTTGTAGGGGAAACCCAATTTATGGCGCCACCAAAAAAAGGAAGAAAGGAAAACTTCACAAATGAGGACACAGAGGAGACCACTGTTTCTTCCAACAGCTGTGAGACGTGACTGTGGCTTATGAAACGATACAATACAAATACCGTATTGGGAATATGATCCCGCAAACAAACTTATGTAAAAGGTTTGTATGTTTGTCTATGTATCCTTTGAGGTACGGTCGGAGCTGCAAGGAGCTGAGATAATGACCTGTTGGAGCTTGTTAAACTGAATGCCATTGTCTCCGCTCAGCCTGCAGCTCGCTCTAGGTCATAACCAATGACCTCTGATTTAAATGAGGGTTTTATTCTGCAGCTAAATTTAAGCTTCATTAAAAGGAGAAGGACTCACGCCACAAAAACACACAAGTCAAATGAACACAAACAAGTCGCATTTGTGGATTTCATGTGAATGAGGTTGATCAGCGTCAACTGCTTTTTATGGAATTAAAATTTTGCTCATTGGTGGAATCCATAAAGCTCAGTGACTCCTTATCCTTGTTTTAAACACATCACATGTCTGGCAACAATATTAAAACTGACACCTAAGTTTTTATTTGATGTTCCAACCTTTGTAGTAGAAACTAACAGAAACTGCCAAAAATGTCTAGGTAAAACAAATATTTTTAAAAATTAAGATCATTAAATAATTTTAATTAATTCACAATCTTAATTTAAAAAATTTATATTAAAAAAATTGCACATACACAAAAATGTTAGATATTGAAATTACCAAAAACATCTAGGCAAACCAAATATTATTAACATTTTTTACACAAATTTAATGCATTTAGTTTAATAAATGTAACATTAACATATACTATAATTTATATCTCTATGCAAACATAAACACACACACACCATCTATAGAAGTATAAAATCTTATGTAAATCTATACAAATATACAGAAATGTTACATACATACACACGTGTGTGTGTGTGTATGTGTATGTGTATGTGTATATATATATATATATATATATATATATATATATATATATATATATATATATATATATATATATATATATATATATATATATATATATATATATATATATATATATATATATATATATATATATATATATATATATATATATATATACACATACATATATATATATATACACATACATATATATATATATACACATACATATACACAAAACCATACAATTTAATTTTCTGGCTATATTTTCTACCCTATTCAAGTGCCCATTATTTAGATAGCGTAAATAAGAGAGAGAGTGAGAGAGAGACTCATTCAAATGCAAAATCTCCATCAGTCTCTGAATCAGACACAAAGGAAATAAAGGCATGGTACATTAAATGAGACTCAGAGTCAGACGCCCCCCAGACACAGCTAAATACACACATACACACACACACACACGCTGCACACGTACAAACGCACACAGTCATCAGTAATGAATGCATCCTTGAGCTGCGGTTTCCTGTGTGAGTCTGAGAGTACACGCGGAGCTTCAATCGTCTTCTCTCAGCGTCAGCAGAACTCTTGTACCACGCGTCTCTGTAATCCTCCCCCTCATTTTCTCTTTCTCTGTATTTCCAGTACGCAGTCCTAGAGCAGAGAACTAAGATGGAACCTTTCCTGCCTGATCTCCACAGAGACAGAAACACTCCCCACAACCGCTGGGGTCCGAGCACACTGAGAGGAAGAAAGAATATGTCACTGGATTGACAACTAAGCTAGATTCTAGTAGGAAATGATTCACAAGTTCTTTTACAGACCTCATTATGTACTTCTGCATTTTCTTCTTGCAAGTACCAGTGCCATTAGATACCAAAAAATTCTAAACCATAATTAGTTAAGCAGGGGTGTTGGTATGAACCACGGTCAAGTAAAGACTCTAGTGAGCTGACTCAAGTAGCTAAGGAATTTTTGTACATTTTCGCTTAATTTGATAGTTGAATGAATCACTTCCTAAATTAATTATCAATTAAAGTTAACATTTTTTAAAAGAAATTCATATTAAATATTAAATGTAATTAATATTTCTTTAAACCAAAAGAAATAATTTATAACCGACGTTTCAGTTAAAGAGGTTTAATGCTTTTATCTGTGAGCCTCACTAGTCAATTTTCCATCCAGTTTTTGCTCTGTTTTGTTATCGACAAAGAGAATATGCGTTAAAAAAACTGTGAAATTTGCTGTCTACAGCCTATTTCCATCCAACTGGCCTTTTACCGATAATATGGTGTGCGTGATGACGTCATCCCTAAAAAAACTAATTGTCGCATAAGTTTTGGTGTCGCAAAAAAAAAGTTGCCCTTGAGCTGTTTCTATACATAATTCCTCCTATTGCGTAAATTCTAGGCTATAGGTGTCATGAGTTTTTTTTTTTTTTTTACTTTGTTATAGACTATTAGATAGATAGGCTACTTAAGCAATAATCATAAACGGGTGCAGTTGTATTATTATTATTATTATTTTTCTGATTAACGTTTATAGGAAATAGGAATGTTCCTTTCGGTTATTTTATTTCTCCTAACCGACGGTCGTTAAGCCATACCGTTAACTGACAGGATTATGTTAAATTACAATTAAATTAAATTTAAATTGATAGGTGGCTGTGACCCATTAAAAATACCTAAATTTGTTTTCCAGGGATTAATTTTATACACGCAAAAAGCAGCATAAACAACATGAACGTGAGGATTCACATGCACGCACCTGCAGCGCTTCTGCGAACAGAGAAAAACAAGCTATTTTATATAAAAGAAATATATTTTGGATATGGGCCTATTTTTCTAAATAATTAATGAATTAACAAAATGAAAGAAAAAAAAAAAACTGTGCAACAATTAGCAGCCTATATGCAGAATTTCGGTTCATTTTTGCGATGCGCTCTTGAGAAAGCGGCATCCTGTGTTTCCTTTATTTCACAAAAGCACATGTTTTGTTTTTATAGTCAATGTACACAAAATAAATATTTTGAACAGTTTTGAATAATGTCTTACTCTTATATGACCACAAATGAAGGAGTAGGCTATTGTAAGTTGTTTACACTTTTATAATGGGAAATTTTTTTTTTTTAAATCAAGTGATCGTCCCGGCGCCTTACACGCGCAGCTAAGTATACTTGACAATGCAGCCTGTTCATTGTCATAATAAAATACAGTCAGCCAAACATATTGAAAAATCATGCTATTTTATTTCCCCTCACTCCACAACAAATCCTTTAAATGGTAGAAAGAACTCAGAACAAAACAAGAATAAAAATATAAGAAGCTAACAAGCCAAAACGAATTAATTTAAACTTTTGTACTTCGCGTTCCAATATCAATGTAAAACAAAATGCGCTTGGCATAATATCACGGGGGTATGTATGGTGGTCAAGCTGAAAGGCACGGACTACAGGCTATTTAAACTGAACAGTGCACTGTAAAAAAATAATGTAAACGTACTAAAGGAACATCAAATTAAGATTGAGATGTTTGAGAGGTAACTCGTCTTTTTCTTACCATGTATAAAATAATTTCAGATGCAACTGAATAATATGAATATGATTTAATGCGCTTCTGAACTGGGAAACTGTGCTTTAACGTGATGAACACGGAAGCTGCCTATAGGCTAATTCTGTCATGTGACACCACATTTATTTGCGTTAAAGCCCCTTTTCTTGAAAAAAGTGTTTCCAAACAAATTTTTGCGACATTTGAAGTATCGATATAGAATTTATGCGCTAAAGTTAAACGGAAAAAGATTGTGTCGACACATAAGAAATTTAATCGATAATTGGCATTTCCATCGGCTATATCGTAAATATTTTAAAGCGCTAAATAGTTTTTCGCAAAAAAAAAAATCTTGGATGGAAACCTGGTTACTGTTTCTGACTGCTGCGATTTTTTTAAAGGTGAAGTGTGTGCATTCTGTGCATCTTGCATTGAAAACACAATTTCAACAATAGCAATGTCCTAACACATCTGTCATTGGTCGGACAGTCAAATAGCCACGCCCTCAAACTGTTAATAAAGCTCATCAGAATTGCAATTTTTTGATGCAGTTTCTGTGGAAATCAACCCACAAATGGCTGAGAGTTGTGTTTTCATATTTAACTGGATTAGCAGAAAATTTAAAATAATTAAAAAAAAAAAACTTTCTATATATTCTATTTATAACTTTGTATAAATCTATTCATTAATAAAATAAAAAACTTTAAATTACTTATATAATACTTAAAAAAAGTCACATAACTAAAATATTTATTATAAACTACAAAAACATACAAATAAAAATATTACAAAAAAATTACAAAATAAAAATACAATAAAACATGAAATAAAATACAATAAAATAAAAACAAACTTTACCTTTAAATTAATTTTATAATTTGAAAGTCAATCAATTAAAATATTTTTTATAAAATAAACTACAAAAAATAGAATAAAATAAAAAGAAAAAAAATATTATGAAATAAAATACAATAAAACAAATTAATTAATTTGAAAGTCACATAATTAAAATATATTGTCCCTTAAATGACTTTACATGTAGTCAGCTACTTTGTCAATATCTTCTTGCCATCTACCTCAAGAGGAAAGCTTGATTGTAGCATGACTACTTAAAATGACAAGCACAAAATACTCTGGTTTCACAGCAGTTTCCCAAACACTGCGAGTACTATAATGAGGACTCATTCGCTGCTTCTAAAGCCAAGCCTACAGTTTCAAACCTACAGGTGTGACAAAATTAATGAAGAACTGTCATTATGGATGCAACAGTGTGGGCTGCTAAAGTACATCCCATTCGGCTCACCGAATTAGCAGAGAGTGTCTAACCCTTTATGCAACAGTGCATGTGTCAATACATGGAGCACCACTCAGGAAAAATGTGCCTGTGGAAATAGTGAATCCTGTCGGACGCTAATGAGCATTGCTAAGGGCTAACGAGAACGTGTGAGATAAAAACACCTACACGCTGGAACAAACACTCCAGCATGCTACAAATCCTGTGCCTGGGGAAACAGAACTGTACTGTTCTCTGTTGTTGAACATCTAAGAGCGAAAGCGGTAACAATTACTTTCTAAAAATAGCGAAACCTTCAAAACCGAAGGAGCTCAGTTCCACGAAAGGAGAAAAACAGCAACACCAGTGGACTTCATCAAGGATAGGCGCATTTGAAATGTGTAAACAAAGACACACTTTGTGACCGAGCACACACGCACACACACACACACACACGGCAAACAAGCTGAGGATGGTGTGACAGGAACTTGGCAATGACGAGAATGGAGTGGCAGAAGTTTGACAATTTTCCATCTGTGGCGATCCATCTGCGGAATTAAGCGTCCATTACCGTTCACTTACACACAAACTACAAGCAGCATCATGGAAATTTCTGTAACACCAGGAACGGTGACTCATAAATAAGCAATTATCACTGAAGTTGATGAAGAATGCCACAGCCATTTCTAAAATAGTAAAAAAACTGATCTATCAGAACCTGAAATTGCATAGAAAATCTTTGTGGACTGGGCATGGCACTTTCTTGCACACAGCTTGACCACCTCCAGCGGGTATGGACTTCTTTTTTTTTTCTTTTCCAGCCGGGTGCACATTATCTGAACCCAACTGGCATCATGTGGTGTTTGTGGCAGTGGCAGGGATGATGAGGCCCATTTTCAACTGTGAACTTTCTTTCCACGATAACAAAGAACAAGACAACTGTTCATCAGACTAGCAAAGCTGACGCTTCAAATGTCAGGGTGCAGCTGTGAACCTCCAGCCTCTGCTGACTCATCTGCAGTTGCTACGGTGAGTAATATAACTGAGATCTGTCAAAAGACATTACGGAGCCAACAATAACGGCCTGAGGATACTTTTGTATTAAAAAGAACTTCATGTAGCCTCTGTAAACATAAAAGCAGACCCAGACAAAACATGTTAAATGTTTTTTTTTGCTCAGCTGTGAAATTCTGCAAAATGTAAAAAAAAAAAAAAAAATTATATATATATATATATATATATATATATATATATATATATATATATATATATATATATATATATATATATATATATATATATATATATATATATATATATATATATATATATATATATATAAAATTATTAAATATATTTAGTATTTATATTTTATTAATATTTTTTGTATTTATACATGTATATCTAATGTTACATATACAAGAATAAAAAATATTTAAAAAAATATATAAATTATTAAATATTATAAGTTATTAAACTTTTTAAAATATAATTATTTTTATATATCAAAAATAAACAGCTTCTCAAAAAATAAACATTTCATTTTGGAACTGACTTGTCTTAGGCCTCATTGATCTGAGCTTATGCACCTCAGTTTTTGAGTGAACACTGCAAAAATTATCCACAAATGCTCATCAAGGCTGCATTTATTTGATCAAAAATACAGAAAAACCAGCAATATTGTGAAATATTTATTATTAAAAAATGGTTTTCTATTTTAATATACTGTAAAATTTTATTTATCCCTGTGATGTAATGTTGAATTTTCATAATCATTACTACAGTCACATGATCTTTTATAAATCATTCTAATATGCTGATTTATTATCGATAGGTAACTGATACAACTTTTATTTATTGTCAATTACGTCTTACATTATAATGAAGCAGTGATGATGCCAAATGATGCCTTTTTCACTCCAAATCTGACGTGCATTAGCTCAGATCAATGAGGCCTACGACCAATCACTTCCGAAATAAAAGCAAATTTTCAAAAGGCCAGTCATTTTTAACCAGGAAAGATTTTTTTTTTAAACACAGCACTAAGGGGTTAATATCATGCATCAAGACTCCAATTTGCTGTACTCTCACGGTTTCAGAACACAGGAACATTTGTCATGTGAATGCACCGGAACGCAATGGAAATTAGGTGTTTACATACACAGAAAAGTGAAATGTAGCAACTTGTACACTTGCAGAGTAATTACAATGCAGCAGTATTTTCTGTAACCATGGATATTAAGGAACACTTAATAAAAAGGACTCTAGGAAGCGAAGTCCAACCCGCTTTTTAACTCAAGTGGCTCACTGATTGGCAGAGGCCTGTATCACAGACTGTGGAGAGCAGTTGCTGTTTACCTAATTTAGTTCTTAGCTCTAGTTCTTTCTATTTAAAAGAGAACTATTATGCCACTTTTTACAATATGTAATATACATCTCAGTTGTTCCCAGATTGCGTCTGTGAAGTTTCAACTCAAATTACCCCACAGACCATTTGATATAACTTTGAAAATGCCTATTTTGAATGGAAGCAGAAACACGCTGTTTTTGTGCATGTATCTTTAAAATGCAAATGAGCTGCTGCTCCCCGCCCCCTTTTCCAGAATAGGGCTATGCCTTTACAGCTCATACCTCAGATACTCTGCTAAAAACATCTGTTTGGTTTTGAGTATCATGCCTATCGCGCTGAAATCATGTGTTTTAAAGCCATATCAGTTTAAATGTCTGATATACGGTTTCCTGAGCGCATACATCCAACTCAAACGCACAGAAAGTGGCTGTCACATGGCATCTGAGTACTAAACTAAGTTCTCTTTCATGTTGCGCTTGAGTTAACACGAGTTAAAAAAAAACAGTCAGTTATGTCTGTGAATGTAAACAGCTGGGAAAGAAATCGCATGTTTATATTAGTTCTATGTGGCGCAGCACTATATACAGTAAATAAATCAATAAATCCACTGCTCTCTTGTCTCCTCTGAGGCTGGGACTCTAAATAGTGTTCTGTGCTTGTCAGTGCAGACAAAGACAGAACAGTTAGCATGCTTTTCTCAAACTTTTGCCATGACATTAGAACTGGCACACCGTTGTCGCTTGTGAAAACACAATGGCAGAGCCGTGGGTTGAAACTTGCAGATTAAGAGGCAGTAATATTATAATAAAATCCGCTTTAGTTTCTATGTCACAGGGGGAGCAAAATCTGAGTGGCTTGTATTTTTACAAGCTTGAAGAGAAAGACAAAAAAAATGTACTGGGTTGTACTTTTTCACATTTTCTAGATTGGTAGATGCAACGAAGACCCAATTATAGCACTTAAACACTTCATGATATGTCACCTTTAAATGTTTAGCAGTTGAATTTAATTTAATCAGTGTTGGTCTTGTCCAGTTTTGTAGTCTGGTATTGTTTTTATGTAGCAGTGCAGTACTGCAGGAACATTGCTTTGCTTCACCGTGTAGCTACATGCTGTATATTGTTGAAATGACAATAAAGCCACTCTGATTCTGAGTAGCAGGAACGAGTCCCTACTGGCTGAGCCGAAGGACCTCAAGGGCACAGCCACACAGCTCTGGATCAATGAAAAACACACTGGCATCAGTCCAGCCATGACTCCGAGACTTCGAAAGCTGTAGGACCAAAAATCAAGGTTCTTTTTTCCTTGTTGTGTCACGAGCACACACACACACACACACACACACACACACGTAATATAGGAATACACACACATACTAACATTACTGCCCTGACCCTGAGACTCGGGTAATATTTGTATGACAGCAGTATAAGCCAACCAACATCAGAGCCTCAGAAACCACAGTAAATGAAGGTTATTGCACAGTGGGAGGTCATCTCTGGGTTCCTATGGAAACAGGTGAGCAGGGCTATCATGCTATTAAAAGCCGAAGCGCAGGTATATTAGCTCAAATGAGTCAAGAGCTTTGTAATGCTGCTTCCCGTCATTTAAAAGGGAGGTTTTTTAGATACACAAAAAAGCATAATCAAAACAATTTCATGCTGCATGGAAAAAGAAATTAGGAGGACATAAACAACACCCAAACAACATCTGTAATTATTCCCCTCTGAAGATGACTATGATGGACAGAGAAAGAGGAAATGCTGGTGAATGCATGTCTGTAAAGCATCTCTGCTACTGCACCAGTAATTTATTTCTAAACACTCAGGATAAACATTTTGAGGTCAAGTAAGTCTAATACATAAAGTGTGCAATTAAAATGCATGAAAAATCAGTATCCATTTGAAATGCATTTTGGTAATTCACAAATGTTACATTACAAAAGGTTTTAAAAAAAAACAACCTAAGCCTTTCTTTTGAATAATAAATATGACTATTATTAGTAGTATTATTATTGATATTATTATTAATAATAATAAAAATCTTCAAAATGTAAAAAAGTACAAATAAAATGAATTTAAATACTAATATTAAATTACATTTTTAAATTGTGATTTTATTAATGCAATGTTTATTTATTCCTGTGATGTAAAGCTGAATTTTCAGCATCATTACTCCAGTCGTCAGTATCACATGATCTTCCCAAAATCATGCTGATTTATTATCAATATGTAATTCATACAATTTTTTTATTGACAATTATGTCTTATATTTTGATGGTTGAAGCAGTGAAAGCTTTATTCTTCTTCAGCTTTTTGAAAATAAGAAAATATGCTCTGCCATCACAGAGGTCAGAAGGACACATTGATAGCGGCCTGATAAACTACCTGTTTCTCATAGAGCTTTGCTAGAATCTCACCCGCTGGGATGCATAACTCTAACAAGAACCAAATAGACCAATAAGAACTGAAATGCTGCCACACTCGGATGCAGCTGACAGCACACACAATCATCTCTCAACACCTCAAAGTCACGTAATCCACACCGGCACACCAGCAATTATCACGCATTCAGATGTAACGGTGAAAAGGGATTCAGTAGGAAAGTATCTCTCTCATTGGTGCTTACAGCAGGCAAAGCCACAAAGGAAAATCAATTTGCGTATTTTAAATAGTGTTTTCACCAGTACATCCCGTACTACACACCTCAATGCTCTGAAAACTCTCACGTTGTCTTTATTCTGTCAAGGTCGACTTAAGCCTCTTCTACCTTCCAGACCTTTTATTTCTTTTCTTCTAACTTCCGTTCCCCAGTGCAGTGCCTTGAGCACATGGCCTGACAAACAATACCCACTTGTGTTACCGAGAAAAACAACAATCGGGTAAGCTGGAGTAATCCAGCATCACAAGACTGCTTAGGCTGCATGAGGCAAGGGCTTGACCTTTGACCCTGGATCCTGCACACCACATGCCATAACCCATTCAGAAAGCCAAGCCATCAGAATCACTCAATTCACCTTAAATGTCAGTGTGTCTATATACTTCAGTATAAAGCCAATTGATGTATATATTCATAACGACACATGCAAAGTACGGATGATTCATAGGAATGGCCTTTGAAAATACATTTATGGCACTGTGTCATATTAAACACAAATTAAAGAACAATATAATATTAATTAATGACAGAGAAGCCATTAGCTTCCACTAATGAGGTAAGCTGGATCACGCTGTGCCCATTGCGTTAACCATCAATTAAAAACAGACACCAGTAACCGCCACACAAAGGACGTTACACAACTTTATAAGGACACTTGAGGGCACTGAAAAGCACGCTGGAGTGCTCAAGCAAGAACTTTGTCCAATCGACCTTCGCCAGGGTAGACAGCATATTTAACTGCACACAAAACATCTATAATACATCAAAAAACTCCAGACCTTTAGCGTCAGCATCAACAATATAGAGGAAATGTCTTTGGGTCACAATCCACCAGTTATATACCACTCATAAATACTGTACCGTATTAGCCTTCCATAACTTAAACAGACTTTTAGTGTTAAATCTGCGTCTCTAAACCAATGTTTTCTGGAGCAAGTGGCATGGGATAAAATTTAAATAAATTTAGCCTATAAACAAACAGATGTTTTACTTTTTAAATAAACAGCTTTGGCAACCGTATAAATAGGTCTTGTTTGGACATGCAAAATAACATCTAAACAGTGTTATTATTTATGAACTTTTACAGTTTTTTTAATATTTAAATTAGGTGTTATCTTTATATTTTTCATCATTTTAGTTTAGGTTTTAGTAATTTTATTAGTAAAAAATTCTGCTTTTGTCATTTTTAGCACTGTAAAATTGATTCATTGCGATTAATCACATCCAAAAAAAACCTAAATTTTTTTTTAGATTATTTGACAGCACTTTTCTATTTTTTATTTAGCTAATAATTCAGACTGAAATCCAGCTGTGTGTTAATGTCAAAAGCATAAATAAAAAAAAAAAGCATTATTTCTCTCTCGTTCATTACAGTTCTAGTGGTTATTTATTAATTGAGTTATTAATTTTTAGCATTTTTTTGCTGTCAAAACTGAAAGAATTGTGCTTTTGTAATTTTTTATTTGTTTGTTTTTTTCTATTTCTATTTAGCCATTACTATTAATTTATTATTATTATTATTATTATTAATTGCAGCTTCGATTTAATAAATCGAATACTTAAAAAGTGAAAATTAGAAGTGTTGCCTTTGCAACTAACTGAAAATAAGTTCATGTTATTTATACACATTTTTCAGCTTTACTTCAATTAACAAACAGTTTTTAATGATTTCAGTTTTAGCTAACAATAATTTTAATTTAATAATTTTAGCCAACAACACTGCGTTCAAAGTGACCTTGAAATCCAATCTGCATGTTAAAAATAAAAACAAATAAAAAAATAAATACCATCAACTGCATGTTTGACATTAGGCCAGATTTTCAGGCATATCTTTGTGTTTTACATAAACACTAAGAGACACAAAGTGAGAGATTGTACTTCCGCCAAATGCGTTTGCCAGAAATCGTCCTTCTTGGGAGCCACACTGGAGTGTTTGAAGATCTGCAATATGGGCTCGATGTGAGCCCTACACATTTTCTGAACAAGAAAACAAGCTGAACACAACATTTTTCTGTAATTCGCTTACCCATGACTATAGATCAGATGGCTGCTATGAAAACCCAGACCCCTGCAACGACACTTTTTGCCCTTAAATCGATGTAGAATTAAACGCTAGGCTGGTTTGTAGGGAGTGAAGAAGACAGGAAGACAGAACAAATTGAGGTGAATCAAGGAACACGACTGATGAAAATCTACATAAAACTGCACCAGAGGACATTCACCACTGTTGACGGCGAATAATTCAAACTGAAAACCAGTCTTGCGTTAATGCCAAAAGCATAAAAACGATCATGCATTATTTCTTTCTCTTTTATAGCAGTTCTAATGCTTAATAATGCAGTTATCAAGGAGGCTAAGCACCTGGGTGCTCTGAGACACTAAGCGAAGGTGCTGCTTATTCAAACAACAGAGGTTCAAATCTATCTTTACTATACCTACAGTGGTAAAAATACCAAAATAAAGCTTGTGCTAGGAACTGACTCAACAAATCTACTTTTTTGTGAATCGTCCGTTCAATGGGGTGAAAACATGACCACGAATCCCCAGCAAATGTAGCGACACTTCAAATGTACCAAGTGATAATGAGTCAAAGATCAGCATTCCAGCCCACAAAGCCGACTCAAATCCTCTTGTCTGGCTTATCTTTCCCTTCCAACCCGCAGGCCTGTGCTCTCCACACCAGAACCAACATAATGTGGGTCCTAAATAACCCTCTTGAGCTGTTTATTCCCCCAGCATGCAGCACAATGACTCTGTGGTGCTGGAAACAAGAGTCTGAAAGCTTTCCCTCTCCTCCGCTGCCTCTGTTCTTCACTCTTGTTCTCTCTCCTAAACCCTCCCCTTTCTGTGTCTCTCTACTGCCCTCCCTTTTTCAGTCTAACGCCAGACGAAGAGTGAGTCAGAGCGCCGAATACGCCAGAGGGCATGTTGGAGGACAGACTCTTCACCGGCACAAGATTTTACCGGGCCAGACTGAGCTGGAGCCCACTGCGAGACCTTGTGGCGGTCAAGGAGGATTTGCATGAACTCTGAACGGGAATTTAGAGGGTTGGTCCAACTTCCCCCAACTGAAGGGGGAGAATTACAAAAAAGAAACACAGCATGTGGCCAAAAAGGGGGAAACAAAAGAGGGAAAGACATAAATTCATGACATATTTTTGTAGGCCAACTCGTAAGTTAGCATCACTTTGGTTCCTTCCACAAAAAGCCAAAAGGGTTTTCCATTAATCTTTGAATTATTACAGAAAATTAACTCTGTGACCAAAAGAACAGGGTTTTTTTTTTTCCCATCAAGAATCTTCACAAATTAACATAACTTTTATGAATAGTTAAGATGAATGAATTTAGATGTAAAAATTAAAAGTTAGGCTATATATATATGGTCACCATCACTTAGCTTTTAAAACTCTTTTAACCTTTAAAATCTACAAGTTGGAAAGTTTGTTTGCAAGAGTATAAACATACTTAGTCACTTGTTAGCAACCACTTTTTTCAAGATGCTTAAAAGCATAAAAAATAAAAATCACAAGTTGGTTATTACTGATGCTTTGGTTGTATAATGTATTTTTTTTTTTTTTTTTTTACACCATAGACCTTAATTCAGGCATTTAACAAAAACCTACTCAAAAAAAAAAAATCCATAAACTTCAGGAAGAAGTGAAGAGCAATGTGAACTGAAAGTGCACAAAAATGTTTTAACACAAAAACATTTTTTTTTTAAGTAAGTATCACATCATAGTAACACAATGGAACAGCAGAAATCACACAGAAACAGGCCCAGTTTTTATTTTGTCCATTTCATACCTGCTGTGCTATCTTGACTCTTTACAAATCGGTGATTGTGTCATGATATCTGTCCTATGAAGTTCTTAAACAGCCTTTACCAATTGCAGAGCTAAAAAAAAAAAAAAAAATCCCTGCCCAAAAAAACGACATAAAATGATGTAAAAAGATGACCAATTTCCTGCAATGTCCAAATCCTGTCAATAAGCACTGTAGTTCACTTATCTTAGATATTACCCCAAAGTATTGTGGGTTAAATTCTTGCAAGATCCACTAAATTGCACCTCAGAAAAGAATATAAGCTGCATTGTACTGTATTGGATGACTATTTACCTCAAGTTTGAATGACCTAGATAATACACTACACTCATATCGAACCACTTTATAAAACAGATCGATTCCATCTACAGAAAGCATTTATATTTTTTCTAACATAACAATATTTTTCAGAATAACACAGTCACATAGACCCCCATAAACCAGAGTCTTTAGATGAAAACAAAACTACCAGCCGGGGTGAAACATCATTGGAGTCTGTTTAATTCTGTCCACATAGCACACCATGCTGCTTTTAGTGGGTGCAGACAGCGGGCAGGCAAAAAACTAGGCCAACATGAATTTCATATGACTCTCACCAAGTACAAGAAAGATGTACTGTGTGTGTGTGTGTGTGGTGGGGGGTTGGGGCGGGTGGAGCAAAAAAAAAACAACCGGCAAATCCGACATTATATGCAGTGTGGTGGAGAATGCAATTGGCTGTCTGCAGCATAAAAATGCAGTGTGTGTGTGTGTGTGTGTGTGTGTGTGTCCGACCCAGACTCTAGTATCAGCGAAACTCTTTGCAAGAGAAAGACGGAGTATGTGCATGATCAGAGCAGGCATGTTACCGCCCCTCACCCGGGTCTCGTTCCCAAACAGAGACACATATATACTAGCGTCTACATACGTGTGCAGAACACACAACGAACCCGAGCGCCTGGCTTCTCTCCGATAGCATCTCCCTACACACACGCTTGTCATTTATTGTGTAAATGTGCCACTGGTTAGGCGTGAAACACACACACAAAAAAAAATATATCACTCAACCAGCAGTGCAAGCATAGACACATGAATGTGAGCACTTTTCCTTGAGCAGTTTGACAGAGGGACTTAAAAGCATATTTTTTCCTTGCTGCCCTTTTCTATAATAGATCCGTTGCTGTCTGAAACAGGCTGATGGAGAAATGAGCCTCTTTTTTTTTTTTGAAAAGCACTGAATTAAAGAAATATGACCTTTTAGCAATGCTTCTGAGGAGATGGGCATCTAGTCGTGCCAGCGCTGATGTGTTTTGATATTACACAAACAACGCAGACACTCACAAGAGACAGAAAAAAACCCAGAGAATTTCCATCAAATGCCTTCGTGTTAATGTAGTAAGAACAGTAGATGTGTGTATCCTAGAGGAGAGACAAAAAGGCGTTTGTTGTTTTGGTGGGGTGTCTGAAAAGGAGGGTGTGGTTTGTTAGATGCTGTAGAGCTCTGAGATTACAGTTGGGTAAAAATATACATTTTCTGATTAATTGTGATTCATCTTAATTTTGAAACCAATAATTAAAAATCACAAGATGCTCAGAGCGGCATGGAGCGCTGAAGTGTGTTCAATTCACAAGCTAGTGTAGTTGATTCATGAACAAATGACTTTTTGGAAAATTCCTTTTAATAATTCACTCAAAAAGACACCTTTACTCATTTAATTCATCGATTGGTTAGAAGGTCCCTGTATAATTTACAGCAATACCTGAAAGAGAATCTCTTTCATATACAAGCAAAATGGACATCCAACGAATATTTTTATTTAGCAGGATGCATTAAATTGATCAAGTGACAGTAAAGGCTTACAGCTTTAATTGCTGTTCTTTTCAACTTTCTACTTAAAGAATCCTAAAATATGTATCATGGTTTCCACACACACAAAAAAAAAAACTAAGCAGAACAACTGTTTTCATCACTGATAATAACTACAAATCTTTCTTGAGCAAATCAGCATATTAGAATTTTACTCCAAGACTGGAGTAAAAATTCAGCTTTGCCATGACAGGAGGAAAAAAAAAAAATTACATTTTAAATTGATTATATATAGAAAATGCAATTAAAATGCGTCAATATTTCACAATATTACGATTTATTTTTGATTAAAAAAAACAGCAGCTTTGAGCATAAAGCTGCAATTTTGAGTTGTTTACAGCTATATGAAGTGTATTTTGAGCTCTGATTTTCTTCTCAAGAACATCTCATTTGGTGCAGAACAGCTTATCCGACTCATACCTGCCGATCACAGCTTCCAAGAGGCTTGTAATGTGTGGACGTACATGACATTCCTGCCAAAACTGGATGTCTGAGCTAAATAGTGACAACTTTGTTCAATAGGGACAAGAAAGAGTTTTATCCAACTGATCTGGAGATTTGATTGTGACATTGCATTTTCGCAATACCACACCCACATTCAACCTGGAAAATAACAACTTGCAAAACAACCAAACCCTGTTATGTTTCATTCACAGCGCAACAGCAGTTAATTCAAAAATGAAAACGTGAACAGCTATAGCAATGAACACACTACAATAGAAGCATTTGTATTTGTTTTTCCTATTATTGTTCCTAAACTAAATTGATTTGCTGCTGAAAACCATCAAATCTATTTTCAATTTCAATCATTTCAGCAGGAGCAGGAGTTTGTTTATCAGATGTTCAGAGAAATTGCATGACAAAGACCGTCTACTCAAGAATCAGAATCATTCCATTCTATTCAGTTTATCATTTTATTTTTTGATTGTTTTTTTTTTTAAAGCTTACTCCAAACATTTGTGCCTTGTGTCTAGCCAAAAAGAGATTCTGATTATTCACAAAGAAATTGGGCGCCAAGTGGAACACAGAGTGCATATCTAACCCATTACATTGCCTTTAGCAACAAATAGTTCAACTACAAAAAGGTTCAAACAGGTCTGTTCTTTACCATCATATTGTCTGTCCTCTGAATCTGTTCTGACCTTGCAACAAACACTCCCAGTGGACCCACATGAAGAAATACCTTTCCTGATCTCTAGCTTACAGTCTAATTATAATATATAGATTGCCATACATAACTTTCACAGACAGAAAACCTTTCGGATTTATTCACCTTTGATTCGTGTGCTAAACCTCAAAACATAACACCTCATCAAACCAGTAAAGGAAGTCAAAATAACTACCAATGGAGTTGTAGACTAAATAATGGCACACATAACAGTAATGGCTGTGTAGCATTTGACTAACTTTATTTTCCAATGGACAGCTGTCAGCGACAAAGCAGCGTGGAATGATTCAGTTGAAATACGTTCCATATGGTACATGAGGGTAGAATTCTGCTGCCGTCAAACACAAGCAAATTTACGATTGCCTTCGACTCAAAAATCTAACTTCGGTGTCAGATTCTGGGCTCTCATCCAGAAAGATCGGGGATTCTGGAGAGAATCGTTCCCAGCGTTGACAATACCAACTTATCTGTTTTGAAACAGCTCTGCAATAGCATACAGATTACATTCATAGAGACTCATTAGCAGAGATAAGAGTCATGCCAATGAAGCTTCGTAAAGGACACTGATGAAGCACTGCCTGAACCACGTCACAATGAGACACCGGCTCCAAAATTGGCAGGGAGATGATAGACTGGACCGATCTAGAATCACGCTACAGTTCTCTTCTTAAACCCTCTTCTTTCATAACAGCCTCTCAATATGAAAAGCTCTTATGAAAGGGGTACAGCCCAAGTTGCCACCTTATCAAGTGGAAAGAGGCAGCCGTTTGAAATCCAAACAAAAAGGTCAAGATGAAATCCATGGGAAAGGAGTAAGGATGATGTTTGTGTATCTAGCCCAGACCGAGGAGGAATCTGCTGACATTTTTAGCATTTCCTGCACTGAAGTTAAGGAAATGTGTGATAAATGTGCTAAAAGAAGCTGAAGACTGAGACTAGCCCAAAGGCACGTTCACACTAAGAACGATAACGATAATTATAACGATAACTGCATTCACATCCACACCAATTATAAGTGAGCTATTTAAGATCAGATGGATGCTTCTTTCACTGATTTTATCATTCATCTGCAGGAAAAAATATCGTTATCGGTATAGTTATGGTGTGAACTTGAATTGGAAAGATTATTAAAACTTTGTGGTTATAGTTATCATCCTTGGTGAATCACACTTAACATAACGTCATATCCAGGCACAATGTGACAAAAAAATTATAAATCCCATCTGTTCCATATTAATATGGGACAGCAACAAAAAAACAAGGCACAGCAAAATCTCGAAATAGCACACATTTGGCAAAAACATTACAGTGCAGAGCTGTGACACCACTAATGGTTCAGCTTTTGAGAAAACGTTGGATGCAAATGTCAGAGACCATGGTGTGGACAGGAAGTGCTAAAAGCCCCCAGTCGTGCTCACCATGGGCGGCTAACAGGACATTGCTTTAACAGGAAACATGTCAAAATAAGCATGATGGTGGTGAGGTTTTGAGGGAAAAGAGTTCATATAAGAACAGTTCATAACAGAGAAAGTGTTCATATATATATATATATATATATATATATATATATATATATATATATATATATATATACACACACCACATATATCACATATATCACACCTAAAAGAAAATGGGATTGTGGGAAATACATAAAACAGTCTTTTGAACTACAATCAATAAAAATGTTATAGCTCAAGGTAGGGCTGGGCGATATGAGCAAAAATTAATATCTCTGTATTTTTTGGCTGATTTGCGGTATATATCTCGGTATGTTCTACGTTACATGGTTACAAAAGCGTAATGTAACCATAGGCATATATTATGTTAAAATAGGGTTAAAATCACGTTACTAACATCGTAACACTGCAATCTAAAAACAAAAATAATGCTTTTAAAGCAGAAGTTAAATTTGCTAAACTAAAAATGAAAATAACAAAAAAAAGCAGACTAATTAAGTAAAAAGGCTGTTTTGATTACCCCACACTATAAAAAATGACTTTGAAACAACAGTAAAAAAAACTGTGAAAATGCTACAGTAAAAACCTGTTAAATTGATAACGGTAAGTTCTTGTAAAATTCACAGGAGAAAACCGTAAACTGACATTCCCAGAATTTCCTGCGTTGCATTTCAAATTTTGTTTGAATTTGATGTATTTCTTTGAAATAACTGTTTCTTCTTAGTTTTTTCTTATCAGTTATGTTTATTAGGGTTGTATGTTACATCTAATGTTGTTAAATGAATGTTTATTGCATGTTTTAGTTTAATGAGTCTCACCATGATGGTGTTTAATGCTTGTGTGAATGACACTGTGCACCTTCTATATTTGTTATTATTTAAAAGCTGCTTGTGATGGGCTTTGGTTCATCGTGTGACTTTCTCATCACCACCTGCATTTGGTTGTTATCAGTGTATTTCAAAGGTACAAAACAGATTTCAGTACTTCAATAGGTTGGTATATTAACATTATATCACTTAATGAAATTCCGGTATTTAACTGTAAATTTAAGTTAAAACCGTGAAACCTAAAATGTTGTTACCATATTTTTTACGGTAGAATTCCGGCAACCACAGCGGCCGTTTTTTTACCATAAATTTTACAAAATTTTTACAGTCACTTTACAGTTAGTGTTATCAAACAAATACACTTACTTGTAGGTTTAAAATTCTACATGTCACATTTATTGTTTATTAACTACAAATATTTCAGCAAAATGTATGTTTTTATTCAGAATTATTGCGCTCCTATTACATTGCGCGTCTGTTTGGCACACATGAGCGCGAGGCGGTGCTCCTTCAATGAAGTCTGTGAAGTTTAGCTGAGAATCTCAAAGCAGAAGGATCATGCACTTCAGACAGCAAAATGGAAATATTTCCATGGCTTTCTAACATTTACTGATGGAGACTATACCTGTGAAATGCAAGTTATGCATTTAGGAAAACAGCACATCTCAAAAACATTAAACAGCGAGAGACTCTGTCAGCGGCACACGCAGCCTTTCTGTCAGAGTCGTTTTAAACTGAAACAAAACTATAGGCTTCTATATCTTACGAGTTTTTTTTAAAGCCCTTCATATAAAGTTTGTCACATGTTTAGAACAAATTGTATTATGCACTTTATCCGCAGCAGCTCAGTCTGTGTCCTCCCCTACATTTTTCAGACGTGCTTGTTTCAAACTATAATGTTATATCGATATAAACGGTATTGCCTTATATTGTATTGCTTATAAAGTATAGATTGTTATATTGTACAAACTCGATATACCACCCAGCCCTAGCTCAAGGTAATAAATATTGTAGTAAATCTGCACATCAGGTATCGTCATGTAGTGTAACATGATTTTAATCAATGCCTGTGTCCTTGCTTTATGTCCATCTGCCCGAGGATAAAATATGGACACAGCAAGCTGTGAGACACATCGATGCTCAGCCTTGTCCTTCCCAACAAATCAGACACATACTGAGTGATGTTATGCATATCTTTACAGACACCCTCATGACATAAACCATGACTTTAACAAACTTTCTGTGAATGCATTTTAATGCTGATTACAGTATAGGGGTTACCACACATACTTCAGACATACTTCAGCTCTGACGTTTATTTAGGTAAATCACAAATAATTTTCTATCTAGCAATGCACTGGCGATAAAAAGCAATCCTTCTGCTTGTACTTGGACTGATCATTTTTACATCAAAACTCACAGTACTGATTATCTGACTTACTGCATATATAAAATTCTTTACAGAACTGCCAAGTCATGAATTGTGTGCCTGAATACGATTTATAAAGCACTTCTGTTCAAGAAAAGAGTGGCCCTTGCACCTTGTTATGAATGCAATCTATCATTATACATTGCTCACAAAGCATTCTTCGTGTCAGACTGAAAGTATGGATCACTTCCATCTACATAACTAATGATTGAAGTCAATGATGACAAATACCAGGCGCTAAACCCTGCCTGTATGCACTTTGGCTCTAATGAAACAGCCAGGTTTAATGAAATTCCTGTCTCAAGGTCTTCACAAAGACAGATGTTACAATTCAAACTCAAGCAATTTACATTTAAACAGTAAATTTGGGCATACTGAAGGACAGATTTTTGTGTTACAGCAATAGCTTCTAGTTACGCCATAGCGATTTTAAAAATGTTCTCACTCCAGGGAGCATCTGACTGGACAAAACTCTGAGCCAACAATATTTCTGATGCAGTTTTCCAAAGAAATTTTAGTTTGATTGTTGGTTGTTGTTGTTTTTTTTAAGGAATGAGTACTTCTATTCAGCATAGAGACAAGTTAAATTGACAGTGACAGTAAATATATTTATAATGCAGTTTTTTTAACTTTCCAGAAAAAATGGTAAAAAATATTCATCAGCACAACCATTTTCAGCACTGATAATAATAAGAGACGTTCCATAAGCACCAAATCAGCATATTAGAATAATTTCTGAAGGATCATGTGACACAGAAAACTGGAGTAATGATGCTGAAAATTCTGCTTTGCGTCGCATGAATAAATTACATTCTAAAAAATATATATATTAAAATAGAAACCGTTTTTTTTTTTAATTGTACTAATTTTTAACAAGATTTTTCTGTATTTTTGGTCAAATAAATGCAGGCTTGTTCAGCATAAGAGACTTCTTTCAAAAACATTCCACAATTTTAAGTGGTGTAGTGTACATCTCTTAAAAGTGTATATTCTCAATGTTTCAGTGAATACAGCATACACACTACCTCAAAGCTAATATGCATGCACTAAAAGCCACAAACTACAATTCACATTTTACAAGGCCTTTAACTCAACTGTAGCAGAGGCAGAGAGCACACATCTCCTGCTCTCTGAAAGCTTTCAGCGATGAACGATGACGCAGCACTGTCACAGGTTAATGCAGGCACTTTCATTAAAGCAAGAGATCAGTCTTACAGTAGGAGGTAAAGAAGATTACCAAGGCTTTGTTCGCATATTCATTAGCTACTGTCACATCTGTTGGATCTCTGAAATATAAATGTACAGTAAACGATCAATTAATTGATTATGCCGCTTATCCGATTGTGAGGGCCTGATTTTATATCCGCTTCTATGTTGTTGTTTAGTTCTGTAGACAAGCAAAGTGATCCTATAGGCTACCTGCACTGTGCCATTTCACGCTCCCCTGTGCACTTCTGACCTTAGAGATTACAGATCCCGTGGAAGGAAGGTTTGCATGCTTTTTGTGATACGCTGTGCTATATCATACCATTCTATGCATGGCTACGTCCTGAATGAGACTGAATGAGCGATATAGAGCTGTGCTGCCATCTCTGTGGCCAACAAGGACTGTTTGTGCTGACTGCGCACAGCATCCTGACCTTGGTGATTCTGCAGAGTGGATGTGAATAATGAGATGATCCCTTTGGACGGACAACAACAGCTCAGCCACAAGAGAGCGAAAGAGAAAGACAGAGGGAGCGAGAGATACTCCTAATGTGTATTTAAGGTACAAACAGACACTTCAAAGCGGTGCAACAATTGTTATAACATTTAGTATCAGGTCTTGTAAAAAAAAACATAAAAGAAAAAAAATTATATTTTTCAATGCATTCCAACCAAATATCTCTTTAGTTAAAGGTGACATTTAAAGGTGAAAATTTGACTTTTTCTGTGTTTAAGTGCTATAATCGGATCCTCGGTCCATCTACCAACCCAGAAAACGTGAAAAAGAACAACCCAGTAAATTTCTTTTGGTAAGCCTTTCTCTGCAAGCTTGTGAAAAAAATAAGCCACAAAGATTTCACTCCCCACGTGACATAGAAAGAGAATCTTATATTACCGCCCCTTCATATAAAGTTTGTCACAAGTTTCCACCCACAGTGCCGCCATTGTGTTTTTGCAAGTGACAACGGTGTACCAGTTCTAACGCCATTCAAAGCATGCTAACTGTTCTGTCTTTGGTTGCACTGATGAGCACAGAACACTATTTAGAGTCCCAGCCTCAGAGGAGACAAGAGAGCAGTGGATTTATTGATTTATTTACTGTATATAGCATGCCATTTCTTTCCCAGCTGATTACCTTCACAGACACACATAGCTGACTGTTTTTGTAACTCGTGTGTGTTTTTAACATAAACTTGTGTGTATTTGACAGTTTAAGTGCAATAAGACATGAAAGAGAACTTAGTTTAGTACTCAGAGTGTTTAGTATTGTTTAGTGCTCAGAAAACCGTATATCAGATGTTTAAACTAATACAGTTTAAAACGCATGATTTCAGAACGATAGATATGATAATCAAAACCAAACAGATTTTTTTTTAGCAGAGTATCTGAGGTACGAGCTGTAAAGGCAAAGTCTTATTCTGACATGCACGAAAACAGCGTGTTTCAGCATCCACTCAAAATAGGCATTTTCAAAATTATATAATAAATGATCTGTGGGGTATTTTGAGCTGAAACTTCACAGATACATTCTGGAGACAACTGAGACTTATATCACATATTACATTGCAAAAGGGGGCATAATAGGTCTCCTTTAAAAAAATCCTGCTCCTAATATGCTACCTGTCAAAAGTTTGGGGTCAGTAAGATAAAAAAAAATGCATGTTAGTTTCCAATATGCAAAATGTTTCTTGAAAGATCTTGACACTTGGTGGTTGCTGAAATTCAGCTCTGCCACAAAAGGAATAACTTTTAAATTGTAATAGTATTTCAAAATGTTACTGCTTTTGACAGTAAAATTCTTACAACCCAAAACTTTTAAACGGAAGTGTAATTGACGGTGTAATAAACAAAAAATATCGCATTACACAGCATTTTCATTTCCACTGTGGACAGACAAAGATGAATTTTAATGCACTAATTTGCTCGGTTTAAAATACTTACTACTTTTACACACCAGTAGCTTTAGTGTCAAACTAACTACTGTGTAAATTCTCCTGACCAGATCGCAAAGCTGATCCAGTTGGCTGGGAAGAGATGACAACAGTTGGTATGGTGGGAAGCAAGCAGCAAAATCCCATGGTGCCGTTTCCATGGCAACTATGATGCTTTGCTAATGGCAAGGGAGTCTAAACGTCAGGCCCTCTGTGGCAGTCTGTGCATGTGTGTGTGTTACGTGAGGAGAGAGAAAGAAAAGGAGAGGGGGAAAAAATGACAGACAGTGAGCAGATTGGCTCAGTGTGCCTCTCACAGGAGAAACTGAATGGCGGGAGGTGAAGGACGACCACGCATCAAAGAAAGGCAAATAAAATTACCGTATCGTAAACAACATTGCAACTCCCTCGCCGTGCACCCAAATTGCAACTAATATTATAATTGCAGCCTACGTATTTCCAGTAGCCATGTAAAGTAAACTGGAATTAATGTAATACAGTACAAGTAGCAAAAAGACAAAGCCCATTTTCTGCTTTATCTGAGGGTGAACTCCGCAAGATTGCAGCTGTGACTACAATAGTAACTATGTCAGTTCCACAGGGAGCTGTGAGCTCTGCATACAGTCAGGGAAGTCTTCGTGTGATCCACGCTAAATAAAAGACGCTCTGACCCTACATACATAAACAGAAGTGCTTTGAAAATAGACCAGCGGTAGGATTACAGGAAGAAATTGGGACTTAAGATACATCTGGTAGCTAGGCTGCTTGTAATAATCTAGAGCATGTGTGTTTTAAAGTACATTTGCATGCTAGTGTGTTGTCTGGCACATTATAATGCAGCCACAACTGCAGAAACTGCCCTCATGAAGAGGGTCGCACACTCTTAAAAACAGAGGTTCTTTATTGGCATCTACGGTTCCATGAAGAACCTTTAACATTCATGGAATCTTTCCATTGTACTAAATTGTTTTTCACACTAAGAAAAAATGGTACTGTTCACTGAAAGGTCTTTTGGGGAACACAAAATGACTCTTCTGAGGCATTCCTGTGAAAACCCCCTCTTGAAACCTTTATTTTTAATAGTGCAGGACGTTCTTTCATCCCTCCGCCAGATCAAGACCAGTCATCTCTTTTCCAACACCTCCTGCGTGTGTCATTTGTTCTGAAACCGGGTGGTGGGATGTCTGGCATAGCACTGTAAGGCCACGAGGTTGAGGACGAGTCTAATTACATTCAGGGTCTAACAGCAGTGCTCCACAACACGTGTTCTCTGGTCTGAATTTCAATAGCAAGTAGAGAGAGACGCTGGAAAAAAAATGGGCTTTCGAATCTAGCACACTTAAATTAGACCTCAGCGTTGAGAAACTGCCAGGAACGAGGCCTACAGATACAATCCGTCATATGCAAACTCTTCGAATGCTTTCAAAAGGAGAGCAACCAAACCGAAGGCGAATCTTTTTTCCTGAAATGAATGAGACCTCTCCCAAGACCTTTTGCGGAATCGCCAATTAATTAAGGTGATCGGTACATCTGCTCTGCTAAATGGCATTCAGCATCAATCGATATTGGCTGTACTCAGGCACAAGCCGCGGTTTCAGACGAAGCTGAATAATACATAAGGTCTACCCCACCTACAGTTGTGTATCGGCATTGTGCCAAACGCCATGCAATGCTTCTCTCTTTCTCTAGTGAACAATGTTACATGCTTTACGAGCAGCAGTCTCTCTTACAAAACTACTTTTTTGCATCAAATTAACAGAATTAAGAATTTCCCTTTAGTGAGTATTAATGACTGATGGATTGTGGCGACTTGCAGTAACAATAATCTTAGTCACTACAGTATTTTAAACTATTTCTGTGCATTTCACAAATACATCTCCATTGAGACTGAAGCAGTCAATATGTGGTCCACAAAGCACATAACCACAATCAATCCATTCCTCCCCAATTATGCAAATCAATTTGTTGCAGTACACCATGTTTAGCAGACTACTGTGCTGTTTTTGTTGAGTTAGTGTTTCACATCCAAAGGGCCTTTAGCCCCATTGTACCCTTTCATACAGAACTTTATTTGGTTCAAATTTGATTAATGGAATAATATGTTAAAATGATAATAGGCCTACTGAAAGGCCAGAAATTGTTATACACAAACTGGTCTAATAAAGAACACAAATATTAGATTTTTTTAAAGCATCTTATTTCGTTAATTTTTTTAATCTGAAAACGTTCCATTGCGATTACTTTTGATTTAAGACAATGTCACAAAGGCCCCAAATGCAAAAAACGCCCATTTCTATACTTAAAATGAGTGTCCAAAACAACAAAAGAGCTGAGTGGATAGTAAGTGACTCGTTTAAAATGTTCATCATCCGCCTTCGTATTCGCTAAAGAGAAGCATCGCATATACAGTAGAATTCGCGTTGGTATTTCACCATGGACTAAAACACCAAACTCTATGGAGTCACGTGACCCGGCAGCAGCTCCAGACGGGGAGAGATGGAAGCGGTTCTCCGCTGTGCTGCTGCGCTACTCTCTCCAGTTTAAATCGCCTTGGCTCGAGGTTTCAGAGCACATCACCACTGCAGCAACCCCCACCCTCCTCCTCCTCCGCCACCTGCTTCCACATGCACGGCTACAGGAACTCTGCATCCCTGCGCATAGAGCAACTGCTGCAGCATCCCTTCAGCGGACTCGCCACCGGCATGTTTTAAACACCCAGCACTCTAAATTAACGATCCAATGGAAACTCCACGACCGACGTCTTCTATTACTAAGTAAACGACCTTATCGCTGCAGTAAGCACTGATTGTGACCGTAAATCGAACGCTTACGGACTATATAGTGCATAAAATTACCCAGCAAGCGTTGTAAACACGTTTTGCCAAGTCGTGGAATGGTTGCGATAACGTTTAATCCTATGACAAATGTAGAGATGATTAACGTAATAAATAAGTTTTCACAACGTTGTATAAACATTGGTTGCTAGCAAGAGCTCTTCCGCGGTTTTAGGGGGAGATACGATATATAGCCTACCTTCTTAAAATTGGTAGCTTACACCTAAATGTCCTCAAGACGTTATTCTCACGAGGTAGCCTATTTTCAAAACTTTTGTTTTCAGACATCCTGAGGTAAAAGAGTTACCTCAGAAAACCTGTCCTCCTGTCAAACTCTCTGTGCGTTCGCAGCTCTCGTCTGTTTAACGTTTTCTTTTCAACCATTCAAACATCCATTCTTCCATACATAAAGACGAAATTATATCAATAATCAGGGTGAAGTGTTTGTCATTTTTCACACATATCTGCCACTGAACTAAGCCTGTTTTTAGGCTAAGCTGAAAAAAAGACGCTCCGCGTTCTGACGTCTCATTGAAATGTAAAGATTAAAACATTCCATTTTGGATTTTTCATAGTAAAGAACACATATCGACGTTCTAATATTCGAGGTGTGGTTTCTTGGACTTTTCTTCAGTGCGACGTTACCTGCGTTGTGACATGTAAAAACGTTTGGTGCTTGCTGACAACCTGCTTCCATTAGTAGCGCTTTAAGAAGGCCTGGCTCAGCCAATTGTAATTATTGATAAGGTCGTAGGTAAAAAAGAAAAGGGAAAAAAACTCCTTCAAAACAACGGTCCTCCCAGCATCCCATGCAGCGCGCATTACTGAATCTGTGTTAATACGTTTTCTAAGCCGTTTCATAACAAGAATTCAGTTAAAGCCCGCTTTAATCCACCTCGCTCACCAGCCTGTGGCCTCCATGAGCAAAAACAGCAGCCATATCTAACATATACCGACACAGACGAGGATATAACAGGTGCCAAAACACAAACAGCATACCATTACAGCTTAAAAATAACGAGTATCACAGACTGCACGTTAACGCGCTCTGAATATTAATTACACCCACACTGCTGTACATCTATGGGAATTAATCCATGTACGGCTGCGTCGCGTAACATCTACCCACCAGTCATATTTACATATCAAAAACCGAATCCATATTGGGAAATATCGTTTAATAACACAAGACTTGTGTTTAGTATGTCGTCTAGGCGAGAATTAGCAGTATATTCTGCTAGGAGAAAAGATGCATTCCCTTATTTGGCGAGTCATTGTTGCAGGCCGGCGTGTTGATACACTGTCATTTGGCACCGCAAATAAACGCAGCGACCACTGTGTAAGAGTACGCTGGGAAAATGAATTCTGACGTTATGTGTGCGATATTTTGTCACCCTAAAGCGAAGCTGGTAGTGATGAATCTGACTGGGATGTCAACAAAAGACAGGGTGACATTCCTCCGGGGAATATATCTGGCTTTAGTGCGTTTGATCAAGAAATCAATTCTCATATGACATCATCTTATGCGCGCTAAATAAAACATGCGTTCAATGCACTCCATGCAGATGCTTACCAGATTTAAAACTGTCTCCACGATGTCTCTGTTGCTAACCTCCCCGACCTGGATCAAACCGATGAGCACGGCGAATTTCATCTTGATATTCCGGATCGGAACCGAGGGATTTATCACCCCGGCCGGTAGAACCACGGCACCCGATCCAGACACCATCATGTCCCCGGTAACGGAGCCCGTTACGACTTGCTGCCCCGAACCCGCTGCTGCTGCTGGTGTGGGGGCGTCTCGGTCCGTGAGCGAGGCGGAACCCGGTGCCAAAACCGGTTTCTCGCTCGACATTTCCGACCCGAATCCCAAAAAGGAGCGGTCGCCTCGGTCTCACCTGCTTTTGTATCACCGAGCACTGAGCAGCAGCATCAAACACAGTTGAAAAAGGAAAATTCTCGATCAGGTGTCCTCCTCCGCTGAGATCTGCACATCCAAACCCGATGCTCGCGGCCGTTCAGAGGGATGCACCGGACGAAATTACGTCTTGCGTTTGGCGAAACGGTCCCTCTCTCCTCCCGATGTCAACCGAAGATCGGTGCGGTGTCGGGCTGTGTTGTCTTTCTCAGGACGCCATATTGACGCCCCCTGTCTGCGGGAGCGCTCACCACGCCTGCGTGCTGCTGCCCGCCTGTCAATCAAAAGCTGGGAACCAAGCAGGAACACGTGCGAGCGTCCCGTTAATAGGTGTCCCAGCATTAGGCAAATCAGATTAATGTAATGTAGACTATAAAAAATGTAGCGGGATTATTTTGGACCGTTAAACAGTTGTAAATAATGCCTTTGTACAATGATGTAATCATAATGTGACGTGCTCTCTGACTCTTTCACATAACTTGAATAAATATTTCTCAGGGTTTATTTTTGAAATCCAAATTCCATATAGACGCATGCATTAAAGTATTGGCTGCCATGAAACAACTGTAAATAAAAACTTTGATGTCACTGAACACACCTTTTGTTTAAAAATATATACTGTAATGTTATAAAAAAAATTACAAAAATGATAATTAGGCTATATATGTGACTCTGGACCACAAAACCAGTAATAGGGGTCTTTTTTTCTTTTAATTTAGATTTACACATTGTTACACAAAACATATGACTAACAGTTTTTTTGTCTTTGCTATGCCTGCCATTGAAGAGAACCTTGCTATTGTGATGTTTTAATTTTAGCACTGCAGCAGAAAGCTGTGAATGAGGACGTGAGCTCTCCTTCACTCGGAAGGACACGAGTCCTGCCTCATTTTGGCTTGAGCCTGTATAGCGGTTTAAAGTCAGGCCGAATGAAAGTGAGCTTTAGCTAAGCCCTCTCTTCCTCCCCCTGTCCCTTTCTTCTCTTTTCTTCTTTCTTTATTTCTCTTTTCTCTCTCTGTCGCTTCCTCTCTCACTCACCCATCCGCTTGCATCTCGTTCTCTCAAAATAGAATGGATCTTTAACAACAAGCTATGCTGACATACAAAATTCTTATATAAGGGTCTGCTATAGGAGACAAATCCTAAAACAGCAAAACTAAGAGATATTCCTCGCTAGAGCTCACACTTCCCATTCAGCTTCTCATTTAGAATTCTGCAATAACACTTTTAAGAACCTGATTGACCATCCATGGGTATATACATAATTTTAAGATGTTTTGAAGGTTTAATGTGAAGTTTTATTTGACTTTCTCTTGCTGATCTTACAGTAATTTCCTAATTTCCATAAGTCCCTTTTCTATCTCTCTTTACCAGCAATCTCAGCCCATGCAAGTAGGATAAAAAATGTAAAGAGAGATGCAATTCCTTTTTTAGTGGTGGGGAGATGAATATATGGAGTGAGGGAGAGGAGGAGGGGTGGAGAGGGGGATGGGCTCTGCTCAGAGGAGGAGGGGAACAGAAGGGACCGGCAGCTGGATAGTGAAGAGTCTTCAGCCAATACAATGACTGACAGGAGGCTGAGTCTCATTACACACATATATCAGAAAAAAATGCAATCTAAAGACAGTGCAAGACAATAAAACTAATCAATATGATTTTTATTCAAACATTTATTTGGAGAAGCATTGTATAATTTATTTAATAAACACAGTAGCAAATATAATGATTCTAAACAGGGTGCCTGGACACTCCAGAACATCTGTCATCATTTGGAGGATTGTTTAAACCAGAAAAGTCACTTAAAGCTAAAATGAAGCATTGTTTACAACCCCTTCTGAAGCATTTCTGAAACAAAGGGCTGGGCTTTATTTATTGGCAATTGATTGGATTGTGAATAGTTGGCGTTACGTACAGAATGGAGACAGGTGTTTAAAGAGAAAGGGTTGAAAAGTGAGAGCTATTTGTGACGTCAGCTGTAAAGGAAAGTGTTTTGTAGCATGCCAACCTTGGTTATCACTTTTATTATATGGATAAAAGTTAAATGCAAGTAAAGTGAATAAGGTTTTTGCGTTTTGTGTACCACAGAAGACAGACAGTCATACAGGTTTGGAACAACATGAGGGTGAATAAATGATGACAGAATTTTCATTTTAGGGAGAAAACTATATAAAGAGTGAAGCAGAACTGCTTTCCTGTTGAGGAAATTTTGAGACTTGGCCTCTAAGTACAAATGCACTGGTTGGCTGAGAGAATGTCATAAATGCATAAACATACAGCACTACTCTGCTCCACATCTTCCGTCACAGGAGAGGAAAAGCCCCTTTGTGTCCATATCAGGGATGAAAGAAGACTTCAGAAAAGAGGAGGGAGCTTTTACGTTTAAAATAGCTGCACCGTTCACCACTCGCCCACATCTCCCTGTTCCCATAGAGCGTGTGGGTTTGACAGACAGGTCTGTTCTCAGCTGGACTCAGAGCACAACAACAGGGGAAAACGCAAGAGCTGCTAAAGTCCATGAATTACACATTCAAATCTGAGAGAAACACTCTTACCGTTTCAAAGTACCAGAAAGTTTTTGGCATCTATGGGTCCATGAAGTACCCTGGAACAGGTTCTTTGTGGGGTAAAAAGTTTGTTTAGAATTTTTTAAATGATCATAAAAAAATAAAATAAAAAAAAAGGTTCTTCAAGATTGTTTTCGGGAACTAAAAAAGGTTCATAACTGGCATAACTGTGAAAACACTTATGTGAAACTTTTCTGTTATTTATTTCTTTAATTTTTCAAAGAATGCATTATTAACCTGTTTTTTTACATTTTGTGGTTGCTAGAACATTATTAGATGATTGCTCACTGGCCCTACAGTCAAGAATCCCATCTCCAGTCTCCATGATATTGTTTTCCTTGCATATGGCAATGCAAATGCACTGATAATATAGCTGTGGTGCAATTAAGTAGAATGAATCATCAGGGCATCTTTTGGTGCTTGTTTTTAATTTGGTCCAGAGTTCAACACATTCTAGTGCAGTAAATCATGCATATGCTCAGAGATTGTAAAACAAGAAATATAGGCATCAAGGGCTTTTAAACTGGCCAAATTTATTTGCAAACAAACAAATTAAAACCAAACAAACCACTAAGCAAACGTAAACAGCATCTCGCAAGCAAATTCTTAATGAAGATCCAAATCAAACCTCTTAATGAAGTAATTTTAACATTTAATATGTCCATAATTGTTGAAATAATAATTTTATGTGCGTGTCTATTTATTTGTTACAAAACGAGTGCCGAAATATTACAGTAAGGCAATAAAATGTTGTTTACTTATCTATCACATATGTTTGTTTTGGTATCATGAACAGCTGTTGGTTATCATGGGTCAGCAATGTCCCAGTGGGCATAGGACTAGTGTGTGTGTTTGTGTGTGTGTGTGTGTGTGTGTGTGTGTGTGTTTGTGTGTGTGTTATACACCACGTGAACAGCAGGGTCCCAGCTGCTGTTGTACATTTTCATTCCGTATGTGAATAGGAAATGAATTGGCTTGTGCAGACACAGACGTACATCATATATTTGTATTGTATGCTGCGTTATGACAAGAAGATGGAATCTGCAGGTTTGGTGGAGAGAAGTTCATAAAGAACTAGAAGAAATAGAAGCAGCTTTCTTCAATGTTAACAGCCTGTCAGTATCACACGCCTCAGCTCTGCAAACTGAGAGAAAACAGATGAGAAAATGCACAGTGACCAAGGAGATGTTCTTTTCCTAGGGGAGAAAGAGAGAGAGACGCAGGCAGACAGGGGCGGAGAAAGAGAGGGGGAAAAAGGACAAATGACAACACAAGAAAGAGTAGATAGAGGGAGAGGACGGGGCGCTGTCACATTGCTGTTTCACCCTGTCCCTATGTGTGAGATGCTCGACACTGGCAGAAGAAATGAACAGGCATGTTAGATTAAAGTGACGTCTACCACACACACACACACACACACACACACACACACACACACACACACACACACAGATTTGTTTCACTTCATTTCTGAGGGCATCACATTGACTTCTATTGTTTGTCATTTAAAGTCAACATAAAAACCAGTTCATCTATTATCTAACTGTATCTAATATATATATATATATTTTTTTAGATATTACATTATTATGCAATAATAAAAATGCACTTAATGTTCATACAATTTTATTAACATTTGGCCCATCTATAAACTTTTCTTTTTTACTTGTGTAATTTTAATTGTTATATTATAAAATTCATAGTCTACTATGTATATATTCTCTGTCACACATGCGCACACACATACACACACATGCACAGACATTCGTTTCAACACAAAAGACTTGTTAGTAAACCAAGATTGTCACTTTCATATCAAAAGTGCTAAACAAAGGTCTTATCTGCTTTCTGTTGTGTGAATTTCTGCTTGAACTCTTTCATTCCCATCTGGCTCTCTCTTTTGTACTGAGATGGAGGACTTAAAGAATCATTTCAAGACTAAATGTTTAGCCAATATGTTCCTCACATAATGCTATCATATGACTTACAGAATATCTTTATAATGGCTTTTTTTTTTTTTTTTTGTGGTCATTTTAGAGCTGGACAGCTAAAGTCCTCATTTACTTTTATCATATGAAACAGAAAAAATATTCTTAGAAAACTCACCAGAAGAAAGAAACCCATATTAGAAGAGGGGAATCACTAGACCCTTTTTACCAGGGCATGAGCCCAGTAAAATATTACTGATAAATACTTATCAATGGAGATTACAGTATAACAACATGAGCATCATTTTTCCTGACAATATTTCAGCAATCGTGTCTTGTGGTTTCTATCAGCTGTTAAAAACTGGATGATGCCAGATTCGAGAATGAATCACTCTTGTGATCTAATCACTCAAATGGGCTTGCAAAAAGGTCTGAAATTGTTTTTTGATTCAGTTTGATTCATTCTGACAGTTAACTCATGAACTGAATCATTTAGAGTGGATGAGGTTAATATTTACCTACAATACATTTTAGGATACAAAATCTCTTCTGTGTCAAAATGAAACAGGTCTTCATTGTGCAAGTGGTTTGAGGTGGGGATGCCGTAAAGCAGAACGTAAATGGAAATCAGATAGGTTACAAGTCTCCAAGGAGATTTTTCTGCCTGTTGCCCTATCAGTGCACTGTTAAAACTGCTAAAATGGAATATTTTTCAAATTCAATATCTAAAAACTCACATGATCCAAAAGTGTTGTTTTATACCTTTGATAAAGTGGTTAATCCCAAGAACTGAGTTGTGCACAGAGTAAGATTGAGATTTTATATGCATCTATTCTGAGTACTAACTATGCCTCCGAATCTTGCAATTCGGTGGCTGACAATGCTCAGCTAACTAATTTTTAACCAATTGATCTTGATAAAGTGAAAGAGTTAATTTTAAAACTAAAACCATCTATCTCTCCAGAGGATTTTATGCCAACTCGTGTCTTTAGAGAGGTGTTAGGTGTGATTGGTCCAGCTGTTTTGATTATCATCAATAGCTTGTCTTAAGCATTCAGTGATTCGGCCATTTCTGAAGAAGCCAAATCTTGATCCATCTGATTTTAGTAATTTTCATCCTATTTCTACATTGCCTTTTTTGTTGAAAGTTTTGGAAAAGATTGTTTCTCTCCAACTGTCTGCATTCTTAACAGACTATAATATCCATGACCGTTTACAATCAGGGTTTAGGGCTTGTCATAGCACAGAAACGGCTCTTCTTAAAGTGTCAAATGACCTCTTGCTCACTTTGGATTCTGGTAACTCTGCTCGACTTAACTGCCACCTTTGATACAATCCACTATAGAATTTAGTTAGATCGTTAACAGCAGGAGGTTGGGATTAGTGGCACTGTTTTACGATGGTTCTCTTCTTATCTGTCTAGGCCTGTATCTGTTACAATGGGTAATCATTCTTCTCCTTCCGTTCCTCTATCTTGTGGGCTCCCACAAGGGTCTATATTAAGTCCAATTCTGTTTTCTCTATGTATGTTACCTTTGGGGAGTATTTTTTAGGAAACATGAGATTGTATACCACTGTTACGCTGACGGTACTCAATTGTATTTCCCATTACACCCAGTTGATAAGTCCTGTGCTACAATTGTCAAGTGTCTCGAGGATGTAAAATCTTGGATGGCTAAGAATTTTCTCCACTTAAACGAGAGAAAAAAAAAAAAACTGGTTGTTTTTGGTCCTCTTAGCACTTCACCCCTTATTTCTAATTATTTGGAGCCTCTCTCTAGAAATGTTCATCCATACAAAAAACTGGGTGTATTTTTTGATTCAGAGCTGAATTTTGTAAAACAAGTTAATACTGTGGTGAAAACTAGTTTCTACTACTTAAAGGGTTACTACACCCCAAAATGAAAGTTTTATCATTAATCCCTTACTCGTGTCGTTCCAAACCCATAAAAGCTTTGTTCGTCTTCGGAACACAATTTAAGATATTTTGGATGAAAATCGAGAGACTTTAACACTGTCAAGGCCCAGAAAAGTATGAAAGACATCGTCAAAATTGTCCATCTGCCATCAGTGGTTCAATTTGAATGTTATGAAGCGACGAGAACACTTTTTGTACGCAAAGAAAATAAAAATTACGACTTTATTCAACAATTCGTCTCATCCGCGTCACCGTAGCACCATTTTGGAGAATATCTGCTGGATGCAAACTATTTATGCTGTTCTGTGTCAGCTGCGCCACATGTCTCCGTGAGGTGCGGGCTGACACAGAGTTAGTGTCCAGTGGATATTCTCCAAAATGGTGCTACAGTAATGCGGATGAGACTAATTGTTGAATAAAGTCGTAATTTTTATTCAAGCAAACGAAGCTTTTACGGGTTTGGAGCTACATGGGGGTAAGTGATTAATGACAAAATTTTCATTTTGGGGTGGAGCAACCCTTTAAGGTTAACAGCTAAGATTAAACCAATGCTCTCAACTAGAAATCTGGAGACAATCATCCATGTTTTTATATAATCTAGATTGGATTATTGTAATGTTATGTATTTACGAATTTCTCAGTCATTGGTAAAACGATTACAGCTTGTTCAAAATGCTGCTGCCAGACTATTGACTGGTAGGAGAAAAAGGGATAGAATAACTCCAATTTTAGCATCCTTGCAATGGTTACCTGATAGATATCAGATACATTTTTAAGGTCCTAGTATTAATTTTTAAAATTTTAAACAGTCTTGCACCTTCATATTTCTAGCCATTCGCTCTGCCCCCTCTATCTTCGCTTTTAACACGGCTTTGAAGAAGCACTTTTATATTATGGCATTTTAATCTGATTTAGGAGAGACGTAATATATGTTTCCTATTTTAAGATGTTATGTTTGTTATTGTCTTTGTTTGGTTTTCTTGAATGCATTGTACAGCACTTTGGACTGCTCTTGAGGCAGCAGAAATGTGCTACATAAGAAACTAAACTAAACTAAACTAAACTTGTGAACATCTATACCGCAGGTAAAAACAATCCATATCTCTATATTCATAACAGTAACAAAAAAAAGGAGCATCAAAATATGGGGACCAGTAATGATGAAGGCTAGAAACGCCCTGGGTTAAAAATGACATGAGATGATCAATTCTAATGTATCTTGGTAAATGTCATTAATTTGAAATGGTTGCAAAGGGTTCAGACCTTACTAACAAAAATGCACCAAAAGTTCTATGGTTACACCAAGGTAATTTTAGAAGCACAAAGTAAATAGCATGGTATATGGATATGGGACACATTCGACACTCTTTGGATTCCATCACTGTATGTCACAGTAATTGTTTATGAGGAACATAACAAGCACATCATCGCTGAGCAGTCATGACAGCTGCACACATCCCCACACACAGAGACTGAATATGATATATACATCCACACAGAATATATTTGAACCCTGTGAAGTGAAGTACCTGCTATCACAGAAACTCGCAGATGAGGCTCGGCCGGCAGTGTAAAATGTTCTGCTGATGAGAGCTCTAGTAATTGGTCACATCCTGGAGTGGATGTGATTCACAGGATGTGCGCGTGTGCCCGAGTGAAAGGCAGTCATCAGAAAAACCAGGCATAAGATGAAAAATACTTAAAATGGATGGACCGTTTCTAGAAAAGCACAGTGATTTCTAAGAAGACATGTCCTATTATTCCAAAACTGAAATCTTTGCATGACATACATTAGGAATAACAATGAGATTCAATCTCCACACTGTTTCCCAGGAATAACTGGATGTAGCAAAGCTTTTTAAAACAAGACTCCCATAACTGCACGTCAGCTCTAAAGCTTGTATTACAATCAGCAAATAGCTTTACATTTCCTAGAAAATGATTTAATATGCTACTTGCGTCATTGACAGCATACAGCGACAGTGCAAGAGATGATGTGACTGTTTTTATGGGAGAGAGAAAAGTGGGTTCACACATACGCACACAAGCTGAGTGTGTGCGTTGTCTGTTGAAGAGAAGCCATCAGATGGAGAAAAGGAGGATGATAGGAGAATAGGACAATGAGTCATCGGGCAGCAGATGAGATGAATCCTGAATTCAATAAAATCACCACATCAAAACCATGTACTATCCAATCATGACTGCAGACCATGATAGGACGACTCGCACACTGTGCTGGAATAACCCCGCCCACAACTGAATCTCATTGGTTCACAATCCTGTTCATTTTCAAATGCGCAGCAATACAATGTGATCCACCATCTGATGCAACTGGATACTGCAGTTGAGTAGAAACAACTACTAATAACTAACAGAAACTTGAGGACTTAAAATCGAAGTTTACTTTACGTTTAATTTTTGCAATGTTGTGATTCACCTCATAGCTGGCTGATTTGGTTCAAGGTTTATAATGCTTTAATGAAGACTTTTTAAAAAATCCCAATGGGAAAAATAAATGGGAGTAATACTTCAAGAACCAAGGCCGCTGAAATAGTGCATAAGCACTGTTGCACACTATTGCTTCTTTTTGCTGGTTATGGAAAATACCAAAAAAACAATACAGATTGAACTGACATCTGACATCATTGACTCTCATGTCATTCCAGAGCTGCATGACTTTCCTTCTTCAGTGGAACACAAAAGCTGATATTTAGATGAATGCTGGTAACTAAAAACTGTTGGTTCCCGTTGACTTCCATGGCAGGGACGAAAAAATACAGAATATTTTGGTTATCAAAATATTTTCTTGTGTGTTCCACAGAAGAAAAATATTCATGCAGGTTTGGAATGACATATTCCTTTACAAATGAGCAACTGAAAAACAAAATATATCATATAAGCTGTATAAAATAACAAATAACTGTAAATAAGGATAACTAATCAACAAGAGAGGCTGTGTGGTTCAGGATAGAAAGGGAAAATGATAACAATAGACTGATAAAGGAAAAAAAATGATTCCGTGCATGGTGAGGATGTTGAGCTCCCTGCAATCCTGTCATCCAGATAGCCTGTGCATTGTGTGGGAAATGGAAGGAGAAACAAAAGAAAAGAAGAAAAGACGATAGAGGAGAGTGCTAGAGGGGCCAGGAGATAGTGAGGAAGTCAGTGACATGAACAAAATGGTAGCCAAGGCAACTGTATTTTTCTCTTTTTTTGTCTGTCTGTCTTTCTGGGGCTGTACGTAAATGTAGTTTTTTTTCTCTCTCTCTATGTATGTGTCTTTGATTTTGCCTTTCTCTCTATGCATGTACATAGACATTATGGTCATATCCAGCCACAAAATTGATACTCTGCCAGCTCTAAAAGCATGAGAGGCTGGAAATAAAGAGGAGAGGAGGGGAAAGTGAGGTCATGCTTTATAAGGCAGTTTTCTTTACTCCAAATAAAGTGATACTGATTTTTTTTTTTTTTTTTTAAACTTTGCTTTGCTTGCAGGGGCATATGACAGAAAGCTGGACAGTAATTAGCTGAAGGTTGTTGCTGCACGTTGATAATTTCTAAAATCTGTGTTCCCAGGAGAATTCTGTCTAATCAATCTGTCTGATTTAAGCTATATATCTGCTTATGAAATGTTTTGCAAAGGTTTTGCTTTGTTGAAAGGCCAGACTAAACCTTATCTGGCCAAAGTGCAAAAACACCCATAGTCTCTCTCTCTCTCTCTCTCTCTCACACACACACACACACACAAACATCAATAATTCATCTATTTGATCTTTTATTTATTAATGACCTTATTGCTGTGCTTGGATTTGTCAGAGCTATAGGGGGGGGGGGGGGGGGAATCACCTTTGGAATTCAATCTACTGAGCTTTCTCTGAGGCTATGTGTGTATCTGTACTTTATCTTGGAATAAAGTGAAAAGCCTAGACAGCATGAAGGTGTCAGAAAATTATGATATGGTCATCATATCCATGTCTGTGTTTTCAGATGCACAAACCTGCTGTGTCATTCCTGCAGAGCAGTAGTCGATTAATATTGTTTTTTTAATGACTGATGCCAATGCACAGCATGGCTGATATATCTATGATTTTATAGTAATTAATAATGACAAGTCAGACTTGCACAAATAGGCTCTAATTAAATGGACATTCTGTCCTTTCAAACACAAATTGCAGTTCAAAATTTGTGATCTGTAAGATAATGTTTCTTTTGCTCACCGAGGCTGCATTCATTTGATCAAAAATACAGTAAAACTGTAATATTGTGAGATATTTTTTCAAATGTATTCCTGTGGTGGCAAAGCTGAAGTTTCAGCATTGTTACTCCAGTCCTCAGTGTCACATGATCCTTTAAAAATCATTCTAATATGCTGATTTGGTCCTCAAGAAACGTTTAATATTATTATCAATGTTGACAACAGTTGTGCTTTTTAATATTTCTGTGGAAACGAACACATTTTTTGGATGATTATTGAGTAAATTCTTAATTTATTTGAAATGGAAACGGTCTTCACTGTCACTTTTGGTCAACTGAATGCATTCTTGTTGAATAATATCTTTTAAGAAAGAAAGAAAGAAAGAAAAATATCTTAGCCCAAAACTTTGAAGTGTGTATTCTTTGAACTATGACATACAAACCATAAAAATTGCGCATTCCACGATTTTAACATACTGCTTTTTGTATATCGTGTGTAGTAGCCTAGATAAACACAAACACACACACAAAATGTGTTCTGAAACTGTCCAATCAAATTAAGGGCAGAACTAATTGTTGTATTGAATGAATAGATAAAAACACAGCACCATCTGAGGTCGACAATATGTTTATGAAATCTGACCTTCTTTGAAATAAAGACATGCCATTGCTTTTTGCTCCCTAATGATGATGTATGGCCCGCAGTGAGTGTCCTCTGCCTCCCATACTTCTGCGTATAAAGATGTGTTATTCAAATGGAGAGGATCAATAGTTCCCTTGGGCCTCTCTGGGGTTCTGCAAACCCAGGAGAAAACACGATACTGTTAATTACTGGCCATGTTGTTTAGAAGCAAATGAACAGTTCTATGACCTCTAAATTGCTATCCAAGTTTGCTGTTTGCTAGTAAACACACCTGTACTCCTCAGGCGTCGTCAAACATTCCACGCTCCTGTGGTGAATCCATACTGCCATCTGGTGGTAAAATATGAAATAATAATCTTTTCCAGTACATTGTTTTATATATAGCGTTATATTTGCTCCCGAACATGGTAGCGACTTCAGTTTTTGGTTCAGACTCAAAACGATTACTATGCGAACCGAACATGACGAAAACACATCCACCACACAACAAATACAGAAAACAGTATTGCATTGGAGATTTTATTTTCCACATTTCCAAATGCTTGGAACTTAAATCACCCTGTTTACTGTTCAAAAACTATTTGGAGCCAGGACATATCGCTTTTCTCTGGCCACTGAGCTCAAGTCAAACCCAAATACACTGTTCCCATCTAAACAGCACTGAACAAGCCAGATGATTAAACCAGCTTGCAATGATATTTCAAGCAAAAATATTGATATGAGGGGGGAAAACTGAGCATAAAAGCAGATAAACCTGCCAGTAAGCCTCATTTATGTACAAAATATACAACCTGAATTGTATCTACACATTTACACACAAACACACACAAATGTACAGCTTTGTGAATAGAATAGACATGCTTCTCAGAAGCAGTGAAATGAATTCATGTCCTAGACATTGTAGAGTGACATAGCAACGTATAACAATGACAATAATAATAATTAATAATAATGCATATATGCAACAATCATTGGCATTTTCTATATTTTTTACAGTATTGTTTGATTTTTAATCTTAACTAATTCATTTTGCATTGTTAGAAGAGCACAACACTGTACCATTTATCATGAGAATACATTATTGCTTACCTGGGACAATGAAATTAAGGAATATTGTAATGATAAACAAAACATTTCTTAAAACAGAATTTAGAAATAATATGGGCTTGTAAATACTTCACATCAATACGTCACCAGGGTACAACCTTAGTTAAAAAATACAGTCACTGTAACACTAGCTTCATTCACATGAGGATAAAACACCTAAATACAGAGATTTAAATAATGTAGACAATAATGTACCTATATTTGGTTTGAGAATGCAGTACTTTAGCTTGAAGTGCTCGGTAAAATGAAACCAGACCTGCTGTTTTTAGATTTTAGCGTGAGGTGGCTTGTCATTCACATCTGTTTGTTGTAAGCGAAGCTCTAAAGGTGCTAGTTAAAAAAGCTGTCTGCTGCGGTAGACTGGACAACAGGAAGCAGCGTTACGACTTTTTTTTTTTTACAGGCATGGCTACGGTGGAATCTGTCTCTGTCACTTTCTCTGTCCATTTTTTCTCATCTCTCATCATATGCCCCAAAACACACAACAAAACCATTTCAAAAGTGGCAGTTTTGAACAGCTGCATAAATTTATATGAAATAAACTGACTTAAATCAAATGCCCTATAAGGGGTAAAACTCTCTATAACGAATCCCAATGATCCACGGTCTATTAAACCAACAGGACATGGCAGTTTGTTGTAGTTTAGGGGCTAGAAACAATAAAAACATTCCATTTGCTCTTTTCCTCTCTTGAATCCCTCCTTTTCCTCGCCAAAGTTCATTTTCTGTGACCATCTGCCCTGACGCTGAACTACATCCCAGTTCCCTCGTGCCTGACTCCGTGTAGCCATGTTCAGATTTTGGTTTCTGGGCCCTCGGGATCCAGAGACTGGAAGGAGTTGCGGATGCGGGCGGCCTCGCTAGCACAGAGATGGCCAAAAGCTTTGTTGTACCACTCTGGAGACTTTCCTCTGGAACAGCAAGCAAATATATAGCATTTAGTGAAGCAGTTATGTACTGCATTCATTACACATGCTTTGAGGAAGCACTCGACAAAAAGGAATTTTTTATTAACCAGAGGAATAATTGTATTTTAATAAAACATCAAACAATTTAAAGACTATTACAACCATATCTGGCATACTAAAGAACTGTAAACAATAATAATAAATATTATATAAAATTATATACTGTGGATTCAGAAAGTATTCAGAACCCTTTTTTAACATTTAGTTATGTTGTAGCTTTTTACTAAAATACTTTAAAATATTTTTTCACAATAACACCGTTCACAATAGTGACCATACCGAAGGCTTTCATTTATAAAGCTCTAAAAAAATATTACTGACTGGTGTTTTAGAGCATTTTCTGCAAATATGGAAAAAATAAAGGGTCTCAATTAAATATGTGCAGTTTCACATGATTAGTGCAAATTGTCACATGACCAGAGCAGTTTACTTCCTGTTTGCACCATGAGATGATGATGGCTGCACCAAAGCTCCAAAACAAAAGGCTAGTAATGTATGTTAACATAAAGATATGACAAAGATTTTTGTTATACATTATCTTTAAGGTGTCTAGTATTAATATATGAATTCACAATTATTCAGTTTTGTTGAGTGTGGACATAGAATGAGTAAACATGTTGATGGTCAAAATTGTTACCGGTGGGATAGTAACTATATTTGTTTTTTTTTATCTTAGTATATTTATTCAGTGTTGCATAAGGGTTTTTATGTATAATAATAATAATAACCATAGAATGTGATGAAAGAGTTTAAAATGGGTTAATAACTGGGCTGAGATATTAAGATTTTGATGTCTGCAGAAATGATTTAATTTCAGTATACACATTATCCCACCGGTCACAATTGTGACCTACCATAAAACACACACTTTACCATAAAAAAAATAATTATTGATTATTTCAATCTAAAATAGCCCACTGTAAAATCTATATACTTCAAAACAATTATTTTTATTTTAATATGAAGTAAAAAGTAATTTATTATTATGATAGCATAGCTGAGTTTTCAGCATCATTACTCCAGTCTTCAGTGTCACATGATCCTTCAGAAATCATACTAATATGCTGATTTGCTGCTCAAGAAACATTTCTTACTATAGTTGTGCTACTTAATATTTTTGATCAATTGATCAACTGATATTTTTTTTCAACTTCAATAGAATTAATGTGAAAGAAAGAACAATTTAATGTATTCTTGCTGTGTAAAACTATTATTTCTTAAAAATAAAATCAATCTTACTGACCCCAAACATTTGAACAGTAGTGTATACTTTTAAGAGCTGCCTTTAATGCACTTACTTTAGATCAGCTCTGCATATATGTGTGAGTCTGGACTTCCCAGAGCCACACGGTTCTAGCAGATACTGTGATTCCAGAATTATTCCTCTCACTCCAGCCAGCTGCGGGCTTTCCTCATGATCAATTGACACCGACACCAGCACACACACACCTTTTGGCATATCCGACCTCCACGTCCTAAACAGAAGAAAACACCACCAATATAAAAATCACAGCAAATACTCATAGTGCATCTGCCATCCTCTACACAGGCACAAGAGATGTGTCAGTCTGCCAAGTGCATATTTGATTAATTATCAAATAACATGCAATATTCCAGGCGAATGTTTTCCTTCGATCAGATTACTGTTTGCACCTCACAGCTGCGTATTTGTCAAGTGATGTTAAACTGAAGTCTTACAGTGATATTTTGGGCATGACCTGGGTGGTCTAATTTGCTTAGCTGAAAGCATTTTATCTTGAACTAACACTGAAATGTGCTCAGAGAGCTTGGTGAATGTCTTTCAGTAATACTCTATGAATGCCCAGCTGTTCAGCAGGGGTATGCGGGACCTTTTTACGACCTTGGTGTTCAGAGAATCACAAGAACTGAATGATGCACAAAAAGCCCTTGCTACAGATGCTCAAATTAAGCACATGTTTTTGTTACAGCCAAAATACTATACCCAGGGTACAAAGATCAATTAGTACACACAATCAGATCACATTGTTGTACTCGCCTGAGCACCACAAAGTCTCTGTTGGGGTGAGGGGCCATGCTGTTCATCTCATACTGGTACACCTCCGTCTGCTTGTCCAGAGTTTCCAGAACCTTCCACTGCAGCAGGTTACAGTCCCACAGGTGGCGCTCTCGCAATATCCGGTTTAGCACCACAGATGGAGGAGCCTCCACCTCTACAGACACACGCCAGCGTCTCAACGGGGTCCCGTCTCCCACCTGTGAGAGACAGCAGACTTTCCTCAGACTTTTATATAGGCTTTTGGTCTTTTACTGGATAGAACAGTCAAAGCAGACAGGATTCGAACTTGCATGTAGGTTGTCAATAAATTCAACCGTTCGGATCATTAGGCCATTTATATTTTACATTATTTGTCCAAACTCATTTGATTATACTTTCATGAACAACTCACTAAATGTAAAATCAAGATGTTAAAAAAAAGGATTTAATAAATAAATTAAAAATAATATAAAATAGAATCAATAAATGTTATAGAAATAATAAATATAAAAATAATTCTGAATTACGATTCTTATAAAGCAAATATTTAAACCATGTATTCCATATAACATGAATGAATGGATGAATAACTTTATCATTACCTTTTTGAATGATATCTCTGTACTGTCAATATTTGATCTGGTCACCCAGCCCTTGGTCTTGTCTTTGGTCTCTTTCATCAGATTCTGTATCAAGCTCTCCAGATAAGAGTGACACATGCTCTCCTCCTCTTCTTCGTCTTCCTCATCCTGTTGTGGCTGTTTTTTACAGAGCTCGTCTAAAGAGGGCGCCAGCAGCTCAGCTTCCATGTATGAGTTCCTGGACTGAGAGACCATCTCCTCGGGAATCTGCACAAACCACATGAAAAACATTTCAACAAAAGTCTCCTCTTGTCCTCTAACACTGATATTTTTAAAAGTAATGATCCAGCAGAATATTTATTCTACTATTCAAATGTTTGGGGTCAGGGAGATTTTTTTTAATTATTTTTTTTTTTTTAAGTCTCTCATGCTCACCAAGGCTGCATTTATTTGATGAAAAATATAGTAAAACAGTAATACTGTGAAATATTTAAACTGTTTCCTAAAATGTATTTTATTCCTGTGATGGCAAAGCTGAATTTTCAGCATCATTACTCATGATCCTTCAGAAATCATTCTAAAATGCTGATTTGCTAACATTTATTACTATTGGTTAAATAGTGTATATAGTGTTATACAGACACATTTTTTTTTTCAAAAGAACAGCACTTAAGAAAAGTCTTAAGAGATTACAAAAATCAGCTGAAACTTTTGCACTTGTTTTGCACACAGTCTTATGTAAACAACTACAATTTCTCAATGCACACACATCTCATGACAAACATAACAAAAAAAGCGTCTTGTACCTCGAATAAGTGATTGCATTCAGCAATCATGTGCGCGAGCCCCTGAGTAGCCGCAAGGTTCTCATTCAGGTCCTTTTGGTCTGGCCGCCCAGTGGCGTACTTCCTCTGAATAGACCTGAATGCAATAAGAAGACATCATATGCATGAGCTTCCATGTGATCCATAATATTTTACAAATTTTTGTAGCTGCAAACGTATACTAATAAACCAATAAACCAATGAAAACCATCTATCACAGCACATTCTACACATTATATGAAGATCCAAAACATCTAATAAGTTTCACTATGCCCTCACCCCCTTCAGGCCAGTCTGGGTAAGTTTAAGCTAAACTACCCATCTCTTTTAAACTACCCCTCACGTTTTTCCACACCTCCTCCTGTCTCTGGCCCTCAGGCCAGGTGTCTGCTCAGTGTCGAGTAATGCTCTCTAATGAACACAATGATGGGGGAGTTGTCTGTATGTTGAGTTAATAAAACACTTCACGCCTTCTCACGACACCTCAAGGCCTTGGAGACCTAATGACAAAGCACACATATCATCCTATAGCTCCTATACAATAAACACTCATTTCAGCCTTTCAAAGTAGAACACATATGTTTGGAATGTGCAAAAACGGAACTCCATTACCTAGGCGACAAATTATCATTCTTCATGATGTTGAGGTGGAAGAGAGAAGGAGCGAGGCACACCGCCAGGTTCATTGGGGTCATCTGGTTCTCCTCAACAGAGGAAGTGACATCATTTAGGAAGCACAGCAGCGTCTGCAGGACCTCACGGTTTTCATCGGCCATTAACATGATAGCTGCCTGCACAGCCTGTAAGCGCTGTTCTTTAGGGACATCTGGGTAGACAGAGGATGTGTTAGCTATTTGAATGTACTGTAAGAAGTATTTGTCCAGAAAAGCTCATAACAGACAGAAAATGCTCTTACACTGGTATATGTGGAGGAAGGTCTCGCCCATTTTGCTCGTGAGGAGAGGCTCAGGCAAGTCTCTGAAGAACTGTTTGACCATGTCTGCCACGTCATACGCTGACTGATCCTCGTAGTTCACATTTTCTGGGGAAGTTTCACACATTTGGCGCAGAGCCTGAATACGAGACTTTACCCCAGATTTACGGAAAAGTCCCACCTGAAACACGAGGAGAAACAAGATTTTTTAATGTTTTTTACATAAAATTGCGATTGTTTCCCATGAAGATTTCACTAGTGTTCAAGTTGCTCACACATGGATCACTACACTATCAACAATAGACCTTTTTTGTGCATGAAATGTTGTTAATGTGACCGCAGCTTTACTGAACTAAGTGTTGTGACCATTTCTTTTGGTATTTCCTTTTGTTGTATTGTACTGCTCTGTTTCTTTCTTTCCCTCTTGATAATTGGTCGCTCTATTAAGGCAAAGTCTTTTAAGAACGCCGCTTGCCAGCAGTCGGGAGCTCATTGTTGTTGCGAACACAAACGGGTTTGGAGCTCCTGGATTCCTCCTCCGGCCGGTGGCCAAACTAATATCCAACACATGTTGTTGTGACTAAAACATTAGTTCTCATCTTTGTCAATGTTACACTCTTTGTGAAACCGAGCGTAGGGGTGTCCTGCCCTTTTTTTGTGAATCTGTTTGTGCTGTTTTTGTTAGGAAGTTAGGCAAGCCGGCTGTATTTTATTTTTAAATTTGACTAGGTTATTTAATTTCTCCTTTTTCGTTCTAGATTCCTTTTGTTGGTTATGTTGGTCTGTGGCCACCCCGAAGAGATGCTCTCTATGTTTCACTTCTAATTTTTAAAAAACATAACAGTTTTTGTTTACATAAATAGTGTGCTTATTTGGTCCCCGACCGGAGTGATTTCTTCTTTAATTTGTTTGGGAATCCATCACCAATCCTATTTCTATTATGCTCTTCTCGTTCCCTATATGCGGGGTGTAATACCAAGTCAAAATATCCCACCTCAAAGTCTTTATGATAATCTGGTCTATGGCTCGAGTCCCTCTTTCTATTTAAGTTTATGGGATATTTTTTTTCATCTGCCAGACCATAATCGCGTATCTGGTCACTTAGAAAAGAAACAGCACTGCTCTACTCAACAAGCCACACAATTTGAGGTATCATTCATAACCGCAACCCAAACATAACCCTAAACGTAATACAGATTCAGGTACCATTAAAACAAAATGCAAATACATTTTTTATTGAATTACTAAGACAACATACAGGGAAGAAAAACAGAAAAACAAACACTATTAGGATTTGTGTAGCTTATCTGTCTTAAGAAACGGAGCAGTGGCTGGACATCAAGTTTTTTCAATGAGTTTGGAATAACTTTGACTCTGACCTAACTTAGAATGAACCTTACAATCAGTCTTGCAAATGTGAACTAAACTGTGTACCTGGTCCAAACACTGGCTCCTTAAAAAGCGTAGGGCGAGCTGTAAGCTAATGGGCAGAGGGTGTCCGTACCGCTGGACATGGACAATCAGAGGAACACCGAATACCGTCTTATCCTTGTAGTCTGGTCCCTTCATTCTCTTCATAAATTTTGGCACTGACCTAAGAACATACACAGTATTAGGAAGAGGAGATCAGTTTATGGCCATAAAGGAACAGTACTGTAATGTAGTATCTTGATCATATGTGATCCTGGACCACAAAACCAGTCTTAAGTGTCAATTTTTCAAAATTGATATTTATACATAATCTGAAAGCTGAATAACTAAGCTTTCCATTGATGTATGGTAGGTTAGGATCGGACAATATTATACAACTATTTGAAAATCTGGAATCTGAGGGTGAAAAAAAATCAAAATATTGAGAAAATTGCCTTTAAATTGTCCAAATGAATTCTTAGCAATGCATATTACTAATCAAAAACGACGTTTTGATATATTTACAGTAGTAAATGTACAAAACATCTTCATGGAATATGATCTTTACTTAATATACTAATGATTTTTGGCATAAAAGGAAAATCTATAATTTTGACCCATACAGTGTATTTTGAGCTATTGCTACAAATATACCCCAGCGACTTAAGACTGGTTTTGTGGTCCAGGGTCGCATATATAATGCAAGAAGGAGTGTGAATGCAAGAGTGCACATTGTTTGAAGACAGAACTGTGATGTAGATGGCAGGATGAGATTGTTCCACAAGCTTTGGAGTTTTAACACAAGACTCGCTTAACTGAGTTTTATCAGTGTGTCATTCAATACCAGCAAACAACTGACGAGAAATCCCCCAATCAGATCCCACAGGGACTTTCCATGACTGATTCATCTTATTGCTTCAACATGTATGTATATACCATTCAAAAGTCTGGGGGCAGTAAGATTTTAATGCTTTTATGAAGCAAGGATGCATTAAATTGATCAAAAATGACAAGAAAGCCATTTATAATATTAGAAAATATTTCTATTGTAAATAAATGCTGTTCTTTCAAACTTTCTGTTCATCATATAATCCTTACAAATGTATCAGGGCTTGTACTACGGTTTTCAACATCGATATCAGCATATTAGGTAACTCACCAAGTCCACCCATGCTTGTTAGACATAGAGTATTTCTCCATGATAGCAGTGAGACGCAATAAAGAGAACTTCTGCAGCAAGCTAAGCTGGCCCACTGATTGGCTGGATATCTGTAGCGAGATTCCTGATTGGCTGAGGAGGTTTGACATCCTGAAGCTGGGCCATCTAAGGCTAGAAATACAACAACAACATGAATATTCATGAAAATCTAATAATGAAAAAATCATTTAATGCTCTTTAAAGTATAAATAAAAATTCAAGTTAGCAGAAAGACATATGTAATTATTTTAGTCTCATTAATGATCTCCTCTTAGAATATTCTTATGCGCCCAATAGAAAATGATTTAATGATTTGCAAATGCTTCTAATGCTGTACTTCTATTTATATTTTATTATGAGTTGTATTGTTGTTTGTCATATGTGTATTTGTATAACTGGGCCAGGACAGTCATGTAAAAGAGATTTGTAATCTGAGTGATGTTCTCTCCTGGTTAAATTAAGGCTATAAATATCCATCCTGAAGTCTCACCGTGGTCGTGTCAGAGAAGCCCCCACCCCCGAGTCCCTCCTCTCTCTGGTGCTGGAGGTGTCCGTTTCATTTAACGAAACCCCATCCTTGTTGCCGTCATTCGGTGTGGTCAACCCTTCAATTACAGAAGTCCCCTCAAAGTCCAGTGTGATCTGACTGGAAGACTGGCCATCAGTAATCCTCTGGTCCTGCCCCCTGCCGCCATCCCCCTCCCCTTCACTCTCCGGCAAGACGTTTTTGGACCAGTGGTCCACGATCTGCTGCAGCCCATTCACATGCTGCAGAATGTCATCCAAATGTGGGAATATATCCTCCTTCTCAAGGTCCAGTAAGTCCCCTGTGCTCGCGTACAGGTGTGAGCCCGGTACGTTATCGTACACACTGATCCTGCTGCCTCGTGGGCAGCAGCGCGTCACGGGCCGGAGTTCCCTTCCACCAACTTTCCTGCACTTGAAGGGCTGCGGCTCTGAATCCAGAAGCTTCCAGTTTCCATGTTCCTTACTGGCTGGCGTCAGACTCTCGATTGATAGCGCTTTAGGGAAGGTACCAGGTTTGTGATCTTTTGGGATGTGCACCAATAGCTCGTCATAGGAGCGAAACTCATTTTTGCGGCTCTGCTCGACCGGTCTCCTCCTTTGGGGAGCACCTGCGAGAACATCGATGTCCTCTAGGTAGACGCCTACACGTTTACCAGGAGGATACAATTTTGAGACACGACCCTTCATGTTTGGTGTGCTTTCAGCACTACCGCTGGTTTCCGATTGGGTGCTAGCCTCACTGCTGGCCAGCGAATTTAGGCAGTTGTTAGCAGGTGGCATGTTTTCAGCATTTAGAGGCCCGCCGTTTAAAATCTGAACACATCGTAGAGTCTTTAGTGCCTCTGGCTCGCTTTGCAGAACTGGGCCGCTGATAACCAAAGAGCGCCGCTCTGAACGAGCCATCGATGGCCCCCACGTCCGACCCAGCGTTTCCATCCTCCTCAGGAAGTCTTTGGCGCGTGTGCGTCCACGCCGCCTGCTCTTGGCAGGAAGTGAACCGTAATGAGGCAGCTCTCTGGGCAAGTGCAGTGGGGTGAGCGAGGCAGAGTCAGGCATGGCGGCCAAGGAGTCTTCGCTGTGCAGGGAGCAGATCTCTGGCTCGCTGAGGTCTGTCAGAATGCTCTCGCTGCTCACGGTGGTCCGTAGACCCTCACCCACCTCAGAGGGGCTCCGCTCCTCCGCTCTACCCAGGAGGTAATCAATGTCTTGTAGACGTGACCAGCGCCGACTGTTCCACTCAAACGTCCATCTATTACTGATGGCCAACAGGTCCTCCTCATCAGAGTCCTCACTCTGCATGCACCAAAAATGCACAGGATTACAATTAGTTGGACATGATTTGGGGTTTGTTTCAGCTCCTAAACTAAAGGCATATAGAATATAGTTTAACTAAAAACTGACTTATAATTCTCACTCAGTAGACGATAAAATGGGCGAATGATCTTTTGACAAGGGCCAGTATGCAACCACACAGCAACACTGTGGAAAACTTTTTTCCCAGTTAATATTAAAATCAAATTTAAAAAAAATCTGTCTCTCTCTATTATATATATATATATATATATATATATATATATTAATGAAAATCAGCATTTTTTGTGTGTGATATTAATGTGATGATGGAAACCATGGGATATCAAGGCCTCTTTGTACAGATGTTAACCGTATGTTTTATAGTTAGTAAAGCCCAGGCACGTGAGCTCACACAGCCAGAACAGGAAAGAGCTGTAAAGGGCTCTGACACCCTCTTAACACTGTATATACCTTCACAACCCATTTCCTATTTAAAATAACACAGACCTCATACGTTTAAATTGAGTAACAGTGATGATGTCAAAAGAGGCTCATGGCATTTGAAAAATGTCAGGAGATTATTTCAATAACATCCCCTAAGTCATACTAGCTGGTTTGGGGAATTCTCAAATATCATCCAAACAAGAGGACTTGAACATAACAGGTATCAAATCACCGTCTGGTTGTGTTAAAGACAGCAACACCCAAACACCCCTTTCACATGCCTGAGATGTCAGAAAAAGCAAAAGCGTCAGAAATGACCTAGCGAATGAGATTCACAGCTTACAATCGTAATTAGGCTGAAATACGACTCCTGAATAAACAGTCAATAGTCTCGACTGAAGACTAAACTGACACTTCTATGCTGAAAGCCAACATCAATTCCAATGACTGCTCTTTTTATATAATCTGCTTTGTTATAAGCAGTTCATATTCCATTAATAATCCATTTTAAAAACCCAGACACACGGATTTACTCTAAAGACAGATTTTTATTTCACAGACATACTTAAAAAAATAAATGCACTATAAACCAGAGCCATTGTAATAATAATAAAAGCATTATAATTGTATAGATTATTTAATGGATCAGATATTTAATTTCATTTTGCATTTAAAATAAATATGTGAATCTTGTGAAGAATTTTATTTTGCATAAAGACACCACTAGAATTTTTGCATTGTGACATCATTTTAATGACAATGATGGACATTTTCTCCGAAATTCTCAATACTGAAATGTGGGGGAAAAAATGAATGTTTTCAAAATACAGTGTAATACAAGTAATGCCATCTTTTTCTGTTTAAAATCTTCATAACTTAAAAACATCATTCATATACATTACTTTTAAATAGCTTGGGGGTCAGTAAAAAAAAAAAAAAATCACATTAATTAATTAATTAATAAATAATTTACTTTTATTTAGCAAGTAAAGACATTTCTAATGTTACAAAAGGCTTCTATTTAGAAAAATGCTGTTCTTTCGAATTTTCTATTCATCACAAAATCCTGAAACATATATACATATATATATATATACACACACACACACACAAACACTGTATTTCTTGACAGATTTCAAATGATTCGCTCAAATCCCATTCAGGATTGGATGTTTTGAAGGAAAAAAAAAAAAGACTGGACACTTACTTTCTTCTTGGGGAGGCTCACGTCCAGTTTCATGGAGGCACACTTGTTCAGAGTGTTGAGTCGACTGGAAGAGAGAAGACACGGTCACTGGTGCATCCGTCACTCTCATCTCCACCACAAAGAAACCATACAGCCACAGAGAGAGAGAGAGAGACAATCCACTGTAGATCCTACACTCGTCTAACCTCTGTTTGCCTCTCTACGTGCAGGTATAGATTTCAAGAAACTCTCACTATCTTTGTCCTGATTGGCTGATGGAAAGAGTGACGGGACAGCTTGGCAGACATAGGTTCTAATCTCTTTCAAGACATGGCCATGAATGAATGAGACTCTGACGGGACTGCAGAAGGGAAAACAGAGGGATAAAGAGAGCGAGAGAGTGGGCAATCCCACCTTCTCGTCCACCTCCTCTTTGATCTAACCCTACAGCGCCCTTTAACGTTCTCATCTGACTGATCTTCACCCCTGAAGAGTTTTTCTCCACCCCTTTTTACACACACATCTTCTTTACTCTACAAGAGACTGCAGACCCCTCACTTTATATCCATTCCAGACACGAACAAGCTATTATTTCACCTATAAAACCAGACCTGTTGTTTTTGACACGTTAAAATGTTCCGTCGTGACATCAGCGTGGTTAATCAGCTGTCTGTCGACCGACACGATTTTTCAATCAAGATTCTCTAATTAAACATCCCGGGCCCAGATGGCCACATAAATGTGCGTAAATATCATGTCTGTGGCGTGATAATGAAACGCCATTATCATGCCAGAAGACAGCGTCCTTAAGAGCAGTGTGTGTATTCTCTGACAGTAAAGCTGTCAGATCTCACTAACGCTGTCATTAGAGGTATTAGACAGGGAGACAACCTGCTAGAAACCCTCAATGCCTCAAACCCCGGGCCTCGTTTCACACAAACACACACAACCATCTGTTAGTAGCCTATACTGGCAGCCCAAACCCCCCTCAGGCCTTTGAGAGGGACATCAGAGCGGACTCCACGGGGGCTTTAGGGATCAAAGCGACGGGGAAGGGGACAGACTTTATGAAGGACATGGGTCAGACAGCTACAGAGGTGGGGTCGCCACTGGGCCAGCGCCACTGAGTTTTCTCGTACTTGTACATGCAGGATGGGAGAGGTGGGGGGGGGGCAATAATAGGATTTGGTCTGGTTGTGTACCGGTCTTAAAAAGAACTGCTTTTTTATAATAAAAAAAAACAAACTTTTTTTTATGATTATATAAATATAGATTTATATATATTTATATAAATATATATATATATATATATATATATATATATATATATTCACATAAATCACGTAATACATCAAATAAAATATTTTCTATGGATACACAGTTTTTATGGATTTTATAAATAAAGATGAATACTGCCTAACAAAAAACAATAGTAGTATTAATGATAGAAAACAATAAATAAATAAATTACTAATAATAATCCTATGTCAGCCCTTGTGTCATGTGTTGTGTGTTTCCTGCTCTCTTGTGTCCATATATGGTTATTTTCCTGTCCTTGTTTAGTTTGATTAGTTAATATGATTTTGTTTAGCTGTGTGTGTAATTAGCCTGTGTATTTACTTCCTGCCTGTTCAGTTCCTTTTTGTCTGGTCTACTCTTTAGTCCCGGTGTTCCTGTGTGTCTGCCCTGCCTTGTTTGTATTAAAAACTGTTTATTTGAGTTTATCCATGTCTCCTCGCTTCCCTCGTGTGTGTGTGTGTGCACAGTGACATCCTAGACACAAAATAATATAATGACCCTATACAAATGGATACAAATAGTCTCTCTCTCATTTGTTCATGTTCTGTTGTGACAACAAGCTCATGAGATAAAAATGGAACAGATATGTAGCCAAAAAATAAATAAAATAAATACTTTTTTCTCTCAAAAATGACAACAAATTGACATGTGGCATTGTGAAAGAAGAGTTACTTTAGAGCAGGCATCCTCGAATCTGGCCCACTCCTGCAGAGTTTAGCTCTAACCCTAATCAAACACACCTGAGCATGCTAATCAGGGTCTTCAAGATCAGTAGAAAATCACAGGTAGGTGAGCTTGATCAGGGTTGGAGCTAAACTCTGCAGCAGATTGGCCCTCCAGGGAAAGATTTGAGGAACCCTGTTTTAGAGGCATAGAGAGCTATTGCATCAATGTGACATATACACAATAAGACCAGTGAAATTAAATACAAAAGTAAATAGGAAACATTTTATTTCATGTTGTCCTTAATGTTTTCATATGGTTCAGCACTGTTCAATATAAATAAAACACAACTACATGGCCTTCAGAGTACAAGTGATTGACAGTAAGGCCTTTGATTTTCACAGCTGTCATTTCAAGTAAAGACGGTGTATCAAGTTCCATCCTGTAGACTGCAAGACTCTCAATCTAAAGAATTTCAAGATATCGAGATAATCCTAATCTAGAAATTTGGAAACTTACCGGCAAAGAGGCTCCACAAGGTCTTTGTCAAGAAAGTCATGGTCCCTCTTGACGGAAGATATTTCAATGGGAAACTGGGAATCTGTTGGCGGAGACAGAAAGCAGATCACTTCTCTATCCTGTTCAAAAAGTATAATGTAACCAATATATTCGGAGTGAGTGATCACGAAAGTTCACATATCGATCAAGTGCATGTTATTTATTGTAATTTTCATGCAAAGACATATAAAGCTAATCAAAAACACAAATTAAAATGGAAAGTGATTAATACAAAACAGAGGGATAACTGGATAAAACTCTCTCAGCTCATCTATCCGGACATCTGCGGAGGTTCTGCAGAGGATCACACAGACTCACAGCAGCTGTGGCGTAATTCTTATAAATCAAACGCAATCTCTGGCAGACGCTCCTTCACTGATTACATTATACACAGCAGACTGGCTCTGAAACTGAACCAGAGGTTATCGCATAACTCCCTCGATTCGACTCAAACAAATGCAAGTAATTAGCAAAAAGAAGGAAAAACTGATAAAGATGTGCACTAAGGTGTTTTCCCATTGGAATCTGGGAGTTCTCCATTTATGTTATAATGGCATAATGACCTCACAAGGCCAAACAGAGCTTCTTCCATTTTATGATTTTCTCATGAGAGCCAAGCTCTGAATTTACACGGAATTAAATATAGAACTGTTGACATTTTATCACTCATTGACGTAAAGTATCATAAGGAGGAGTCAGGGGAACAGAGAGAGAGCAGCAGAGAGAATAGTATCCTCTCGACCCCTCTGCTGGCCTGGGCGGAAGACTGAGGCAAAGGCCTGTATTTTCCCGTCAGTGATAATGAAGACTTTTTCCCATGACCTCTTCCTCCCTTTGGATAGAAACTCTAGCCTGCAAATAGCTCGCCGCGGCCCTAAAATGACTAGAAAAGATAAAGAGAGGGAGGACAAAAATGTGCTGACAAATGAAGCACACAGCTGTGTAAATGCATTTTTTATTCCATATGTCTGAAATGGAAAATCAAGAATAATTCAGCTGATCACTGCTTGGCTTCGGTCCGCCCAGCTGAGGAGGGATGGGATAGGTGTGATCTCAAGCTCAAAGCAACAGGCAACTCTCTTCTCTCTTTCGTCCTGCCGCATTCCTGATTTTTTACCGTCACTTAACCTCACAGCTGCAGCCACACAGCAGACATTTGTTGAGGCCAATGAATCAACGAGCGATTCTTTGACATCTGCATGTATGTTTATAGAAATGAATCCCATTTCTTACCCTCATAAAGTTGGGCATACTGTGGGAATCCCGCCGCCCTCAGCCAGTCGCATGCCTCCTTTGCCTCGATTTCTGAAAATAAACAATGACATGATTCTTCAAAAGTTTATTAATCAATTTCGACCTGATCACACACACATTCGTGTTCAGATTTATTCATAATTCTACCTAGCTATTGGCCTCAATAAAGCAAAAACATGTATTGCAATATTGCATATGCAATATAATGTATTTAATGAGTGTGTGTACAGATATAAATACACACACACACACACACACACACACACACACACACATACATATACATATGCCTATAGTTATTTAAAGACATTAAAGATTAGAAAATGTAAAAGAATAATGAAGAATGGGATTCCTTATGTGTGTGGGGTTTTATTGTCTCTTTTTCTGTTTTGTCTGGATCCTTTTACACCACATTTCATTGAGAAAGATCCACAAGAGATGAAAAAAGAGAGTAAAAACAAAGCGTCTCTCAAAATAAGCCATCATAAAAGCGGACGGGTCAGGAAATGACCTCACCACAATCTGACAATTATATCCTTTTCTTACAGGATTCTCCACATACTTGTGCTAAATTACACATTTGCTGAACAGAAACCACTCACAGTCTGCAGAAATCTCCCTCCGAATTCACCACTGAACACTTAACGTTTGCTACATACAGCGCTCTCAACCTAATATGAAGAAAAAGTCAAACAGTGGTTCTTACACTTACTGGTTGTTCTCATCACTTCATCATGAAGAAGAAACATGTGTGTCCCACAGATCTGAGCATCCCTTTTTCTCCAAGGTCTCTAAAAGTCCAAAATCTGGTTCAATCAGCATACGGTCCAGTTGTGTCCACAGCTGCCTCAGATAGCTGCCTGCTCCTCCTCTGCCCTGTCCCTTTTTTTCTGTCCTCTCTCGCTTGCTCTAGTCTAGAACATCCTCCCTCTGACTGATGTGCTCATCCTCACAGTCTTTAGGCCTGCCTTCATCCTGTTCCTCAAGTCTCTCTCTCTTTATACTTTTCTGAGCAAAATCCATAACACCCTAACAACTAGGGCTGGATTTTTACACAAATTTCACAATTCAACTAGAATCTGATTCATAAGCTTTCGATTCGATTTGATTAAATTCAAAATCAATTTTTATGGATATATATCAGGTACAGTACATGCCAAATTGTCTCAAGGGAAAAAAAATCTCTCAACTAATGCTGTAAAATATAAATGAGAGTCATTTGGCACTACATTACTATAATATTGGTGGTTAAAATGAACTAATTTGTATACAAATGCTTAAATTACACTCAATTAAGTTTTTAGTTGTTTTTTTTTATTAAGCATGCCAGGCGGAGATTTCAAAATAGGGGCGAGGTCCTGTCGGGGTATGGGCGTGTTTGTTTTGGTGCTTTCAAATATCAACATCGTTTGGCAAAAATCACTTAGTGCACCTTTAAATGGTGGCTTTCATAAAAATGGACAGATTTATTCAAACATAAATTTAACACTAAAGAACAGTAAAAAATTATAATGAATATGTTATAAGGTGCATAAATTTAGCAAAATACTCCTCTCCAGAGTAAATTTTTCTAGCTGACTAGCAAGTTTGTTACCGAATATTTTTTTTTCTGACGTTACACGACGTCTTTTCGCGGTTGAAACACTGATTGAGCTATACAGGATACGGATTTCAGTAAATTGCACACTTTCTTTTAACATACCTTCGGATGTTTATTCATGTTTATTTCATGCCGAAACGTATTAAAGCGGAGGCGATGATCAGTTCACGCGCGTTTCGCTTTTCTTGAACAGGCACTACAGCAATCTACCACTCCACATTAAACAGCGGCAAACGTTATTATTTGAATACTGTAATAAAATGGACAGAATTTGAAATCGGAGACTTTGTTTCATATCAAAAGTAACAAAGCACAAAGCTTATTGCGATTTATTGAATGGGAGGTGTGCTACAATGTTCATTATCTGAAAACAGGCTAGACTAATTGATTTTTGAGATTTAAGAATCGATATCGTTTCATAAATATGAGAATCGATTAAAATCAAGAAATCTATTTTTTTTTACCCAGCCCTATTGTTATAGCAGCAAACCTTTGTATTCATATAGAAACAACCTGGCAAATAACCACAACATTCTAGCAACACAGAGGCAATAAGCAAACACCACTCACATTTTCTTCAAAATATCTTTATACAGCGAGGAATGAATGAACTCACATGGAGCCACGGTTCCAACTTCTATGAAATATTTTAAGTGGTCAATAAGGGGAACTGGAAAGCCCATAATTCTCTTTCTATGTGTTCCTTCATTCAGCTGAGATGATGAAAGATGTCTACGTGTGTTATTGAGTAGAGCTGGCAGATAATGCCAATATTAACTGACAGAAGCTGTTACGCTTCAAAAACTAGGCACAAAATCGGTTTTGAAACATGTGGATGTGTCATCAAATACATTTTAGAAGACAAATATGTTGATGCCTAAATCCCTTTCTGCTGTTTTTTATTCTTTTTGTTTCCGATCTGACATTGTCATTCCTCAGTTTGGCCCGTTCCTGGCGGCAGGACAGGAATTCCTCACACTTTGGTCTGTAGCACAATCCCCAGTGATTAGCTCTCTCCTGAGGGGTATGAATTACTGATTCACAATAATACCACTGACAAACACAAAGTCCAAGTCTGAGAGACACAAATTCCCTTCACAGAACACTCATGTGTCATATAAATGTCATTTCCTCTGCTACTCTTAAGTATGCACTAAAGGGACACATTATGTAAAATAAGACTGTTCTTGCTCTTTGAACAGTTAATACTATGTAAACATAACTTTCACAATGCATAGCTCATTCGTAAAATAGCTCATTCAGAATCAGTACAGTTATGTCACAACCTTGACCAAATAAAGTAATGCATCAACTACTATTTAACAACTTACAACATACGTGTATAAAAGTATCATCTTTACTACTTAATGCATCTCTAATGAAAGTCACATACGAAATCCTTGTATGTTACCACCAAAAAACTGTGTTCAGTACTAGTTCTGCATGTTTAGCGTTCAGAATCACACTCACACATGGAAGCAATTAGAGAAAGACACGATGGGGCCTTTTTACAGTGCAAACACTGCTATCAAGAAACAGCGCTCAGTGGGGGCAGCCAAGCATGCTGTCACAGGCAGGAAAAGCCCCCCGTGTCACTGCTGTGGATGTTTGTTCTGTTTTAATGGTTTGTTTGTTTGTTTCATTGACAGAGTTAAATAAAGCTTTGGGCTTTTGGATCGCACAAGGAGTCGATTATCAAACGACAGGTTCATGCAAGCGACGGAGGAATTTAAAGTTTTTATGAGCATTTGTGATGGTCTTAAACATCTACTGCAGTGTGATTAAAAAAAAAGTGAATCATATTGCTGATGAAAGTTAAAAAAAAATTTTTTAGTTTTTAATACATGTCTCTTGTAATATTTAGAAAAATGAATCAGTCAACAAACACTATAGAAAAAAAGTCAATAAAAAAAATAAATAAATAAAAATATAATGTCTTGCATGTCCAAAACTGACTTTTCTTTTCAGCCAGCATCATCAATCCTTCTTATTTGTTTTATCTGTTTTACACTAAAATATACAACTGTTTAAAATTTTGCCGTTACTTTTAGAAAGAAATTAATGCTTTTATTCTGTAAAAAATCATCAAAAGTGAAAGTAAAGACTTTAACATTGTTACAAAACAACTCAAAAATATTAAGTAGCACAACTGTTTTCAACATTGATAATAAGAAATGTTTCTTGAGAAGCAAATCAGCATCTTAGAATGATTTCTTAAGGATCGTTTGACTCTAAAGCCTGGAGTAATGGCTGATAAAAATTCAGCTTTGCCATCCCAGGAATAAATTGCATTTTAAAATACATTAACATAGTAAACAGTTATTTTAAATTGTAATATTTCTCAACATACTGCTGTTTTTAACTCTATTTTTGATCAAATAAATACAGCATAAGTGAGCATAAGAGACTTCTTTTCAAAAGGGTATGCATGTTAATGTATGTCCAATTGTAGATGTAAAATACATTTTATTTTGATTTTAAACCTTTACATTAAAAACATGATTTTTTAAAAATATTTATTTACAGTTGGTTAACCTCAACTTCCTGCTCGCCATCAATATATATATATATATATATATATATATATATATATATATATATAAAATAAAAACTTGCACTGTTCTCAGATCATCTAATGAAGCCCTCAAATGAAGCCCAACCACTGGGCTTGTTTTGCAGAACATTAAAGAGACTCTGGGACCTTCTAAAGCTCAGAGGGGATTCTGGGTAGGCCTGAATCCAAAGCATGGGAATAAAGAACTGCTGTGAAGTCATGAGTTTAATTAACACATTCCGCTAATATCTAATGTCCCCCACCAACAACCAAAGGACCAAACCAACACAAAAGGTCCCCAAAACAATAAACCTCAACATAACCTAAAGCAAAGCAGCATGCACAACATGAGTCAGCCAAAGTCACACACTCAACACAAACAACCTGATAAAAAAATGTCACACAAACAAACACACAGGGATCACCTCTGCATAGCGATACGCTGCTATGGCATCTAATCCCAGCAGTCAGGACACGCAGCCCCTCATGACCCAGGCATTCCTGATCACCTCGACGTGACAACAGGCAGTGCGCCATGAGAGAGAGCAGCAGGCACGGATGCCACGCAGAGCCTGGATGCCACGGGGCGCGGGGCACAATCAAAGACATTCTTGTTTTGATTGAGCAGGCAAGACCTCTGATTATATAAGAACACAGGTCCTGTGTCCTTAAAAGTCACCTCAGCCCACAAATGACTCTCTCAGGTTTTTACATTCTTTCAGTTTTTTCCTCTGCTCCCAATTACTACTTTAGTTCTGGTTATTCCTGCTTTAAAAGTCAAAAAAGGAGACTCAGAGCCAAGAATGAGAACATTTCCGTGCATTTTCTTTTTAAAGTAACCAAGAAACTATGTTGAAGAAACTGGAAGCAGGTTTTGTTAGGGAAGGTGACCAATGTGACATTTGTAACAATACCACAATTCTGTAGTTGATATCAGTTTCATAATTCTGTATTTAAAAAGTTATTAATATAGAATATCATTGCTAACAAAATCAATTCACACCAGAGATGTTAACTATAAAGTTTTAATAATCTTTACAAAAAGGGGAAGTCCACATCACAACTATAACAATAACGACACAGAGGAAATGATACAGTTGGAATCACTTTCAGAATTATTATTTTTTCAGCTGATGAATGATAAAAACACTAACAGCTAATCAGAATATACCAAACATTAAAGGTGCTGCATGTAATTTATTTTTACTTGATCAAAACATGAAAATATCATTTCTGCAGATATTTAGTAAACATGCTACATTCACATACTTGTTCCTGTGAAAAACAATGCTACAGCCAGTTATTCTATTTTTGAAATGTGTGTTCCATGTCAGAATGTCTGTCTGTTTCCCATTGCCAATAGTATTTCAACACCTTGGGTTGCCAGTTGGTGGAAAACACAGTATATTGCAGCCATGGAAGTCAACAAACAAACTGGATCTGAGATCATAGTTTGTACCTGACCTAAGTTTTACTCAATGACCAAGAAGGATATTAAAATGTGGATAAATCAACTAATCAATTAAGGCTTGTAGACCTTCAATGTCAAAAATCGCTCATTCCTGTTGTGTGTCCTCAATCTGGCAACCCGCCTGAGCTTTGAGTATGAGGAAGAGGTGGCGGGAGAAACAACTCTCTCCAATACTTTGAATTTGGACTGCAGTATTTCAACTGCTTGCTGTCAATATTACATACAGCACCTTTAAAGAGTATTTAAAGCAACAGACAAAACTGCGGCACACACTTATAATAAGCAAAGTGGTTATATGTCTTAGTGTGTACTCAATATGAACAGACCTTTGAAGTATTTCTCAATTAATTTTCTAAGTTATATATATATATATATATATATATACATATATATTACTTAGTGCATGAGGAAAACCCCCTTTAAACAGCCTTAAGTCATGTAGCGTAATTGAAATGTTAAATGCAGGAAGACATGATTTGCTTGTAGTGTCTTGCCCTAACCTAAATCCTCAAACGCAAAGCATTAGGGATTGCAGAGTATGTATGTGCAATCTCAGTCTTTGTGATACTGTTAGGTTTTGTTATGGTATTATTAATGCAAGTACTACAGCACCTTCAATCTGTATCTCATTCTGAATCACACATGTTTGACAGTAATCCCATTAGGTCATGTATCAGCAGAGCAGTCCTGCTGTGTTCTTAAGAGCTCCGAAACACCCACACCTGTACAGCACAGACATCAGTCCACACCGCCTATGGAAAAACACTTACATTACTCTCACACTAACAAACACTTAATGAATTCCTTCAAATATTCAATCATGAGCCACACCAGACAGTTAAACCAATAACTCTAGTGACATTTAGTTTACAGTCAAGGTGAACTACAACATATTTTACTTCCATAATGCAATGTATTCCTCAATTCCTATTGAGGAAAAAAAACTAATGTTACTGCTCTATGGAAACTATCAGTTGTGTCAATGAGCAGCTTGTTGTGTTTGCATTTGCTTTGGTGTCTACGAGTGTGTGTTTTAAACAGTGTGAACTCAACTCTCAGACCACCAAGGCAGTAAAACTATGATCCTTTTTGAGCTTTGTAATGCACACTCTCCCACAAACATTCAGCCTCTGTCTACTCTTCATCTCAGCTATTTCCACCACAACACACACATCTCTCCCATGGGTTTTCTCCAGACAGTTCCTGTATTGCTCATCAGAGCACGCAGATTTAACACACACACACATGCACACTAATACTTATGGACCAGTGCCATTTTCCCACACATGCTAAAGTGATTTGACATCCATCCACTGGGATCATAAGGAAGTTTCTTGTTTAACTAAACATGACTCTTAAATTCCTTCAGTATGGACCATGTCCTCCATACTCAAACTCAGTCATAAGAAAGCAAAATCACAAAATCCTAAAACATCTCATTTTTTTCTATAGGCAGCAGCAAGTTCAGATGGTGAGCAAATGGATACTTTTGCTTAAGTATCGGAAAACTAAGTGATTTTAGGAGAAACAGCAGAGACAAAGTCAATAAACATACAGTAAGTAACACATAAGAGCATGATTTCCTCCACAAAAAATAAATAAAACAGAGAGTTAAAAAAACAACTAAACAAATCATGTTTAACTAAATATATATAACTTTAATTTTAAGCTTTTTAAAATGACCGAATGGCATGCTGTACATCGTAAAGTTAAAAAAAGAGCCATTTGGGCTTCAGAGTAATTTGAAGATGCAGATTCTGGTACCTCTAGGCATCGGCAGACGGCTGTGTGTTATGGGTAAGATCTTAAAACCATAGTTGAGTTTTCCGTCAAACATTCAGCATGATTTATTCTGTCCGTCTTTTAGAAGAGCCTGTTCCAGCACCGCTCCTCTTTGCTACTGAGTTCAGCTGTATGTTTCTCTTTCTCTACACTTCACCTCCTGACTGTAAGGCTTATGTGCCAGTCCCTCTTCCGCCCTCCCCTTCAGTCTCTAAACAGCTGGAGTATGTACAGTCTTCAGCCCCCCGTCCCCCTCCTCACCCGTGACCATGTGAGAAAATGAGCATGTGCTGCTACCTTCAGGGCACCATCGATCATATACACACACACACACACACACACACAGCTGGAGATGCGACCTGTCGGAATGCCTGTTCCCAGACAATAACAAAATTTGGTCAACTGCTAGGACAAATCTCTCTCTCTCTATGTAATACTATATAAAAAAAATATATAATTATTATAATGATACATTAAAATCCAAATGTAATACATTTCTGAAACTACCCAACATGTGCCAATCCAATCATATGCAGAAGCATAAATTAACATTGTTTCAATCTATTTGGACCAAACATTCGATACAAATAAATTGGAATGTTTTGAATTGATAATAATATTTTATTCATTCGTTTTGACTTTAGCACTGTACAAATGACAATTTAAATTAAGTCAGCATGAAATAAAAATGGACCTAATTTAAGATCTGTTGCAACTTCTGTTTCATCACAACTCGCATGTACATTAAAATATATAGCCGTCTTTATATTTTAGAGATTCCTTTACAAGGGCATGATAATATTTGAGAATCTTTGGCATCAAAAAGTTTGAGAACCCCCACTTTAAGGAACTGTTTTATAGTCTGTTATTGTCTTTTTCTCTCTTTCTTGTGCAGTCGAGCGGTGAAATGATAGGAGGAGGAATAACACTGGAGAAGAATGGTTCACAAAAGAATAACAAGTAAAAAGAAAGAGAGACTGCTGTGTGTGTGAGAGAGAGATACCAGAGGGTCAAGTGTGGGCTAAGTGGCTCTGGGCACACTCCCCAGAGTCCTCACACATTCCCTTCTGGGAACACGACGAGGCTGCACGTGTGAGGCTGTGTGTGTGTGTGTGTGTGTGTGTGTGTGTGTGTGTGAGATGGGAAGAAAGACAGCAGTGGCAGACAGAGGAATGCAGGAATCATATGGCATGAGAGAATCAGCAGTCAGAACTGAAAGAATAACAATCCATTAAACAGCAGTCTACTTTTCATTGGACAACTGCTAAAATTTAGGCTGATAGATTTTATGGATTTTTTTTTTGGAAATTTGTGAGCAATGCAAAACATGCAACATCAAAATTAAGGCTTTCATGTCTGACACTCTGGTATCTAGTAACTTACTGGTCAGGGAATCTTATCTAGTAATGTTAATGGCTGGTGAAAATCACCTGTTCAATCAAATAAGATACATGATTTCAGATATCGGTAGTGTCTGTTGAACCAATGGTAAGAACAAGTGATGTGTCAAATTATAATACTTATGTGTTAGTTCAAACAGTTTGGGTAATACTAATACTGATCCTAGCTTTAATAAACCTCACTAGTGATAAATAATATTCTCTGTGATTCACATGTATGACCATACCTCTTTTAAGCAACAGAGGGCAACCAAGAGCAAGGGAAAAAAATACAAAAAGCAAAGGCAAAAAATCCACACACCAAACAAAATGCAAATTCAAGGTCCTTTGAACAAAAATGTATTCCTGAAGAATTACATGAAGGTGACAACAAAAAAGTGTGCAAACAAAAAAAGTGACACACACACACACACACACACACACACACACACACACACACACACACACACACACACACACACACACACACACACACACACACACACACACACAAAAAGCAAACGTTTCAGTCCTTGTGGAACTATCTTCAGCATCTTTAGCACCAAAGATAGTGTCAGCCCACTGAAATCTCAAACTAAATAAAAACCGGACGGATTAGTATCACCCTATCTTTTTAAAACAAATGCCTTAGATGCAAATATCAGTGAAGATCCACACAAATAGTACACACAAAAAGGTACAAATGCTGTCACTGGGGCAATACCCTTTCCAAAGGTACTAATACCCTGTTGAAAAAAATAGTATATGCTGGTTATGTATGTTTTGAAGCATGCCAGCTGGTTTGAGCTGGTTTAAGCTGGTCCATGGTCATGAGCTGTTTTAAGCTGGCCCTGAGCTGGTTATAAACTGGTTCAAAAGGGTATGTTCCATTAAGATACTAATAGACTTATGTGCACCTGAGGTACTAAGGTACTTTAAGGTACTGAGGTACTTTTACAGGTAAAAGGTGTGCCTTTTGAAAAGATACTGCTCCCAGTGACAGCTTTTTGTACTTTTTTTTTTTCTTTCTTTTTTTCTGAATGCGGAACCACCATAGTGTTTGATTATGATTAGTCTTCTTCATGATGCTTTTCAATTACTCAATTTACTGAATCTACAGAAGTCTTAATTTGACATCTTTCTAGAGCTTCCAAAGCCTGCGCTGAATTTAAATCCCTAACATACAGCTTTTTTTGTATAGTTTTTTTAATCTTTTAATCTTTTTTTATCCTGCTACATACTTTGACTTTGCTTTACGATAAAATGTACGCTTTAAAAAAAATGTATGATTCAAGTTTTAAAATCTTCTTTGACTTACAGTACATTAATACAATCTTCAGCATTCAAAATCTATTTGCCATAAATGATGTTGTACAATACAATGATGTTATAATGGCCTGGGTCCATTCTCCTCTGACTTTCTTCTCCTTCTTTGAGTCATTTTACTACAATATGCTGCCTTGCAACTTATTGCAATACTTTCAGGAAATTCCATTCAAATCTAGTTCAAAGTACCACCACCCTCTCGCCCACCGTATGCTATTCCAAAAAATAGCAGATAGTTCTGCCTTTAGTGTGTCATTGTTTTGATAAATGCTTAGCTGTATGGACAGGAGATGACTGTTGGCTGAACTGAATCACTGGCCCACTGAAGCCCATCCCTACCGCTCTGACTGCTGTTGAGCAACCACACACATGCCACAGCAGCTCATGATATGACAAACGTACATATTCAGCATCCAGGAATCCACCCTGCATACTAAGCGAGAGTTAGATAAGGATACTCATCACCACCCATTACAAACATATCTATATAATAAAAAAAAAAAATGTGCTTTTATTTTCTACTGTGTCTAAGAAATGAGGCCAAAATGTATTGTGTAGTTAGGTCTAATATTTCATTATGTATTTGGTGGATTTCCTTATAAAGACACAACCTACGTGCAGTCAGGAATCTGGTATGCTGTACGTGGGTGAAGACTGCTTTTAGGTGAAAAGTATTTTTCTTTCCGATACAAAATAATATGAAAGTACTTGGCAAGCTTGTGCATAACTGTCATAGCTGTGAACCACAAATTAAATGAATAATTCACTGAAAAATGACAATTCTGCCGTAGTTTACTCATTGTTGTTCCAGACCTCTGTAGAATACAAAAGATAATATTGATCGAGAGATGATGCTTATGTGCTAGTTCTTTTTGATGAATTAAAAATGAACAGCTCTTTTGAGCTGGTTCTCAAAAAGACTGGGTTGAATCAGTCTGAAACACTGCCCTGTATAATTTACAGCACAAGCAGAGAAAGCACATTCTAACTAAAATATAACATGTGAATCAACATCAAGTTGAGTCAAATCAAATTGAGAGCTTGTGAATAAGAAAAGAGAGTGATTGAGAATTGGAATCAAACCAGATTCAGAATGAGCTTTATTGCCAGGTATGTTTACACATGAGGAATTTGTTTTTGTGACAGAGGCTTCCACAGTGCAACAGAATGACAGCGACAGAACAAAAAACACAGATAAAAAAAATTAAAAAAAAAGAAGAGTAAAAAAAACAACAGAACAAGTAAATAAGGAATAAAAATATACAAATTGACAATTGTATGTACAGGTATATAACAATAGGCAGTTGTATGTACTGTGACGGTTCGACAGCCCTCCCCATCATCATCACCACCCCGTCCCTTATTCGCCGCCCTTCACCAGGCTCCCGACTGGAGTGGGTGGATGAGAGGAGGGGCGTGGGACCAACGTGGGCTGGCGGCGTGTGATGAGGCACAGCTGGACTGAATTAAGCCTCATCACCGCCGCCGTTAAATGCCGAGCGCGCCTCTCCTCGGGAGACCGGTCTCTTCCCCCGTGCATGCACGCTGGTGTCCTCGTGGGTCCAGGAAGGGTGCGTCGAGGGACATCGCGCCGCCGAGGATGTGAGCCGCGGAACCTCCAGGGTCATCGTGCAAGCCGCACCCGTATAACGGCCGTCGGGCCAGGATGCCGGGCCGTCCATCCCGCCAATGCCCGTAAGAGGCAGAAGAGGAAGAGCCGCCGCTCCAGAGAAGCCGCCGCCCCTCGTGCCCAGGACCGCGGGAGCGTGTGCGGCCACCTGACTCCGCCCCTTGCCTGGACCCTTACCTTCTGGAACACTGCCCTCCTACACAAGCCCCGAAGCACATCGAGGACACCAGATCCCCCCCCCTTCTTTGGACACTTTTTTCCCCCTGGACACTTCCTTTTATTATTTTTGTTTAATAAAAACCTCTCCGAGGCCTGACGCCACACCCACTGTGTCTGTCGTTGGCTCCTCCCGTCACAGTACAGATATATTATGTGCAAATTGAAATGTAGACTAAGTATGTGTGTTAGATAAATAAGTGTATAAGTGTGTAAATCGTGTGTGTTCCACAATTATTGTGAGGTGTTCATGAGATGGATTGCCTGAGGGAAGAAACTGTTTCTGTGCCTGGCCGTTCTGGTGCACAGAGCTCTGTAGTGTCGACCAGATGGCAGCAGTTCAAAGAGGGAGTGTGCTAGATGTGAGGGGTCCAGAGAGATTTTGCCAGCCCTTTTGCTCACTCTGGATGAGTACAGTTCTTGGAGAGTGGGGAGTGTTCTACCAATGATTCACTCAGCAGTCCGGACTACACTCTGTAGTCTTCTGAGGTCAGATTTGGTAGCTGAGCTGAACCAGACAGTTATTGAAGTGCATAGGACGGATTCAATGATGCCGGAGTAGAACTGTTTCAGCAGCTCCTGTGGCAGGTTGAATTTCCTCAGCTGGCGAAGGAAGTACAACCTCTGCTGGGCCTTTTTAACAATGGAGTCTATGTGAATGTCCCACTTCAGGTCCTGGGAGATGGTGGTGCCCAGGAACCTGAATGACTCCACTGTCGTTACAGTGCTATTCATGATGGTGAGTGGTGGGAGAGCAGGGGGGTTTCTCCTGAAGTCCACGATCATCTCCACTGTTTTGAGCGTGTAGAGCTCCAGGTTGTTAAGACTGCACCAGACAGCCATCTCCTTAACCTCCCGTCTGTAAGCAAACGCGTCACTGTCCTGAATGAGGCCGATAAGTGTGGTGTTGTCTGCAAACTTCAGGAGCTTGACAGAGAGGTCTTTAGATGTGCAGTCGTTGGTGTAGAGGGAGAAGCGCAGTGGGGAGAGGATGCAACCCTGGGGGGGGCGCCAGTGCTGATCGTACAGGTGTTGGATGTGTATTTTCCCAGCCTCACTAGCTGCTTCCTGTCTGTCAGAAAGCTGGTGATCCACTGACAGACGGAGGTGGGCATGGAGAGCTGAGTTAGTTTGGGCAGGAGGAGGTTTGGAATGATCGTGTTAAAAGCTGAGCTGAAGTCCACAAACAGGATCCTCACATAAGTCCCTTGTCTAGATGTTGCAGAACATAATGCAGTCCCATGTTGACTGCATGGTCCACAGACCTGTTTGCTCTGTAGGCAAACTGAAGAGGATCCAGTAAGGGTCCAGTAATGTCCTTCAGGTGGGCCAGCACCAGTTTTTAAAAAGACTTCATGACCACAGACATTAGAGCCACAGGTCTGTAGTCATTTAGTCCTGTAATTTTTTATTTCTTTCGGATGGGGATGATGATGGAGCGTTTGAAGCATGAAGGGACTTCGCACAGCTCCAGTGATCTTTTGAAGATCTGTGTGAGGATGGGGGCCAGCTGGTCAGCACAGGATTTCAAACAGATTGGTGTAACACAATCTGGGCCTGGTGCTTTTTTCCTTTTCTACCTCCGGAAGACCTGGCGCACCTCGTCTTCGCTGATCTGAATTGCAGGTGTGGAGGAGAGGGGGGTTGCTGTAGGTGTTAATGGTTCTGTGGAGAGGTGTTCAGGGGTGTGTGGGGTGTTTTTTCAAACCTGCAGTAGAACTCATTCAGATCGTCTGCCAGTTGTTGATACTCCACAGTGCTGGGGAATGGGGTCTTGTAGTTGGTGATCTCTTTCAAACTTTCCACACTGATGCTGAGTCACTGGAAGAGAACTGAATCCTTATTTTTTCAGAATAATTCCTCTTTGCCACTCTGATCTCCTTTTTCAGTGTGTATTTGGCCTGTTTATACAAGACTTTGTCCCCCTTCCTGTAAGCATCTTTGGCCTGATGGAGCTGTCTGAGTTTTGCAGTGAACCACGATTTGTCGTTGTTGTAGGGTAAATAAATCCAGGGGCCTGTACCATGAAGCCGGATTAGCTGGCTAGCCAGGTAAGTTTCATTTTAGTTTGCAGTTAGTTTGTTTTAGGCACCATGAAAGTGGCTTGGCTTTTAACTGTGTTCATTGCCATAGTAACTCACACTCCATGGCTAACCTGCTCTGGGGCAGGTTATGTTCTGAGTTAGAGATCTCAAACTGATAATGGACCAATCAGATGTGAACAAAGTGACATGTCTGACATAAAAAAGTCACTCCTCAAGTGTCTCTTGCTCCAAATTAAAGGTCACTAGTACTAAAAAAAGAGTTATTTTATATGATTTATATAATTATGATTTATATTATTATTAATCCATTACACCCAAGCAATTTTAGTTGTTATTATAACAGTTATTATAAATCATTTATTTTAAATGAATGTTAATATATACACAGATCGTATATAATATAAATAAGCTGTAGAATCAATAACGCTTTAAAAATGACTGTGACCTTACATGTTTGTCTCTATCCCTGTATATTTCCAACTATATAAACTAACTTAAGTTTCACTTGTGACTGCACTGATAAAGCAAGATAATTTCTTTTATTTGTCCTTTTTCATGAACAAGTTCTTTTTTCATTGTAATTGCATTTAAATTCATCATATTCTTCAATTTCTTAACCTTTAGCAAAACCTTTAACCAAGGCTCGTGATTAGCTATTCGCCAGTGATGTCACTCACTCATGTGCACATGCTCCACAAACTCAGGATCAAAGCCTGAGTTGACAAAGAAAGTTGATGACCAGCATCATGGTACCAACAAAGCCGGACTGGAGTGGTTTGGTTTGGTCAACTCGAAACTAATCTTGTAACTCTGAATTTGTTCATCTACCATCATGGTACAGGCCTCTGGTAGGAATAAACATATCCTGACAGAAACTGATATAAGATGTTACAGTCTCTGTGAGTTCGTCCTGATCGGTGGCAGCAGCTTCAAAAACAGTCCAATCAGTGAGGTGGAAACAGGCTTGTAAATCCTGCTCTGCTTCATTAATCTATCTTTTAGCAGTCCTTAAAACAGGTTTAGCTAATATCAGTTTCTGCCTGTAGGTCGGTATAAGATGAACCAAACAGCGATCAGAGAGTCCTAAAGCTGCCCGTGGGACAGAGTGATATGCCTCCTTTATTGTTGTGTAACAGTGATCCAATATATTACTGTCTCTGATGGGACATGTGATGTGCTGTCTGTATTTTGGCAGTTCACAGGAGAGATTTCCTTTATTAAAGTCCCTGAGAATGATTAAAATAGAGTCCGGGTGTTGTTGTTCTGTGATAAGATCAGCCAGTTTCTGTAAAGCTGAGCTCACGTGCGCTTGCGGTGGAATGCAAATACTCACGAGAATGAACGAGCAAAACTCCCGCGGCGAGTAGAAAGGCTTGCAGTTAATGAAGAGCGCTTCAAGATCGGAACAGCACATCTTCTTTAACACTGTTACATCTGTACACCACGTAAAAGCATGTCCCGCCGCCGATTTCCCCATTGATTCTGCATCACAGTCCGCTCTAAACAGCTGAAAGCTCGGCAGATTTAACGCGCTGTCTGGAATGGCGTCGTTCAGCCAGGTTTCCGTGAAACACAGAGCAGAAGAGTTTGAAAAATCCTTATTTGTCCGGGAGAGCAGAAGGAGTTCGTCCATTTTGTTGGGTAGAGATCGGAGATTCGCCAGATGGATGCTCGGCACTGCTGTCCGAAATCCGCACTGTCTGAGCTTCACGAGTGCACCGGCTCGCTTCCCCCGTCTGCGCGTCCTGAAGCGTCTGAACAGCACCGCTGCTCCGCCAACTACAATGTCCAGCAAAACATCCGAATAATTGAAAATCGGTGAAATATAGGGAGTTATATACTGCCGAATATCCAGCAATTCGTCTCTGGTGAAACTGATTGCAGGGATATAACTAAAGACAGGACAAACTAACAAAAACTTAAAAACAACAGCGGACAACGCCACGGAGGCTGCCATGAGCTGCACCATCTTGGATCTAGAGTCAAATGAACAGCATGTGAATTCAAATCAAATCAAATAGAGAGCTTGTGAAGTGGATTAACTAGTGAGAGCTAGTTCAAAAAGAAAAAAAAAATCAAGAACTTGTGAATCGTATTCAATTCAACAGCTTGTAAAACAGATTCAAATCAAACAGATAGCTTGTGAATCAGAATTGAAACTGATATACTGTATTTTGACCTCTCCCCTCCAAAAGCATATTTATGATGGACTGAAGAAAGTGCAAGACATATAATTAAATGGGCTCAAATTAAGATACTCATATTTCAGTCTTATGGCACTGCCTTCAGTCCACATTTAGCTCAAACCATTTCACAGTGGCAGACCTGCATTATCAAAGTGCTGCGGATGACAGGCACCAGGCCCAGTTTTTGATGGAATGAGGTATTCTTGGACTCGACTCATGCTACAGCTGCTAACACTTAGTCTACAGTCAGGAAAAAGAAGGTCAGGTCAGAATATAAATCATTTTAAATTAATGATCTTGTCTCCACAGATGCAGGTGAATACATCCTTCAGCATGATATGTATCCACATGCCACAGTCATGACTGTACAAGCCTGTGATTTCACCAGAGCTCCACAGCCGTCCAGACCTCCACGAGCCGAATGACAGAATAACCGGCACGCAGTCCAAACATTCCTGCTGCCGCGTGAGCGAGAGAAAGTGTGTGAGTACGTGAGCAGATTCCAAACAAAACTAAAGCTGCCACACACTGCATTTCTATTGACCTCTAAAGCATTTCACTGTCAAAACAAAGCTAAACATCAGTAGTATTATTACAAACATATTTAACAAATCATATATGCTTCTCAGTAATACTTCTTGTTAATGACCAGACAAACCAAAACGAACCACCTAGCTAGACCTCCAAGAAAGCAAAACACTGGTGTTAACCTTTTGAAACAAATACTGCACAGTACACACACAGACGTACACTTGTCATGTGCTGTGCTATCATTCGTTTGAAGCATAAAAGGGTTATTCATTAGCACTGCTGTTGATTTGTGAATAATACTTTGGATTTGGACAGGCTGTTCTCTAGTGCCAGAAACACAAAGACTCTTTACATCTATAAAACACAAGAAAACTTTGTCTTGTAGCCAGTATTACCATTGAAAACAGAAGATCAGCTTAACACGTCAAAGCTGAGAGCAAAGTGCTTCATATTCATGTAAACAAGACTGAAAAATAAAACAAACACATCTTTTGGAACACTTAATAACGTCTCTGCATCATGTTTGGCTTGAAGGTATCATAAAGTTCACAAACATGGAATGTATAACGACATATGGAATCAATTTAATATCTCAGGTTTTTTTTACAATTTTCCTGATTTTATTCCTAACAAAAAGACCCTAATAATCTAACATGTGAGTTTCAGAAATCTCAACAACATATTAAACTGTGCTCAGATTTGCTGATCTACCAAAGTTTGCAATCAAAAGTCAATCAGATTTCAATATGAACACCCGAGACAAAGTTACAATGCACTGCTGATATAGCAGGAATAATAACCTAAATGCAAAATAAATAATAACCTGATATACAGGAATAATAACCTAAATGCAAAAAAGATGAGTTTGAACTGTTACCCAAAGCACCTCTCATACCTTGGGATATCTTCTTCAGCAGCTGTTGCCTAGCTATGATACGGGCCAGGCGTAGTCCAGAACGCCTGCGGTGACTGTCCAGTCTGAGGTATATATCTTGAGTCTCTGGAGTCATGCTTCCCAAACACTCACTGTCCATGGATTCATCTAAGAGGTCAGTTAACATTGCGTCCATCTCTCCACTGTCCACAGGTACAGAGGCACTCAGAAGCGCTTCCTTAAACATATCACTTATCCCTCCCTTAACTTTCACACACAGAGTTGAATCTGCACTGAAAAACACTATAAAGCGTGCTCCTTTTGTCATTTACTCACTGAACACTGGCAAGTATACAGACCCAAACACACCTAGGCATGAAGTCAGTTCTGATCTGAGAACACACTTTCAGCTGCACCACCCACTTTATGGTCGTGTGACCACAAGAGGAGCCAATAGGGTTGGGAGGGTAGAAAGCACTGTACGGCCAACTGAACATCAGCCAAGAACCTGCTTCAGTGTGATTTTAGATTGTGTTTCTTAAGTACAGTGTGTATGTGTGTGTGTGTGTGTGTGTGTGTGTGGGGATGTATCAGCCAAAGAAAAGAAAAATGAATAGTGCACCTGGGGAAAAACACCATCCGACCGACATACCATAAGCTAGAAAAGAAATCTTAAAAGTGAATTGCAGTGGGAAAGAGAGAGATATTACAGCTGTCAGAAAGAACAGCAATATCCCCAGAGATCTCAAAGACATCTGCTAAATATTTCAAATCAAAATCATCTAGAATACTATGCACAGCAAACAGAAAGAAACACTACAGATTATGATAGTAAGCATGATAACTGATTGAAGTCAAGACACCAAGATGTTTGGCCACCAGGACTGCTCACATTTAATTGGCCTTGGGTAATACTTTGTATCAAAAGGACCGAATTGTATTAAGATTTTTGACAACTAATAATTTAAATATATTTTGTAGCCCATTTAAAATGAACCATTCTGCAAAACAAACTGTAAAAAAGGTGAAAAGTTTAAAAATAAAAAAAAATTGTTGTTCATAAATCATATAAAATCATTTACAGTTTAAGTTGAAATAATTAGGTGTACCCCAATAATTAGCCAAAAAAAAAACTCCCTTTCAAATATATTTGTTAAATGTAAATTTAAAAAAAATATATATTGTTCAGAGATACCGAATCAATATCTGCAATTCTGGCCTCAGAAAAGACCTTGTTCCCATGAACTCCACAGAAAACACAGTATCATGTGGCGCTGAAACTGACAGTTCCAGACCTGGCCAAGCATTTCTACTGAACTGTGAAAATGAAAGAAAAAAAAAACAAAAAAACACTTGAATATTTGAAGCTTGCACGGACAAGCCTGGAAAGATGCTGTTGAAGCATGCAGAGGAGAATCTGACAATGACTGCCATCTGGTGTTCATGGAATGCAATTAGTTTTGAAAAAGTCCTTCATAATTCACTCAGTTCAGCTGAGGACTTCCTTCAGGCTGCATAACCGCTACAGAGTTCAAGACACCCACATAAGGGCTGTGCCAAAATTACCTAAACATGAACTTGATCCATGAAAACAAACCCGTGTCATTACGGACATTCACTTATGAGCTAAATCCAGCGCGGGTCAATCAGAGGTGAATTGTTCATGGTCTAAATCAGGGGGACACTGCTTACAGTAATCCCACGGTTTATCAGAGAGTCCACTATAAATTCTATATCCACTAAAATCCACGCAACTACAAAACACTGTGATTTTAATATATTCATCTCTATATGCGATGTTTACCCAAAGGATAAAAGGTCTGAGTGTTCTCTGTCTGTACAGCGCTGAGTGAGTCCAGATTGCTTTTAAATGAACTTTTCCTGTCATTTCCTCACTTAAAGCCACAAAGAAGTGAGCAGAGCCTTGCCATTCATGTTATAATGGACTCAAT